>CM054112.1:190397143-191035017 GCA_028673005.1 Tanypteryx hageni
ATCGTTACAGCGATCCTTCAAAAAGGTAACTCCCACACAACCAGATGTGGAAATGGGTTTTCAGAACTAGTTAAATGCTCCAAAACCCACCCAGGTACTAGGTATACGGCGTATATCCCCATTTATATTGCCACATACAGCTTTAACAGTACTCTACCAAAAAGCAACATTCGCTTAACGACATTTTGCTTAACTACTTTTTTCGTGAAACCTAACCCTGTCCTTACAGTTTCAGTAAATTAGATAGTAATATTTTTACAAGTATCCGTTTTAATTCAATTTTAATATACTCTCACAAGTCCTAATACTTAAACGTTATATACACACCCACACCCACCCACAAGGCGCCACGGGCCACGGCCGCCAGCTCCCTCTGTCCTCGCTTCGCTCGGACACCTCGGCCCTCCGGGCCTAGATTTTAAGGTTGTTCACTAACCCAGGTCCTCATTTGTGCCATCTTGAAAAAAAAAATGGAAAAAATATAAAAATACTTTTCATGGGGTTTACTATATGGAGCCAATATTTTTTTAATGTGGAGGCTTAACGCGAAGGCATGAACCAGACCTAGTCCAGCCCAATTCTAGGATACATGTATTAATTAATTAATTAAATAATTAGTAATTATTTCCTGTAATATCTATTTAAATAAATCCACGTCAAATGAAAAAATGTGTCATTGAAACGCTTCGTATTTTTTCATGAATGAACCAAAAAAAACTCCACCCCGTCATTGAGCCGGTAAAGCTAATAATATTAAATTAATACGAAAGTAATTTTTCTAAAAGCATTCACGCAAGCATTCGCGGAACTCTATTTGGGAACAACTGCTCTGCACAGCGGCATTCTATGCAACTGTGTTCTAACTCTTGGTATATTCCGCAACATTTTTTTCTAATTTCGCTTCTACTGCGGACCATGGTGAGTGAATATACCTCTTTCTACTGGTTAGGTATAAATATGCGTAATATTTCAATACCAAAATTACGTCTCTACAATTTCACTTGCACCGATCAGCTTTCAGACCAAATATATGCATCAGAATCATTACAGCACATAAATTAACTCAAAATTACACTGTACACGCCTACATTATGTATTGTAGAATCATATCGTTTAGATTACATTCGGACTCGTCAGTCTACTTTCTTCATTGTAATAACTGGATAAACTCTTTACTTTGTTACAGTTGAAGCGACAAATCTACTCGTTATGTCCAAATAAACACAACAAACTAATTACTATAAAGCTCAACAAAAGAATATCGACCACGCATGTACAACGAAGGAACCACAAGGATGAAAAACAAAAACGACATGCTAAGAACGAACAACTAAAATAAAAAAGAACCACGACGAACAATTAACAATGAATAACTAACAAAAACGATTAGCGTAAATCAAATAGCCTCTCTTCGGTTCATGTTCTAAGATTGTACGAATATATTAAGTAATTTAAAAATGAAAATCAAAAACACGCTGCACCCATTTCCATGCTATTCAAATGGAGGAATGAAACGATCCTGGAATCTAATTCTGGTCGTTATATTACAGTGATTACCCATACGTCTTTAGACGTCGAGCTATTTAAAACTGAAAGATTGATTAAAATAGATTAGGCCGTTTTTGAATTATTCTACATTATTTTTTGGGACATTCTCTCACGCCGTCTGCGCCTGGAATCTGCCTGATGAGGTCAATGACAGACTACAAACAGGCCGGATTAAGGTAGTAGAAGGCATTGGAGCAAATTCAACTTCAAATTACCATGTTAGTTATTATTTCAATGCATTACGGAGCACACCCTATGGCGGGGTCCCTATCGCCGGAGCGGGTCCTGGAACAACTGCTCCATTTGCTCCGCCTTTAATCCGGTCTTGAATACAAGCTATACACTCACAATACACACACACACACACACACATACATATATGTGTGTGTGTGTGTGCATGCACTGGTGATGTAGTGGTTAGCTTGTCGGCTTCCCATTACAAAGTTCCGGGGTTCAAACCTCGCGAATGGAGGTTTTATAAAAAAACTATCATTGGTGCCTGGCAGTAGGCAGCACTACTGTCAGTATGGTATAGAGCCGAAAACAAATTATCTTGGCTGGGTCTATATCCAATACAACTGTAGGCGTGATCGGGACGATTGGAACGGCTACAGTACTGCGATGTGGAAAGCAAGAGTAATTATTATATGGTTGGACAACATGAGTTCTCTCGAAGTAAAACGATAAGGAGGTAAAATAGTCCCCCAATCGGATCTCCGGGCGGGGACTGCCTTGAGGAAAACATTTGTCAAAAGTAATTTACGATTAGGCACTTGGAACGTAAGAACTATGAGAAAGGCAGGAAACCTAGAGAACTTAAAAGAAGAAATGAGAAGAAATAGAGTTGACATTATAGGACTGAGCGAACTAGATGCGTAGGAGAGGGATAGTTCGATTCGGAAGAGCTCACGATAGTTTACTCGGGAGGAAATAGTGGGGAAAGGGGAGTAGCTCTGGTACTTAAGAAAGATATGATGAAAAGCGTGGCAAAGATTATAGCAACGGACTGATGGCAATAAAGCTAAAAGTAGTCCCAGTGGACATACTGATAATCCAGGTATATATGCTAACGTCAGCTCATGAAATGAAGAAGTCGAGGAGATTTATGAGCAAATTAATGACATTTACGAAGAAGACGGAAGAGAAAAGGCAAACTGCATAATAATGGGAGATTTGAACAGCATAGTCGGAGAAGGACGGGAAGAAAATGTTATCGGGCAATACTGACTTGGGAAGAGAAACCGAGGGGGGGGGGTGGTATAATTCTGCATCAATAATGACCTTGTAGTGACTAATACATGGTTCAAAAAACATAAATGATGGTCATACACATGGAAAAGCCCAGGAGATAGAATGAGGTGCCAAATTGATTATATTCTAATAAAACAAAGATTCAGGAACAGCATAAAGACCGCCAAGGCATTACCAGGAGCAGATATTGATTCAGATCACAATCTTTTAATAGTTGACATTACTACAATGCTCAAACAAATACGAAAAACAAGAAGAGAGAAAGACCGAGTCGGCACCTAGGAAAACTGAAAGAAAGGCAGGATGTAGTCGGCATGAAGTTGGAAGATCGCCTAAGAAATTTGGAAAACAAACCAAAGACCGTGGATATAGAATGGGAAGAAATTAAAACCAGTATCAAGGATACCTTGGATAAAGAGATTGGAAAACAAGAGAAGAAAATCAGAAAATCATGGATCACTAAGAAAATGCTGGAGAAAATGGATGAGAGACGAAAATGGAAAACGTTAGCAGTGAAGAAGGTAGAGCCAGCTATAGACGTATAAACAATGAGTTGAGAAGGGTAACAGATAAAACTAGAGAAAATTGGATAAAAAATAAATGTGATGAAATACAACAAATGGAAAAGTTAGGACGGTACGATATGATATACACTAGGACCCTGAAATTAGAAGATAAGAAGTCTAATGGAATTCGTGGGTAAGGAATTATGAATACGGATGGGAAGGTAGTCTCAGAAACAAAGGATGTAGCACAGGTATGGGTAGAATACATTAAGGAACTATACAGCAAGCGGGCAGGATCGGCAAAAATAGAACTGGAAGGTAAGAAAAACATTGAAGAAGACAACTTAGGACGAAGTATTATGGAGAGCGAAGTAGAAAAAGCGATAGTGGAACTAAAGAAAGGGAAAGCCACAGGCAGCGATGGAATACCGGCTGAGGTACTTAAAGTCATGGGATCAGAAGGATTAAAGGCGATCACGAAATTAATTAATAAGATTTACAACACGGGAGAGTGGCATCGGGATTTTTTAGAAGTAACAATGATCCCTCTAAGAAGAAGCCAAAGGGAATGCAGTGTAAAGACTACAGAACGATAAGCTTTCTGTCACACACTTCGAAGATCATCACGAGGATTCTTAATAAAAGGCTGGAGAAAAATGCAGAAGAAATGCTAGGGAAGATCAATTCGGTTTCGGAAAAGGACGAGGAACTAGAGATACTATAGGGGTAGTTAGAATCATATCAGAAAGGGCAATAGAGTATAGTCAAGATATCTGCGTATATTTCTTAGACTGGCAGAAGGCCTCTGATAGAGTAAATTGGGTAATGTTGATGAAGGTATTAAAGGATATAGGTTTAGACTGGAAAGACAGAAGACTAGTCAGAAATCTATATGTGAATCAAGTTGTAAAGGTCAGGTTGAAGAATGCGGACACCTGTGGAGTAAATATCGGTACAGAGCTGCTGCCTATCGCCGACCCTATTCAATATATATGGAGAAAGTCTAATGCAAGAAGCGTTAGAAGGCACAGGAGATTTCAAAATTGGAGGAAGGATTATAAGAACATTAAAATACGCGGATGATGAAGTACTTGTAGCAAAAAAGGAAGAATAACTCCAGAAAATTATAAATAGACTAGTAATGACAGGTAGAAAATATGGTATGGAAATAAATACAGAAAAATCCAAGGACATATACTGAGCAAAGAAGAGAATCTGAACATAAGTATTGGAGGAAAACCTTTAGAACAAGTTTAAGACTATAAATACCTCGGGAGCATCATAGCAAGAGAAGCAAAATGTACGGATGAGATCAGGACTAGAATAGGAAAAGCAAAAGCAGCTTTCAGAAGAAAGAAACACCTACTTATGGGGAATATAAGGGAAGATATCCGCAAGAAGTTTGTACGGGGCAGAAACATGTACGCTAAGGAAAAATGACATCAAATACTTGGAAAGCTTTGAAATGTGGACTTGGAGGAGAATGCTGAAGATAAAATGGACAGATAGGATGAAAAACGATGAAGTGCTACGAAGAATAGGAGAGAAGCGAATGATTATACAGACTATCAGAAAGAGGAAGGCAAACTGGGTTGGACATTAGTTGAGGAGATAAAGTAGATGAAAGACGTGTTAGAAGGAAAACTAGATGGGAAAAGGGAAAGAGGTAGTAAAAGGTTTCAGCTGATAGACGATTTGAAAGGGAAAGAGAGTTATCAAGATATGAAGAGGACCGCGGAAAATAGGAGTATATGGAGAACCAGGTTTAACCATGAATAATCACGGACCTGTCAACGGACAGACTACCTATGATATTATATATATATATAGGGGTGCCGGTGGTGTAGTGGTTAGGACGCTGGCTACTCGCCCGATGCTTGAAAAAGTCATCGGGTACGAATCCTGCGCGAGTAGGATTTTTTCTCAAGGTCACCCGGCCCCCTGTTTGCGTGGTTTGAGGAGACCGCGCAAATTCAGCTGTTTCGTCCTTCGGAAGGGACGTTAAGCCGTTGTCCCCCCTGGTGTTCTTCGTAAGAGCAGGCAAAAGCCGGCACCGGGTTTCCCTCCTCCCTTCTGTGTGTGGAAGGCAACGGGAAACCACCACACCGTGTATGTATATTCCCTAGTCATTAATTAATTAATTAATTGGTAGGACCTGTCGCAAGACAGAACACGAATGAATATATATATGATGGACTCTCTGCCCTTAGTAAACTCCTGGACTCAAGACCACCCGACGCAAGACCTTCCTCCCATTTCTTATTAGACTTGGCAGCAATGGTGCTCAAATTGAACAACTTCTCTTTCGATGGTCGTCACTACCTTCAAATTAGAGGCACTGCGATGGGCACCCGAATGGCGCCTTCTTACGCCAATTGCTACCTTGGAGAATGGGAAAGACTTCCTCAACGTTCCACTCAGACCACTTTTGTGGCTGAGATACATCGACGATGTCTTCCTCATTTGGACGCATGGACCTGACTCTCTCCTTTCCTTTCTCTCGCGTCTCTCCTCCCATCCTTCACTGTCCTTCACCCACCAATCCTCTACCTCCCACATCACATTCCTGGATGTCGATCTTTACCTTCAAGACAGCCAAATCCGCACCTGTGTTCACATCAAACCCACCAACAGCCTCCAATACCTCCACTTTGATAGCTGCCATCCCCTTCATACCAAAACCTCTATCCCCTATGCCCTTGCTCGTCGAGGATGGAGGCTTTGTTCCGATCGAGCATCCCTTCTAGAGTATTACTCTGTCCTCGAGGATGCTCTTCTCAAACGTGGTTACCCTCCAGTCTTGGTCCGCGAACAGATCCATAGGGCGATGACGCCTACCCACATTGGATCTCATCCTCACACACCCACTATTCCTGCATCTACCCCTCCACTCACTCTTACGACACTTTTCCATCCTGGTATCCGCGAAGCTCTCAAAACAATCCTTCATGCTGCCCACCCAATTCTTACCTCTTCCTCCCATCAGTCCCTCTTTATCAACCTTTTTGCCAATCCTCCGCTCCTCTCCTTCCGCCGGCCCCCAAATTTGGGAAATATCTCGTGGAGGAAGGAACTTTCCACTTCTACCACGCTTCTTGCAATAGGTTCCCACCCCTGTGGAAAACCTCGCTGCCTCACTTGCCCTATCCACCTACCATCATCTTCTTTCTCGAGTTCCTCCACCAACATCACCTACCCCATCACCTCCAGAAGCAACTGCACCACCCGTAACGTCATTTACCTCCTTACGTGCACCCTTTGTCCCGCGTTTTACGTAGGCCTCACCAGCAATCCGTTAAACATCCGAATGAACGGTCACCGGAATAGCGTTTCTCTCAGACGCCCCCTCCCAGTTGCATTACATGCTAATACCCACAATGTCCCCTTCAATAGTTGCTACAATGTTAGGATTATTCGCGCTTTACCCTATGACACTCCTGCCCCCCTTCTCCGACACTGGGAACTAGCAAATATCCATCTTCTCGACTCTTTCTCTCCGCCTGGCCTCAACCTCCGCTAACCCTATTAGCCCCCTTACATTGTCTCCTTGTTACTTTGTAACTATTCGCACTCTACCTCTTTACACTCCCTCTTTATTGGCTATCCACCCCTCCTACTCCCCACCTCCTCCAATCATCAACCTTCCCACATCACCCTGTCATTCCCCGCCCAGTGTGTCACTTTACGTTACTCTTTCGCTGAAGAAGGGCATAGGCCCGATAAGCTTGCGTGTGTTTTTGTGTTCGTGTGTTTTACGTGTCTCTTCGACGCCCCCAGCAGCCTGCCAGCTTGGTCCTCAACTTGGTGAGTGTCCGCTGGGCTTCCCTCAACACCTTGTTGCCACCCTCATCACTACCTTTTCTTTTCCTTTAGTTAATATATATATATAAAGATAAAGTTGATAAAATGCTACGTATGGAGTATAGCATTGTATGGGGCAGAAACATGGACGCTAAGGAAAAATGACATCAAATACTTGGAAAGCTTTGAAATGTGGACTTGGAGGAGAATGCTGAAGATAAAATGGACAGATAGGATGAAAAACGATGAAGTGCTACGAAGAATAGGAGAGAAGCGAATGATTATACAGACTATCAGAAAGAGGAAGTCTAACTGGGTTGGACATTACCTGAGGAGAGAGAGTTTGATTAAAGACGTGTTAGAAGGAAAACTAGATGGGAAAAGGGAAAGAGGTAGTAAAAGGTTTCAGCTGATAGACGATTTGAAAGGGAAAGAGAGTTATCAAGAAATAAAGAGGACAGCGGAAAATAGGAGTATATGGAGAACCAGGTTTAACCAAGAATAATCACGGACCTGTCTACGGACAGACTACCTATGATGATGATATAAAGATATATATATATATATATATATATATATATATATATATATATATATACATATATAACAGCTTACGGAAAAGGAAAGGTAAAATAGATATATGGATGTCAACAAGGTGTTGGGATGAGGAAACCCAGTGAACACTCACCAATCAGACGACTTCAGGTTGGCGAGGCCCCGGGGATGTCGAAGCGACACACGTAAAAGAACACTAAAACACAGAAACATCACAAACGTAGAAGCTTTCGGAACTACTCCTTCTTTAGCTACAGAGAGAGAACTCATCCCAACACCTTGTTGACATCCATATTTATATATATATATATGTCTATATGACCATGTTGAGATTCCTAGATAGCCTCCCTAGAAGGGCTACAAGGCCATGCCCATGTATTCAGAATTGGGCGACAGTATTTCCTCAAAACTAGACGAGGACTTCCGCAATTGATTTTTTTGAATTGCAATATCCATAACAACTATAAGTTGGGATTGATAGTACAGATTTTAAGTCCCTAATGCCGAATGATCATACCCATCGAGGGAACCGAGTAACTTGGTAAATTTCACACCTGATTTTATTTGAATGATGTTGATCATCTAAGATTAATAGTTGAAAATGTTTATAATTACCTAGATCGAAACTGGTCTATTAGGTATTCAGAATATAATCCTTGGAACTCATTATCAATTTATCTGTAGTCGCAATTTTATTCCAATTCGCATTCAATCTTTACTATCTCCATAAACATCAATTTTGAACCCACTACGAAATATATGTCAAATTCTCATGTTAACTGCGATTTTCGGCTTTAATTTTGTAATAAAGAGTCATCATTTACATTTTAAAAGAAACTAATTAACGATTCAATATAGTGACCGAAAATATAACACACTTGTCTATTGGATAGGTAATCAAGGCACCTCTTGTAGCTATAGCAAGGTGATAAAACAAGATTTGTGTTTTGATTACAAAGCAGAAGCCATCGCTGGTAATTGGCCGATCGTTGGTACAGTTTACAGAATCCACCATCGGAGAATTACTTTTGAGGAGGGCTTTGTAGCCCAAATGCGAATCTGTCTGTTAGGGTTATCTCCATTATCAACTGGATTCCAGCCGTAAGGTGATCTCGATATTTTACTTTTGTAACTCCTGTCCATATGTCGAGTTTGTAATTGCACGCACTTTAAGTGCTTAAAACGCTACCTGAGAAGGGCTTAAACTTTTGAATGTTAGCAATAACTTAGTCTTTCGATGGGCGCCTTCACACGAACAGTATTCTCGTAATAGTTGCACAAGGAAGTGCATGTCCGTCTCAAAGATCTCTTCCCCTTTCCACCGAAAAGTTCGATGAACTTTCGTTGAATGTGCAAACGCTCGCTTTGATTATGTCCAACGGTTGAAAAACCGCGCAGTTATACAAATAAAAGACTTGCTCGCGTATCACTCAGGAATAACGACACAGAAATGGCCGCACGAGAGATTATAGGTCATAAGAATTTGGTGGAGCTATTCCCACTTCCTTGTTTTTCGTATTGCAATCGTTGCGTAGTAATTTTTATATTCGATTCTTATTTTCGTCCTTGAAAACGAGATAACACTCGTGAGATATTTATAGCCACAAATTGTCTGGAAATTTTAGGTTTTTATTGAATATTGTCATTCCAACTTCCATTAAATTTTCTCCAGGTCACCATTGTTAAACACCAGTCACACACAGATTTTCTTTGAGATCCTTTCTACAGAGCAAGTAAGAATAAAGCATACTAATAGCAAAGCTATTTCGACTTGGAAAAGATTATATATTAATATAGGAGAAAAATTCCCCACTTAACATTTAAACAAAATGAGAGAAATTGATTTATCTTAGATATTAAGTGCGGTTCTTATAATTTTAACTGAATTTCCGTAGTGGTAACCCAGAGAAGATATGACAGAGAATATGCATCTGTCAGCTGTCGTCATCCCAAAAAATTCTATGAAAATAATGGGTATTCGCTTTTCAACGAGAGTATGGATCCTCATAGTACTTTGCTAGCATTACATTATTCTTTCTTGAGAAATTAGAACAATGCCGACAGTTGATCTGTGAATATTAATTGGTAACCAATAAATGTAATTTGAACTATCCTCTCAGGAAATACGGCTTAGGAAACGAAGGACCATAGATGCTCTATCATAAGCTGTTTGGGGCAAATATTATGCATCAGTAATGCTTGTTAATATGGAGAGAGGACTGATAGAAATATATTTACCCTTGAGATTTTACTAGTTCTACATAGCAGCTGAAAATCAAACGCCTTCGACCTATTATTCTTTGGGAATCATAAAATGCTCCGGTACTTCAGCAAAAAAACATCTTAATAAGATAATTATTACTGCAAAAATACCCTCAGTAGACAAGGCTGTGTTATTGCTAATCCCTTAAATCAAATTTGTCGCCGCACAGCATTTTCGGCAGTATAGAGGGGAGGGGCAGATCCTCGGCACACCCACCCCATCCTTATACGATCGATTTCATCCATATAATTCCTCGATACATAAATTTATATGATATATATTAAAAGAAAAGTTGATCCTCTGCCCGGCTATTGCAGCTACTCGCCTCACGCCGCCAGCCATCTTATCTCCAAAGGGTCAGACTCGAGTGACCCTTCTCGAAGCAATTCCAGCTATAACCGGATTGACAGACTATCCTTGGATCTCTGGGTCCAATATCTCGTGACCTATTACTTATTGCTACCGACGCCCTTCCTCCCACCAACGTCTATTAAACGCCAGTTGAAAAAATTTCCAGAGGAGCCGAGTGAAAAAAGCCCGCCCTCACTGAATTCTTCCACTTCATGAACGGGAACGATTTCATGTTTATGGGAAACGTAAGGGGAAATTTTGATTTTTTTTACCGGAATTGAGTGTTTGGAACGATTGTTGTGTAGTCATCGCGACAAAGTTTCAAGTTATGCGGACTCCTTCGTCTATAAAACCGAGTGAGAGGTGGAAGACAGTTTATTCCATGTAATGCCTTTACAAGAGGTTTTACAACGAAGCGTCATTATAATTAATAATATAGTTGCGTTTCACTCTAATTTAAATACTCTTTGGTATCTCGTAAATTCAATGAAAGTATGTGCTGCACAGCACGGAGCTTATAATACTAGAGGGGCGAGGATGTAGGTTATATTACTTGTACATGGAGAAATTAGATATTATCTTCCTAGGCATGCATTATAATTTTCTTATCGGTATATGTGATTTGGTATTCTTGTCCGAGCAAACAAATTGGATAATCTCCTGCGTGCATGAAATAAGAATGCGAATCACAACTTTGTTCCAAAGAAATGTCAGTTTTGTTTCTATCAGAATTTCGGAACTGCCATTTTATGCATGATATGTCTTTAATAAGACGTTGTTAGAGTACGATGCTAAAGCTTACCCACACGTCTCATTTATGTTTGCTACGTTTCGTCTCAACCTCAGCGCAGCTGATTGTGAGAAGGAATTTGAAATTTGCTCTCAAATGACTTGTGGTTTTGATTTGGGAGTAAATTAGTAGTCGCTTAACTTCAGGTTATTCAATCGGCCAAAAAATATGGATAATATTTTCTCGAAACGCTCGACAAATTATCATAATGCGGTTCTCTTGGCGTGTTCTTGTTATTTTAATATGTACTATGTTTACTTTTCCGCTTGATTTGCTAACTATTCTTGCCTACTGAATGAAAAACGTGCCAGTTTAGATAGTGAGCTAGTGAGGAATCTCGTTCTCCGAATATTTTCTGACACCAAATTCAATTGTTGCGGGTTGTGTTTAACGTTTGCAGTTGTACTCCTAAGCGCTCCACTAAACACTCAGAACGATAAAATTCATTTGTTAAAAATGTTTGGTCGTTTAAGTTCATCAGTCTTTAATACTACTACCATTTCTCGTCTGCGGCAGGCACGCATTGATACACTTCGGTAGTATCCGGTAGCTTTGTGCTTCCGTGAAAGTCTTTTCTTTTTTCATCGAGTCCTCTCTCCCATTTGAAAAAGTCCGGGTGCGGCCGAGGAGGGCATAGAGAAGACGGGAAGGAGATGATAGCGTTCTAACGAGCTTGCAGTGCATCACATCCGCCCGTCTTAGAGAGCAGGTCACGAGAGTTTGCTCCCCCCTGGGGAGGGTCTGCCGGGTCTTAAGCGTCAATGACGCTGCCGCTCTCAGAATCGAGCAAAAACATCTATTGCGCACCAAGAGAGCGGATGCCACCGGCAACGGTCTTACGCTCTCCGCCTCTCGACTCCTTCCTCCCACCCCCATTCATTCTAAAGTCCTTCTAACCTTCGAGGAACCGCACGCTCCGCTCGCCACGTCTTGCATCGCGTGATAATGTTCCTCTGGAGGCGTGGACCGAATCAATAGTGTGTATCCCGCTGGGGAAAAAAACCATCCCGAGCCTCGCGGACGGAGAGGATTCGGGCGAACGAATGTTACACGTCGCGCGAATTTTTCGTCTTGTTGTCATTTTATTACCGATGAATTTCGATGTTCGCGTTCTAGCTGTCGGGAAAGAGAGAGAGAGAGGGAAATTAATTTTTCCGATAAATATTCTGAAAATTTTGTCTAATGGATTAAAGACGCGATTTTAAAAATCCGCGAACGCTTCTATACGAGTCGATTGCGCGTGACACGCCTCCGTTCCGTTGCAAAAAAATAACGTTCAAAGCTTAGCGCAAAATTTATGGAATTTTTGCATTGTTCGTCTCGAAGGAAAGGTTAGGTGGGGAATTTTTGAAAATAAAACCGGTTAATTCACATTTCCTACGCTTTTTAAACGATATTATTTATCATCGCGGTTGAAAAAGGCTGCAGCATATAGCCATTTCAACTGACGTTTAACTTGGCATAATATGTATAAATGACTCAATCCCGTAGGTTGCTACCGCATTTAATTTATCAACCAGCGTTTTTTCCGCTCAAAAACGGAGCTGGTGAAAAAAACGTAAATTTCTCTCGCGTCTAAGAGAGGAAGACATTATTTACTTTTAACTCGACGCTACATAACGAGTAATATATCCCGTTTAACGTAGTTTAAGTAGGAATGTCGAGCTATTACATCGCGTAAACGCTGTCAGTTCATCATACCTGCGTGGGTTTCAGGGGGCAGTGGTCGACATTTCCGCGGCCTCATCATTGTGTTTCCTGAATGTAATAATTGTCGTCGCGGGGAATCATTGCCAGTTGGCCGACTTAACCACCCCAGATGAAACTAACAAAAAACTAAACGCTTTGAACAAATTGGTTCACTTCGTTCGCAACGTCGTCATCGTCAACATTTGTTACCTCGGAGGGCCTTACCCTTTACGCGGTGCGTTCTTCTCTGTATCGCGATAGCCACGATTGTTTTTGCGGTCGGGAGGCGCGAGAGAGCTACAAGGCTAACGGGAAGGAAAGTGGTGCTGCCGTGGTGTTGGCTCGCAACGCTCTCTCGGCGGGATTTTTTGCGTTGGCTTTTTTTTATACTCGACGTCGGCCGAAAGATCGCTCAGCGTTGGCATTGTCCTCTGTGCAAGAAGGTGACCTCGGGTGGATTTTTTGGAACAGTCTTGTCACAGTGAACTTGGATGTAGCTACAATAGATCTGAACTTGAGCTTTTATAGCATTGACACTGGAGAAATGCGTGCCTTTCCGTGACCATTGGTTTTCTCGTTTTTATATCTTTTACAGTTGGCGATTTTCTAGGAGGAAAATAAAATCGGATGTTAAGGCCAAGTCGTGGTTGGTTTTTTTGTTAAAGGTCTGCTCAAATTTTTTTTTGTTGTTCCTATCAAGGTTTCGATAGGATTTAAAATTACGTTTCCGATCCGTATCAACGACAAATTCGTTAGCAAGTCTAAGAGTCTCCGATTCGTTTGCTTTGTTTTTATGCTAGTAGCATACAACGTAACGGGTATTATAAGCGAAGGCTATTATTTTGGTTTCACATGATTCATTATATACTCGCTAAGATAGGCCGACATTTAATCAATAGTTGTTTTCATTTATGATTATCTACGTAGCCAATAGCGTGTGCATGTGGTTTTTCGAAATCGTATTTACTGCTTAGAATGACAGAAAACTGCGCAGTATGAGAAGTAGTCGCGTGGGGTGTTATGGAAAAAGGGGTGAGTGGAGGAGGAGAGGGGGAGATAGAATAGAAAATGTAACGCTCTAGTGCTTGTGTATTTATCACTCGCAGTGACCGAGTGATTTCAATTTTTGTTATTTAAACAGTATTTGCCTATTTAAGCGGATATTAATAATACGTTTTCTCGCCGTTGGTAAGACATTGGAAGGAAGTTAATCAAAATGGCTGGTGTGTTTGTTTTATTTTATTAAGCAACGCAACAAAATAGTCGGCAGTCATATTCATTCGGAAGATTTTGGATGATCTTTATCTAGTCGCCATAACTAGTAACAACTCAGTAGTTAACATTGCCATACATAAATGTTGCAATATTCGGAGCAAATGTATAGTTAGTTGCCATCAGAAATCTTTCATTTATAATGGCAGACTGATATAAATAATCTAAAATCGTATTGATTTAAATGATCTTTTTGAGTGGCCAGATGTTAGGGCTTTCAGTGCTGTCTCGGTTTCCCGAAAGGCTTTCGAGACCTCGTGTTTTCTTTTTCGAATTTGTAGTCTCATTTGATTTAATTGCGAGACAATATTATATCGGCAATTTGTATTAAATGCGACACTAAAATATTAGTTCCAACGAATGTCCTGATCAACTGTACAGTAATGTGTGCACGCATTATTCAAATTTCTAAAATTATTTCTTACCATCTTAACAATATTAAAACCAAGCCAGGCGGGATTTGTTTATATAGCATATACACGACAAAAATATTATAAATCGCATTATATCCCGGCAATGTCCTGGTTTTGATTTCTCGGAGTTTATGGCTCGCAAAACTCTTTCTTGGAGTAAGTAATCTTGATAATCTACAGATAGCATTTGCATATTTTACTAGAGGGTACTTATGTATGTTATGAAATAACTGGTCCCCAAAAAATTACAACTTTACAATATACTGAGAAGAGCGGCGTAACAATGCCACCATCTCTGCAATCGATGGGGAGTGACAAAGCAACAGGGTGCTAGAAAAGTCAGAATTTATGGGAAATATAAATTATAAAGACGAAATAATGTCTTTTTCGTTTGCCATCACGATACCGAGTTATATATAGAATGTAAAATTCTATACCACAAAAGTTTGCACAAGCACTGATATATTGTTCCTGGGATTATATTTAAACCTTAGTCAATCAAACAAATGACACGAAAGATTTACAGCTCTATCAGCAATAAAATCCTTTACTATTTTTAAAAATCGATAATACTTTCCATCGAAGAAGTCGTTAAATGTCGATATATGCTTTAATGTCTCGATCACGGAAGAAGCTCGCGAGACGATAATATTCATAGTCTTCCAAACGTGACGATGAGGAGTGGAGGCGGAGGAGGAGAGAAGGGACGTCGGCGTTTTGTTTTCCACGACCGAGATATATGGTATAACTGGATGAGACCGGATCGGGGTCCCGAAAGGTCGTAATGTCACGCCCATCGGTCAGGAAGACGTTATACACTGGACCAGACCCCCAGCCGCGGAGGGCGGAGGAGGGATGCGGACGCCTGATAGGATGCACGGGTAGAAATCGTCGGGAACGTCGGTGACGTAGGATGAGGGGCGGGAGGGTAACGGGCGAGAGATCGAGAAAAACAACGTCTCGGGCAAGTTCGAAAGAAGGAAAAAGAGAGGGATATTATTATTTTTTTATCGTGAAGGTTATTCGTTTTTCTCTTTTTTGTGGGCCGTCAATTACGTGTTTCGTCGATTGTAGGAATCTTTAATTTTATCTGAATGAGATGTGACGTATTTGACGAGTCAAGGGGGAAAATTTCGGGAGGCGGCATTTTTGACTTGGTTTCTTTGAGCGGTTTGTTGACTCGTATTGTGTCGACATCGGAGGAGGATAATTGTCTCAGAGTTGTTGAAGAAAAGTAGGTCTCATCTAAGATTTGTGGAGCGACTCCTTGCGAAACACGAACTCGGACCAAATTACGCCCTCCCGTTCATGAAGTAACCTTGGTTCGTTCGTTAAAATTGCGGAAAATAATGGCGCTGGTGCTGAGAAACATTAATCGGTGTTCTTGAAAAATAATTTTAGCCATAATTAAAAAAACAGCCTGGCGGAAATATGTAGATTTTATCATTATTTAAACCGTAGTATTTAAGAATTTTGACTAGCAATTCAAAGTAATGTATATTATTTCATTTGTAAGCCTCTGCCAAATATGTTTATTAGATTCGAGGGATCTTTGAGAAGTCAAAGCGCAATGAAGGCGAGAAGTGGCTGGAGAAGTAAACGGGTGATGTGGAGATTCAGGGCGGCGCAAGTCAAAGAATGTAATCGTTATTGATTATAACAAGTGACAGAAAATATTTCATGGGGAGGGTGATCTACTGAAGGGAAGTAATGGAATAGGAAAATTGAGGGAATTATCCCTGGAATATTCAGTATCAAGTTGGTTTAAAAAACGAGCCAGTACTGAGAGTTATTGGGTATATATGAGGCATATGTAAGTTAGTGTGTTGCTGATTGAAGCATGATATATAGATTTTTCAAAAGATTTAGTTCGCGTCGACATTTTCAATTATATTATTCAGTCTAGTTGAATATTTGATTTGTTGGTTATTTTTATTTTGAGGCACACGATCGTGTGAGTTTTAGCGATATTCTGGGAGGAGCGTTGTCAAGGAATATGGGTGGGGGCTAGAATGAATGGAGGGAGTAGAGACCTTCACGGGGGAGAAGGGGTGGGAGTGGATATGCAGACGCATCTTCGGAGGCGCCCGTGAAGGACGGCCGTATTGTGGATCAGTGTTAGGTTGCCGTTGCAGGGGTTCGGATCCACGCCAATAGGGAAGTGAGTTAACTACACGAGAGTCAAGAAAAGGAATACAGCGAACGCCACCTCCTCTCATTTGTGTAGGTGAGATATTCCGTATATTTTAATTTTTAATAGGAGAACAGAGCTGTTTAGGTACGTCTCTCTCCTGTTGTAATCATTAAGAAAGATCGTTTGGCGTATAAATATTGCGGTAGAATTTTATTCGGCGCTTTCGATATCTATCGTTGCTTTAAGATTCACCTATTCATATATAGTCTGCAATATCCGAGAAAGTATCTGTCTGTTTCGTAACTGTTCGTAATTTTTATTACAGAAGGATCGCAAGTTATTTGATTTAAATTCACCAATTTATGCCGTTATTTTATTCATTTTCTAAAGAATTTCTTTTGTACTAGTAATTTAAAGATATGTCGTGTTATGCTTACAAAATAACGTTTCTTTTTTCCATAACTTATTAAATAGTATTATTCCGGTACTATTAAAGTCGCTTGAAATTTTAAACAATCAGCTTTTTGTTTTTCTTATATTTTATAACGGATTATGTTTTCTTTTGCGGCATAATCGTTAAAATCTATATATAATTGACTCAAAAGTATTATGATTTTTCCAGTTTCGATAATCGGGTTTCTAATGGTAATGCATCTTTAATTTGTAGCATAGAATGATATCAACGACTACTCCTACTTTAATTAAACATTATGCTGACGTCGCAGATAACATGAAATGAAAGCGCGCATATACCAATTAACATTTACGGGAATTATTATTATGCTCAACCATATGATGTAATTTAAAAATGTGATTACATTTCAGCAATTTCAAGATTAATATTGTTTGAGTACCATTAGTTTTGCAAATTGGTTACGAATTTTTTTCTCAGCAACCAGCCATTTTGATTTAGCAAATTTATCAAACAATGATATTGGAAAAAAGCAGCAGAAAGAAATATTTTCAGCTAACATAGGAGAACGAGAACATAGCTTAAAATTATATATAGCTTGAAAAACTCGATTGTAAAAGAAACCTGCAATATTTTATTTTCTCAAATGAATTGCTGCAGTGCGGAAAAATAAGTACTTTTTCCACCTGTTGTCCAGATTGTAAAGACCGTTTTGAATGAATATTTTCATTTATTTTTTCTCGGAAGAAATACAATCGTTTGTGCTGGTTGAATGTTGAAATTTCTAAATTTGATTTATCGGTTTACGGCCAAAAATGTCTATTGAATTTACACTTCGATTAAATACTTGGTGATAGTTTCTCCATTCAATATATGGTGTATGAATGTAGTGAATGATTTCTTTATAGCTAAAACTTTTTCTTACAGCATTGGAGATACGAGGAGAGAAATACAAAGTCGGTGATTGGAATATTCAAATCGCCCCCAAAGAGATGGGAGAGACGGTGGAGGAAATCCAGCAGCCGGTCTCACCTACGATGGCTGGACAGGTGAGTCGCATTTTCGCCTCATAACGCGATCCCAATCACCCGAGGTCCCTCCGGAACGACAAGTCGTAAACTGAAGCGGAAGGAATGTTCTGCTGTCCAAAGTCGGCGAGTTAAAAATGAGATGGAATTTAAAAATCGAGATTTCTTCGATGCAGCCTGTACATATTTCAGAGGAATATAATTTCCGCGCATGTTTTGCGTCAAGATCTAAAAACAGAAACATCCTTAACTCCACAGCATAGTGTAAATTTCTTCCAAAAACAAATATTTGTTCATGCCGTCGGAGTTTTAATTCAGGTCGTCTCCAATATCCGCTACAAATTTCCTTAAGAAACGCAGAATGAAGCGAAGCCCTCGGGCGCTTATTTTTTGTCATAAAAAATTAACGGCTGTTCTTTCTTTAATTACCACCGGGAAGCTTTGAAAACTTGACGAGGAAGTTCTGTCTTACCGTGTGCGTTATGTCCAGAGGATGCTGTTTCGTGTGGAGCAGTGGGCATTTCTTCTCCTTGGAAAAGGAGGTCGAAGACCAACCACTTCCTGAACCAGACTTTTTTTCTTTCTCCCCCTCTCTGCCCACGAAACAGAGCGACAGCGAGGAGTCCACCGAGTCGACCTTGGGACTGGGTCCTGGGTTGTCCGGGATGGACCTTTCGGGAGACGCCGAAGGTCGGGGAGGTGACCCTAGGACTGCCAGAAGGGTGGGCTCTGGAGGAGAAAGCCAAGAAAGCACCGAAGGAGAATTCTCGTGCAGGTGACGACGACATTATATTACTTCCCGAAGCAATGGGGCATTAATAATATGAACGGGAAATGAAGCTTAAAATTTCAAACATTTCCGTGGTCAATATTAGCACGTGAATTATTTGTTATAATTACGTCTTGTTTACGTGGCACATACTAAGAGGTTTTCGCATACCTTTTCTTTTCGAAAAAACATCTTTACATAACAACGTAAATGTTTTTGTGAAAATGAGAAATTTGTCATAAAAATAGGTGTTGGAAGATTAAATGAATTGACTAAAGAACTTCAAAGCAGTATTTGTAGCATTAAAAAATAAATAAAAAATTCTTTAAAGGCTGTATTAGTTGTTAAATAACCTAAATTATTACCTTTTCGCTAGGTGGGGCACCTGCCATGAGTCTTTTTCTCATGTTGACCTTCTGGCAAGTCATGTTACTTGTATCCATGCAACCTCTGGTGAGGGTGGACTTTTCTTCTGTGGTTGGCGAGGCTGTAGCAGAGGAAAAAGAGGCTTCAATGCCAGGTGAACTTACTTTAAGAGTTATCAGTAAACATATCTGATATAGGCTGTGTGAATAACTATGGTATTTCCACATGGAAACGGAATATCCAAGTCAAGCTATAAAATTAAAGTCATCAATTTTGAGGGAAAATTCCACCAAAAGTCCTCCATGTAGTGTTAATTTAAAGAGAACTGTCATTAGTCAAATGACTTGGTTGGGTTATTTCCCATGAATTATCAAGATAGTACAACACTTACTGATTGGTAATTTTAATGTTTGTCAGGAATTATTTAAAGACATAAATATACACAATTTCTGCACAACTTATTCAATGCGACCAGTTTTGCAGTAATACTATTAGTATTACATAAATTGTGTAAACATATTTATATCTTGAGATAATAATGACTTTCCATAAAGTGACATCTGAGTCTATTCAATTTAGTTTGTCTGGAAGTTTGTTTTCTTTTTCCAAAACACGTAAGCATATTAAATGTTGTGTTACATGTTTTCAGATACAAGATGCTGATTCATGTGAGGACACATACGAATGAAAAACCTCATCGATGCCCACGATGCGACAAGAGCTTTAGCAGAGCAGAAAATCTCAAAATACATGCTCGATCTCATACAGGTATGATCGATTTTCCTGCATACCCTCACTGATTGCCTCATGAAGGGAATGATTTGACATCATCTATTACATTGCATATTAAACTTAAACTTGGCAGATTGGTGTATAGAATTGCCAATGTGTTTCAGTATGGAGGTAATTTGCTAATGGTGGTCTTAGCTCTTATAAAACATTCCACAAAGATTTTAATAATCAACCAAGAAGTTTTTTTTATCATTCCACTTTTGTCTTTATGGAGTAAAGTAGGTGTAAGACCAAATACCTTTTACTATGCTGAATTTTCTTTAACATGCAATTTCATACCTCTTAATTAAAATTGTGGCCTAAAAACTTAAAAGTTGAAATATTATAGCTAAAAAAATGTGTTGAGTAGGTTTCAATTTTATGACAGCAAAGAATCTCTAGGTGATTTCCAATATAGACCCTTAATCTAGCTCACCAAAGCATTGATAACATTCAGTGTGACTCTCCATGTAGAACAGATTTCCAACCTCTGTCATAGATGCTTTTATATACTCCTTATTTTGATGTTGATCTACACAAATTCATGCCATTTTACACACTTAAAGGTAATTGTGTTGTGATTAGATTCTGTTAGGTAACTTGTGCCAAGTTAGGGGATAAATATATGTTGTAGAAATTCTTATGATACCATTGAATTTTCAAGAATTGTTGTTCAAGTAATAAATCAGAGGGTGATTATTGATGAGATTAATTGATCATGTTTATGTACAAAAATATAATTAACACTTTCGTATTCCAATGATGCATATTTCATCATCGGAAAAGTTACACAGGCATACTGTATCATCCATTTAAAAGTTTAGAGGAAGACACAAAATTTTCCATAAGAGGTATTTTGTATCCCAGGTATTGTGTGATACTTCAAGACATCACATGATCATTCCAGACATCACTTTATCATTCTAAACATCACATGTACATTCCAGTGTTTCATTTAGTGACTAAATTAACCGCTACAGTACCTGCGTGGCTGTGCTTCCCTTTGTGTTTGTTTTTGGCCTCTCCGCTCATCTGTTTTCCATAGCATTTGTTGTGTGCTTGTTACACCTATCTTGAGTTTTTCATAAGAATTGAACCTCATCATGAAATGGCAAAAGAAAACAAGTTGCCTTTCGAATAATTAAAAAATATCTGATATGGCCACCACATGACTTGCTCCATATTTGTAATATTTCTAAAAATTCCAAATAGGTTAAATGATAATAAATATTTTAAATTTATATTTTAAGAAACTGCAAGAAAAATTCAGACTTTACAAAGAACAAAAATAAACTCATACCATAGCCTTCTGATATTGGCTATAGCCACGAAGCTCCAACAATTAACAAAATAAAAAGGAGCGTTACTAAGCGTAAAGTGTTTACAAAAGTTGCCTCCAGGTGGTGTGTTGGCAGCTAAAAAATATAGTTTTAAAAATATATCTTAAACAATGCATTATATGGGAAAATATTTTGAACAGAAGTTGTAGAAAATTAAATTTCCTACAATTTTGAAAGAAACAGATGTGACAAGACCCACTTCTGGTTGACTAATTTTAACCAAAAACTAATCAACTCTTGTCCCTTTAATAAAAATGACAAAATTTTGTGTTGATCTGATTAATAGTTAGAGCGCCCACAAAATTCCTATCACAGACAGAAAATCAAGAATCAAATCAAGAAAATGGTCAAAACAATTTCTGGGGACCTCTAAATGTGTATTTCTGTTGAAATCTCAAAATCGATTTTTTTCATAAAAACAATACTTTCCCCTATATTACGTATGGAGAAAGTAAAAAACTGAAAATATTTGTGCATCAAAAGATAGATATGTTGTCTATGCTGAATTTACTTTGGTAGATGTTTTCGATTACAATCCCAGAATGCAAAAGTGTTAATAATGTTATTAGCTCAAAGATAAATTAGCATATTATTATTATATCCTTATTCGAAAGTCACTTTAGAACTATACCATGAACATGTATGTTGGTACTCATCATAACTTACTGTTATTGTAAATGACGTTAGAGATGTTTTTAAATAACAATGAAAATAACATGCAGATATTTACAAATAATAATTGGTTTTATAAATTGCAGGTGAGAGGCCTTATGTTTGTCCAGTGCCTGGCTGTGGTAAGGCTTACTCCAACTCCAGTGATCGTTTTAAGCATACAAGAACTCATTCTGTTGAAAGACCATATGCATGTCGTGTACCTGGTTGCTCCAAGCGATACACTGATCCTTCATCGCTCAGGAAACATGTGAAGACATATGCCCACTATCACCGACCAGGAACGGAAAATAATTCAAAAGTGGAGGAGCAGAACAGCAATGAAACTAATTTGATAGAACAGGTGAGATTCTTTGGAAAAAATATAAATAGCTTCAGTTAACTTTCTTGTAAAAATTTGCTACAAGTCAATAGATACCTCTTGGTAATAAAAATGCCAGTGAATCAAAGTGTAACCTTTGCCTAAAAAATTATCATTAATGTAATCAATTCACGCATGCATCTTAAATTGTGTTTTTTTAAACATTTAGCCATATTGAACTTTTATTAGGTACTGTACTTGGACTAATCCTTTCTATAGGTACCCAATTTATATAAGAGGTCATGTTTTAAGATACTAAAGGTGAGAAAGGAAAGGATTATTATTACATATAAACTCTTGTTAATTTTCTAATAATAGTGGTAGCAGTTGACACAGTTTTAACATTATTAAATGGATAAAAATTTCAAGTCTACAACAGATTGTAGCATTTCAATTTTCTGTAAAAGATTATCACATGATCACATCACAAAAATGCATAGGAAATCATAGTGATATTAGCAATGGTAATATGACGTTTAAAATATTATTTTTTCATAACTTTAAGGTATTGTTGGATTATTCTTGGTGGCTTTACGTGTATGTTTTGGTTAAAAGTGATATGATTCTAAATTTTCCATTCTTATTATTTATCAACCAGGTACAGGACAAAAAGTTACCTACCTCCCGTATTAATGGTAAGGTAAATGACACAGGGAAAAACAAATTTGGTAATACCCTGCTGAATGAAGAAACACGAAGGAGCTCTAGAAATTCTAGAACACAAGCTCTTAAAGATGTGAAAATGAATTCCACGGCAAAGGTCTCCATGGACTACCAGGAAAACAGATTACTACCCACCAAAGATGAATTAAGAGAAGCAGCAATCGAAACTGATCCTAATAAAGAGGTAAATAATGAAGAGCTCTCTTTAATTCAGCTGATTATATTTAATTTTTAAATAACACTAATGACATTAATATATTTTATCATTACAGAGATTGTTGCAAAAAGAATTTGGTTCAAGAAACAACAAACTCTCAGAGCATGGAAGGATACAGCCTCAACACATTGAGGACTGTTCACCTACTTCCTGGGATACGATACCAGATGATAAATGGTTGGAAAATGATATTGAAGAAGTGGAAGAGGACGAGGAGGAAGAGATGAATCGAGAAGACTTCCAAAACCAGGAGCAACTTGGAATGAAGGAGACAAGCTATTTATCGGGTGATGTAATCCATGATCAATCGAGGCATTCTAAAATGGTCTTAGATGCTGAGTGGTCTTCTGGTGGTGAAGAAGGATGGATGTCTGATGAAAGTGATTACATGCAAAATGGAATACATGTTACCAGTTTATCGACTGCATATGTGGACTTTTCAAATAAAACAGTAAAATCCAGCCACAGGCCATATTACTTGGCAGAGCAACAAATGATCTCAAAACTTAACAAAAAGAACTACATACTTTCTAGATCTTGTCAAAAGAAGCTAGATGATCTCTTGTTGAGGTCTTTGCCAAAATTTGGATCATCAAATCAAGTTGGAGCTAAGAAACACCATTATCACACAGATGCTTTCCAGGATCACTCCTCTTCTACAATAGATCATCAGTCAAGAGTGGTGTACAAAGGTTTGGGCAAATATAAAAAGGTTTTCACTGATATGGCTTATAATGAAATACCATATGAGCAGGTTGTTCCATTGGATTTGAGAAAAATTAATGAATAAGAACATGTATATAAAACAAAAATCGTTAAGTGGAAATGCCTTGAATCAAAATATGTGACTATATCTTGTGTGAAACTGTCATGTCTAAGAGTGATTTTTATTAACACAATGTACAAATGCCTGTAAATATGATGGTTTAACAGGGTAGGGTAAAGAGTTAAGACTAGGCACAAGGCTACAAAGGTTGTTGCTGTCAAGTAGCCTGTCATGTTGCAGACTATAAATCAAGTGACTTATTTTTTTGTTCACTAATGAAACTAAAAATTGCAGAAGTAAACTTTAATGATATTCTGTAAATTGAAAAATGTTTCTAACCACAGTTGTTATACTGTTTGTATGTACAACTCATAACTAACTTTACAAAAGAACATCTAAAAAAATTATCATTTCTCAAAGTTTCCCAGTTTAAAAGATTTCTGGAAAAAAATGTTTTTTAGTCATAGCATAACTTTCAAAATTCAATTTACATTATTTGCCAGTTCTTAAAAGTTTTCAATTGTAAAGCCTCATTCATTTTCAGATAACACAATTACATCTGTTTAAATTCAAATACTACATAGGGCCTGCTACCTCACATAGAATACTCATGTAATGCTATTACAAATTAAAAACTAATACATAAATTTTTAGCTTAAACCTTTTTCAAGAGGCTATATAAAAAAGGATGACTGGCAAATATCATATTTATTGTTCAAAAAGTGAACCTTAATTTAAATTATGGAAGTGAATTTTGAAATGACCCCACCTATGATTAATACAAATTTTCATTGCTTGAATTGTTGGTCCAAACAGCATAATTATTTTTTCTGCAATGTGAAACTGTAATTCATTATTATTCCCTAGTATTATGTATATTTTACAAAATTCCTCTTTTGATTTTGTCTTTGAATAAACGTTTTTCTCAGCAGACTGAGTAGTTCTTTGATGCATATACTCAGGGAAGGCATGGTATTTTTGGGGACCTGTATGTAAAAAAATTGGGGATTATTATATTATAGGAAAGTGCTCGTAGTTAAAAATACTGTCAAAAATCAAACTACTGAATGTGGTTTAATTTTGTATTAATTTATTGAAAAGTTCTATGATTAAAAAATAAATGTCTACAGCATTTGAGTATTAAATTAACATGTCTTTTTAAATGATGAAACATACACATTATAGCCACACTCAATAAGTGCTTATTTCCATATATTAAGTTTCTCTGTTGTTAGGCTTTTTAACATTTGTAAGCTATTGAAATGAGGCCTCTCCTTTTTAGGGGGTCTTTAAGCACCTGTATCCCATCATGCCAGCTCTGCATATATTCTTATCATTTTTCAGTAAGAAAATTATTGAATAAAAAACATTAAATATTGACATTTTCCCCCTTTTATGCATTCAATTTCTTAATTTAAAATTAAAATCACATCATTGATTGTTTTATTCTAAACCATCATGATATCAAGACATTTTATCTCGTCAAGATAAACCCAATAAAACAATTCCTTGCATATTTCTAATTAAAAAGTTATACTAGCTATAACATTATAGGGCAATGAAAAAATCTGATATGGCCACTACATGACTTTCTCCATACCTGTAATATTTCTAAAAGTTCCAAATAGGTTACATGTTAATAAATATTTTAAGGAACAGAGGTTTCTCTTAACGCTCTTCAGTCTACATTGTGTATTTGCCACCAAAAGGTTGTGGTCAGAATCGATATCTGCCCCTGGTAGTGTTTTCACATTTTTAATGCTATTTCTAAATCTTTCATTGACTAGTATGTAATCTATCTGGTATTGTCTCTGGTCTCCTGGGCTTCTCCATGTGTAAAGTCTCTGCTGATGATGCTTAAACCATGTATTGGTTACAATGAATCTATTTCTATGGCAGAATTCCACAAGTTTCTCCCCTCTTTCATTTTTCTTCCCTAATCCATATTTTCCCACTATGTTATCTTCCTGTCCCTCTCCGACTACACTGTTCCAATCTCCCATTACTATGGTGGTGATCCTTCCTTTTCCCTCCTCCTCCAATATCTCCATAATCTGTTCATAGATTTCATCTACTTCGTCGTCGCCAGAATTAGTTGTTGGCATATACACTTGAATTATAAGAATTTCCACTGGCTCCATCTGAAGTTTTATGGCTATTAATCTATCAGTAACTGTCACTACCTTGCTAATTCTTTCAGCTATCTCTTTTCTCATTATAATCCCCACTCCCCTTCCCTTTTTCTCTCCTCCCGAGTAAATAATCTTAAATTCGTCTGAATTTATCTCACCTTCTCCTTTCCACCGAACTTCACTAAGACCTACTATACCTACATTTTTCCTTCTCATTTCCCTTTTTAAGTTCTCTAGTTTACCCCCTGAATTCATAGTCCTAACATTCCATGTGCCTATTCTTAATTTCTCACTACTTGCTTTCTTATTAATGTTACATTTCCTCTGTGCATCCCCTAGGGTAGTCCCCACCCGGAGATCCGATTGGGGGACTATTTTACCTCCGGAATATTTTATCCCAGAAAGATCCATAGAGGTATTTTCAGCTTTTCAGCCTATCATGGGAAATATAATGAGGTAGTTTCCCCTTGCTTTCCTCATCGCAGTTTCACAGAGTGATACCCATCTGTAGCTGTTCAGATCCACATGATCACCACCTACAGAGGTACTGTGTAAGCTGCTGCCCTTGCACAGGAGGATGTAAAACCCCCAAGACTGCTTCTTAGTCTGACTCTTCCCCTCAGACCTTTCCGGCTTGGATGGTCCTACCAGGAGAATTATCTCCCGCCGGCATAGCTCTTTGGTTCATAAGAGTACACAAACCCTCCCACCTCTGTAAGGTTATGCAGTCCTTAGGGAAGTGACATGAAGTGTTAATTTCTACCAATCACAAAATGAAAGCATTGTGGAATGATATTTTTCATTTAATACGTAACCGAAGTTGAATGTGAAGACAATAAGAAGAACCTTTTGGAATTAATTTTTAAATCCAATATTGGATAAGCGGAACTGAAGATTTTGTGCATAAAGCTATGTTGCAGTCCGGTGTCTACTGTGAGTGTTGAATGCTCATTTAATGTACAATGAATAGACTCATGATGAAGTTAAGAAATAGAATGGGTCTGGAAACTCTACAGGACTGCATGGAAATTGTCATCGAGGGACCCAATGAGATGCCAACTACATTAATAGATAAAGTTATCGACTCATATGCTAAGAAAAACAAAGGTGACTTAGGTTAATTTAAAGCGTTTACTTATGACTATCTATAAAACACTTATTCTCTTGGTCATTCTGTCCAAAACGCTCAATATCTCAGCCATTTCTTCAGCCAGTTCAACCAAATTTGGTAGTATTGCTATGATCACATACCAATTGCGAATGGCATAAACATTTTCTTATTATTATCATCACATTTTGCCTATGATACAAAATCCCTTAAGTTCTATGTTTAAATCATATTTATTGGAGAATTTTAAACTTTTTAATGATATGCTACCTTGCAGACTGTGTCATTGTTAAACCTCGAGATTGTATTGTCGTCTCAAGCCTTATACCATATGCATAAGGAAAGCGTGCTTAGAATGTTTTAATATGCGAGAGAGGAGAGAGAGGAAGAAAGGAGAAAGTCAGGGGAGAGAGGGAATGAGAGGAGAGAGGGAGTGAGAGAGGAGAGAGGGAGTGAGAAAGGAGAGGGAGGGAGTGAGAGAGGAGTGAGAGGGAGTGAGAGAGGAGAGAGAGAGGGAGGGAGATAGAGAAGGAGGGAGTGAGAGAGGAGAGAGAGGGAGGGAGACAGAGAAGGAGGGAGACAGAATAAGGGAGAGAGATAGATAATGTTCTTTATTATGGCGAGATTGAGACTAGGAAGTATATTTTTCCAGAGAAAGAAAGTGGGTGAGGGAGGGAGAGAGAGAGATAGTAGGGAACAGAGAGAGAGATATAGTAAGGAAGAGAGAGAGATAAAGGGAGAGGGAGGAAGACAGAGGAGGGAGATATTGGTCTTTATTAGGACAAGACTGAGACTAGGTAGTCAATTTCTCCAGAGAAAGAGAGAGGGAGAGAGAAAAGGAGGAGGAATGGAAAGTCCCTTAAATGTAATACTTAATCCACACAACAAATTTGGTAGGACTGCTATGATCACATACCAATACCCATAAGACACTCAATATCTCAGCCATTTGTTTGATTACAAAGCCCATTTTAAATGGCTAATTCATCCAGTATAATCATATATTCTATTAACTACCACAGCAATGACTCCAATGCCTTTCAATGAGAATTGATTTTCATACTTCAAGAGCATTGATTTAATGCTTTTAATGGGAATTAATGGACTATAATACATAATATCGTGAATGTCAACCAACAAGGTAAACATATGGTTACATCTTAATCCTAACACAAATAGTAAAATTAAAGTCAACCACTTCCCTGGTATATATTTGAAGTGATCTCTAGGATACCCCAGAGTTTGCACTTAGGACCTATACTCTTCTTGATTTTAATTAATGGCATCAGTCATCCAGTTTCACCCATGCCTCATTTAATATATGCTGATGATATAAAAATATTCAACACTGTACAATCACCTGATGATTGCTTGCCTCTTAACAAATGTCTATCAAGAATTTCTGATGCCTCATGAATTTAATGATTCTGAATATTAAAAAATGCATTGTCATTTCTTTTCATCATAAAAAACAACCTATTCACTTCAATTATTCAATGAGTGGCAAGGAAATTCTCAGATCTTTTATTGTTAAAGATTTGGGTGTATATTTTGACCAATCATTAACCTTCAACAATCACATAGACAGCATAGTGGCAAAATCTCTGCAAATGCTGGGATTTATCTGTAGGTTTATAAAGGATTCTAAAGACATTTATATGCTAAAAATTTTATATTGTTCTTTGGTTTGCCTCATCTTAGAGTAAAACTCATTTATATGGAATTCATATTATAAAATACATGAAAAGAATATTGAGCAGGTACAATGCCAAGTTTAAGAATAGTTAACTTTTATGCAGGTTTTTCCACTTATGATATACCGTATAATAAAAAAATGGAAATATTGAATATTTACCCTCTATCTATTCGGCGCCAATTGACTGATTTAACAATGTTGTATAGATTGTGTAATAACTTGATTAATTGTACAGCTTTACTTAAATTAATTCATTTTGACACTATGTTTGCTCATACCAGAAGTTCCAGATTATTTCATATCAAGTACTGCTGTAGGAATTTTCTTTTAATGCTTCTGTTACCAGGATGTTACGATCCTATAATAATTTGTGCTCCAAGGTTGACATTCATTTAGTCACTTTCCCAGCATTTAAACAGAAAACCTTGAAATCATTAACAAGAAATAATTAAATTGTCATTATTGTTTTTTCCTTTTGCATTTTATATATGTACTTATATTTTTATAGTACTGATATAGACCATTTTATATATTTATATTTTATTCTATTTTCTTTTATTTTATTTGATATTGGCCATTTTATATATTTATATCTTATTGTATTCACTTTTATAGCATTTGATATAGGGCATTGTCCATAAATAAACATTATTATTATTATAACAAAATATTCCATTTATTTCTATATTATTATTACTTTTAGTATGATTCATATTCATTATAAATAACTTGCCCTGGAGATCGCGTTGTTTTATTTACGAGTTTAAATCTTGATGTATGGTGATTTTTTTAGCGCTTGCAGTATGCAAGCACAGACAACTCGTATTATATACATGTGAATTAATAATTTGATTGATATTCACGTATTAAACATTCAAAAGACTTTTCTAGTGGTAATGAGGCTGTTGAAATGTCATGTAAGATTTATAATTATATAATAACTGCTACAACTTGATATTTTTATTAACTATAATTAAAAACTATTTATGTAATTTAAACTTCAAACTAATGTTTATTTTTTAAATACCCCCGAAGTTTTCATTTACCCTCCCAGTCAACAATATCTGGATTCAACACTTCTTGGATACATGTACGTAATGAGAAAGTTGAGAAACAAAAGGAATTTGCAAATAAGGAAGAAAGCTGGAATTTAATCTTTTGTAAGAACAGCATGACAGCATGGCTCCATGAAAAGAAGGTGATATTACTCCATGTGTTGATGTTCACCAACTGTGCATTAGGATAGATAGATAGATAGATAGAAACCCCTGATATTTTGGTACTCAGTGAACATGGGTTAAAACTAGAACAAACACATCGTAACATATTGTCCAAAATGAAATTAGGTGCAGTCAGCTGCAGAAAAGGAAAAAAAGGTGGAGGTGTTATAATACTTGTCAATAGTAAATTGCAAATTCATATAGACAACTTAGAACTGGATAGATTTTCAGACCAGGAAAACATTGAAATTACAGGCATAAAACTCACCCCAAGAAATAATAATACAATGTATATCCTAGGAATATATCGCCCCCCTAGTGGTAATATTGATCTCTGCCTGAACCAACTAACACAAATAATCGAAAACATGCAGCCAAAATTAAAGAGTAAATTGATTATTATTGGTGACTTTAATGTGAATATATTGGAAAATACAAGAAACAGTAAAAAATTTATCTCATTTATTGAACTATTTGGCTTAAAACATACCATATCTTCACCTACAAGGATAACAAATATCACAGCTACCTGTATAGATAATATTTTAACTGATCTAAATCCTTCTGCATTCACCTCTCTAGTAATTCATTCCTCACTATCTGATCATTTAGCTATAAAAATTAGCATAAACTTATATCAAAATTTAGTAAGCCCACCACATTACGTACCATTTAAAGTGCATAACTGTAAGAAAGAAAACCTAATGCGCCTTCAAAATTTAACAATGAATGAAGAATGGTCTGGTGTGACACTCAATAATACAGCAGATGACAAATATAATAATCTCATTGAAACCTTCTCCTACTGGTTCAACCTCAGTTGCCCTATCACAACTGTAAAAAAATGGAATAAAATAACAAAAAAAAGTAACTGGATTGATGCTTCAATCAGAAAAGCCAGGGCAGAGCTTTGCCATCTTGAACAAATATATTTATCAAATAGAGATATTAATAGTAAACATGAATTTTCAAATTACAAAAAGTTTTATGATAATTTAGTGTTAACAACTAAAAAGAAATACAATGATGCCTATATCCTAAACTCGAATAATATTAGTAAAAGTACATGGAATATTATTAACCAGGCCAGAGGAAAGGAAACACCAACTTCCTCCCCCACTCAAATATGTATCAATAAAGCCACCATCAAAGATCCAATGGAAATTGCAAATTATTTCAATAGTTTTTTCAACACAATGGCTGCAAAAATATCCAAAAAACTACCTAACACTCCAAGGGATAAACATTTTTTGAATAATAGAGTTGCTCAAAGTATCTACCTCTTCCCAACTAATGACACAGAAGTCAAAAGCATAATTAAAAACATGAAAGCAAAAAATTCTGCAGGATATGATGGTATTCCTATTACTGCCATAAAAGCATGTGCATCATCCATTGCCTCTTCTTTATCTAACACCATTAACAAAGCCTTTGAGGAAGGAATCTTTCCAAATGCTCTCAAAATATCTGTAATTCATCCAATTTATAAAAAGGGTGACAAAAGGGATGTAGCGAACTACAGGCCCATATCTCTGATATCATGTTTTTCCAAAATATTTGAAAAATACTGCTGAATAGACTCACACCTTTCCTCAAACGGCATAACATAATCCGTAACACCCAACATGGATTCATAAAGGGCAAATCTACCACTACTGCGGCAATCACCTTTCTGGAAAAAATTATCAGCAATATTGATCAAGGAAATAACTCCACTGGTATCTTCTTGGATCTATCAAAAGCTTTTGACTGCATAAATTTTGACATACTACTTGAAAAACTAGAAAATTTTGGAATAAGAGGTCAAGCCCATAGTCTCATCAAATCTTACTTAACAAACCGAATGCAGGTAACAAAACTACAGACATGCCAGGGACATATTATGTCATCTAATCTCACTGCTACCAATGGAGTTCCCCAAGGCTCAATTCTTGGGCCCTTGCTCTTCTTATTATATATAAATGACATCCAATCTGTTATTAATGATGGGACTATAATTTTGTATGCGGATGATACTTCTATCACAATAGCTGATAAGCTGTACTCTCAACTGGAAATAAAGGGAAATGTTGTCTTAAACAGCATTGCACAATATTATAATGAAAACCTTCTCACAATAAACACTGAAAAATCATGCTTTATAGAATTCTCCCCACGCTTATATGACTCAGAAAATAGCTACTTTGTAGGAGATATCATGATAATGAAAAACCACTGCACAAAATTTCTTGGTTTAATTATTGATGAAAAACTAAGCTGGAATTACCATATAGATGAAATATCGCATAAAATTAGCAGAAATCTTTATGTCTTAAGGAACCTAAAATATCGCTGTACACAAGGAGTTATGAAAACTGCTTATTTTGGACTGATTTACCCATACTTTGTCTATGGAATTGAATTATGGGGGCACACTAGTAAAACAAATTTACAGAAGCTTTTCATTTTACAAAAGAAAGCAATACGCTATATAGCAAACTTACCCCTGAAACAAACATGTAGGCAGGCTTTTGTTGACCTTAAACTACTGACACTCCCCTCCATTGTAATATATAGGACATTGCTATATTTAACTACTTTGGATGATATAATATGTAATAAAGATGTCCATGAACACTTCACTAGAGGCAATTCCTCTTACTGTGTTATCCAACATAGACTAAAATTGTATGAAAGCCTACCCAAATATAAAGGTATTCAATGGTTCAATATTTTATCTCCCAACCTTAAGTCTAGCAGATCAGAAAAAGACTTGAAGAACAAAATGTACAAATTTCTACTGGAGAATGCTTTTTACTCAGTGGAAGAATTTATTGATGTATGCTACTCCAAAAAGAAGTAACAGGAAGAAACTCTAACATGTAATTTATTTGTTTTATATTTAAATATTGCTGTAATTTTAGATTGTAGTTTTAATATGTTTTCTTACTTTCAAATATATATGATGATTTTTGATGAAGGCTAGTTGCACAATTATAAAATATGAAACATAGAACATATAAGAAAATGTAGCATATGTATTATGTACTTACTCTGTATTTTTTTGTATGTTTGCTTTGATATGTAACTCCCATAGTATATATATATATATATATATATATATATATATTGTGAATGTCCTCTATGACGGCTCCTGACAATTGTAATACTTTGTGTACGCAATTTTTATGGAATTAAAAATAAATAAATAAATACATTTACAAATAAGGATTTTTTTGTTATAATAGCAAATATTACAATCCAAGCAAACAAAATGTACCTCTTTCGAAGTTGCTACATCTGATCAATCAATATTTAAGATAAATTGTAGGAACTCAAATACCTTAAATTCTACATCCATTACTAACCTAATTTGAAAGATATGTGTGGTATGAATGTAAGGCTAGGTTATCTATTAAATAAAATGATTTTTCATACATCATTAATTTATTTTTAAACTGCATAGATTTTCTATTATTTACAAAACAATCTTTAATCGTAAAGTTAAAAAAATCCTGTTTTATAGGCTTAAATATTTTACTATTCCAGACTATATATAAAGTTATTGTTATTATTGGGATGGTTAAGCCTATTCCAAGTTAAACTGTTTATTTCTAAATTTAAATGGTAATAGCATTATTTGATCTGGAAACAACTACAAACAAAATATTTTAGCTAAGAATGAATTTAAAGAATATTAAACTTACTGAAAATGAAGTTAGTGTGGGGAATGTAATTCATTGAAGAATAAGAAGCATATAAATATCAGTTTCACAATATATGATATTTAAATTTGCAACTTTTGATTTTCCTGATGATTAAAAAAAAGAAAAAAATGCCGATAAACCATTCCCTGTGAATCATTCATCAGAAATGAAAATATATACACAATTATAGTGCAGTTATAAGCATTAACCTTATAAGTAATATTTAACCTTGAGTTTTATAATATACCAAAATGGATGAAAACTACCAACAAAACATTTACGTTTGTAAATAAAAAGTTTTCAAAACTTATGACGCATTTCATACCAAATGAATATTGAGGAAATAAGAATAAAAACATAGTATTCTTTAACAATAATTTAATTAAGACTCAGATAAAAGGGCTCAGAATCAATGCCGATATAAATATTTTCATTTTCACATTCACTAACCTAATTTTAATGTTAATTTCGACTTTTGCTCTGGTATTGAAAACGGACAATTCATCTTCCTTGGCTTATGTTCCTTTTATTCTTCATTTGGTTCTTACAATTAGTAATGGATGCCCTGCAAGTGATTGATGATGTTTTAATTAGTATATATTAGTATTCTATAATAAATCAGAATATATTAGTATTATATAGAATATTATATTATAATATAGTATTTTATCTTAGCATAAGGTGGAAATGATACAACATTAAGATGCATGAACAACCAAATTATTTCTGCGAGTCAGTTTTAATGTGATAAAAAATCCACAATTTGAATATTGTTGATAATTAAATACGATAAATACTAAAAATGTAAAAGATAAAAACGTAATTGAATATTCTATTTACCGATATTCACGAACAAAAATGATAGACTAACTGAATTAATAAACAATTAAATTTAAATTTTATAGGTGCCATGTAAAAGTGAATTCAGACCGGTTTAAACAAAATGGCGCCAAAAACATATTTTGTATGTAATTTCCCTTCTAATAAATAACATTCATACTATTCTCAATAAACTGAATGAATTATATTAGTAATATATGTCTATAAATTTAAACGATGAGAAATAAAATATAGAAATATGTTATGCGGAACGTGTTAAAAATTCTATATATCGATCGCAAGAAATAATCGACACCATGATGAAACCTTCACTTCACCTGTTGGCGGCAAAATATATAAAAAATTAAAAATCTGTGGTCTTAACGCGTGCGACCCAAATTTTCAGTCATAGTTTTGAAAATAATATTTTTAGCTATTGAACCTTGCTGATGGGTATTGGAATATGAATAAGGTGTACCTGCAATTAAGGGAGCTTCAACGAGCGCATTTGTTAGCTTGTTTGGTTTACAGTGAATGGCGGTTAGATAAGAAGAAAAAAACAAGTGATTTGATTTAAATTTAGAATCGCTGATAAGCAGTGTATCACGAAATAAATGAGTGTATGATCTCCATGATAAATGTGCTTTGTAACTTTTAGATATGCCTAAGAATAAAATGATTACTAAGTCCTGCCCCAAGTGTGAGCAGCAGGTAATTTATTTACTTTTTAGATGTTGTTGTTGTTGAGACGTATACAATTGTGTGTAGCCAAAATATTTAAATATTTTAAAAAGTTTTTATGATTTATCTTGTGTGAAATAAAGTATATTTTTGTTGTAGTTGAGCGTTGTTTACAAACCTTAATGGTTTGGTAGTAATATTAATTTTCCTTAAACCTTGTTATTGTTGTATTATTGAATATTTATCTACACCAATGTATCTATCTTAATTTGCCGCAGGATGATATTCGCTTCTTATTTAAGCATGATGTGTCTTAAAATGCTACGCATGTACATGACTCGAATCTAAAATTTAATTGTTAGTGAAATTAACCATAGAAGTTGTATTCTATAATTAGATTACAAATTATTTTGGACGTTTACTTATAGATATTGTCAGTTTCAGCTTTAATCCTGAGAAATCGGTCGATTTTCCAGTCTTTCGCTTCAAATGCTCTGTTGTTTTGGTCCTGGTGAATTCTCGACGCGTTAAAAACATCGCTGTAGGCCTTGAATGGTGGTAGTGTGAAGCCGTAGTGTGCAAGAACTCTCGTTTTTTGTGGATCTTAAATCATTTTGTGTAACAAAGTTTACGTAGTAATATGACACTCGATACATAATTGTACAACGCAGGCGGATACGGTAATTGTTCTCACCTATACCCGGTAGATAGAAGTCCCCGCTCTCCAATAAGTTTTAGTCTTAATGTTTATATTAGGTAACTAAAATATTACAAATGTATAATGATATTCTTTTTGTAATTATTTAATGCATTGTCAATAATGAAGTTACTGTGATGTATCTTTTAAATGATGAGTAATTATTTTCTAATGATGGCAAATTTCTGAATTTAATTGTTTCAAACTTTTAGTTGATTTTAATACGATTTACTGGCAACAGCGAAAATCAGCGATCAAATTAATTTTTCATTAAAATACTTTTTTAAGTTTGTTAAAAATATATTTACATCTGTTTCAGTTACCAGTGGCATGTAAAGCATGCAGGTGTGGCCACAACTTTTTCAATGCTCGCCGTGGAGGTTCTTCAGCAGTAAGAGCAACAGCTCCAACAGAAGATGGAGCTGGGGCTAGTGCAGATGGAGGAGGAGATGATGATGGAGTTGTTAAGAGGAGGAGGACAGAGAGAGTTAGGAGAGTGAAACCAAATTACTATGATGCTCTTGAATATGATAACCAAATGAAGAAGGTAAGACTATATAAGATATTTCATTCAGTATTTGAGATTGTGTTGTTATAATATAATTTTTTGATAAATGCATGTCCTATATTCAGTACCTAAGACATTTTCTGTTCACTATATTAATTTAAATGTATATATTGTGATTAATTTATTTTTGGTAATTGCATTGTTTGCTTTTTCAAAAATGTTGATAGTATTTAATTCTTTTTCTTATTAAGTTAGCTATACCCATTTTTTGTTTTTATTCAGCATTATTTTGCTAATTTAAAATTATCCCAAATTTAATTGTCATGTTTGTGCTTTTAAGAAGTACATGAGAATTTCAACTATCTATGATACCCCCAATCATAGTGCATGATGCAATTAGTGTTTTGGATACAGTAAAATCTTACACATTATCGGAAGAATATATAGATGAAGATTATTTCATAGTATGCGTGATGATGAAAATTAGACTAAGTTAATTTATATGCTTAAGGGAATAAACTTGGTTAATTCAGTCAAAGAAAAATGAGAAAAAATATAAAAATATTTCCGTAATTCGAATTTTCTATAACTTGAATAATTTTTGCTTTCCCTTGAGATTCGAGTTATATAAGTTCCACTGTATATATAATATATATATATACACACACACACACAAATATGTATATAAAAATATATTTCCGTAACTCGAATAATTTTCACTTTCCTTTGAAATTCAAGTTATGGAAGTTCTGTTGTAATTTGTTATGATGGCATTAATTTCCATTAAAAGCATTAAATCAATGCAATAGTAAGGTATAATATCAGGTCCCTTTATAAGCACTGAGGTCATTGCCATAGTATTTAAAGATTTCCATTGTTGAAAAGAGGAAAAATTCACACTTTTTTCTATTAATAGCCAATATTTATGCTAATTTGGTACGTATTTGAATACTGTCATCAAAAATTAAGAACCCCATTCTTTTAGCTATACAACTTTTTTCTGAGTTTGTATCTCAATTTCTAATAATATAAAAACGCATCTTTAAAATGCCTTGCTCTGAATCCCATGCTTTTCTTATGGGGTATTGAAATGGATCATTGGGGTTAAAAACAACCCTTAAGTATTAAAATTTTCTGGAATTTCAGAATTTTTCCAGAGCTTGTACCTATCTTCATGCCAAATTTCAGCTCTGTAGCACTTCTAGAAGTACCTAGGTTTTATATCATATCATTATATATGGACGTTTATCCTATATATGTAAGAAGCAGCTATTTATAATGATGTGGATTAACAAAAATTTTCTTTTGAGTTTTTATTCAATTTATAAACTCTCCAAAAAAAAGCTCTACAAGCTTTACCAATGTTTTTAGTTATTGGGAAAAACTTGATTTATATACTGCTTAAAGATTTTATTTACCATAGTTATTTCACACATTTACTTTATGTTGAAGCCATATATCCCTTGATCCCTTGATTTATTTCTAAAGCAACTGAGACAATGTTGTCATGTTTTTGAAAGAAAAAAATAGTTATGGATATGCTATGAAAATCTTTAACTAAGCATTACATGTTAGCTTTCAGAAATGATCTAAAAGCAACAGTATAATAATAATACTAATTGAAAATACTTTCATCATTTTTCTGGATCATACTGCATGTGTGTTCACTCATAATTACATAATACATATAAATATTTTGAAATCATATTTTCATTAAATGCCTATCTTCTTTTCTTGCAATTGCAACTTCAATTTTGAAGTTTGGTATTAAACAATTTCCACTAAACCAGGAGGAGGTGCACAATGTAGGATCATTACACATAATTCATACAAGCTCTGAGTCAGTTGCCTTTTCTTCAAACAAGAATTTTTACTAACATACATAATTCTTGGAAATGGTTATTAAAATGAATATAAAGCAGTTTTACTAAATTCAGAGTTTTATATCTAGAAAACCTAGTTACTGAAGTATTTTAATTCTGCACAATAAAGGGTTAGCGATTTATTATTCTTATCTTGGGTAATTAACCAGCACCTTTCATTGATTGAATAAACATGCTAAATTTTTACATAGAGAAACATACTAAAAATAAACTGATGTGAGCAACACATGACTTTCTCCATATTTATATGGCATATTACATGTTGTTAGCTCTGGGATCATTGCCAATATTTACTTCCGGTTGACAATTAATAAAAGAAAAAGGAGCGTCAATTGTTAACAATAGTCTTCGGTAGGTGGCGTGGTGGCGGCAGCTAAAAATATAAGATATCTCTTAAACAATGCATTATATGGAAAAATGTATCAAACAAAGGTTGTAGAAAATGAAATTTCCTACAACTTTTATTCCAATACATTTTTACATTTATCAAATATTAAAGCAAATATTTCAAAATAACGGATAATTGACAAGACAAGACCCACTTCCAGTCGACCATTATACCAAAAACTAATCAGATCTTCTAACTTTTATAAAAATGTTAAATATAAAATTTGGCGTTGACCTGATTAATAGTTTTTGAGTTAGAGTGCTCACAAAAATCTATCACAGACAGACACACAGACATCATTGAGAAAATAGTCAAAACGTGTTCAGGGGACTGTAAAACATGTATTTCCGTTGAAATCTCGAATTTGATTTTTTCATGAAAACAATACTTTCTCTATACTTCGTATATGGATAAAGTAATAATTGCAAGTAAAAACAGGATGCATGAATTATAAAAGCTATGGAAAATTTTCTCAATAATGAAAGTGAGATCCTTGCAAGATACATACATATATTGAACTGTAATTGGATGGCACAAAATAAAAGGTGTGTAAAATATGATGTGGATATTAAGGATACAAGATTCAAGTTTTGCACCCTTCATTTAATTTTGATTTTTTAGTCTCTTTTGTTTTATGTGAATCAGATTTTTTAATTTTACAATTTACATGTGGAGGTTTAATGAGCATAAGTTACATAATTTACTAACATTTTTTATGTTTTTAACCCTACAAGTTCCAACCATCGATAAATTCGACGGTATGCAACCTGCTCTAGTGGCAGAGTCGAAATATTCGACTCTTAACCCTGAACTACTATCGTTATTTAGAGTCACATAGGTACTATCGTGGGGTCAATGCTGACCCTAAAATATTAAATAGAGAGAAAATTGTCGTTAAAATGTTCATAATTGAAAATTTCAAATTTGTTGGCCAAAGGGAATGCAGAAGGATCCAAATCAACCATTTATTTGAAACAGATACATTCTTTATTGACAGGGCAAAATATAAAATACTAGTAGTTGGTGCTTGCATACTGCAAGCATTTCATCTCACCTTGAAAATCATTCATTTTTCAAACAGATATTTCATCATGAGAAATATTTCTTTAATTCTAAAGATTTCACCTCCGCAGCGATTTTCGTTTTTCCTTTATGCAAAAATAATAGATTAAAACAATCCCCAAACTTTGCAATTTTAAGAATTTTATACTTTTTCCATTATGAGGTACTAATGCTACACATTTCTGCCAAATTTTAAAGTTGTAGCACATACACAAGTGAAATGATATTTTCTAATTGTTTAAATTTTAAACATTTTTAATGGCCGCCGCAATATATTTATGGAGAGATTCAAATGTTTATTTGTGCAAATGCATTACTCTGTAAATAACCTGCAATTTTCAGCTTCCTAGCTCATCCCGTAGTACCTAAACAGAATTTTTAACGGCAACACAAATTAAAATACCAAAATTTCTATAATCCCTATTTCGTTTTTTTTTACAAATCCTACCTCTAAAAAAATTTCAGCTCCGTAGCACATTCGGAAATTCATAAACCTTGAAATTTTGTTTAAACAATTGCTAATTTTTATTTTTCAAGATTTTTGGTTTTTCTAGTCCGTTTTGCACAAAATCCTACCTAAGAAAAAATTTCGAATCTCCAGCTCATCTGGAAGTACCTAAGCATTAGTATCCTCCTATATGTTATACTAGTAGAAGGTGCTTGCATACTGCAAGCATTTCATCTCACCTTCAAAATCATTCATTTTTCAAAAAGATATTTCATCATGACTAATATTTCTTTAATTTTAAAAATTTCTCCTCTGCAACCAATTTCTATCTTTCCTTATTGAACAATATTTGATTCAATCAATGCCTTAAATTTGCAATTTTAAGAATGTTATACTTAATCCAATGTAAGGTGCTAATTCCACACATTTTTGTCAAATTTGTCAAGTTGTAGCACATCTAGAAATGAAATAATATTTATTAAATTGTTTAAATTTCAAAAGTTTAATGCGGCTGCAATAACACTTTGTTGGAGTTTTTCAAATGTTTGTTAGTTTAAATGCACTGAGCTCTACTTTAAAATTTCAGCTTCCTAGCTTGCCCCGAAGTACCTAAACATTTATCTATTAGTTTAAACTTGAAGAAATTTTAACAGCCAAAGAAATTAAAATATCAAAATTTTTATAATTTTTTATTTCGTATTTTCGCAAAATCTAACAGTAAATAAATTTCAGCTTCGTAGCACATTCGATAACACATAAACCTCAAAAATATGTTTAAAAAATTGCGAATTTTTAGCGGTCGAATTTTTGAACTTTCCCAAAATTTTCTTTTTTTCTGTTTAATTTTCTACAAAATGATTCCAAAACTCGAACCTACAGTATATAGTTTTCAAGATAAAAATTATTAAACTTTAATGTTCAAATATATATAGATATATACTAGTAGTTGGTGCTTGCATACTGCAAGCATTTCATATCACCTTGAAAAAACATTCATTTTTCAGACAGACATTAGTATCCTCCTATATGTTATATATATATGTTACTAGTAGTTGGTGCTTGCATACTGCAAACATTTCATGTCACCTTGAAAAAACATTCATTTTTCAGACAGACATTACATCATTACAAATAGTCTTTTAATTCTAAAGATTTCACCTCCGCAGCGATTTTCGTTATTCCTACATGTAAAAATAATAGTTTAAAACAAACCCCAAATGTTGCAATTTTAAATATTTTACACTTTCTTCATTATGAGGTACTGATGCTACACATTTTAGCCAAATTTTAAAGTTGTAGCACTTCTAGAAGTAAAATAATATTTTTCAAATTGTTTAAATTTAAATAATTTTTTAACGGCCGCCGCAATTCATATATAGTAAAATTGAAATGTTTATTTGTGCAAATTCACTACTCTGTAAATAATTTCACCTTCCTAGCTCATTCCGTAGTACCTAAACAGTTATCTATTTGTTTAAACTTTAAGAATTTTTAACTGCCAAACAAATTAAAATATCAAAATTTGTATAATCCCTATTTCGTTTTTTTTTACAAATCCTACCTCTAAAAAAATTTCAGCTCCGTAGCACATTCGGAAATTCATAAACCTTGAAATTTTGTTTAAACAATTGCGAATTTTTAGCGGCCGCATTGTTGCACTTTTTCATGATTATCGTTTTTCTATTCGGTTAGCACAAACTCCTGCCTAATAAAAAAATATCCTCCTATATGTTATCATTATACATAGACGTTCCTTACAGAGGAGGAGGAGGATATCATTATACTAGTAGTTGGTGCTTGCATTATGCAAGCATATCATCTCAAAATAAAAAAACATGAATTTTTCAGACAGACATTTCATCATTAAAAATATTCTTTTAATTCTAAAGATTTCAACTCCGGAACGATTTTCGTTTTTCCCACATGTAAAAGTAATAGTTTTAAAAAATCCCCATATGTTGAAATTTTAAAAATGTTACACTTTCTCCATTATGGGGTACTAATGCTACACATTTTAGCCAAATTTTAAAGTCGTAGCATTTCTAGAAGTAAAATAATATTTTTCTAATTGTTTAAATTAAAATAATTTCTAACGCCCGCCACAATTAATATATGGTAAAATTGAATTGTTCATTTGTGCAAATTCACTACTCTGCAAATAATTAAAAAAGTTCAGCTTCCTATCTCATACCGTAATACCTAAACAGTTATCCAATTGTTTAAATTTTAAGAATTTTTAACTGCCAAAAAAATGAAAATATCAAAATTTGTATAATCCCGATTTCGTTTTTTTAAGAATTCTACTTATAAAAAAAAATTCAACTCCATAGCAGATGCGGAAATACATAAACCATGAAATATTTTTTAAACAATTGCGAATTTTTACCGGCCGCATGCTGCACTTTTTGAAGATTTTAGTTTTTTTCTAGTCGTTTTGCACAAAATCCTATCTAAGAAAAAAATTTCGAATCTCCAGCACCTCTGGAAGTGCCTAAACATTAGTATCATCCTGTTATATGTTATATCCTCCTCCTCTGTAAGGAACGTCTATTTATAATGATATCATTATATATCCTTCTCTGTAAGAGTCATCGATATATAATGATATTCAATATTTTTCAAGGTTTAAGAATTTCCAAATGTGCTACGGAGTTGAAATTTTTTTATAAGTAGAATTCTTAAAAAAAACGAAGTAGAGATTATACAAATTTTGATATTTTAATTTGGTTGGCAGTTAAAAATTCTTAAAGTTTAAACAAATAGATAACTGTTTAGACATTACGGGATGAGCTATGGAGCTGAAATTTTCAAGTTATGTACAAAGTAGTGAACTAGAACAAAAAAACATTTCAGTTTTTCCCTACATGAATTTCAACCTCCGTTAAAAATTATTAAAATTTAAAAAATTAGAAAATATTATTTGACTTCTAGAAATGCTACAACTTTAAAATTTTGCTAAATTGTGTAGCATTAGTACCCCATAATGGAGAAAGTGTAAAAATTTTAAAATTGCAACATTTGGGGATTGTTTTAAACTATTATTTTTACATTTGGGGAAACGAAAATTGCTGCGGAGGTGAAATCTTTAGAATTTAAAGAATATTTGGAATGATATTTATCTGTCTGAAAAATGAATGTTTTTTCAAGGTGAGATGAAATGCTTGCAGTATGCAAGCACCTTCTACTAGTATGTTATATCCTCCTCCTCTGTAAGGAACGTCTATATATAATGATAGCATATAGGAGGATACTAATGTCCAGCCCAAACTACAAGAGCAAGAGAGCTGAAAGTTTTAGTTTTTGTAGATATGATAGAAAAACCTACATATAAAATGAGACTTCTCACCTAAGTGACATGAGTTCGACTCCAGAAATTCCAAAAGTTGCATTTTTTCCTATAAGAAAAGCATTGCTCCATTATTGTAAATTAATTATGGGCACTTGCCGGTAAGCTAGAAAAATGAAATTTTTACTGTTGCTAGATGGCCGCAATATCTATTAGGAATTATTGTCACTTTTGCTTACAGTTTCTTGGGTTCGACTCCAGAGACCTTGGAATATCTCCCATAAGTTAGCATGGGGAAACACAATCCAGTGTCCAATCTAATAAGTTTAGGAAGCTGAAATTTTGCAAGATTATAGAACTTTTCTCATAACCAACTATAAAAATCGAAAATTTTAAAATTGCAAATTTTGGGGTTGTTTTAACCCCATTTGAAAAATAAAGTTTAATAATTTTTTAGGTACTACGTGATGAGCTAGGAAGTTGCAATTTTCAAATTATTTACAGAACAGTGCATTTGCACAAATAAACATTTCAATCTCTCCATATATATATTGCGGCAACCGTTAAAAATGTTTAAATTTCAAACAATTAGAAAAATATTATTTTACTTCTAAAAGTGCTACAACTTTAAAATTTGGCTCAAATGTGTAGCATTAGTACCCATAACGTAGAAAGTGTAAAATTTTTAAAATTGCAACATTTGGGGATTGTTTTAAAATATTATTTTTACATGTGGGAAAAACGAAAATCGCTGCGGAGGTGAAATCTTTAAAATTAATACAATATTTGTAATGATGAAATATCTGTCTGAAAAATGAATGTTTTTTCAAGGTGAGATGAAATGCTTGCAGTATGCAAGCACCTTCTACTAGTATGTTATATCCTCCTCCTCCTCTGTAAGGAACGTCTATATAGAATGATAACAGGAGGATACTAATGTCCAGCCAAAACTACAAGAACCAGAGAGCTGAAAGTTTTATTTTTTGTAGATGTGATGGAGAAACCTTGAAAAAACATTCATTTTTCAGACAGACATTTTATCATTACAAATATTCTTTTAATTCTAAAGATTTCTACGTGGGAGCGATTTTTGTTTTTCCCACACGTAAAAATAATAGATTAAAAAAATCCCCAAATATTGCAATGTTAAAAATTTTATACTTTCTCCATTATGGGTGACTAATGCTACATATTTTAGCCAAATTTGAAAGTTGTAGCATTTCTAGAATTATAATAATATTTTTCTAATTGTTTAAATTTAAATAATTTTTAACGGCCGCCACATTTCATATATGGTAAAATTGAAATGTTTATTTGTGCAAATTTACTACTCTGTAAATAATTTGAAAATTTCAGCTTCCTATCTCATCCCGTAGTACCTAAACAGTTATCCAATTGATTAAATTTTAAGAATTTTTATGCCAAACAAATTAAAATATCAAAATTTGTATAATCCCTATTTCGTTTTTTTAAGAATTCTACTTATAAAAAAAAATTTCAACTCCGTAACACATGCGAAAATACATAAACCTTGAAAATTTGTTTAAAGAATTGCGAATTTTTAGCGGCCGCATTGTTGCACTTTTTCAAGATTTTCGTTTTTTTCTAGTCGGTTTTGCACAAAATCCTACCCATGAAAAAAATTTCGAATCTCCAGCTCATCTGGAAGTGCCTAAACATTAGTATCCTCCTGTTATATGTTATATATCATTATATATCGACGACTCTTACAGAGGAGGATATAACATATAGTAGTTGGTGCTTGCATACTGCAAGCATTTCATCTCAACATAAAAAAACATTCATTGTTCATCTTTCATCATTACACATATATTTTTAATTCTAAAGATTTCACCTCCGCAGCGATTTCCGTTTTTCCCACATGTAAAAATAATAGTTTTAAAAAATCCCCAAATGTTGCAATTTTGAAAATGTTACACTTTCTCCATTATGGGGTACTAATGCTACACATTTTAGCCAAATTTTAAAGTTGTAGCATTTCTAGAAGTAAAATAATATTTTTCTAATTGTTTAAATTTAAATAATTATTAACGGCCGCCACAATTCATATATGGTAAAATTGAAATGTTTATTTGTGCAAATTTACTACTTTGTAAATAATTTGAAAATTTCAGCTTCCTAGCTCATCCTGTAACACCTAAACTGTTATCCATTTGTTTAAATTTTAAGAATTTTTAACTGCCAAACAAATTAAAATATCAAAATTTGTATAATCCCTATTTCGTTTTTTTAAGAATTCTACTTATAAAAAAAAATTTCAACTCCGTAACACATGCGGAAATACATAAACCTTGAAAATTTGTTTAAAGAATTGCGAATTTTTAGCGGCCGCATTGTTGCACTTTTTCAAGATTTTCTTTTTTTCTAGTCGGTTTTGCACAAAATCCTACCCATGAAAAAAATTTCGAATCTCCAGCTCATCTGGAAGTGCCTAAACATTAGTATCCTCCTGTTATATGTTATATATCATTATATATCGACGACTCTTACAGAGGAGGATATAACATATAGTAGTTGGTGCTTGCATACTGCAAGCATTTCATCTCAACATAAAAAAACATTCATTATTCATATTTCATTATTACACATATATTTTTAATTCTAAATATTTCACCTCCGCAGAGATTTTCGTTTTTCCCACGTAAAAATAATAGTTTAAACAATCCCCAAATGTTGCAATTTTAAAAATTTTACACATTCTTCATTATGGGGTACTGATGCTACACATTTTAGCCAAATTTTAAAGTTGTAGCACTCCTAGAAGTAATATAATATTTTTGTAATTGTTTAAATTTAAATAATTTTTAACGGCCGCTGCATATCGTATGTGGTAAAATTGAAATGTTTATTTATGCAAATTTACTACTCTGTAAATAATTTGAAAATTTCAGCTTCCTAGCTCATCCCGTAGTACCTAAACAGTTATTTGTTTAAACTTTAAGAATTTTTAACTGCCAAACAAATTAAAATATCAAAATTTGTATAATCCCTATTTCGTTTTTTTAAGAATTCTACTTATAAAAAAATTTCAACTTCGTAGCACATGCGGAAATATATAAACCTTGAAAATTTGTTTAAACAATTGCGAATTTTTAGCGGCCGCATTGTTACACTTTTTCATGATTTTCGTTTTTTCTAGTAGGTTTTGCACAAAATCCTACCTATGATAAAAATTTCGAATCTTCAACTCATCTGGAAGTGCCTAAACATTAGTATCCTCCTGTTAGCATTATATATCGACGTTTATTACAGAGGAGGAGGAGGAGGATATAGGAGGATACTAATGTTTAGGCACCTTTGCAGAGATTTTCGTTTTTCCCACATGTAAAAATAATAGTTTAAAACAATCCCCAAATATTGCAATTTTAAACATTTTACACTTTCTTCATTATGGGGTACAAATGCTACACATTTTAGCCAAATTTTAAATTTGTAGCACTTCTATAAGTAAAATAATATTTTTCTAATTGTTTATATTTAAATAATTGCTAACGGCCGCTGCAATTCATATATATTAAAATTGAAATGTTTATTTGTGCAAGTTTTCTACTCTGTAAAAAAACATTAATTTTTTAGACAGACATTTCATCATTACAAATATTCTTTTAATTCTAAAGATTTCACCTCCGCAGCGATATTCCTTTTTTCCCACATGTAAAAATTATAGTTTAAAACAATCCTCAAAAGTTGCAATTTTAAAAATTTTTCACTATCTTCATTATGGGGTACTAATGCTACAAATTTTAGCCAAATTCTAAAGTTGTAGCACTGTTTATTTGTGCAAATGCACTGTTTTGTAAATAATTTGAAAATCGCAGCTTCCTAGCTTATACCGTAGTACCTAAAAAATTATTAAACTTTAATGTTCAAATGGGTTTAAAACAACCCCTAAAATTTACAATTTTTAAATTTTCGATTTTTATAGTTGGTTATGAGAAAAGTCCTAAAATCTTGCAAAATTTCAGCTTCCAAAATCTATTAGATTGCTCTACACACTGGGAAATCTTTTCCCCATGCTAACTAATGGGAGATATTCCGGGGTATCTGGAGTCGAACCCAAGACACTGTAAGGAAAACTAACAATAATTCGTAATAGATATTGCGACCGTCTAGCAACAGTGAAAATTTAATTTTTCTAGCTTACCGACAAGTGCCCAAAATTAATTTACAAAAATGGCGCAATCCTTTTCTTATGGGAAAAAACGCAACTTTCGGAATTTATGGAGTCGAACTTATGTCACTTAGGTAAGAGGTCTCATTTTATCTGAAGGTTTCTCCATCATATCTACAAAAACTAAAACTTTCAGCTCTCTAGCTCTTGTAGTTTGGGCTGGACATTAGTATCCTCCTATATGTAAGCGAAAATCTTTAAGAAGTGCAACAATGCGGCCGCTAAAAATTCGCAATTGTTTAAACAAATTTTCAAGGTTTATATATTTCCGAATGTGCCACGGAGTTGAAATTTTTTTATAAGTAGAATTCTTAAAAAAAACGAAATAGGGATTATACAAATTTTGATATTTTAATTTGTTTGGTAGTTAAAAATTCTTAAAGTTTAAACAAATAGATAGCTGTTTAGGTACTATGGGATGAGCTAGGAAGCTGAAATTTTCATATTATTTACAGAGTAGCGAATTTACAGAAATAAACATTTCAATTTTACCACATATGAATTACGGCGGCCGTTAAAAATTATTTAAATTTAAACAATTAGAAAAATATTATTTTACTTATAGAAGTGCTACATCTTTATATATTGGCTAAAAAATAAAAAATTAAAAAATTTTGATATTTTAATTTCTTTGGCTGTTAAAAAGTCTTAAAGTTTAAACTAATTGATAAATGTTTAGGTACTTTGGGGCAAGTTAGGAAGCTGAAATTTTAAAGTTAACTAGAGCTCAGTGCATTAAACTAACAAACATTTGAAAAGCTCCAACAAAGTGTTATTGCAGATGCATTAAGCTTTTGAAATTTAAACAATTAAATAAGTATTATTTCACTTCTAGATGTGCTACAACTTCGAATTTGAGAAAAATGTGTTGAATTAGCACCTTACATTGGATAAAGTGTAATATTCTTAAAATTGCAAATTTTAGGCATTATTTTAATCAAATATTGCTCAATAAGGAAAGATAGAAATTGGGTGCGGAGGTGAAATATTTTGAATTAAAAAAATATTTCTAATAATGCCATATCTCTCTGAAATATTAATGTTTATCAGGGTCAGATGAAATGCTTGCAGAATGCAAGCACCAACTACTTGTCTGTTATATCCTTCTCCTCCTCTGTAAGAAACATCGATATATCTACATCTACAGTTTGCCCTGAAAGCCACCGCAAGGGTGTGTGGTATATATAATGGCATATATAATGATATATAGATGCTATCAGGCCCGTTGGCACGAGTAGGAGAGAATTGAGTATACACCACGGAATGGTAAAGAGGGAGCTGTTCAAGTCTGGCCAGTGGGCTTTAGACAATAGAAATTTACGTGATTTAGGTTTACTACTGACAGTTAGCAAGGAATTAAAAAGAATACCTGATAAATATTGTGCTTATTATATTATTCTACGCATTAAAAAATATCTTGGTTAAATCGGGGAAACAAAATGCATGGCATATTGCGCCTATCGAAGATAACACCTACTTATCACACCTCAGGCATGCAGTGTTAGTAGAAGTTTCGCGGGTGGACTACCCTCAAAAAATGAATGGGCAAATACCGTATAATTAAGGTGACTAGATTTCAGATCAGAAAAACCGGGACAAAATTTGTTTGCCCATAGAGTGTAGGCAATTTGCCGCGCCCTCTCCCTCCGGTAATTTGAGGCGTTAGACACCCTCGTCTAATGGAGTCCTACGTCCTACATAACTTCACTTCTCCTTTTCCTCAAAGGATGTAATCTCCTTCCGCTGCGCATGTAAGGGCTTTGGGTCTAATCTCTCCTTCCCCCTTCAGTAGATCCCCCATTGATCAGAGGTGAAGTAGGGGTGTGTACTCTAGGTACATGGGCAATGCGCTACATGTCCTCACGATAAATGCAGAAACAAATATCTGCAACTATTAAACCAATAGTATAGACCAGGGGTCCCCAAACTACGGCCGGCGCAGTGATTTCATCCAGCCCGCCTTATCAGCAAGAGTATTCATTAGATATAATTTATGATATCTAAACGACATTTTCCGAGTACTTGGGTGAAATCTACTTTTAATATAAGCGAATTACATATTGCAGAATCGAAAAAATTCTCAAAACTTGCTCTTTGAATTTTTCACACGGCCCAATCAGTCATTTGAAATGCCGTATTTGGCCCGCATATTGGATCATTAAAAAGATTGGTGACCCCTGGTATAGACCAATGATGGTCAAACCGGGGCTCGCGAGCCGCATGTGGCTCTTTTAGCTTAATACACGGCTCTTTTAAATTTCCATTTAGAAGCTTGTCAACGTTTTCTGTACAGAACACTGGCAACATTTTAGGAAACACCTTATTTATGTAGGATATTATTTTTCCTGCGTTTTAAAGGAGAACAGAAGCATTTTATTAACAATGACTTTAACATTGGAGTATTAAATTAATGTTTTTGGGAAATTAACTTTCGGCATTTTTGCGGGAACATTTGGCGTATTTTGCAATGGCATAAGCTGTAAAGTTGGGAATAATTTTGAAATATTTGTAAAGATGAAATATCTGTATGAAACATGAATGTTTTTTCAAGGTGAGATGATATGCTTGCAGAATGCAAGCACCTTCTACTAGTATATGTGTATATATATATATATATATATATATATATATATATATATATATATATATATATATATATATACACACACACACACATACTAGTAAGCATTCCATCTCACCTTGAAAAACATTAATTTTTCAGAGTTATTTCATTATTAGAAATATTTTTTTAATTTAAAATATTTCGCCTCTGTACCAATTTTCGTTCTTTCCTTATGGAAAAATATTGGTGTAAAACATTACCTAAAATTTGCAACTTTATGAATATTATACTTTTTCCATTGTGGGGTTGTAATGCCACACCTTTGTGCAAAATTTGAAAGTCATAGCACCTCTAGAATGAAATAATATTTATCTAATTGTTTAAATTTTAATTATTTTTAACGGCCGCAATAACTTTATGGAGATATTCAAATATTTATTTGTGCATTTGCACTAAGCTCTAAATGACTTTAAAATATCAGCTCCCTAGCTCGCCCCTAGTACCTAAACATTTATCTGTTTAAATTTTAAGAATTTTTAACAACCAAACAAATTAAAATATCAAAGTTTCTATACTACGTATTTCGTTTTTTTTACAAATTCTACTTTTAAGAATAATTTCAGCTCTGTAGCACATTAGGAAATAAATAATTCTTGAAAATTTGTTTAAACAATTGCGAATTTTTAGCGGCCGCATTGTTGAAAAATTTTTAAATTTTTGTTTTTGTTCTGTATAGAATTTGCTACAAAATGTTTGTAAAATCTCGTAGCTATGACTTATAGTTTTCGTGATAAAAATTAATAAACTTTAATGTACAAATGGGGTAAAAACCATCCCTAATATGAACAATTTTGAAATTTTCGATTTTTCTAATTGGTTGTGAGCAAAATTCTAATATCGTGCAAAATTTCAGCTCCGTATTCATTTTAGATTGGCCTACACTTTAGCTTTTCCCCATGTTAACTCATGGCAGATTTTTCCTGTTTTTGTATTTTGACGTCGTTATAAGTTTACACCGTAGTTTTAAATCAATTGCATTATAATACAATCCACTGATTTTCTTTAGAAGAACTAAATTAAAGCTATTATTATATACAGTTCACCAATCCCCATAATTGAAAAGAGTAACGTTCTTTTATTTAATAACATTAATAGCATTTTAAATTATGACGTCATCATATGTATACGTCATTGGTTAAAAACAATGGGACAATAAGAATTTCCCAATTAAAAAGCATTAAAACGATGCTATTATAATACGGATTGCCAATACCCATTGAAAAGCATTGTCCTTGTTTCTATGGTAGCTGAAGTTCTTTATTGTGGAGCATATGCTTTTTTTCCGATTAAAAACACATTTCTTCATCAATTCGGCACCGATTTGAATTTAATCTTCAAAAATAAGAAACCTCATTCTTTTATCTATAGAATTGTTTTTGTCCCGAGTTTATATCTTAACGCAACATCAGATTAAACCCATTATTACATTGTCGTATCGCGCGACACGGGTAAACAGAACAGCTCCGCCGGACGCGTGACAGGTCCGAGCTGGTGTTCGCCACCTGATCGTGACCGTGGTGTGAAGGACATTCCCAACCGTCGACTGAACATTGTACAGTCAGTTTAAAAACTATGACTAGTACCAAAATCCGCTTTTATAGTAGATTTTTTTTACAAAATTAGCCCTTTTTAGGCTTTTTTGCAGGATAAAGGCAAAAATAAGCATTAACGTCAAAATAGGCATTTTTAGGCACTATAAAATATACGTTTTCGGGGTTAATTATTCATGAAACGTATATATACAATTGTATATTCAGATATCTACTCAGGAAATAAATAGGTTTTTACCTGAAGATCCGCTGTATAGTTATTAGGTACAACCAACCAGAAAAATCGAAATTTCCAAATTTTTTAATTTTTAATGGGGTATTCTTGACCCCAATGATCCATTTCGATACTCCATAAGAAAAACATGGAAATCTGTGGAGAGTTTCATAAATTTGCATTTTTAAATTAATTATAATTAATTTCTCGTTGTTACATTGTCATATCGTGTGACACAGGGAAACGAGAATAACCACGCAGTCCATCTCCAGACCGCAGGGAAATTTGTGGAATAAACACAGAGGTGACAAATTCATTATGGGAATTTCGAATGAAACAGTTTGTCAAACATTCTGCATAGTACTTAAATATATACTTGAATAGTGTTTTCAGTCAGTATTACTATATAATGTAGATAGTATTTTCTCCGTAACGTATGGGAAATTAACCATAAGAATAAATTTCAATGCATAGTAGTCAAATATTTTTTTCTTTGAAAAAACAAATCAATAATGTTTCGTTGTCTGGTAAATTTTGCGTGCGTGCGTGTTTCAGTCCTTTTCGGTGAATTAAAGTTGATAGTTGAAAGAAATGATGTTGTTGTTTATTACTGGACACAGTTTTTGGAAGTAATTTTTAGAGCCTATTTTACGTTTTATAAAGCCTAATTAAGGTACCTTATGAGCCTATTTTAGTCAACAATTTTTAGAACTTAAAAATCCGCGGTCTATTAATAGCCTATCATCCTGCCAAATTTCAGGTACGTGGCATATCTAGAAGTACCTTAGGTCTTATATATATATATATATACATATATATATATATATATATATATATATATATATATATATATATATATTTGTCTTTTTGTGTTCGTGTGTTTCACGTGTCTCTTAGACGCCCCCAGCACCCTGCCAGCTTGGTCCTCAACTTGGTAAGTGTCCGCTGGGCTTCCCTCAACATCTTGTTGCCACCCTCATCACTCCTTTTCTTTTCCTTTAGTTAATATATATATATATATATATATATATATATATATATATATATATATATATATATATACACACACACACACACATACATACATACATACATACACACACACGCACACACACAGTAAGACCTCATAAATCCGGCATTCAAAAGTCCCAAATTGTAAAAAATCCGGCACTTTTTGAAAGGGGTTGCCGCGGGTTGCCTACCACCTCAGATGCATTTTGAAAGAACTTATATCCGACTTCAAATGAAATAAAATCTATCCAAGAGCCTTCTGTATGTTTTCACTCTCGTAAAGATATATATTTAAAATTTATAAGTTGGATAGTTGCTGGACTGGGAAATTAGGTGACCAGACTTACTAAAAATTTACGAATGTCCGATTTTTACATTACGTCCCGAAAATTGACGCCGATTCGGATGCTGCCAAAAATTAGTAATCCATAATTCGGACGAAACGGGTTTATTTCGGTAGTCTTCCTCGTAGCACATTTGCAGCTGGTAATGAGGATATGGCATGCGGAATGAAGGAGGCTGATGGTTCTTGCGTGCGCAAATGCACCAGGTACGCAAAAACTAAAGTTAACGGTAATGGGCAAAAGTGCACGCCCTCGTGCTTTAAAGGCCGTAAAGAATGTTTCTGTTCACTACCACGCTAATAAACGTGCATGGATAACTTCGCAAATAACGCTCGATTGGTTTTTGAATCACTTTGCCTCGGAGGCACGTACGCATTGCAAGTCTAAGAGACTAGGTGATGATTGTAAATAATTCTGATATTAGATAACTGCCCTGCCCATCCTGATGCATCACTTTTGGTATTGGGTTATGTGTGTGCGCTTTATTTACCTACAAATTGTACTTATATAATTCAAGCTATGGACCAGCGAATTTTAAGGTCTCGAAAATGCTATTATAGAAAAATATGTGCAGAAATTTCTTGTTATGGAGGCAAAGATGTTAATGCGGCTGCAACACTGATAAATAAACTGGCATAATTTGTGGCTTGCAATGAAGATAAAGATGGTGACAAAAAGAGACTGGTTTCTGAAATTATGGAGTTCGCTAGGGCATTGTCAAATAACGCTGTTACAAAAAATCGGGAAGAAGATGACGTTGAAAATTGGATAGAAATCGACAATGAAGCGCCTGTCGTACGTCAGCTGACGGCGAAATGCTGATATGGTTTTGGAACCCGAACGTGAGAAAGATGAAGGAGGTGAAAGTGACTATGATAATAGACAAACCTTCAATAGACCGTTGCATACAATTGGTTATTGATTCGCCTGAAAATCTGTTTTTAATACGAAAAAGCGCAAATTGTCAATAATAAGAATTGTGAATTACCATTTGAGTTTGAAGTAATATTACGTGAAAATTGAGCCTTTGACGATATTACGTAAATTTGTTTACATTTCGATTTCGACCACTGTTGAAGAATAATTTTTATTTGAATGAAACAGTGGAAATATTCTGTGGATTTGAATTGTACTGTTAATGCCTAAAAGGAATAAATTAAAACAATGTTAGATAGATGTTTAATTATTTAAGGCGTAATTGTACCTCGCATTGTTTAGCCTTTGATGATATTATTCGTAATTTGGTTAAGATACTATGTTGTCCCTGGATACTTAGGCTATGTGCGTCACTTTCATAAATCCGGAATTTTCGAAAATTCGGCACGGACTGTCCCGAGGATGCCGGATTTAGGAGGTTCTACTCTATATATATATACACATACACATATATCCTATATCCTCCGTAAGAAGCAGCTATTGATATATATTTTTTACTTCATGAGCAAAACAATTTGTCAGCCATTCTTCATTCTTTAAAACTTGGCAGTCACTAAGACTTTCCTGTTCACTCTTCAATGAACAGGAAGGTATGGTTTGTTCTTTCCTTTGAGAGCACATGGATTTTCTGCCCTGTAAACTAACATTGGCTTACATTTAAAGTCTCCATATGCATTCCCTCACAGCCAGGGACAGATCCAGAAACTTTCCATTGCCCCTGACTCTTGAATCCGCCTCTACCTATGACCATATATTTTGAAAATCCTACCCCTATCAGAATCTTTCTTTCCCTTGCCATACAGACAATCTTTGGTATAGAAACAAGGAATTTTGCACAGAATGAATTTAAGAATGCACCCAGCAGAGAGCAATGCTGTCTTCCAATGGGGGCCGATCACTCCCCTCTCCCCTTGAATCAGCCACTGCTTACAACAGATGTGTTAGCCTGTCTTTTTCTGCTTTAAACCCAGATGTCGTTTTTTTCTTCTGTTCTTTCAGAACAGGCCTGACTCATCAATTTTGAAAACTGCTCTTGTATATAGCCACCATCTTCAATTTTTAGCCTACTTTCCAGAATGAAAATAGGCTTATAGTAAATATCATAGAATTGTAATATTGAAGCGGGATTTGTACTAGTCTCTGAGGAAATGAATGGAGATTCTAATTTTTATCGTAGAATGTAGCTTATTGATCCTATTTCTTCGAATTTTTACATAAATACTGGCATTTTTGTAGTTTTTATTTTTTATCACTCATTACAAGAGTGTTGCCATTGCAATGACTATTGTTGGACTTGAATTTGATATTGTCTAGTACAGGGGATCCCAATGTGGTGCCCGCGGGCACCATGGCTCCTGCAAAGGTTTGCTGTGGCACCCGCCGAGGTTTGTTCAGGTGTCCTCCCTAAAACTTTTAGCTCTTTTGACTTATAGTGTTGAGTGTCCACAGAATCTAGAAAGTACTAATCTAACAAGTAGGGATGTACACTGGTTCTCCGTGGTACAGAAGTGCCTTTCGTCAAATTCACCATTGTATAACCGTATATTAATATACAGGTTTCCCTCTCTTTATGCAGGGGTTGCATTCCAGGAAAATGATGCATAAAGCGAATTCGCATAACTCATATTTACATGTAAAAGATAAGGATATGTTCTACAAGCAATCCTAACTCCTCTCCAAGACACTCTTCTTTTGCTCCATAACAACTTCTTATGCGCTGAATACAAACTTAAAACAACACTGTAAATTATACTCGCCAATAAAAGGAAGCAGACGAGCACAAGTGGTGGCTGTTGTGGGTGACATAATAGTGGAATTTTAAAGTGCTGGAGAGTTGTCTTGGCCTAACGCAAGTTTCGCAGGCAAGGAGACAAAACTTCTCAAGTGTGCTCAGACAGTATCACAAGAAATCGCCTTCTCATCTCCACTCTACAATATCCTCTCCACTCTCATCTCTTTTACTGTAGTATTAATACACAAAGCATAAGAGACAATGAGAGACTGAATGGTCGCCTTGTGGTGTAGTGGAGAACTTTCTTGCATTTGTATTGCCCTTGCCGCAGAACCGCATAAGAGCGAATCATAGACGCATAAAAAAAATTCTGGTAGCAATAAGTTTGTCGCATAATAGCGAATTCGCTTAAAGCGAACCCGCTTAAAGAGGGAAACCTGTATATGCTTTGAAATCAGAAAATTATTTTTCCTTATATTGTGGCAACCCAGCTTTTTAGATCCATTTTAAACATGTTCATTTCATTTTGCCATTCTATACTCGCCTTACAAATGAAATGTCTTTGACATCCGTTCAGCCAATACCTTTGAAATTAATAGTTACAGACAAATTCTAACTTTGATATTGTGGTATCCCGGGTTAGTCGACCCGGTTGAAATATAATAATTTTGTTATTTATTTATATGAAGATTATGTACATCATATTTGGTTAAAATCCATGCTGTCAGTTCTCTAGAATTATGTGTAAAAGGAATATTATTTTACTTTTTACTGTGGTAGCCTTGCTCTTTAGCTCAGCTTTAAACATCTTGATTTCATTATGGTATGTTATACAAATCTTATATACAAAATTTAATTGAAATCTGTTCAGCCAATTACTTCCAACTCCATAATAAGTGAAATAATTTAATTTGTAGTTGTGGCACCCCTGTTTGGCTGATTCAGTTTAAATATGCTATTATGGTTTTCTATGTATGTGTACATTATAAATATTAAATTTGGTTAAAATTGATGCAGTCATTTCAACACAAATATCTGTAAAAAAGAATGTTTTTTATTTCTTGTATTGTGGCAGCCCTGATTTCTATATCTATACTAAACATCTTGAATTTCTTTCTTTATCTTGCATGCCTCCTTCATACAAAATTTCATTGAAATCGGTGTAGCCAATTCCTTCCAAATTTTTAGTTACTGAAAAGTTAACATTGCAATTGTGGGACCCCTGGTGAGTCGATCTGGTCCAAATATGTCATTTGGCCATTAATTTATGTGAATACTCTATGTACCAAATTTGGTTGAAATTGGTTCAGCCAATTCTTCCCTGATATATGCAGATGGATGGACGGACATCATGAAGATAACACTAAAAAGACTTAATGACTTTGTCTTATAAAATTTACATAAAATATCATAGACTGCATGATTTGGTTTCACTTGGTTTTGTGCACAAATTCATCAATCTCTCGAATGTTTTAATGTAACATTTTACCTTCAATCGTTATTGTAAGGTATCCTAGCCCATTTGTAGGGGCTTGCAAACGGTAGTCATTCTTTCTTGGCTTGTTGACGAAGAAGTATCACTTCGTGTTTGTGCTGTAGTCACATATCCTATTCATTGATAATAAACGAGTTAGCAATTTTCTTATAAAATATTCGAAGGGATATTTTCTTGTACGTTATAATCTAATTTAAATAATTTAAAATACAATTGTTTGAGATTAATAAAATATTTTCCAACTTATGTATTCTTTTATGTTTAATGAATAATATTATAATACTATATATATATATATATATATATATATATATATATATATATATATATATATATATATATATATATATATACTGCATATATGCACGTACGTATTTGTCAAAACAAGTATAGCTTATTTAAGTAAAGTCTTAATTTAATTTTGATTTATTCTTAAATGGAAATTTTTATATTTTCTGTACTTTGTATTTTTAAGTTTAATAAAAAATTGATTTTAACAGTGAAATTAATGTTCCTACTATCAATATTTAAAATAGAATAGATTCTAAATATACAAATATACATTTTGCTTTTAAGTCTAAGGTGCCTTGCCAATATAAAATTTGGGAACTCCTGGTCTAGTACATACATGCGTTATTTTTGTCACACAGATACGCGTGATCAATTTAGTTTTCCATTTGAATGTATGTATTTGTAATATTTTATAGTACTAAATTATAAAATTTGGGAGTACAAAGAGAAACTCATCTGCTGTGATGTTAAAGCTATTAATGCCAATGTATGTAATTGCTGCACCACACTTAATTTAAAATAATTATGTAGAAAGTAGGCATCATAAGTTCTGTTTGGGTCATCTTGTTTTATTAGCAGGATATGTATCTGCAGCCTTAGTGTATGCAGATGTAGCCTCCTGTGTTAGTTTCACATTTATCAAGGTGAATTGCTTCTTGAATTTATCAAGTCATTCCTTACTCCCTTGAAAGTCAAAGAAGATTCATCAGCACTAGTATGATCATGCAAACTTACAGCTTTGATATAAATAAGTCCTGCAGTGAGAGCCATATTTTTCTGATTCTTATCTTCAATTCATGTGTTCATTCTTATGCAGGAGTTGATCCACTCTTTATTTTATCTAAAACTTCTATCTTCTGAATCAAAGACATCAAAGATTCTGATTTCTCTACTTTTTGTTCACTATCACTTGAAATCAATCTTTTAGGGGCCATGGTGTCAATTTTGCAATTTAGCACAGATTCACAAACAGAAAGTGCATGGTATCCTGTTAGAGCAGCATCCAAAATGAATAAACATAACCAACATGGTGCCGCAGTTCAAGAATTAGCATTTCGGGTGGTGCCAGGAGTTGCCAAACATCCCCAATGAGGATATGTTTCAGGGAGGATATATTTAATTCATATATTTTAGAGAAATCTTGCCATTTGAACAGGATGTTGCCTTGCCAGCCAATTACATTGTTAAATATAGAGATCCTATTGTTATTTCAATCCTAATGGGTGAAAGTGTTCTTTGAATCTTTTAATACGAGAGTGAAGGAAGGAGAGGGAAATGATTTTCATAGCAACCAATATGAACAACATTCATTGCATTATTTACAAGCAGGAATACATTTGAATGTAGAACATTAATCATTCGCATATTAAAATTACTTACAATCATCGTAGTGGTTCGAGACTTGAAACAATGAACGCCTAAAAGAATGAAATTTTGTTTTCCTGGCATCCAAAGAAAGTCAAGGTATATTTTTGTTAATTTTTTATTTCATAAAAAACTTTCCTGTTGAATTTTAACATGCATCCCCCTAGTTTCTATTAATATTTGTGTTTTGATAATTCATCCAAACAAATTTGGCTTGTGGAAAATGCATGTAATCATATGTAACCAATTCTAACAATAAGTTAATATTTACCATAATTTTTGATGGGCAGTTAGCTTGTTGTAGTTATAAAAGTATTGTGCTATACAGTGTACCTTCCCAAATCAAATATCATTTAGCATGAAATAAATACATTATCAGAATATATATGCTAGCGTAAATTGCCTGTCAATTATGACAGCTATGCATGGATTAGCTATTAAATTTAAGGCACTTCCCATTCTTCTTCCTTTTCTCTCTTCCTCACTCCAATCCTCCCATTCTCCCTCCCTCTCCCCCTCTCTCCTTCTCTGGAAAAATAGACTTCCTAGTCTCAATCTCGCCCTAATAAAAACATCTATCTATCTCTCCTCTGTCTCCCCCCCTCTCCCTTTTTCTCTCGATCTTCCTTACTATCTCTCTCTTTCTTACTATCTCTCTCTTGTCCTTACTATCTCTCTCCCTTACTATCTCTCCCACCCTCTCTCCCTTTTTCTCTCTCTCTTCCTTATTATCTCTCTTTCTTCCTTACTATCTCTCTCTCTCCTTATTATCTCTCTTTCCCTCCCTTTCCCCCTCTCTCCTTCCCTGGAAAAATATACTTCCTAATTAGGTTGCCCGGCCCCATGTTTGTGTGGTTTGAGGAGACAGCACAATGTCAGCATTCTGTCCTTCAGAAGAGAAGTTAAGGCATTGGCCCCCTTGGTGCTCTTCGTTAAGAGTATGCTAATGTCGGCATTGGGTTTCCCTCCTTTGTGAGTGTGTTCAGTGTGGAAGGAGCTCTGGCTATAATAATCCAAGAGATTGATTAGCCTAAAATACACACTTCCTAGACTTAATCTTGCCCTAATATAGAACATTATTTATCTCTCCCTCTCCCTTTTTCTGTCTCCGTCCCTCTCCTTCCTTCTCTGTCTCATGCCCTCTCTCTCCTTTCTTTTTTCCTTTCTCTCCTCTCTCATATATTAAAATATTCAAAGTTTGCTTTCCTTATGCATATAGTATAAGGCTTGAGATAACAATGCAATCTCGAGGTTTAACAATAACACAGCCGGCAAGGCAACATATTGTTAAAAAAGCTTAAATTTTTCCAATAAATACAATTTAAACATATAGCTTGAGCGATTTCAAATCATAGGAGAAATGTAATGATAAGAATAAGAAACGTTATTTATTTTTCTTTAAAACAGTCCAGGACCGAAGATCGTAGGTCAATTATTTCTAATTTTAATTTGCAAAAGAGTAAAAGCCTGTAAGTTGAAAAATTGATTTTTGCGTCTTATCTTATGCGAAATAGAATTATCTACTGGAGTCAAACCCAGGTCATTTTTGAGGATATTTTTCATGAATAGCTTTTACTATAAAAATCAAACATTCCTACCAAATTTCAATTTTCTACCTACTCAGAAAGTTTTCTTAAAATAGCATTACAATCAGTCGTAAATAGTTCTCGATTCTCCTGCTCTTTTTATAAGGCCTTTTTAAGGGATTTGCTACAGTTGAGCGTGAGGGACAAACGTAACTTATTATATTATAAGATAATAATAAATACAATTTAAATTTAAAGGTAGAGAAGGAGAACTAACCTGAACTTGACTGAGAATCAAACCTGGATCTTCCACTTTCTGGGCGAGTGTTTTAACTAAGTTTTAAAAAATTTTCATTCACAAATTAAGTCATACTGGCTTGATAGCTTGGTTAAATTATCTGCCCATAGTGGAAGTCCTGAGTTTGATTTCTAGTCATGTTCATGATTTTTTTCCTCTACATTAAAGTTTATGTTCAGCATTATGCATTCACATGTAAAAAACTTAATTAAAATTCCATCTTAATATAAATGTACTTTTCCTTTCTCAATCAGGCAAGATACAGCATATAACATTCAAATGTGTCAAGGAGCTTGCATTAGTTGTTTAAATGGTATAGTAATAAATGATGTAGCATTGAAGAGGTATATGGTGCTTAATGGGGCAATAAAACAATGTAGAACTAAATACATTAAAAAAGTAGAGGATGCATTATTAATTTTAGTTTTTAAAGAGAACTATAAAATAATGTATTAAGCCAAAAGGAAGGCAACTTTTAATTTAAGAGGACCACAATAAAAAACACGATCTATTCAGGAAAAACCTTTGTAGTACCAATTTTTAAAATAACATACAGTGGTAACTTTGTGCCATCTGCTATCACTGCCAACATTACAATTACTATATTTACCCAAAAGGAAGACGACCTTGAATTTAAGATGACCCCTAACAAAATTAGGTTCACTTACAAAAAAACCATTACATATATGTATAACAAGCTAACATTAAGAGGATGAATAAAAAAAGTAAATTTACTACTTACACCTCCCTCTCCTCTCTCCTCCCTTCCCTTATTCTTGCTGTCCTGTTCATTCATCATAACATTCAAATTCGAACAAGTCGTCTTCCATACGTCCATGGAATTTGATATGCAGCATTTCTTGAACCCTCTTAAGATACTATTGGGATCTATTTTTTCCATGCTGCAATGATCCAATTACAGAGAAGTGGTATACTGGGCTTCTTAATTTTCCCTGTAGGAGTTAATGCATGGTCCTCTGCCAAAAGCCATTCTGAATAAAATGACTATGTAATCCTTAAAGGGCTTCATCACTACAACATCTAGCACTTGAATTTGTGATGTCATACCTCCTGGTATAACTACAAGGTCAGTATCTTGAACTTCCTCTGTAAGGTGGCCTTTGAACGCATCTAAGACGAGCATTGCTCTCTGCCTTAAAAGTGCCCCAGGTCGTCTATTCCACACTATGCTTAGCCATTCCTTCATCAAATCAGCTGACATCCATCCTTGGCCTTGACATTTAACAATTATTCCAATTGATAGTACTTCCTTAGGCACTGTTTTGCATTTTAAAATAACTTATGGCGGCAACTTTGTTCTGTCCGCTAATACAGACAGCATTACAGTAATGCGCAATTTTTCATTCCGGAAGTTTTATGTTGACATTTTTTGCACCTTTTTCATTGCCTGTGTAATTGGATGGCATGTCGAAGTAAATAAGTGTCTCATCTGCATTACCCATTTGGGTCAGAAGGTAATTGTGATTTTTCCGCAACAGAATTACATGCCTCTGGAAAGTTATTAGTTTGTCCGTGAAGTCGGAAGGTAGACGCTGGCAAAGTTAAGTTCTTCGTCACAGGCTAAAACTATTACGATGCATCATATGCTCACCATCCATTACTAGCCTTAAATTCTTGGTGTGGAATGTTTTGCGATTGTGCTTGGGCTTTCAATTTAATGATATCCCGCATCACCGGTTTACCTTCCATTCTTTGAATAGGCACAAAGTTTGCAATTTTCTCTTCTAATGCATTAAATCGGCCTCGTTTTGGTCTACTAAATGATCTCTGTGTTGAGTTAGCACTTTCAAGTTTCCCTTTTACTTGCTTCCACCTTCGCACATTTGCTTCAATCACATTGTATTTCCCCTCTGCCCCACAAGTATTTGTTTCTTCAGCATAGTGCACCACTAACTTAAAATTTCTGTCGTAACTGTCGTAATTCCTTTAGATACATTCCCTCTTACCACAGTTCCTTTTTTCTCTACGCGATCTGCCATTTGTTTCGGGTATCTTATTTTAAAGTTATAAATAATAACTTGTCACTATTTCACTTTAAAACTCAGCAGTGTGTACTACTCAAGTGCTCTCATAAATTTTCTACACTCTGAAACTCACGTCCACTTTACGCCTGCCGTTGGCATACCAAACACAAAGCATCATGTTTAAATTGTAGTAGATATGTTTAAATTGTATCAGTCTTGTTTACATTGTATTACTAGACACCTTAATTGGTGCCTACATGACTTCGTGTTTCATATTATGCACGGAACCGCCCAGCTGTAGTAATTTTTTTTTAACTTGTCACGCAATTACCTACCCAGCTCTAAACACTTCCCTACCGCCGAAGTGGAACAATTGGTCTGTGGGAGCAATTTTAAGAAATTTGACCTTAAATTTTTAAAATATTGTAGTAATTAATTAAATACGATTTATTACTTTATGCAATAATAAATATTTTAATGGACATATACTTGTCATCTGAGTGTTTCATGGTACATTTAAAATAGGGGTGTAGTCTCACCTTAAATCCTCATACTCCATTCTAAGACAATACCTAATATTTTTAATGGCATTTTTGTGAAAAAACCTCGTCTTCCTTTCGGGTAAATAAATAAGGAAGTTTTTTGTGATTTTTTTTAACTTTGTAATTGGATAGCATGTTGAAATAAATAGGTGTCTCGTCTGCATTATCCATTTGGCTCAGAAGGTAATCATGAATTCTCCACAATGCAATTACATGCTTGTGGAAATCAATAAGTTTGTTTTTGTAGTCAGGAAGTACCATACCGTAAGTATCAAATTTCCTGCCCAGCCGATTACAAGTTCTGACTTAGGTTTCTCAACACTCCCCTTCCACCAATACCAACAGGGTGGAAAGCCACTTGTTTGCACATTGTGAACTTCAAAAATATGAATAAATATATTGTATTAATAAATTAAATGTAATGTATTGTGTATGTGTAATGTATAAATAAATGCATTTTCGTGGACATAGAATTGGTGTCGGGATGTTCCATGTAGCATTTAAAACTTTGTACTTGATTTTAAGATGATCCCCAATATTTTAGTTGAAATTTTTAGATAAAAACCTCATCTTCCTTTCGGGTTAATACAGTAATTTTGCACTTATATGCCCTAATAAAAAAAATTTCATTTGTGTTAAGTATGCATGAATTGTTAATTTTTTTCAAACAAATCTGTTATTGAAAGTTTTTCTCATCACTGCTGGCTTCTATTTGTTAAGGCAAAGCAAGTGAGAACAAATCCTCCACGACATCACAAAAACAGTGCCTCCACATTTAAAGGAGAGGACGATGACGATGAAGGAGGTGCAGGTGAGGAGGATGATGAAGAGGTAGGAGAGGAAGAAGAGGATGATGACTCAGGACCCATCACGAGGGGAGGTCGAGGTGATGGCAGGGCACGGCTTACCAGAGGTGGAGGACAGGCAGGAAAAAAGAGGAGAAGAAGAAAAGGTGGTGGTGGTAGGGGAGGAGGGAGAGGTGGGGGAGCAGGAGTCGGTATAGGAGTGGAAGAAGAGGATGAGGAAGATCTTATGGCTGGCATCACACCAGAAAAGGGCCTTTTGTATTCAGCAGTCCTTGCAGAGATAAATAGAAGAATTTTTGCTGCTGGATGCCGGGTATAGACAACTTCATGGTGAGTAGTTTAATTGACATTGACATTCAGTTTTAAAAATGTACTTGCCTTGGGTATCTCCAATAGCCACACAAGGTTAAAAAAACCATATGCACATTTCAGCTACAAAGCCATTGGTGAATTACCATTGAAGGTGGCTGTTTGGTAGCCAAAATGCGCATATGGTTTTTTAACCTTGTTGTGGCTATTGACATTCAGGAAATTCTAGATAAAAATTAATCTTGGATCTACAGTTGTTGTTGTGTAATGTAGAAATTAAAAACTGGGTCACAGTTGAGAAAATGTTCCTCTGGCATTTTATGATTGTCAATCAAATTACTTATACTTAATCAACAGTTGTAAATATTCATAGCAGCTGAGAAACAATGTTTTTATGTTGCAGTTCTGAAAAAGTACATGAAACATTCAAAGCTCAGAAATTTAAGAATGAGATTATTGAGAGGCTTCTTTTCTGAAAAATTTTTATTCAAGAAATTTTTTTAAAAATTCCTATCTATATGTATGGATGCTAACAAGGTGTTGTAGGAAATCCAGTAAACTCTTACCTTAGTTGGAGAGCTTCTGAGGGTGTTGAAGAGAAGTAAAGTGAAGAGCTTGTCTTCTCTATGTGGCTGAAGAAGGGGCATACCTGAAAAACTTACATCATGTCTTTGTGTGTGTCTTTTTGATATCCCAAATGCCATGGGTCCGAGTGGGGAGGTCTCGAATTTTTCTGAATACAGTAAAACCTCGATTCTACCAATCCCAATCTTACAGGCTTCAGATTTTACGAACAGCGCCCACCTAACAGGTTTTTTGTCTGGTGAGCATCATGAGCCATGTGCATGCCACACTGCTTCCTCAGTTTGCTCTCGACTGCTGTCTTGGATATACGCTGTGTGTCTTTTTGCAGAAAAATTGCCTTTTCATGCCCCTAAATAGTGTTTTTGTGTGCGTTAATAATAGTTTTTAGTGTTCATAATGGCCTCATTTTCCCCTCAATCTTACAGACTATCGCCTAATCTAGACTGCTCTTCCCTCCATATTGTCCGTAAAATCGAGGGTCTACTGTATGGAAGAAATTAAGATTTTTAGCAATTTCTCTTTTTTAATCCTAATTTCTGAATGACTTCCCAGTTAATCATTTTTTTGGATAAGGTACTTAAAAACAACCAAACCTTTTCAGCATATTCTGACAATTGATTAATAATTGCAACTTCATAGGCTTTACAGTGGGTTTTAATTCTAATTGAACATATGTACCGCATTAGTCCAAATATAGTCCCTCCCTGAATGTAGTCCCCCCCTATTTCTGAAGCCTCAGTTTTGGAAAAAAGTTTGAACCACATTACAGACCTCACTTTTTAGCCTACTTTCCAGAATGAAAATAGGCTTATAGTTTTGTCGTGTCTGTTTGTCCATCCCCCTCTATTAACTTTTGAACCAATAGACCGATTTTCATGAAACTTGGTGGAAATCTCTTGCTACATGAGCCGAGCTCCCGAGGATAGTTTTTCTTGCGAATATTGAAGTCCCAGGTTCGACTCCAGGAACTAACCTTCCCATTTGATTTACATGGGAAATCTGAAATCCATTGCGCAGGGTAATTTTCTCTTGCACATTAAAATATTTTAGAATTGTAATATCGGAGCAAGTTTTGTACTATTCTCTGAGGAAAGGAATGAATAGGGCTGCCATATATCCTCGTTTTTCTGAACATGCTCTCATTTTTGGCATTCGATGGACCGTCCGGGAGGAATTTCTAAAATTTCGAGAATGTCCGGAATTTTGGTGCTCAAAAGTTAAAACTCTCCTGATCTTCAGTATTGATTAAATTTTATTAAGTACTCCCCTATCATCATTGCCAGTTCAGCAGATTTTCATATTTTTCGCAAGTATCCCTACTTCCGGTTGTGAATACAGGTATCCCTCGATTTTCGTGTTCGGGGAATGCATTTTCACATATACGCAATTTTATTTTTATGACCATTTTTTGATATATGCGTCGCATATTCGCATTTATGCCATTTTATTCTTACAGCCATTTATCAGTATACAAGTCTCGTATTTGCATTTATGCAATTCGTTATGCACACAGTATGTACTTTTAATAGTTATTATTTATTAAATGTTTTATAGATTCTTGCCCATCTACTATTTACCTTTGATACCATTCATTGCATCGTACGACAGAGCAGGGTTCCCCAGAAGTTCGTACGGCAGTAGAATTTCTTTTCTTATTTCCCTCTTTGCACAAATCACGCACTTGAACCCACTTTTTTTCTGCAAAAATATTCATTGAGTTGGGTGAAGAGAATATATTTGCATAGGAAGTTCACTGATCGAAGGAGCTTCGAGAAATATGTGATTTATGGCAGAAACTTAACGAACAAAAAATTAAGGAATTGTAAAAGAGGACGCTGCACAGGACACCATATCATGTCGAAAACGCTTTGAGGCGTTAAAACGCTCATTAAATCAAATTTAAAGACATTTATAACTGGAACACATCTGCTCAGGAATGAAAGCAACGCCTATTACATTATTTTCAGTGGTAAAAATTGTTTCGACTTATGCGTTTTTGCTTTATACGATGATTCCCAGGAACGCAACTCTAACGTAGATAGGGGGATACCTGTAATTTACTTAGAACAAGTGGTTACTAGGTGTTGCTGTTTGGCCATGTGAAGATCATTCTTCTTTAAAGAGTTTTAGTAGCGAAGTATTTCGTCCGTTCGCCTGCAATTGTTGAAGCTTTCGTAATTGGAGTGGGTTGCTCTGAGCAGATTTTGCATTACTGTATCCAACATGGGACATATCCACTGGATATGGACATCAAGTCAATTGTTATAAAGATTTGGAACTATTTTTCATTTTACACTGTATGTGTTGAAAATTTGAAACAATTTTGTGAATTTACCCAAGTAACTTATAAAAAGCTACTTTATCACGGTAAAACTCGCTGGCTTTCTCTATTACCTGTTATTGTTAGGCTTCTACATATGTTTCCAGCATTATAAGTATAAGTATATAAGATTTCCTTAGGAGAGTATAAATATTTCATTCTGAAATAAAAAGTTAAAGTTCAGGAAAATATTTTAAATCATATGTTTATATATGCTAGTGGTTCTTTATTTCAATTCAGTTTTTTGACATTTTTACTGTGTTTCATAATTATGTTATCAAACTAAGAGTTAACTAAGCGCTATTGTTACACTAATGTGTGTGAATTCTGCTATTATGGGGAATGATAGATTTCAATCAATTAAGTTATGGTTTGTTAATATATTATTTTATCTGTAAACTTAAATTAAAACATTTGCTTTGAGTGTCTCTTAAAAATACATCAAATATATAAGGCCTCTGCATCTAAAATCAATGTATATAGGTTCATGGAAGGTTATAAAAATAAAATGTCCGTTAGGTTGTAAAGCGGGTTGCGGTATCAGGGGAGAGAGGTGTCCTCAAAATTCCTCATTTTTGTCTTCTAGTGTCCTCATTTCTTGGATTGGGGACATGGCAGCCCTAGGAATGAAGATTCTAATTTTTATCGTAGAATGTTGCTTATCGATTGTATTTCTTAGAATTTTGCATAAATACTGGCGATTTTGCATTTTTTATCACTCATTATGAGTGTTGCTATAGCAACAACTATTGTTGGGCTCAGATTTGGTATATTCTAATACGTACATGAGTTATATTTGCTACATGATCAATTTAATATTCCATTCAAATCTATTTGTAGTATTTTATTACGCTAAATTATGAAATTTGGGAACACATAGAGCTACATATCTGTGATGACTTTAAAGCTATTAAAGCCAATATAAGTATTAAATAAATGATTAATGGAAAGTAGGGATCATAAGTTCTGTTTGGATCATCTTGTATATTCTAAAGAACTAGTTTTAATATTTTACGAGCAATTTAGTTACAGCTATCAATGTACAATGAAATGGTGACATCACGTTTTGTGTGTTATAATTGCAGGTGTAATTTAAATATGTATCAAGTGTTACTGGACTAAATTCTGATTTATGAATGTTATTTAAATTCCATCCGTATCATTCAGATGCCGTTGACAATGGCTACTTGAATCGTGCCTGTATATAAAAGTAATTATCACCAGATTTCCCCTTAACATATTCTTTTCATAATTTATTTTACACGTATTTTTGTTCCGATATTTATGCCTCGGAATATCACATCAAGGAATACATTCTGTAGATAGTTGAAACACCTTCATCACCTCGGTTTGATTTACATAAGTAATACGTTTATAATGCGATTGCATTATATACAATCAACAACTGCACAAGCTGGACAGTCTGATCAGCTGACAGAATTGCCTATGGCCCTAGGGATCACTACAGATTGATGGGTAACGAAGATAATTTCTTTCGTCATAGTGACATTTTCTCTAAAATTATGATAGGTGGCACCACTACATGTCAATATTTGCATATTTGTGACTTAGGGTTTGTACACACGGGGATAGTAGAGAGGGCAGTCAAGTTAACTTGTCCGGTTTTTTGTAAGATAGTGGCATAAGCAAGTGCTGTCCATATGAGGGAATGTATTTCAAGACAGTTCAGTAGTCACCATGAATCACTGTCATAAGAAACGAGTGATTAGAAATGCTTTAGATTATTGTATGCTGAGATTTTGGAGATACTTGAGGATGAGATTAGTGAGAGAAAAAGAAAGACCTGGATTAGGAAATGGATGGCAAGAAGAAAATATGCATGGAGGTTCTGCTTTGCTTATGAGAGTTATTTATTTGGAAGTGAAGTTGATAGTCTTAAGCATAAATTTGTTGAACGATTCTATAATTATGAATCAGGAAAACTGAAGAACAACATATTGATTTATTTGGACGATCCAGCTGAGTAGAGATTGTGCTGGAGGATTTCACGAAAAAGTTTTGATACCCTACTAAATTTAATTACTCCTGAAATTAAACACCCTGACACTGTAATAAGAGAAGCCATACCAGCAAGAATTAAATTGGAAGGAGCGTTGTCATACTTAGCTACTGGAAACATTTATGGAGGTCTACAACATTCTTTTTGAGTTTCAAAATCGGCTATTTCGAGATTCGTACCTCTTGTTGCTGGTAGACAAAATTTGCCATCTTCTATATAATAAACTAGCAAATATACCCAGCGTTGCTAGGTCTGTTAAATCAAGGCCAAATAATTTGAAGAAGATTTGAGAATAAATGAAGTATTTAAATCAAGTTAATTTTTATTGTAATGCTTGTTGGTACATAATATTTCTTGTCTTCCCATCTTTTTCTTAAATATTTTTTCCCGCATCCTTCTCTAGACGTAGCTATATATAAAGTAAATAAAGTAAAACTCCTATAGCCAAAAAAAGGATTAATAAACCCAATGCATTTCACCAGGGGTGACCTGATCTCAACAGGTCACCCCTGAAGATGCCAACATCGTGGGTGAAATGCATTGGGTTTATTAATCCTTTTTTTTGGCTATAGGAGTTTTACTTTATTTACTTTTTTTAATCCAAAAGTTATTGAGCTAATATACAATAAGTAGCTATATATAATTGTCCATGAGCAAAGCAGTCGTTTGACAATTCAACAACTGCAACTTTAAGATTGTCATTGTCTAACAATAAGTTGTTGCGATCAAAGTCGAATTTGTTTTTGTTCAGAAGACTTGGCTGCTCCTGCTGTGGCTATTCTCTTATATTTTAATCTTTTGGGATCTGAGAATGATCTCCGTGGTTGATTTGGCATTATGCTTGTTTTAAAACCTTTGTTTAATTTCTTTGACAATTATTTTCCTAAAATAAATATATAAAAGTAACGTAGAGTATTTAAAATGGAAATTTTAAACGAATATTATGAATCTTTATCTAGATATAGAATTTAGGAAATGAAAGAAGTCTACCTGAAATGAAAATTTAAAATCTTGCAAACTTTGGTAGGCAATCGGCAATTGGGACATTTTTCTGCAAAAACAAACAAATAAATTTTTTTTTAAATGAAGAGAAGAAGCAGAGAAGATTATTGTTTTGTTATTACTGTACAACTTTTTAGATCCCGGAACGGTAAATAATACGTTGCTATTTATGGCTATTGTTGTTCACCATTTGTTAAGTAATCATTTGTGATGATAAATCTGGAGCCTCTGCTGCTGTTAAATTGGTTATTTTACCGAAGCAAGGATTGAGTTATAGCATAGTTATAAAAATACATTTAAGAGGCTAAGGTTGTATTCGGTAAAAAGCAGACTAAAACATTATTTTTTATTGCATCTACATGTGAAATGTTTTTTCAAAGAAAAAATTCACGAATATAAACATTCCTATCAATATATCACATGACACTAATCACCAATGTCATGAAAATCTGTTTGATATAATCCGAGATGGAAGTTAAGTGATAACATTTAAATGACCTATATTGGTAACACTGATCTATTTTAATATAAATGTATTCAACTCTCTGGAACATACTATAATGTGAATTATATATTTTTTAATTTTCAGTCCACATAAAATATTGTTTCATTAAATTAAAATTTATTACTTTTATTCGAAGGAAGTGCAATATATCCTCTCTCAAAATAGTGCCACAAATGGACATTTATTTCCTTAATTACCATGTCAACCCTATATAAACAAATTCTGATTAGCTCATATAAATTTCTGCCAAATTTCAATTTTCTATCTACATCCTTGATTGAGTTATTCACGTCTTAATAACTTTACACTCAGACCAACGAATGGACGACATAGCGTATTTCAGCTCTTTAGGTGTTTCTTCTCATAAATAAAGCAACGAATTATAAAAATCATTTCCCTCTCCTTACTGTCAAAGTATGCTTAAACCCATAAGGATTGGAATAACAATATGATTTTGAGGTTTAACAATGTAATTGGTAGGCAAGGCAACATCCCGTTAAAATGGCAAGATTTTCCCAAAATATGTGGATTAAACAATTAACATGAAGGATTTCGAACTGTAGGTGAAAAACAATGAACAGAATAAAAAACCTTGTAATTGTTTCTTTAGAATGGTCTGGATCTAAAGGTTGTAAGTCCATTTTTTCTAATTTTAATCTCAAAAAGAAGAAAAGCCTGCACGTCAAAAAGTCGATTTTTACGTGCTATCTTATGGGGAATGCAAATAATCTCCTGGAGTCAAACCCTGGACATTTTTCGTAAAATTTCCTTTGTCATAGCATTTTTATATCGGAGTAGATTATTTCAGCCAAATTTCAAATTTATATCTGCATATTTGATCAAGTTATTCGCATTTTAAGTATATTCCAGGAATCAGGAATCGGATGTTTTTATGTACATATTGTTAAAGTTGAGAGAAGAAAATGTATTGAAGAGGTTTAAACAACAATGTATGTATAATTCACTTTGTCAGAGTAGCTATTTGGTCGATTAGGAGTAGAGGGAGGGGGAAGGAAGAAGAATAGGAGGGGAAGGTAGTTTCCTTCAGTGCCTAGTTTCAGATTCATGCAACCATTACTTTTTGAACTATTTGTTTACTGACAGCATTCACGGGCACGAGTAGAAGTAATTTTGACATTGCATTAGTGTTCCATTAAAATTTAATTAATAGTGAGAAACGCAACCTGATCCTTAATCTCAAACTCCTATTAACTTAGTTACTAAATAGAATTCACTGAAATAATATTTAGTATTCGTCAGAAATTCTATTGGTACAACGTATGAAATAAAAAAAATGAAAACTAATTTTCATAGCTTAACATTTGGAACTGAAATTCAGAAGAATATCTATTTTTTAAATCCAGCTATGAAGGCAATTTTGGAAAAGCTTGACTTGGCACAAAATTCAAACAAACTATCCCTTGGAATCATTAAAAATTTTCCCAGAAATCTTGAATAAGAAATATTTAGTAAATTCCCTGGAATCAGAAACTGGAATCCAAAACTCTAATCCAGACCACCATTGGCCCCAATTAGGCCCCTATCACAAGAGACACGCAGTGTACAGCTACCGAGTGTCTGGCCACCGTCTCAGTGGTAGCAACTTCTTAGCCACTCGCAGCATTGATATCATGACTACATAGCTTCCAACTTGCTTCATTCTCTTCAGTTGCAATAATGATATCATATGAGGATGTTCTTCTGTCATCAATGCTAGAGCTGGAAGAAGTATTATTATTCTGATTTTGTTGGAGAAGAGGAAGAAGAAAAAGAAAAGGAACACAAAACTATGGGTACGTCCTATACTTACATCCAGATTAAAGAATGGGTCCCTTTACACCAATGATGCACAACCCGCAGCCTGAATGTGGGCCTCCACAGATGATTGTGCAGTCCACGGGGACCTATCCCCCCCTATAACAAGAAAATACTTTTAAACATGCAGCTTTCTGACTGACTTTGCAAAATTTTTGCGGGTACCACTAGTATATATAGATACTATCTGAAAAGCCCGAGCTTTGCTTGGGAAATTTTTTTTTAAATTAGCAAACGATTTTTATTGTTTATTATTTTTATTGATATATCACTTTTGATGTCATATTTCAATAAAAATAATACAATAAATTTAGAAATTTACTTACTTTTGCTGCTGGGTACCTCAAGTTCTGAATTGCTGGTGCGGGGGTTTGGGGGCGAAACCCCACAAAACAAGAAGTCCAAACCAGGAATAATGCAGGCTGGTTTCCCAAAGTTGACATCCCGAATTCATTACTTATATTTACCTAAAAGAAAATGTTTTTTGTCATGGACAGTTAGTTATATGTCACTGCGTCCAAAGTAACTAAACGAGATAATCTACATTTTACTCTTGCAAACTACCCTGACACAACGACTGCCAACATTGTATTTAAAGAGGCTTTATCTTAATTTAAACTATTGGATATTTAAAAACAAACTTATTTCTTATCTAATTTTGTCAATAAAAATTTTGAAAATAATTTTCCTATTTGCCAAAACAATATACGTTAAGTATAAATATGAAATACTGCTCCTCCTCTCCCGCCTCAAAGTCGGACGAATGTTCCCTTAAGGAATCCATTTATTTTATAAAATTTAAAAGCAAGCAGCAGCTGCTTTTAAGGGTTACTAGTCATTTTCAATTTTTAAAATTCCCATTTTTTGCAGTTACAATCAAATATTTCAACTAATTCGGCATGGATTCGTATTCTCTTTTCAAGAAATATTGTTGTCATTTTTTTCCCTATTATAATTCAAGTTCTGAGTTTGAACCTTAATTTTAAGTAATTTTAAAATGCAATTAAAAAAGCCTTGAATCACAGTCAATTATTTTCTTATGGCATATTGAAATGGAAGTTTTGGGTACAAAAAGTCCCCTTAAAATGAAAACTGTTGGGATTTTCGATTTTTCTAATAGTCTGGGTGGGGTTCACAACATACCTGCGAAAACAGCATGTTTCTACGTTTAATATAACTTTAAAAAATATCGCGTTAGAAAAACAGGGCGGATGCACGGACTCCACTGTCTTCAGCATTTGACTGACCTTTGTCGACGCGTCCCAACGAGAAAATTAAAGGGGCCATTGACGTGCCAGCACAAAATTTAGTGGTGGGGGGAGACAAATCACCAGAAAAATAGAACTGCTTCCTATTCACTTGCCTGTCTTCCCAACTATTCCCACTACTGGCTTTGCTCCTGAATTCAAGGAAAGTTGTTGTCTACACGGAGATAGTAGCGAGGAGCAAGTGACTTGCCTACTTGACTGCCTTCTCTACTATCCCCATGTGCACAAGCCTTTAGGGAAGGGATGAAGTCGGCCATTCAACGCTTTCAAAGCGAAAACTTCTGCAATTCCCACTGTTATGAAAATACAAACGTGAAGACAAGGATTCCAAAGAGTTGACAAAAAGAATTGAGTTATTGAGGCATATGTATCAAGAAATTCTCCATAAAACAATCAAATTGAGGGCATTAATTGTTACCTATACTTACTGACGGTGATTATATTTTTATTTGCTAATTTGCCTAACTTTTCTTACTAATATTTTGGCCAAAAAGGGGGGAGACTAATATGGTATTTATTTATTGAAAGGGAGAGGGGTCATAAATAATATTTTGCTGCTTGCCCTTCTGCTCCTAGTTATGCCACTGGGTTTCCCAAAACACCTTGTTGATACCCATATATTGTTTTACCTTTCCTCTATGTGTATATTTAAAATCTTTAAATGATATCAGATTTTTTATACCTATATTATCTTAATTTTAGAAGTTTGTTGGGCTTGACAGAAGACTTAGCCAGCTGGTTCTTACTAGTCAACCATTATCATGATAATTGCAGTAGATGATGAGATCAAATTGACTCTTGTCACCTTTGGTACTCGTCTTTCCCATATCTCCTGAGGAACATGTCCAATGTACTTTACAGGCAAACTTGGAGTCCAAACTATGGTGGGTCCATGTCTTCCAGTTGCTCATCTCGAAATATCAGTGCTATTTGGGGAGGGTCTTTCATCTTCATTATGCATTTGTGGGTATGTGATGTTACAGCATTCAGTGATTGCTTCACAAAAAAGAAGTCTGCTATGTGAACATTTTTAACATCATGGATTTGCTTTAGGCATTTCTTGTGTTCATTATCTGTATGTGTATCCTCATTTTCTCGGCTGTGGCAGCAAACCATAATGGAAGTGAATATGAGGATAGTTTTTGAGATATGTTGTCCTCCATGGGTAGGTTGGTAGTTGATACTGCCAAAAGTAAGGCCTTCTCTTTTGATCATTCTTCATTTAAGTTGAGCGAATGTTTTCTCTCCTTGAAGTATTGTGATCTTGTTTAGGCTCTTGAATCTTCATTTGGCTGCTATTTCCATTTGCTCTGTCAGTGAAGAAAGTTGAAATCCAACCTCTTCATTCCACATGGCATAGCATGGTTTTTTTGCTATGCCCTGACTTACTTTAGAGGGAGGCTGTTTTTTTACGTTATATTGATTTGCATCTGTATGTAAGCCTTGCATCTTATGTGGAAAGGTAAATTATACCTTCAATGTTCAAAGCAGAGGGTATCAGTTGCTGTTAACAGTTCTTGTAGACAGTGACCACATAGATGCAGTGGTATAATTACTGTAGAGAGGAGCAAATTACCTTCCCAATGCACGACCTTGAAGGAGTGCTGAATGAGGGTACTAGCCCTCCCACTAGTACCTCCATGCAATGCAGTGGATTAAACCTGCCATTGGTGTAAAAAATACAGGTATTCTAATGTAAGGATGAATTGCTAATGCAGTTGAAGTATTAGCATGTCTGGTGGGTCTTGTTCTTGAACTGAGTAACCTTTGCTATACTTTGACATAGTGTTCTTAAAAGGATAGCAAGTGGCATTCTGGTAGTGGCCATAGAGAACCATCAGTGTCTTATTTTGTTATGGACTTATTTTGACAGCTTAGCCATGGTCAGGCAAAATATTTTTTATACATAGGCAGTATTTTACTGCCAGAAAATTCCTGGCCTGGTAGTTAGCTCTTGTAATTTTAACAATTATTTTAAATGGTGTTACACCCTCTGTTCAGTGTAATATTGTGTATATAACTTTCTCTGTAGAGAAAGCGTATATGAAAAAGAATTGATTTCAGAAATATAAGTATTTATTTACCTTAATCAACAATCTTAAAGTAGTTGTTTGAGCTTCAAAATGTTTCAATTTTGCATTCTTAGAAGGATACAAGTTTTCCAAATATCTATGACTATTAATTAATTCACTGGAATCTTTGCTTCTTTGTAAAGATTGTTTGCATAGGTATTTCCTATCCAGATTTGAAAAATTTTGTTGAAGCATTTTTGTTCTCCCTTGAGTAAACAAAAAATCAATCCTCTCAGGAATTTGGGGCAATTACAATGTAGTAATATTTTAACTCTTTGTGTTATTGTTGCAAATAATTTATTTTGTTAGCTATCATCTTAAATACTATGAAGTTCTATAAAGAAAAATTATTTTTTTTACATTCAGCTTTTGTACTTTGAAGGGGCAATTTTTGTTGCATATTAAGTGAATAACAGGTTTTTAGGGCATTAATATTTTTTAATTTCATCACCTTCACATCTTTTTATCAGAGTATTTTGTAATAAATCCATGTTTTGTGGGTTGAATGCCAGGATAATTATGTTCCAGCATAATTAAAATGAAATAGAAAATGTTTTAAAATAATGAAGTACAAAAATGGCATCTTCTTTTATTTTATGAAGAATGACCACTAGCTGTTACTGCATTATATTTTTGTAAATCTTTATGTTATTTTGTAGTTCAGAATATTAAAATATTGTTTTGAATTACACTTGTGGAGCAGATTCCTTTTGTCATTTGATGTTATATGGTTGGTTCATCAAAAAACATTTTTTAAATCTGATATATAAAGAAGAGTATCTGTTTGTCTGCCTGTCTCCTATGTGTTAAAACACAGCAACAAAATTTTGCATAGGATCTGCTTTCACCCAGAAGAAGGTCGACGGTAATGTCTGCATCTGATTCCATAGTCCTGAGTTTGGTTCCAGGAGCCAGGGCCGGCATGATGGGGCATGCAGGGTATGATATGCATAGGGCCTCCCAAAAGAGGGGTCCCAAATTTTGCTTAGACTATAACTAGTTGTCATTGATAACTGGGACAGTATATATATACACATCGATACAGATAAATGGGCTGCATTAAGGTGTCAGATATGAATATAAAATCAATATCTGATGGCTACCAACTAAATTCTCTGCTGTTAAGAGAGGTAGCAATTATGTGACGTAAATTTTTACGTTTTCCAACAGCTGATGTTTGTCCAGTGATGTGTCATGGGTAAAAACTGGAAGCATCAAGCTTTGGACATTCTGAAACGTTTTGAGCGGCAGAGGAAGATTCAGATTTGGACATTCAGAGACGTTTTGTACGGCAGACGGTAAAATTTTCCTTGTTCTTAGCTTTGCTAAACCTTTGATTGAAAAAGCATCGATAGTATTCTGCTACTTCTTCGTGAATTCAGCATCTAGATAGCAATTATTTATCAGGTTAGTGGTTTCACTTGTAAAATAAAATTCATAAGAACAAGAGTGTTCTTTTAGCATCATATTTCATGTCAATTTTTTCTCTGTTTTCTGTTAATGGCAGATTTTACCAAAGACATACTACTTCAAATAGACATGATTAAAATACCTTCATTATCTTGACGGGCAATTACACTAGTTAATGTTATGTTTTACTAGTCACATAATATTAAAAGTTGTAACAAGGACCATAGGGCAAAAATTCACCTCTTGAGAAATCTCCATCCATATCCTTCCACCTCACAGACATAAACATAGCAACAAATTCATGCAGTATAAAGAGTGCCGATTCAAGATAAAGTGTCGCCGCCGTCTCACAAGCTAAAGTCATGTGACGGGCATGATTGGAACACCTTTTAGAAAACGGGGGACCTCAAAATTGTACTTGAATTTGGGTCCCCAAAATTGTACTTGCATAGGGCCCCCCAAATATATCACGCCGACCCTGCCAGGAGTTTTACCTTTTTTCCCATTAGAATAGTGTGGGAATAAGTGCACCATATTTTTTAGGACACTGCAAGAGCCAGTACAACCAAATTTTGCATGTAATCCACTTACACCAAGGAGAAGATGTTTGCATCTGATTCCAGGGTTCCGACTTTGATTTCAGGAGCTTTACTTTTTCCCATTAGAATAGCATTTTGTCGAAGACCGTGAGAGCCAGTGCAACCAAATACACCCAGGGGAAGATTGAGGGCTATGTTTGCATCTGATTCCAAGGTCCCAAGTTCAATTTCAGGAGCTTTACTTATTTCCCATTAGAAAAGCTTGGGAATGAGTGAACCGTATTTTCTTGGACACTGTGAGAGACAATGCAACCAAATTTTGCAGGGAATCTACTTTCATCTTAGGGAAGGTCGAAGGAGATTGCTTCCAATCCCAAAGTCCCAAGTTTGATTCCAGGAGCATTTATTTTTCTCAGTAAAATAGCATGGGTATGAATACAGCGTATTTTTCATTATTATCTTAATATTATTTTTTTTGGAAGAAACTCAAAACTTGAACCAAAAACACATAAAAGAATAAATTTTTTTGCACCATCAACTTTCATAGAAGCACCAAATCAATATACAAATTTGTTTTGAGCGTGAAAATTTGACTTTTTTTAGCTGAAAATCTCGGATGCTTAGGTAGCCACTGAATATTCCAAAATTTGGTACCATTTTGTTAGTCTTTTCGTGCTTAAGGACAAAAAAGCATTCCTTTCTCTCTGGATTACCAGGGTTCAAATCCAGGTGTAATTTTTCCTTCATTGATGAGACTTTCATGTTAAAAATTCTTGAATTTTTATCTCCAAATAAGTTTTTTATCAGTACCTCACAGATCATATAATATCTAGGTAGATGAAAATATGAAATCGACTGATGAGGCCTTGGCTTTGTGGAACTCCATAATAAATGAGAAGGAGAGAATAACTATGTAAAAATTCCACTTTCTTCTGGAGAAACGTTTTCTTGAATAACATGGAATTTTTTACATATTCTCTTCTTGTCATTTATAATGAAAATATGTTTTTTTAATTGTTCCCAAAAAAAGAATCTTCGTGTCAATCAATGTAGAAAAAATACGTAAATGCATGTATGAAACTTTCTCAAATTTTTATCTCTGAAAGTATAAGTTGTAATTATGTGCTCTTGCTGACTTTTTTGTGGCAAATGTTGTGCCTCACCAATTATATTTTCTAATCCAGTGGCGCCCAACCTTTTTACATGGCGGGCCACATCGGTGGCAGTGTATCCTTCAGTGGAGCACATTGGAAATTACAAATGCTTCTGCAGACTGGATTAGAATTAAATTGGAACTTACCATACGAGTGAAAACCAAACCAGAGATGGGAAAGTTCTGGTTCTGAAACAAGGAGCGGTTCCAAAATAGTGCCTGTTCCTGAAACCGGAACAGAAAAATTGCATCAGAACCAAAATCCGAACCGGAAGAATGATGTCAAAATTTCTGTTCTGGAACGGTTCCCTTTAAAACGGAATAATGGGTTGGAAGTCGATTCTTGATATTTTAATATCATTCGTCTTCCAAAGAAACATCTATTAGAAGACTATTATTAAATAATTGAATTTATTGTTTAATTGTTCAAAGATGATTTTTTTAAAGACGATGACTCGAGAAATGTTTATGAATTTGAAGACGAAAATATAAATCCAATATCTTAATTCAATGGACAAAATAAAACAAAATCATCCACCAAATAAAATTTTCTCTTAAATACTTGCATTTATCGCTTATAAATTAAAATGAATCCAAAATGTCACATATAAATCATTTTATAAACAACTTACATGGTAGAGTTAAATATAAACCAAACTTTTAATTTGGATTTTATTCAATAAACGATACAGGTTTCTACACAATGTAGCCCTCAAAATAAACACCTTCAGCAGCTACACACTTCTTCCAACGTCCATACCACTTTGGGAAACAGTCCTGCAATCTGTTCTTTGTAACCTCCATAAGTGCACTCGTCGTGGCACTCTTTACCTATTCTGCTAATCTGAACCATCGACCCTTAATTAATCTTTTCGTGTTCGGAAAGAGATAAAAATCTGCTGGGCAAGATCTGGCAAATAAGGAGGCTGTGGAAGTACAGGTATTTCATCCTTCGTCAGATATTCATTGCCCAGGAGTGATCGATGCACTGGGGCATTATCATGAACCCAGTTCTTTGCTCACCACAGATGAGGACGTTTTTGTCTGACTGCCTCACGAAGATGGCAGAGAATGTCGACATAGCTGGCCTTGTTAACAGTGTGACCTTCGGGAATGAACTCAGGGTGTACCACACCCTACAGTAAAAAAAACCTCTAACATCACCTTCCCCTTAAATCTGTCTACACGAAATTTCTTTTGCTGTGGTGAACTGGGTGTTTTCCATGCCGATGACTGGCGTTTGGTCTGTGGATCATAGAGAAAACACCACGTTTCGTCGTTGCTGATCACTCTTTTCAACAAATCAGGGTTCTGATCTACCCTATCAATCAGCTCTCCACTTACGATGGCACGTTCTTCCCACTGATCATCTGTTAGCATTCTCAGAGCAATGTGCTGACAGACACGATGCATCTTCAAGTCATCGTAAAGAATGGCATGTACAGAGCCATGAGAGATTCCGAAAGTGTCAACTAGGTTGTGTATCATTTGCCTACGGTCTCGCCTGATCTCTTCCCATACCCAAGTGATCATCTCATCATTTCGTGTCGTTGCAGGCCTGCCTGGATGGGGATCATCCTCCACTGATACACGTCAATTTTTAAAGCGCTTGTGCCACTCGTACACTTGCATGCGCAAAATGGTTTCATTGCCATAAGCTTCCGTAAACATGTTAAGAGTATGTTTTGCCCAGTTTAACACAAAACCTACTGTTTATCCACTGCTTGCAATGCATCATCTCCACAGTGAAAACCACGATCTGACCACACAAAGTTAGTATGTTTAACTAAATTATGTCATGCGTTTCTTTTTTGAGAGATACAGTAACTGACTTTCAGTAAATAAATCTCTACATGTCTAGGCAACTATCCGCATGCATGCGCATGGTTACAGTTACTGTCTTTACTGAGCAGTTTGAAAAGTTCAGTTTATTTTTGACTCTACCACATATATCTGACAAACTTGGGCAGATGGCGGCAGTATTTGTCTAGCCTCAAGGTGGTCGACCATCTGTAGCTGACCGCGGCTAAAAATAATTTACAGTGTAATGCATAAGCCAGAGGTCTCAAGCTCCCAGGGATGCGCAGGCCGCATAATGACATCCCTGAAGCCACAGGACGCATTCCAAGATACTACCCTTCATGTCCTCGCATGTTAACATAGGAGATAGCATGAAAACGGGTGCACTTAGCAGCGGAGAGGATGGGGAATGGTGCTGTTGCCCAACACTCACTTAATCCCTTTCTCACCCATTATCCAAATTTTGAGTTGAAATACTTCTATGATATTAAGATTTTTTAAATGTTTAACACGCAAAGGGATAAAATTCTGTCTTTTTCTTGAGTTTTTAATGTTTGTTGCATTATTCTATGGAAAATTAATCTCAATAATTTTTTCATATTTAAGTTTAATGTTGGTCGATGAAGATGTAGGTTGTTTAAACACGGCCCACCAAGAGCCTTATGACTGCGAATGTTGCCGGCTATTAACTAAAGGTTCATCACTCTTGTCGTAGAGGTTCACCTGAAAATACCTGATATTTATATATTGGAATATAACTGAACCTACATAAATGTATACTGAAATATATTAGCATCTTTCAATGAATAAAGAAATTGAAAGTGTAAAAATGCAATTTCAGTATCTTGAACCTAAAAGAGGACAGAAGAAAAAAGACCCAAAAAAGAGAGGAAAAATAATTTGAATGAAAAAAGGAAATTTTCTTTAAAAAGAGGACCTTTGGTCACATTACTTACAAGAAACTTTCACAACATCTTAATGTAATTGAAAAAAGTTGTAATTCATGTAAAAGTTTATCAATAAAAAGCATATTCTTTTAAAACTAGTAATGGCTCCGGAACTGGAACTGAACCATTCCTTCTTTCTATCACTCAGAACTGAACCCGGAAAAACAAGTTCAAACATTTAAGGTTGGAACCGGAACTTCCCAGCTCTGGTGAAAACCAAGTTAAAATAAGTTTCTTAGGGTCAACATTCAATATTAAAATTCATGATGGAATTCTATCTTAGAAATACATTTGAGAAAAGATAAAAATAACATTAAAAAGAACTTATTTGAATTAAGAAATATTTACTAAAGGGTCTCAATTTTATGCAAAACATTTTAACAGATTTTTCTAGATAAAAATAATATTTGGTAGGTAGATGAAAAGAAAGATAAAAAAGTTTTAAAAACTATGAAACACTAGCTGTGAACCGCATAAAATTGCTTAGTGGGCTGCAGGTTGCTCACCACTGTTCTAATCGGTACTTCGCAGGTCATGTAAGAGAGAGGAAAACATGGTTTTATAATTGTTGCCCAAATAATCTTTGTAGCAACCGATGTTTGCAATATATGACCTTCCCATGGTATTATAATGGATGCTCCTGGAGTGAACCCATGCACTTATGAGGGGAATTTAAAAAATGAGAAAGATCGCCTTCTGCGAACCTTGTAATAAGGAGTCTACAAAATCTAGTGCACATGCGGAAAATCATACATTGCGCAGACTGGAAGATCGATCAAGTCCAGACTTCAAGAATGCAAAAGGGCAATGAAGAATAAGCATTTCTGTCTCTATGTGGTTGCAGAACATGCTTGATCTGAGCCCAGCCACACAGTGGAGATAGAAGACACCAAGGTGATCGCCAGTGAAAACTTCTACTTCCCCAAGCTTATCCGAGAAGCCTTCGAGGTCGCCAAACAGCTGAACAACTTCAGTAGGGAAGATGGTTACACTCTCCCTAGTACATGGAAAAGGGTATTCCAGCCATCCCATTGGCTCCTGATTGGCCAATCACAGCCTAACAAACCACTTGACAGACCCGCCTATATAAGGAGAACAATCTCTCTGCTTAAACACCTCGACCTGAAAAATCCTGCTGGAATGCTGGCTGTCGTCAACAAAAGACAACACACATGGTAGAAACCTGAAAGCCATGCAGCCTTCAGCATATTAGATGCTCTCACAGCGGCTGTAACCTCCAAACTGAATGCAAAAAATAATCAAGAGACCATTGAGACTGCTTACTCGAAAGAAAATTTGATCCGTGTTCCGTTTTGGGCTGGCTTCAGAAGTGCTAATGTACATAGTGGGGTTGATGACAGACATAACTCAAACTCAATTCTGTGTGTATGTCATTGTATATCCTCATAACGAATGCCATTGCACAATTCACACACCCTTTTTTAGCCCATTTTCTTAAAAGCAAGAACATGCTTATATGATCACACTCGGTCCCTCTGCGCCTCTGTCTATGGACTGCTTATTTGTTTTAAGAGTTATTTGGAAAATTGTTTTTGAATTAGATAGCTTCCATCAATGCATTAAGTTTCCATTGATTGAATCTCCATGGTAGTTCATAGATGTTCTTGAAGATGACTTCAAATTCGTAACATTCAAAACTTTGAAATGGTATTGTAGCCATACTGAAAATATTAAGAAAATTCTTTTTGAATTAGATAATTATTATAATTTTATGCATTTTCTACAGATTGTTTTCCATGTTGTTCATAGATTTTACTATTTTCTTCAAATTCAGCTTTTTTGTTTCAAGATCATAGGAGGCAAACCAGAACTCTGAAAATTTTTAAGAAAATGTGCTTCCAGCTCTTGCTTTAGCTAGCGTATTTTACTTGTTTTGATATGGAATTTAGGAAGCATATGTTACACATATTTCACACACTCTATCTTTACTCTATTAAACATGATGAAAAATTTGATCGCCAAAAACAAAACAAAACCGTGTATGTTTACCTATATTCTCTTAGGAATTGCTTACCTGTAATACAAATAGTCACGATAATTTTCCTTTACTGGTTTGTAGACATAATACAGTGTGTATTTCATGCACCCAATTTTTTACCTACAATATTTTTAGAATCAAGTGTGCGAGTTATTCAAGTAAATACACAATCCCAACCATATACATATTCCTAAAAGGATACATCAAGGAAAAAGTGGGTGTCTGGTGACCACAACTAGAGTTATTTATCTCTAGTATATGGTGCTGCATTAATTGTACTTAAAGGCACAAATGTTTTTAGTGCTTTTCGTCATTGCTGAAAAGCACTATCATCTTCGTGATGTTCGTCCATCCATCCGTACGCATATAGCAGAGAAGAATTCACTGTACCAAATTTGGTACATAGGATATTCACTTAAATTAATGACCAAAATGGCATATTTGTACCAGATCGACTCACCAGGGGTGCCACAATTGCAAAGTAAAACTAGTTGGTAATTATGAATTTGGAAGGAATTGGCTGAACCGATTTCAATGAAACTTTGTATGAATGAGGTGTGCAACATAAGAAAACAAAATCAAGATCTTTAGTACAGATATAAAATGCAGGGCTGCCAAAATCCAAGGAATAAAAAAAATTCTTTTTACTTGTCTTTGTGTTGAACTGGCCTCATCAATGTTAACCAAATTTAATATTTATAATGTATACATATATACAAAACCAAAATAGCATATATGGACTGGATCAGCCAAACAGAGGTGCCACAATTATAATTTAAACTCTTTCTGTAATTAATGATTTTGAAGAAATTGGCCTAATGTATTTCAACTAAATTTTGTATATAAGATTTGTACAACATACCATAATGAAATCAAGATGTTTAAAGCCACAATAAAAGCTAAAATAATATTACTTTTACATGTATTTCTAGAGAACCGACAGCATGAATTTTAACCAAATATGGTATATATAATCTTCACATAAATACATTAACAAAGTAGCATATTTTAATCAGGTCGACTAAACAGGACTATCACAATATCAAGTTTAGAAGTTTTCTGTAAAAATGAATTTGGAAGGTATTGGCTGAAACGATTTTGAAGAAATTTCATTTGAAGGGTGAGTACAGAATAGCAAAACAAAATGAATGTGTTTATAATGGACCTAAAAGCAGGGCTACCACTATACCAGGAATAATAATTTTTCAATATATGTACATATATTTGTATAGAGCACGCTGCACCAATTTCAGCTATTAGTATACGATTATACTACGGCGAATTTGACAAGAAGCTTTTCTATGCCATGAGAAACTCATATACATCCCTACTTGTTTCATTTAAGAAAATGTACTGATCATATCTTAATAATTTACTAGCGTTAAAACTTTGCCAGAAAAGATTTTGAGACCGTAATTTTTCTGAAAATATGAAATTATTTATATTAAATTTTACTGCCTATGTTTTCATCATCAGCTTCACAGGCCACATAAATCGCTCTCAGAGGCCACATATTGCGTTCTGTATATTGCCGACCTCTGCTTTAGTCTTTATATTGTCATACATACAACAATATAAGGACAGATGGAATTGGAGAAAACACTTTTTCGGGCTCGGGGGTAAATGTTTAAGGTGAACTTTGGAAGGGTGCTAGAACTGTTATCTTTGTAAATGAAAACCGGAACTTTTATGTTTTATTCTCCAATTAGTGTCAAGTCATTTTATCACATTAGCCTTTTCTTTTAACAATATGAACTGATTTTAAAAACAAAACATTATTAAAACGTCAAGGGTACGCACTTAACCCACAAGAGGGGGCAAGTGCGAACCAGGCCCCTACTCTTCTATGCCAAGCATTAAACGTGACATATGGGGCAAGATCGTATAGAGTTAATCTTAAATTACAAACTCCACTCTTCGAGTTAATTTTTTTTATTCGTTCACATGATATCAATTACCATGTATAGAACGATGAAATAAATGTAACGTGTAATTAATAAACTGTAAAAATCACAATAATCGAGCTTTTTGTTGTCATAGTAACTGTAATAGAGTAAAATATGACTCAACCAAATTGTGTCACTATCAGGGGGAAGTGCGTACCTAAGAACGCTCTTGCCCCACAAGGCTGTTACGCACTTGCCCCAGACCTGATATTTTAAGGGGCAAGAGCGCAACCCCTCACAATATTTTTTAACTCACTAACATGATAAATCTGAAGAACTACGAAGAAAGAGCAAGAATAGTAATGTGTACTCACCCAAAATGGTTAATGTGTGAGAAAAAGTAACACTGATATAGTTGGTTGTAAACAGTCACGTTAACTATAACCACGTGTTGTTACGAATCCACTCTCAAAATTACTTCCTTGTGTCACCGGAAATGACAACAGTAACCCCTTCTAGTGATTTATAGATGTAACACAACCTATTTTATTTCTCCAACAGACTGCAGCACTAGTATCAGCTGAATAATCAAGATATAGATAGGGATCGCACTTGCCCCAACTCACCTTATCTAAATTTCGATTTAAAGGTTTTTTCATCATCTCAACACTTTCTCTATACATTTTTTATATGAGAAGTAAAATCTAACCATTAAGTAATTCATAAGAAAACATTTTCAGCCATTTGATCTAGCCTTGTTCCTTGAATAAATGACGCATTCCTCTTGGGTGCATTATATCAAGGTTGTTCCATGGGTGTATTTGTCACATTCATAATGTGGTGGGTAGATTTTTTGGTTATCAATAAAAAATGATTATTGTGCTAATTAACTGTTTTCAACTCCATTTGTCTATATTATTTATAGTGAAAAAATAGTGACTCTCCATGCACTCCACCCATGCAGGAAGACATGGTAACTTAAGTGAATCAGTATCCTGTTACTAAACCTTTTAAAATGAACTTCAAGAAAGTTATTTCCTAGTGTTTTTCATAGCCTATATTTCATCATTTGTTTATAAGACCATACTGCAGCAAAAAACTATGCCTTAGCTGTGGGCATAGGGGTAGCTGAGATTTTCTCAAGGGCTGTGTTAATACATACTTTCAAAAATGAGAGAGGTGGGTCTCAAGCTCATGTGTACCCCTCTTCCTCTGCCCAGTTGCTTGAGGACTCTTAGAAATCTTAGGAATATTTTTAATATAAATGTAAAATTTTAAATTTTTATAAAATTTGCATAAATATGTGTGAGGGGAAGTCAAATAGTAAGATTCCCTATTTTTGTATTGCAAATGCAATTTTATTACATCCAAGTACACAGGTATTATCAGGCAGCAGGTCACATTGTTCTACCGCCATGGCTTTGACACTGATTGACCCCTACAAGTACCTGAACAAGCATGGAGACTGTGATATAGATCTACCACCTGTGTACTTGGATGTAACCCACTTGCACTAATAAAAAAATTGGAAACCATACTTTCTGACTTCTCGTAGTAATGCATATATTTTTATCTAAATACACTCCTTTTAATGTATTTGTTTTCATGAATATTCTTTATTTGTATGACTCCCTCCCCCAAAAAAATTGGAGACCTTAGATTTCAAGTTCTGGAATGCATTGCACATTTATTAGAACTCCTTTTCATTTGGAAAAATCGAATTTAGGAATAGGAAAACTTGGAAAAGTTTTAACTCATGCCAATGCATAGTTGATATTTATCAGCGTTGCTTGAAGATAAAATAGGCTAGAATGTTTACCAAAGCGTTACTGATAATTTTCCTTCTACAAGTATTATTCTGGTCTCTATTGTCTCTCGAATAGGGAATCAGCCACTAACTTGTCCACTTTTTTGTTGAGAAAGTGGATTTATTAAAAATATCCCGTTCAACTTCTTTTATTTAGTTGCAGACTTAATAGGCACGAATTCATTGATCTGGAAACTTCAAATAACTGGGACTTACGTAAACCTGCACTTTTTTATTTCGGTGCATTTATAGTTATAAGCATGTTAACGAGAAATGTCTCTGTAATTTCGCACATTCTCATATGAAGCAGTCATAGTGAGCGAATTTTAATTTTGCGAAAGGCGACGTGACATAACAAGAGAATGTTTCGAAATCTCAGGTGCGCAAAGAAAGGGTTTCTTGCCCAGAAATTCCCGCGAGGGCTGAGATAACCGTTATATTAATAAATCCTTCCTTTCCAGCTGGAACGCTTTAAAAATATACGTTTTGGCACGAAAGGGACATTTCATTGTTCATTGGCCGGATAGCTATCGTTCACGATTACCGCATTTTTTCTTCCCTCCAAATTATCGATTCGATTCGCGTGCACGCGGCATTGTCGTGCATTGAAAGGGCTGCCATAATGGTTTCCCAAAATAAGAAAGTTTTTTTCAACTTTTTCAGAGGCATGGACATTTCTCGCTAGGTTTATAGTTCTGTGTCGGAGGGTCTAAAGTTCAACGGTGATCGAACCCTCCCTTTCCAGTAGCCACGGTTCCTCTGTCACCGGCTAATTATTCCTTCCTAATCTGCCAAACTCCCGCTTCGCGCACGCCACTCGAACATTCGGCTGTAGGAAACTTCCATCCTGGATCCAGTCCAGGTGGCCTGCCCGCGAAATGCCTACGGAGCGCCCGCATCCTCTCTCCATTCCGCCCCTCTTGGTTATGCATAGATGGCCAAGGTCTAAAAATCTGGTAGAACGTGAATTTCGAGCGTTCGTGGTGGATTAAAATCTACTCGTCGGGTCGAACGTGCCGTTTTAAAATATGTATCTCGTCCTTCTGTAAGTGTATTATTGAGAATTTTCATTGGTAGATTAATAGTTAATGTTTATTCTATTAATATTGAAGTCACGGGTAATTTAAGATCACTGCTTTAGGCCCTTCCCAAATTCCCTAATTTACTGTCAAAGGTGGTGATCTATATATACGAGGAAAGGCTGTATTTTTAACACGCGGAAATAGTTAATAGATGATATCTTTAACGACATTTTAGGAAATCTACTTACAGTTAAATTCAGTAAATTTCCACGATGGTCTCAAAATTTATATATATATATATATATATATATATATATATATATATTATATATATATAACTCTCCTCATGTTCATTCTTCCGTGAAAGCTCGTGCCTTACCTTGGAAGCCCTGCAATAGACAAAGAAAAGAGAGGGGATCAATGCCTGAGAGTCTTCATTTCCGGAGGTTTTTGCCCTCTGAGTGACCCTCGTAGAAAATGCATCTTTGATGTTCTCTCGTGGTCCAGATGGCCGCTCTTCATGTGCGTTGCCAAGAGAATGTTCTCCTCCACCAAACTCGCTTTGCGTCCAGAGCCTTTGTTTATCGCCTTTATTCAGCCAAGTTTTCCTGTCAGTTTTCGCGCTCACTTTAGTTTTCCTAACGCGGATTACTACAATACTGCATTACATTTAGATGATTTTTGCTAGAGACCCGCTAATACTATTTTGTTTGGACATACTGTTTTAACTCGCAGTTCATTGAAATTCTGCTCGATTCCTATTTTTTGTGATCGCTTACAACTTTGCTATTTTAGAATTAGCAATATTTATTGCCGTTATTTTTATTCCACCAAGTGTCTGTATGGGATTAAATATTTTGTATAATTTTATTTCTTAAGTGTCTCTAAGAGCCGTAAGAAGTTTATGGAAAACCAGATGTGCGTTACGCCTGCAATTCAGCCGTCTTCAGTGGTTATTCACCGAAAGTAGATTATGAAAAGGTGTTTACTTTTCAAATTTTGTTTTTAGCCAAAAGACGAGCTCTGTAGTTCTCTGTCGAATTAACTTAGTAAGATAATTGTTTACGAAATCAATTCCTGGTATATCTATATAGCATAGATTTTTTTGCTAGAGGTATTATCTTTGATCTAAAACGAGACAACAGCAGTGATAATACGTTATAATTTGTTTATAAATGAATGCACGAAATCTTGAAAATTAAAATTCGTCGGTGACTGATTTCTAACTACCTCATCTTGTGGGCAACGAATCATTTTGAGCACACAAAGTTAGTTTGGGTCGCAGTATATCTGCAGCGCATCTCATCTCACGTTTTTGACCAATTGGAAAATTTTCAGATTTTTTATCGCGTCGATGCGACTATTCTTATTTCGCGTTTGTCATTCTACCCATCCAACCCTTAATTTGAATAAGGATGGACTGTGCCTCCGAAACACCGGGCAGTCACGATTCTCACGGTCGCTGGGATATCGATTGGGGTACGTAGGGCGGTGGTGAATATTGCAGGAGAGGAGAGGGAATGGAATATTCCCACCCAACTCCTATCCCAACGGCACCCTTCCAAAAACAACGTTTTTGTAGAGAAAAGGGGATTTGTAAACACCGTGTTCTCCCTAAGGAAACTCGAGCGAATATATCGAGGTTATGTATTCATTCGTTGGGAATATTTGCGCGCGAAAGAAGCAAATTAAAACGTTCCCTCGAACGTCGAATGGACCTTTTTTTATTCGGCCTAGTTTCGCAGGTGTCGGAATTTCGTGTAATTTGTTCTAAAATGTGGAAGGAAAAAAGTCACTCGCGAGAGAATTTTGAGAAGGTTATCTTTGCTAGTTGCTGAACGATTGTGTGTGTGTGGATTTTTATTCATTTGAGCTCATACAGACGAATTTTTGGTGGCACAGATTATTCCCTCGGTTGTCATCCTACGGCAGTAGGGTTAGGAATTTTTGAAGGAATAACGTCGATTAACCCTTCCATTTGCGGGTTTTTGTTTGTGTACGGCATGGTCAGAGCAGTGTAGACAATGAAGTTTGCTTAAAATAAAAGAATTCTTATATTTCGTTAGGCTAGGTCAGAGGTGGGCAACCGAATGAACGAGAAGAGCCACATTTTTTCAATTCAGCATATAAATCGTCGTGAGCAGAGCTGCAGTATAGTTGTACAAAATGGTCCTTATTAAATTAATGTCAATTCATTCGTTAGAACATTCTTATAAGTAAACGAGAGCTTTCGATTATATGACGTTCCGCGCGGATTATAAATTACACAGTTTTGGGACCGACACATAAGTCGTGAAAGAGCCGCAGGTTACCTTCTACTGGACTAGGCCTTCTAAACATATTTGTGACTAGAAAAACTGTTTAATTTCTAATCATAGCTTGCTCGTGCTTTTGTAAACCGTAACGCAACTAGGTGTCGAAAATGTTGAAGGTTCATTTGTGTTCTTGGTAAAGTCGCGTGAAGGTTCCATATCGAACGCACGCAAGAATTTTGCGTCCTTATTCAGGGAACGGTTCCGATAATATCATTGGACGCTGAAATTTTCGCTGACTCGCTAGTATTCCATCGGCTTCATCCTCTCGGTCGTCGACCTCACGAAGCCCTTGCGCTAATTTGCCTTTCGACTCTTCGTTGTCCCCCCATGGCTCTTTCTCTGGCCCCTACCATATGCTCATTTTGGAATTTCGTTTCGTTGGAGCTTTCCAAGAAAAAATAAAACTCGGTTCATCCCTGCCACTCTCTCTCTAATAAGGATTCTTTCCCTTTGAAGTTTTTCTCGGAGATGGACCGCGGAAATCCTTTGGAAACTTGCCACGACCTTCCGTCAACCTCATCCGAGACGATCCGATCTGTTCTTCATCATGCGACGGCCCATATAGTCCAAAATGCGCGTGCGCTTCACTATCTTATTACAGAAATTTCGAGAGAGAGAGAGAATATCTGTATAACCGTCGATCGTTCCGTCGCCCGGGGCGCTGAAGTTTAGGGGGCGCTTCCTCGACGTTTTCTTTGTACATTGTTTGCAAGTAAGTAATTTTTGGCAAGCCCTGGATATCGCTCAATGAGCAGGCATCTTCGTTGATTTTTTTCTGTGCTTCAATGAATGAATTAAAATTTTTTCGTAAACATTTTATGAAGAGATCGTCTGAACGTTTCATTGCCCGTTATTGTTCGTACTAGTTGGTCATTTTTATCGAAATAATTTCCGTGTACCGTAAGTTTCCATTTCTTCGAAGAGAAATGTATGAAAATTCACGAGATAATTTTTTAATTATTTTATTTAACATGTGGGAAAAATTATTTTTCGTAATTAAATAGGCTGCAATTGTAAAGCCTCGCCATTGTCTTATTATTATTTCAGTCTTGATCCGATCCATTGAATCTGTTATAAGTACATAATATTATTCTGTGTTGATTCTCATACTAAATATTGCAATGTTGCTCGATATTTTATGATCCATAAATGTTCATATGTAGTGACGATATGGAGATTTGATTTATTTGCAGTGATCCGCAAGGTACATAGAATTCGTATCGAATTATGTCACAAACGTTATATTAACTTTTAACGCGTAGCCATTTACTTGGTTGTATTAATTCAACTCATTTTCATAACAATTCTTTTGTGCGCCCAGTATGACGTCATATTTTAAAACGTTCCGAGGCATGAATGTTACTCGCTCAAACAATTTCGACCATCTAACCATACCCCACTTCAGAAAATTCCCGTTTTTTGTCCTCTGAATTCCTTTCTCCACGATTTAGATCATTTCTCCATTCGCTAAAATCTTTCTCGCACCAAAGTTTCGCACGAATTGTTTACTCGCTTCGGATATTCGTACGTTTTATGGCGTTTTTTCCCCAACAGTTTTCGCTTTTGTAGCGACCGCACTTCCTTTCGTATCCGCATCGTTGCCGAAGTGGGGATTTCTTACTCCTTTCACCCATTAATGGTAAAATTTCGTTGTAAGAGTTTTTTATCCATTGCCGTCTCACGTTCACCTATCCCCTCGACATGGTTCTTATCCTTTTTTCAAACGATATAAAACTCTCCAACGATCCCGACCCACTTCTTTCCAGCGGCTTAAGCCACCCCCTACAGTTCCATTACTGCTTCACTCGCTCTCTCCCTTTTAACCCCCTTCCCCTAACTCCCTCCCCCTAACCCCCTCCCCCTAACCCCCTCCCCCTAACCCCCTCCCCCTTGCCCCTCCCCCTTTCCCCTCCCCCTTTCCCCTCCCCTTTTCCCCTCCCCTTTCCCCTCCCCCTTTCCCCTCCCCCTTTCCACTCCCCCTTCCCCCTCACCCCCTCCCCCTTACCACCTTCCCCTCTCGCGCTTACCCCCTCTCCCTTACCTCCTCCCCCTTATCCGCTCCCCCTTACCCCTTTCGCCGGCCTTGGTAGACGGGTGGTTAGAGTAGCCTAGGAAATGAATGTTTGTTTATGTATGTTTAAGAATGGCTATGGTTGTCCAGATATCTCCCTCAATAAAGACGGTTTATTATTATTACCCCCTCTTCTCTTCATCTCTCCCCCCTCTCCGCCCTCTCCCGCCCTCTTCTCCCTTCCGCCCTCTTCTCCCTCTCCCACCCTCTTCTCCCTCTCCCGCCCTCTTCTCCCTCTCCTCCCTATCCCGCCCTCTTCTCCCTCTCCTCCCTCTCCCGCCATCTTCTCCCTCTCCCGCCATCTTCTCCCTCTCCTCCCTCTCCCTCCGTCTCCCTCTCCTCCCTCTCCCCCTCTCTTCTCCTCCCGCTCTCTTCTCTCTCTCCCGCCCTCTTCCCCTCTCCATCTCTCTTCCCCCTTCTCTTTTTCCTCTCTCTTTCCTCTCTCTTTCCTCCCTCTCTCCCGTATCTCTCCCCACTCTGTCCTCCCCTCTCCACCCTCTCTTACCCCACTTTTCCACCCCCCTCTTTTCCACCCCCCTCTTTTCCATCCCCCTCTTTTCCATCCCCCTCTTTTCCACCCCCCTCTTTTCCACCCCCCTCTTTTCCAACCCCCTCTTTTCCACCCCCCTCTTTTCCACCCCCCTCTTTTCCAACCCCCTCTTTTCCACCCCCCTCTTTTCCACCCCCCTCTTTTCCACCCCCTCTTTTCCTTCCCCCTCTTTTCCATCCCTCTTTTCCCCCTCTCTCCACTCGCCTCTCTCTTCTCCCCCTCCTCCCTCTTTCTCCCCACTTTTCTCCCATATCTTCTCCACTCTCTCCCCTCTATTCTCCCTTATCTTCCCCACTACCCTCTCTTCTCCCCCTCTCGCCCTTCTCTCCCTCTCTCGCCCTCCTCTCCCTCTCTCTCTCTCTTCTCCCTCTCTCTCTTCTCCCTCTCTCTCTCTCTTCTCTCTCTCTTCTCCCCCTCTATCTTCTCCCCCTCTCTCTCTTCTCCTCTCTCTCTTCTCCCCCTCTCTCTCTTCTCCCCCTCTCTCTCTTCTCCCCCTCTCTCTCTTCTCCCTCTCTCTCTCTCTTCTCCCCCTCTCTCTCTTCTCGCCCTCTCTCTCTTCTCCCCCTCTCTCTCTTCTCCCCCTCTCTCTCTTCTCCCCCTCTCTCTCTTCTCCCCCTCTCTCTCTTCTCCCCCTCTCTCTCTTCTCCCCCTCTCTCTCTTCTCGCCCTCTCTCTCTTCTCCCCCTCTCTCCCTTATCCCCCTCTCTCTCTTCTCGCCCTCTCTCTCTTCTCCCCCTCTCTCCCTTATCCCCCTCTCACTTCTCTCTTCTCCCCTCTTCCCCTCTCTTCTCCCCCTCTTCTCCTCTCTTCTCCCCCTCTCTGCCCCATTTCCTCCCACCTCAATCTCCATCCGATATCTTTCCTTCTTTTCTTATTCCAGCAGCAGTAGCAGCTTCCGACCTTGACCGTATCTCCACCCGCTCCTCCCCCTCGCGGCGCTTCCACCTTCCTCCTCTTGTTCCTCGCGAGCCTCTTTTTACCTTACCCCTCCACCCTTATACCCTTTGCGACATGGATACGGTTGACCGAAAAGGGGATCGCGGCCAGGGATTGACGTAATCCAATTAACGGAGGACACGCTCCTAACCTTAATGATTTTCGCGACGGTAGCGTGACATCCCCGTGACGTAAGGGTGGGGTCGGTTGGGTGGGTGGATTTATTGGCTATGAAATCACAAAAAAATCTGCGAGAATCAATTTAATAAAATAAAACGTATATGATATATAAAACAGTGATACATGACAATATATCCTGTTTTACTTATGAAATATATGTGCTTTTTTCTTGTCTATAAATACAACGCTCCTAGGTTATAAGGGCGTCGTTTTTACTGCAGATTCGGGTATTGTGCGCGTCCTCTTTTCATTCTATATTAAACATGAAAAAAGACTGCCTTAAAATACATTGACTACAGTAATATTTCTATATTTTGTTATTTGTTGCAATAAAATAGACTAAAATTAAAAAAAATATATTAACTGTAAGGGCGTACTGCATTGAGTCAGTAATGTTTTTCTTTTATACCGCGGGTCATCATACACCTCCCCCAAACCCGCGGAATAACCGGGGATCACTATATACCAGACATGGCTCAAGTGCGGCTTTTTTGTACCCAATGTGCGGCTCGCGAGGGAATGTTATCCATCTTTTTCCTGAATCACTTTTATCCATCTTTTTCCTGAATCAATTTTATCTTAACCTCTCGAAGGCATGTGTAAATATGCGCCGAATCTATGCAACTTATTGTTTGGAGTTGTTAAAGAATAAACAAGTTTTTTGCTAATTTATTTGCTTAATTTTCCTTGTGTTGCGTTTTCAACCCATTGTCACAGTTCTCACTAGTTATTGCTTGAGTGCGGCTCTTCATATTTTTGAGGATGCAATGTGCGGCTCGCAGTCTCAAATGTCTGGCCACCCCTGCTATATATACCATTGTTTTTGCTTAGAAGAATCGGAAGAGTAGTCCTTTTTATTCTAGTTATATGAAAAGTGTAGATTCGATGGCTCAGGGAGACAAAAATAGCTCTAAATTTATTTATTAAAACGAATCTATCTTGTTTATGCTTTAATTTTCGATTTCGTCAGTAAAATTCGAATTAATTTCATACCCATTAATACGAAATCAAAGATGCATTATGATTATTAGCGTTTAAAGGATTTGAAACTTATTTCAATACTATTCAAACTTGTAGTAAATGTCGGCGAGGAAGGTGTTTGCCTTATGTTAGTGTAGTAAGTTTCCCGCGGGGAATTGCGAGAAGAGATGCGGCCTCTAGCGCAATCAATAACGAACAGTGGTGCGCATCGCACAGCAATGTTTTTGGATTGGATGTTCGAGTTAATCTGGTGTCATCATCTTGGCTGTGTTTTTGTCACTTTCGTCTTTTATCTTCCGGAAGCCATTTCCGGATCGAGTGGCTTTCAAAATAATGATTCTGGCTAGCGCATTGGTTTCCAGCCTCTTTTGAGGATGACCCTATTTCACAAATCGTCTAACTCCGATGACCTATAAATGACCCACTTACTCAAAAATAAGACGGTCGTTTATCATCTTGTTTTGAAGTAAATTCAGTGGTAAAAATAGTTAGATTTATATAATCACATAATTGGCAGAAACGAATCCTTAACGGTTGTTGTAAACGGTGAATAACTGACGACTGAAATAAAATCATCGAAGAATATTTTTTACTTTCTCCATATACGAGGCATAAAGTATTGTTTTCACGAAAAAAATCGAATTCGAGATTTCAACGGAAATGCATGTTTTAAGGTCCCCAGAACACGTTTTGACTATTTTCTCGATGATGTCTGTGAGTGTGTCTGTGACCAGGTTTTTGTGGGTGCTCGAACTCAAAAACTATTAATCAGATCAATACGAAATTTTATATTTAGCATTTTTGTTAAAGGAAGACGTGCTGATTAGTTTTTGGTGAAAATCGGACAACCGAAATGGGTGTTTACTCTTGTCACTAATCCGTTTTTTTATATTTGCTTTAATATTCGATACATGTAAAAACATACTGGAATAAAAGTTGCAGGAAATTTTATTTTCTACATTGTTTGTTCGAAACATTTTCCCATATTATGCATCGTTGAAGAGATATTTTAAAAACTAAATTATTTCGCTGCCACCGCCACACCACCTACCGGCGACTATTGTAAACACTACGCTCCTATTTTCTTAATTGTTGGAGCTTCGGGGCTCTTTCCAATATCAGAAGGCTACGGTTTGAGTTTATTTCTGTTCTTTGTAAACTATTTAAATATTTTTCGCAGTTCCTTCATATATTTATTATCATTTAACCTATTTGGAATTTTTACTTACTCCATACGTAGTATAGAGGAAAGTATTGTTTTCATGAAAAAAATCGATTTCGAGATTTAAACGGAAATACACGTTTTGAGGTCCCCTGAACACGTTCTGACCATTTTCTCCATGTCTGTGTGTATGTGTGCATGTGACTTTTTGTAGGTTCTCTAACTCAAAAACTATTAGTCAGGTCAATGCAAAATTTTATATTTGACATTTTTGTTAAAGGCAAAAGAACATTAGTTTTTGGTAAAAAAAATCGGTAAACCGGAAGTGGGCGTTTACTGTTGTCACCAGTTTTTTTGAAATATTTGCTTTAATACGCGATTAATGTAAAAAAATATTGGAATAAATGTTGTAGGAAATGTAATTTTCTACCACCTTTGTTTGAAACATTTTGCCATATAATGCATTGTTTAAGGGATATTTTTAAAACTAATGTTTTAGCTACTACCACCTACCGACGGCTGTTGTTAACATTTGACGCTTAGTTACGTCTTAGTAACGCTCCTTTTTATTTTCTTAATTGTTGGAGATTCCTGGCTATATCCAATATCAGAAGGCTACGGTATGAGTCTATTTCTGTTCTACGTAAAGTCGTTGAATTTTTCTCGCAGTTCCTTAAAATATTATCATTTAACCTATTTGGAATTTTTAGAAATATTGCAGCTATGGAGAAAGTCATGTGGTGGCCACATCAGATTTTTATTCTTTCCCAAGGCTCGAAGTGTAGGATGCCCAATTATCCGCTTGAAGATTTTTATCGCAATTTCATCTTGAAGAGTTGACCCATTATTATCGTTTTGGCGCCTCAAATTTGGGTCTAGGTCCTTGATTTGAGAGCATCCGAACCAGCTCATTTTCGCGATTTTCTACACGCAGATGATAATTGTTTCAGTCACTTTTGTAGGAGACGGGCAGATGGTCATTGAACGCTATCGAATGCATATACTAAATTAACTTGTCTCGAAAGAATGTATCAGGTTGGTATCGAGACAACGTCGTATTCTGGTATGTTCTCGTGGATGTGTTTAATATTACTCCTTCCAGTTTGTTTTCTCTTCGTCTTTGTCTCCCATGGTGTTAATTTTAACTTGTAGCTATTTACACTACTTATTGAGGGAACTGACGCATGGTGGCTTACTCAACGGTGACACAACAGCCCTAAAGTGACGCATTGTTCGAATCGACACTTATCTCTGCCTGTTAGGTCTTATCCATTCTTTCAGTCCTGGAAAAAATTTCCAAGCATTACGATTATTTTTAAACTTTTAAATCTTTTACCGATTTCGCGAGTTGTGGTCGATGACGCATCCTTTTGTGTTGCTTGACTTTGTTTTGCAAGCTCCATCCGTTAATGCGAAATCGCCGAAGATAAGAAAAGCTTCCTTCATTGCATACATCCTTTCATAAAAAAATGTTTCGGCAATTGATAATGGGGAAAACCCAGCATCACGAACCGAATTGCCATCTTGGATGCAGTTTCTTCAGTTTTTCATCCGCACGTTTTTTTTCTCAATTATGCCTCAAATTTCGGCGCCATTGCGAAGGTGAAGGCACCGGTTGGTTAATTCGCCTCGTGCCACCGTCCTATTCTCCGTTTGACCTTGTCTCGGTATGGGAGATGGATCGCATCCTGAATGGAAAGTCGCCGAGTCGCTCTTTTTTTATCTCCGTCCGACCCAAACGTTTTGCAGTCGGTGTGGGGAAATCATGACTCATTCCCGTCGAAAGAGTAAATGACACGAAGGAAGAGGAGTGGAACAGCTGACGGATCCATCTCTCTCTCTCTCACCCACCCTCTGCATTATAGACTTGAGGGCTTTCTCCTTGCGGAACCTCCAAGGTTAATCCCCCGCGAATCAAATCGCGAAGCGATGAAACACACCGCGAAATTAATAATGGAGATGTCAACCGACGGAGAAGGATAGTTTTATGCACGCGACAGTGTTGTGAAAGCCTTGATCGTCGCGTGTTCAAAATGTAGGTACCCATCCCATTCTCGGATAGCGACGTAGAAACCGTTTAATCCAGCTCGTGGAGTTTGATCTGGTCCCAAACGGAGAGCGGACTCGTCGTTGACCCTCTCTCCATGCTGGGCCAACTATAGCCTCCGTCACGGAACATTCCATCGACTTGAATGGAAGGGCCGTTGTTTTGAATGATGACGCCGGTTTTAGAAACGACGGGATAAAACCGATGTGGCCCGTTGTTGTTTTTTTCGCCTTGACGTTTTATGCGCGCCTTAAATTTCGCGAAAGGAACGTCCTTAAAAGCTTTTTTTTATGCGGGAGCAAAGGGGAAATTTACGATCGTAATTCAAGGACGCGACTGCCGATCCGGCCGTAAATATGTACAAAAGCGCTTGTTAAAGATATCGGAAAGTAAAAGGGATCGTCCGTCGGAGAATGTATCGATTTAGGGACTAAAGGATTTAAAATGGTTAAGTCCGTTGGAGAAATAACGAGGCATGGGGTATTCGGAATCGGAGAGGGCTATGTTGCATTGTCAGAAATGAAAAGTGGATCTCTTCACGTTACGGTAAATCATGGGTCAGTAAAACTAATGGCGATCTCGCTTTTCGAAATAAACAGATTAAGAAATGTTTTTTTCGAATCTTGTACGTTTATTTATGGCTGTAAACATATCGAGTATTACTCGAGCGGAGGATGTACTTATTTTAGTTTTGTGGTGGAAATGTAGTAGAAATATCAACATACGTAAAAGAAAACATCAGTCTAAATAACTGGAGGACAAGAATGTCCAATCCCCTCTGTCGAATACGGAATGCTCGTTTTCGATGCAAATAAACTTTTTGTTCAGATATATATTAAGAACAAATATGCAATATTTTCCCAAGAAATATTTACATTTAAAATAGTAACTGAATTATATCTACCACATTATATTATACCGTACTTAAATTTGTTGTTAAATAATTTGAATAACATTTAAATTCATCTAAAAGACAACCCTTAAAATAATGGGATTATGATAGCATACACAACACTACCGAAGAAAAGACGTCTCTGTCGTGTTATGCCTCAAATTTCAGAGTTTTCTAAAATTTCTATATAACTTGACGGGAATATATAGATTTCAATGTATCATTTATTAAATCACCACCACACCCTACCACATAAGTATCAAATTTATGGCATAAATAAAATGTTTACCATATTAGTTGAACTCATTTTTTCAAATTTAACGCTCTGTAACGGTGGAAATTCATACTTATGGAGGATTCGCTAAATGCGAATAGCAATATTTTGTTAGTAACTCCCCAACAAAAAAAAATTATATCCAGCTCTTAGACAAAAAAAGTTGAATGTCCACAGAAGGACGGAAGACAAAGCGGTAACAATAGCTCGTTTTTTTCATTGTTTAAAACGTGCTAATAATGTGGCCAGTTTGTAATTCTATGTCACTGAAGAGGGGCCTAGTTTGAAAGCTTCGACTCAATTTTCTGGCATCTCTCGCCACCGGTTTCACAGTAGATGTGCCCTGAATTTCATTCCTACTATTCAAGTCTTAATTGTTTTTTACCTTTCCGTTCCATTTATTATTTATATATGAAACGGGAGAAAAGAGTTTATGCATCAGCATTACATTTACTGCTAATAATATCTAAAAGAGCTGAATGCGTCATACTAAAAAATGTTCCCCAATCAGTCTGGTCGAACAAATAAATAGACAACTGTGTTTTCCACAGTTTTAATATTTCAATCATTTTCAGGAGAAGTTGATGTATCACATCGAAACCCGGGTCGTATTGAAATGTTAAAACTGTGGAAAATACAAAGTTTTCTTTTTATTTGTTCATCATGGAACAGTTCTGCAAGATTGCCGCCGCCACCGTGAATTTTATTCCAAGTCTGGTTAATACATAAATTTTACACCGCCGTTGCTTAATCAAGTACATGCAGATTTTGGAGTCGGAAATGCTATGACGCCAAGGTCCTTAATCATAACTATGGCGCTTACGTCGGTATTGCGAGATTTTTTTATCCGCCCGTTGTTATTAACTTTTAAGGCCCACGTTTTCGGCGTTCTAGACGATTGCGCGCTCAAGTCTGTGCTCGCGGATGCTTTCATCGTAGTCATGTTAATTAGCCCTTGTCAGGTGAAAAGTAGAGGTGCGCAGAGTAAAACCTCTGTCCTTTTCCAGTCGGAGCCGGAGGGAACTATTTAAGGCTCAGTTCCTTTCCACACAGCGATAAACAATGTTTATATGGATTCATGACGTCATTCGCAGGCCGCATATTTTTATCCCATGGGGTCGCGATTAAATGCTTTTAAGTCGGTGGCTGGACGGCAGCAATTGGCGGTGACAGGGCGCGGGACAAGAACGTCTCCTCAACGAACTCCTTAGCAACCGAAGGGATGACATTTGTGGCGAAGTTTGACATAAACAATCCCATATTTTTCTCGAGGCATTTCTCCTGCGCTTGGTCTCAATTGGCGTTCGGTTTGCGCTCGCCTTAGACCTGTGGATCTTAACCTTTTTCGTCTCACGCCCCCTTCTGATCTTCTAAAATCCACACATCCCTCCTCCTTCCCTCGGAAAATTTTCTTTTGTTTTTAAGGGTTTCTATCAAAACATTATTTGTAATTGTTATCAATTTTGAATGACATAGGTTCCTAAGTGTCTGCTTACCTAATCGCATGAGCTGAGTTCGAATGCTATTCAGCGATATCTACTGTTTCATTTTGGTTTCGACCTAAAGCTAGCGTTATTTTTTGAGCGGCCGAAAATAAGTTATCATTGCCTGAAAAATTGTGTAGTTTTTCATAAATTATTTCTTGGTATAATTAATTCACCCGTCTGCGCTACATTATGTTATGGAGGTGATAGGTTGTCAGAGCATTTGAATACATCAGTACAAGTTTTATATAATGTAAATAGTTACAAAAGAAATAAAAAACAAGTAAATTGGACAGCATTAGAAACATATGAGAGATGGGAATTTGAAGAAAAACTGATTTTGGTCCAAAATGCTTCGCGCCCTTCTGGAATCCTCATAGGCCCCCTAGGGGAGCGCGCCCCACTGGTTAAAAACCACTGTCTTACAATTAGACTATGCAGGAAGAAGATACGCGTATCTAGCAAATTTTCTGTCGTGCTCGAAATTGAGATGAATGCTCGTGTTACGTCACTGCTTTTGGGACGACTGGACCACGAAAGTTGAATGGGGTTATTTATAAGTGAGGCGTCATAGATGACAACTGCGTAATAGCCTACGTTCTCCCCAACGAGGGTCATTGCACGATGGTTTTGGTTCACGATTCGTGTTGCTCTCCGTCAGGTTCTAAAAGTGCAATTGTTATGATATTCTCTTCCTAACAACACTTGGTTTATTTACCTTGTATTTATTTAGTCGTTTGTTTACCTTGTATTTATTTAGTTGAGATCAGGGCGTCAGAGATATGCTCGTCCACTCACGACGAGCGAGTTAACGAATTTCATTGGCGAGTAGATCTTTAGACTCACCCATCACGTATGTATTTTAAAATGAAGAGATAATTTCGGACTATGAAATGCCCGTGTTGACGCTCGGAATGGATGTTGTGAATTCTTTGAATGTTTTTTTAAAATATATGAATATGTTAAATATTATTTCCTCCTACCGTAATTAGGAAGAATTTAATTATAATTAAAATCATCAATATTTCAGTAATAAATAAACACTTATTTGGACAAAACGATATGTTTACTTTCTCCATATATGAGGCTATTGTAAACACTTTATGCTTACGTCTTATTAACGCTCCTTTTTATTTTGTTAATTGTCGGAGCTTAGTTGCTATCATTATATATCGACGACTCTTACAGAGGAGGAGGATATAACATCTAACATATATATAACATATAGGAGGATACTAATGTTTAGGCACTTCCAGATGAGCTGGAGATGCGAAATTTTTTTCTTAGGTAGGATTTTGTGCAAAACCGACTAAAAAAAACGAAAATCTTGAAAATGTGCAACAATGCGACCGCTAAAAATTCGCAATTGTTTAATTAAATTTTCAAGGTTTATGTATTTCCGAGTGTTCTATGGAGCTGAAATTTTTTTTGTAGATTGGATTTGTAAAAAAAAACGAAATAGGGATTATAGAAATTCTGATATTTTAATTTGTTTGGCAGTTAAAAATTCTTAAAGTTTAAACAAATAGATAACAGTTTTGGTATTACGGGATGAGCTAGGAAGCTGAAATTTTGAAATTATTTACAGATTAGTGAATTTGCACAAATAAACGTTTCAATTTCACCATATATGAATTTCGGCGGCCGTTAAAAATTATTTAAATTTAAACAATTAGAAAAATATTATTTAACCTATAGAAGTGCTTCAACTTTAAAATTTGGCTAAAATGTGTAGCATTAGTACCTTATAATGAAGAAAGTGTAAAATTTTAAAGTTGCAACATTTGGGGATTGTTTTAAACTATTATTTTTACATGTGGGAAAACCGGAAATCGCTGCGGAGGTGAAATCTTTAGAATCAAGAGAATATTTGTAATGATGAAATGTCTGTCTGAAAAATGAATGTTTTTCCAAGGTGATATGAAATGCTTGCAGTATGCAAGCACCAACTACTAGTATCCAATATCGGAAGGCTATGGTTTGACTTTATTTATGTTTATCAGGTCTTTAAAATTTTCTCACAGCTCCTTAAAATATTTATTATCATATAACCTATTTGGAATTTTTAGAAATATTATAGGTATGAAGAAAGTCATATGGTGGCCACATTAGATTTTTCAATTTATTTGTGTGCCATCACACGAAGCACAAGTAAACCGTAAAAGCTACGACACCCATCTATAGATAAATATTACAGAATTATCTAGCAAAAGAGAATCTATAAAACCACACAAACAGTAATATCAATTTCAATATGTATTCAATTTCACGTTTTGTTTACGGCGACCATTTGTTGATGCGAACCAAACAAAACATAACATACCTTGTTGAAAACGGTTGCCAAGAGTACTTTTTTGGGAGAACAATTAACGAACTATATTTTTCCGTCCCTAGCTCTTATATGATGTCGGGTACCTATTAAAATATAATATTTATTCGGATCGAGGACATCATTTGCCGCAAAAAAGTCGGCGAGAGCACATAAGTAGGACATATAGTTTCGGAGATTAAAATTCCCTATTAAAAGTCCCTAGACTGTTTGTTCGCAAATCCCGTACGCAAAAATAAAATTGTACGAGCCCAGGTATTTTAGAGAAAAAGAATGCCTGTGTCCTTCATTTCGAAAAGAAACAGAATGGTACCAAAATTAGATCAATTTGATAAACTCCGTGAGCACGTGCACGATTATTTACGTTGACTGACCGACGGACACTGCGAAATTAATATACAGGTATCCCTCGTTATACGCGATCTCACTTTACGCGTTTTCGCCATAACGCGATTTAAAAAAAAGTCAAAATAAAAACTGCATACAATGTAATTGCACGACCGGTGGAATTGGAGCAATTAGTAAAGTAATTTTATATGCGCACAGTGTATAAGGCGGTCGATTGTGAGGAACGCATCCCTATTTTACCAATTATAATTATCGATTCACTTGACGCGATTACACTTTACGCGGCGATTTCTCGGAACCAGTTAATCGCGTAATGCGAGGGATTCTTGTATATGTATGTAGTAGATTGTAAGATGCGGTCTCTCAAACTGCATTTGTTTTTTATTACTACTTATTCACCAGCTATGTATGCAATTGGAGTTCCGCGTTTCATCTATCACGAGGGTTGAGGTAATTAAAAAAAAGTTGTATTCGCTTTACTTCTTTGTAAAATGTAAACTAGCGGAGAGTAAAGAAACGGGGAAATTTGACACTATAACTTGGATGTCTGCACCTCAGTAGGAAAAAAAATTATATCCACGATCGAAAATTAAAAATAATCTTTTGCGATTGGTCCGTAGAGTCGGTGCATGCGGAATAAATCCGAGCTTATTTAAGGAGAAGTGCGCACTGATACCACGAGAGGAGGAGGAGAAAAACAATTATCTCGGATGTTGTTGGGATTGCGTCCTCTCCTTCGACCCGTGTACGACGATGTCGCAGTACGATCCGCGCGTGGCTGCGACGGCGTTAATTAAACGGCCGTTGAAGCGAGGCGGAATATATTCCATTAGATGTTATCTCCGAGGCGAGACTCCTCTTGTAGCAAATTGCCTCATCTTTCCGCTGCGTGATTTCGCCTTGCTAGCCGTTCCGTCTCTCTTCCTTACCATTCCCGAAGGAAATGCAATGCCGCCGCGGAAGATTGTTGTGCTCGGGAAATGGGGCGTAATGTTTTTGATGCGCGTGTATGTATATCTGTTATAAATAGCTGCTTACATGTATAGGAGGGAGATATAAAACCTATGGTACTCCTAGAAGAGCTATCAATCCGAAATTTGGCATGATGATAGGTCATTGGGCACAACCGACGGGAAAATTCTGAAATTCCAAACATTTAATTGTTAGGGAAGTTTTTCCGACTCCATTGTTTCGTCCTTGCCATAAAAAAAGCGTGGAAAGCAGTGCTGGGCGTTATGAAATTGCATTTTTAAGCGGGTTAAAATTGAGGTAAGAAATCGGGACATTTCTATAGCTAAAAAAATGAGATTTATTTAAGACAAAATTAAAATCCGTGCCGAAGTAGCGTAAAAATTTATTTTAATCAGAAGAAGGAGAAACTGTTTTTAACAATGAAAAATATTAACTACCATTGATTTAATGCTTTTAATGGGAATTAATAGAGTTTTACAATACCGTTGATTTCAACAAACATGATAACGTCATAATTCTAACACCAAATATCCAATGCATTTAAGAAATACGCCACTCTTTTTATTTATTTGTATACATTAGGTAATGAAAATGTTTTCTATATTTCAAGTATTTATTAAATTCTTGTTGAATTAGTTTGAAAATAATAGTTGAGCGAAATGAGCGGTAGGACGGGATTGTATAGTACTTATAAATGTGTGCGTGCATGCGTTTGAATATGCATATAAATTCTAATGTAATAATTGGAAGATATTTTTATAAGTTCCAATACAAATACATAAATTATTTCATTCGTTACAATGTACTCGAATAACTATACTGTTGACTCGCGTCTATACAATATACAAATAAGAACCGCCTTAACCATTGGGCTAAATGGGCTTCAGCCCAGGGGCGCCAGCCTTTTAAGGGCGCCTGAGGCACACATTATTAATTTTATCATAAACAAATGTGATTTGTTTTTATTTATGATCAAGTTCTATATTAAATATAAAATTATAATTTATTTATTTTATATTATTCGTTAAAAATATGACACCCTCATATTATCAGCCCAGGGGGTCCAAATTCCTTAAGACAGCCCTGATACAAATACACTCATTACGACTTCATCTTAATCTGCACAACTCAAGAAATATCATTCTATGCAATGTGTTAATTATTTAGATAAACACGGAATGCTATCCCTTATCTAATCCAATTTGCTACACAATCTCACGAAGACAGCAAGACTACGGTTGCTCTTAACGAATAACACTTTCCTCAGCGTGGCAGAATGACATACAAAAGCTATTATATTGAATTCTATTCATAGAAATTCTGTTTTTCAGTTGCTTTACGAAATTACTTTTGTTGTTGTTGCGTGAAGTTGTCCAAAGCAAACGATCTGACAAATCATGTAAGTAACTTGAAATATTTAAATTCGTCAAAGTATAATAATAAAGATATAGTAATTAAGATTTATTTTGCAATATTTATCAGCTGTTGTTGATGAGCCATGAGTTTATTTACGTTGTCATTTTGAATTAACGCTTTAACATTTCTCTCTTGTCCACCCATCGTTTTTGACACTAGTCAGCAAATAATAAAAGGCTACTTTTGTCCCTTTGTGGCTCCCTCTGTCACGCTATAAAAATGCGAATAACTCGATAATGGAACGAGATTCATTTTTGATATATGGCAGGAATGATCGATTCACATAGTATAAGATGATGACGGAAAGAAATCTCGAAAAAAGTTCTAGGTTCGACTCCAAGTTGGCATATCCATTTCCCATATGATGACACGTAAAAATCGACTTTTGTCTTGCAGGCTTTTATTCTTTTTGAGATATAAATTAGGAAGAATTCACCTGTGATCTTCGAATATAGCCCATTTTAAAGAAAAAATTATGAAGTTTCTTATTCTGTTTATCTATTCCCGCCTACAGTTCGAAATTCCTCATGTTAAACTTATACTTCTCATATTTTGGGGAAATCTTGCCATTTTAACTGGATGTTGCCATGCCAATCCATTACATTGTTAAACCTCTAAATCCTATTGTTATTTCAATCCTTATGGGTGAAAGTGTGCTTTGAATGCTCTGAAAATTAGTGCGAGAGAGAGGTGAGAGAAATTCTTTTCATAGCAACCAATGTAAACAACATTCCTTGCGTTATTTACGAGGAGGAATACATTTTAATGTAGAACATTTATCATTCGCATATTAACATTAGGTACTTAGAATCTTCGTAGGAGTTCGAAACTTGAAACAACGAACGCCTAAAAGAACGAAAGTTTGTTTTCTTGCCACCCAAAGAAAGTCAAGGTATATTTGTTCATTTTTTATTTCACAAAAACCTTTCCCGTTGAATTTCAACGGGCATCTCCCTAGTCGTTTAATAAAACCCGCTGGGGTTAAAAAAAAATACGATTTTAATTTCCCAATAAAAGAAACATTGGCGACCTAGGTTGTTATTACTTTCTCCATATACGTAGTTTAGGGGAAGGCATTGTATTCATGAAAAAAATCGACTTCGAGATTTCAACGGATATACACGTTTTGAGGTCCCCTGAACGCGTTTTGACCATTTTCTCGATGATGTCTGTGTGTGTATGTGATAGCTTTTTGTGGGTGCTCTAACTCAAAAACTATTAATTAATTTATTTATTTAAAAAAACATTGCAATTTGGCCAGCCGGCCAAGTGGCAAGAAAAACATAATATATAATTCTAAAATTCCAATTTTACAAATAAAGTGCTCATAAATTATATTAGAAATATTAAAATATATTAAAAAATATTTAACAATATACAATTTCAAACTAATTACAATCAGTGCCTAGAGTGCGGATTTTCGTGGGTTCATGAAAGGCCTTCTCGGCTACCGTAGCGGTCACGGGGCCCACGAAGTCCCCACCGTTCTTCACCCTTCCAAGCAATCCCCTACTTTTCCTGCACTTAGGCACAGTTACATAGATATTGATGTTACTAATATTCCTCCTCACAGTTCGTCTTACTTTTACCATGCATATATGAACTAACTCTACGTTTAAAATGTTTCGCGTCCTTAGGTAAGGGCTTGAAGAGCACTTCAGGTAACTTGTTCCACTCGCTGATTCCCCTGTTTAGAAACGAATACTTTGCTGTATTTGTCTTCTGCGGCCTAAGTTTAATTTTAAATTCATGGCTATTTTTCCCTAAAAAATTCGGCACCTGCATTCTACTTCTTAAGTCTTCCCATGCTTCATTATTGCTGTATGCCTGGTACAGTCCCCCTAATCTGTTAATTTGTCTCCTATTTTCTAATGATTCCCAATCCAGAATTTTCAACATTTCTGTGATGCTGTCTTCCTTTTTAAGCCTACCTAGCACATATCTCGCAGCTTTCCTCTGGACTTTCTCTATTTTCCTTTTTTGACCTATCCCATGCGGATCCCATACATTCGTCGCGTATTCTAATATTGGTCTGACTATAGTTTTGTACGCCTTTTCCTTCGCAGCCCTACTACTTCCTTTAAGATTACGCATAACATAATGTAGGTTTTTATATGCTTTTCCTATAATACTGTCAATATGCCTATCCCATCCTAGATCTTTTGCTACGTGGACGCCTAAATACTTGCAGCAATCATATTTTGGTACCATTTCGCCGTGTAGGTTGTATCTGCGCTCACTTATTAGTCTTTTGTTCGAGAACGTAACGTGTTTGCTTTTGTTAATATTTACGCTCATTTTGTTTATCCTAATCCAAGCTTCTATCTTTTCGATATCCTCTTGTAAAATTTCCCGGTCTTCCTCACTTTTTATTTGCCTATATATAATACAATCATCCGCAAATAGACGAATCCTTGAATTAATGTTATTCGGAAGGTTGTTAACATAAATAAGAAATAGTAACTGACCTAAAACGCTTCCTTGGGGCACCCCTGATGTGATATTCACAAAATCTGACCAACTTGTACCTATTCTAACCCTTTGAGCCCTACCAATAAGGAAATTTTTAACCCATGAGATCACTCTCTTATCTATGCTTAACTTACATAATTTAGCTAGAAGAATGTCATGAGAGACAGTATCAAATGCTTTTGCAAAATCTATTATTCAGTCAACGCGAAATTTTATATTTAACATTTTTATAATAGTCCCAAGAACTGATTAGTTTTTGGTAGAAATCAGTCAACCGGAAGTGGGTGTTTATTCTTGTCACTTATCCGTTATTTTGAAATATTTGATTTAATATTTGATAAATGTAAAAATGTATTGGAATAAACCTCGTAGTAAATTTAATTTTCTACAACCTTTGTTTGAAACATTTTTCCATATAATGCATTGTTTAAGAGATATCTTATATTTTTAGCTGCCACCACCACGCCACCTACCGACGACTATCGTTAACAACTGACGCTTAGTTACGTCTTATTGTTAGTAACGCTCCTTTGCTGGAGATTCCTGGCTATATCCAATATCAGAAGGCTACGGTATGAGTCTATTTCTGTTCTATGTAAAGTCGTTGAATTTTTCTCGCAGTTCCTTAAAATATTATCATTTAACCTATTTGGAATTTTTAGAAAAATTACAGATATGGAGAAAGTCATGTGGTGGCCACATCAGATTTTTTTAGTATTTCCGTTTAAGCTGAGGCAGTTTTCTTTGAAAATTTTTTCCTAAGATTCACTAAAAGGCACAATGTTAGATAGTTATCCTAGGGTAATTTAGACGTTAGCTGCTTTCGTTACCCAGAGTTGGCACATAACCGTATATGTATCATATGCATCATCGTTTGCATTTTATATGGTTTTAGGCGAAAGCAAGTCCTTCACGTCCTGTCTTTCTCGGCCTTTTTAACATAAATGCCACGCTTTGAAGTGGTCTGTCGCAGGAGTATAGGCGAATGTCGTTGTGGTTTCTCCTTAATGAGAGTACGTCTTTTTAAAGTCCACAACACTGCCTCGGAACTCGCTCGTTTTTAGTGCCTCGTACTTAACCCCGCAAAATATTTTTACGACGCCCCGCCCCGTCGTTTAATTACCCGCCCGACATTTTTATGGGCGCGTGTCTCACCGAGAAAATGCCACGGCGGAGTCAAGGGTGAAGCGAATTCAAGAAAAACAAAAGACGTCCGTCTGCGCGTGGTTTAGAATTCGCCGACCTTACATTCGGAAGGCAAATTACCCTTGCCGCCTCGCTCTGTAGATCCTTTGGCGGGCGTTTGTGACTTACGCTTCGACCTCGTTTACGTTTACCTGGAGAACAAGCCTTCCGTTACGTAGGCCGCGTTCTTTGTCGGAGAATGTATCCCTTGGCGTCCCTGCGTCTGCCGACTACTTGTTTCGTTGGAATTGTCTCTATAGCCCTTCGCGTATCCTTACGCTCTAGTGACCCAGTTTCCCTTCTTTTTTTAATGCGGCATTCGATTTTATATGTATCCCACGTATGTGGGTGAGGGACAGCAGCTTGGAAAAATTGAACATTTCACGAGGAAATAGATCTGGAGATTCGGAGGATTTTTTCCGTGCAATCTCCGTGAAATTGCAATCCAATAAAAACGCGTTGAGCTTACAGAAGCATAAAATTCCAAGAGGAAAAGCCGCGCGCCTGTCTTCTCGGCCTTGGGTGTCGTTTCATGTTTATACGGGCTATTGAAAATGATCTGTCGTATATATATTCTGCATTGTTTGTTGGCTCTTCAAATGCCTGAAAATTTTATGTATTTATTTGAAAAAAATGAGGGTCGTTGTCACAATGTACGCTTCCGTAGTGTATTGTTTTGATCTAGGCTATTTCCTGTGTGTGTTGTTTTTTCCTGTTTCGGCCCTCTAAAACAATTACTGAATTTTATTGTGACCTCAAAATATTTCATAGGATGAAATATTTTAGATTTATGGCTATATTTTCTCTACAGTCATTACCTCAGTATAAAGTGCTTTACAATAAGTAGCAATTGTTTTGAAGTTTTTGTACTTCATATTTTTTACTTTTTTGTCCCAGGCTAATACTTTAATTTGCTACATTTCATACATTAAAAACCGGCCTTAATGCCCATAAAAATGACGGAACATAAACTTTAATGCATTTTTTCTATTTTTGTGATTGGTTTTTAAGTAGACAGAAATTCTTTATAAAATGAATAATTTTATTCAAATTAAAAATAACTTAAATAATAATATTTTACAAATGCTGTTCATGCAGCATTTCTCACTTTCCACCCTCCTTTTTTCCTTCTCTCTTTCCCTCTCTTTCTTTATCTCTTTCTATATCTCTTTCTTTCTTTCTCTCTTTCTTTCTCTCTCTTTCTCTCTCTCTTTCTTTCTCTTTCTTTCTTTCTTTCTCTTTCTTTCTTTCTTTCTCTCACTTTCTCTGTCTTTCTCTCTCTCTCTTTCTCTCTCTATCTCTCTTTCTCTCTCTATCTCTCTTTCCCTCCTGCTCTCCTTCCCTCTTTAACTCCCTCACTCCCTCCTCAACTGTTGATCATTTTGAATTTCTGTGTTGGTTAGTGCAGTCAAAGATACTTAAATTGGTATTTAATGTTTAATTTTGTTTTAAAATATAATTTACGCAACTTCGACTGTTTATGTATGTATATGTTACGGTAAAGGTACGTAATCGGGAAATGTCTGCATTTACCGGTAAATGTGCACATTTGCCACCAAGCTCGGTAAATGTAAGTTTAAGTTTCCAGAAATACCTATTATCTGTACATTTCTCGGTAAATGTGCACTTTTACCAAAGTGCCTTGGTAAATGTGGAAATAAATAAGAAAGAGAAATGCTACACTTTAATGATTACGTTAATTTATAACAAAAATCATCGAGAGTTCGGCTCCACTGGTATATATTAAGAAGAACGCTTCCCAACCCGAGGGGAGAACACAGTGAACGTGAGGAAGAACCAAAAACACTTCGACCCCAGTGGGGCCGAGTAAAATTTTACTTCATGTTCAAATTTTATAATACATAATTTTATTATATATATATTTGAGGATGAGGCAAGGTCAAGTAAGATATGGATGGCAACTAGATGTTTTATGACACTTACTGTTTGAAGAACCGCTGGGGGTATCGGAGAGAGAGACACGAAGAAACGTATGGTGGAAAGCAAGTTGAATATTCTAGAGAAAATCTATTGTCAACAAATTTTGGATTTTTTTTCTAGTTTTCCATATAGCCCAATTTATGCACGTATGTAATTTCGTTAATTAGCAACAATGTGATTGCTCTTGACGAAGAAAAAATTTTCATTTGATAAAAGGTAAAATTCTCGTGTTCAAAATACATTTTACACCGATTCGATGAGAATTTGAAGGTCGACGGCAGTAAAGTTAATTTTTATTTCTTTTAGTGGTTCTTCGGTTCAAGTAAATTTACGACGATTATAAGCAATTTTAAGATGGAAATCACAAATACGCTGCATTTCATGTTATTCAAATGGAGGAATGAAACGCTCCTGGAATCAAAACTCGAGCAGAAATTGTGTGCAGTAACGACTGCACACACTTTCTGCTCGGATACCGAGAGTACGTCGTAAATAATTGAAATCAATCAGTAAAAGTGCAGAAAAGTTAGCGGAAATTATGATTTTTGAGCGTGTCAGTCAGAATGACAAAGACACAAAGCAAATTATGTATATACTAGCGTAATTTCCCATCAAATATGACGGGTATGTGCAGATTATGTATTAAAATTAAGGTACTTCCCATTCTTCCTCCCAGTCTCTCTGTCCTCCCAGTCTCTCTGTCTCCCTCCCATTCTCTTTCCTCCCCCTCCCCACATTCTCTCTCTCCCTCCTATTTTCCCTCTCTCTTCCTTCTGATTCTCCATCCCTCTCTCCCTCCTATTCTTCACCCTCACTTCCCTTCCTCCTTTCTCCTTTCCATTCTCCCTCACATTCTCCTCATTCTTCCCTCAAAAATGTAGTTATCTCTCTCAGCGTGATATACGATAAAGAATATTATTTGTTAAACATTACGCTATACACCTTTAGCTGGCCAAAACTATTTTAACTCTCTGGAACATACTGTAACGTGAATTATATATTTTTTAATTTCAGTCCACATAAAATATTGTTTCATTAAATAAAAATTTATAAATTTTACTCGGAGAAAGTGCAATATATTCTCTCTCAAAATATCTCCACAAACGGACATTTATTTCTTAAATTATCATGTCAACACTATATAAACAAATTCTGAGTAGCTCATTGTATAAATTTCTGCCAAATTTCAATTTCAATAGGTTTTCGAGGTTTAACAATGTAATTGGTAGTCAAGGTTAAAATGGCAAGACTTTCCCAAAATATGTGAAAAACGTTTAACATGAATAATTTTGAACTGTAGGCTAAAAACGATGAACAGAATAATAAACTTTATAGTTAGTTCTTTAAAATGGTATAGTTCTAAAGGTCGTGAGTCTATTTTTTCTAATTTTTAACTAAAAAGAAGAAAAGCCTGCACGTGAAAAAGTCGATTTTTACTTGTTATCGTATGGAGAATGCAAATCATCCCCTGTAGTCGAACCCTGAACGTTTTTCGTAAATTTTCTTTCAGCGCAGCATTTTCACATCTGGGTAGATTATCTCTGCCATATTTCAAGTTTATAGCTGCATATTTGATCGAGTTATTCGCGTTTTAAGAGTGTGACATGGACCAACGGACCAACGTAGCCTTTTGTTATAAGGGGGGATTAGGATAAGTGGAGGCTATTGTGCAAAAATTTAATATTGATTCAACTTATAATTTTTGCTTGAAATTTTTTTGCATTAAAAAGTTATGAATAACGGTTTTAATTCATTATTGATAAAAACATTTTTCATTCGCCTCGTACTCGTTCGATAGTTCCATAGTTTTGTGCAAGACCGAAATAGAAAGTGCTTACGCAAGAATACATTTAAAGCTGCCATTAGTCAAAAAATCACAGTTTTGCTTATTTTCGGAGAACGTCAATATATCATAATGCTTTATACCGATTCGATTATATGTGTTCATAAATATTGTTTAAATGAACCAGCTTAGAGTTTTGATTTTCAACAGATTCTATATACGTTTTAAACGGCTTTTAATGTCATTATAATTGCTTTTCTGTTCAATTTATTTCTGCGTTATTAACATTGCTGGTATTTTTTTTACCATTTTGCACTCAGGCGAAATTAAGGAAATTTACGCTGGTTACATCAAAATTACGATTTCGTGTTTGTATCTACCTCCGGGTGCTTGTGACTGCAGACTTCCCATTTAAAAATCATAAGTTTTCCGTTTATGACCTTCGTGCAACATGTACCACCATCTCAAGTACGCGAATAAACGAGGATGGAACTAGAACCACAGGTGCGAGTACTAAATATTTTCTCCTTGAGGACTTGTTAGCAACTTAGAGAGACGTTTTGCGTGGATAATGAATGGAGTTTCTTGTTTTATATCTATTAATACTTCCTCGCCCTTATCTTATGACGTCTTCATTTCCACATTACCCTGCAATTCTTGTTGGCAAGTGGCGCCTACGTTTTAACGATACTTGTCCTGCGTTTGTGTAATTTATATCGGATGAAGGCTTAATCTCGACATACCATTTGTAAAGGGTTGGAGAGGATGAATTCCTTCGGATACTAACAATAAGTTCGCCGTTCGATTCTGGACGTGGACATGCGGTCGTGATTGTCTTTGGGTTCTATTTATAAGATGATCATAAAACATATCAATGGAGAGGTTGGCAGCGTCTTAGACATGTTGAATCTTTTATTGCTCTCAATTTATAATAATATTTAATAATTAGAGGCCCTGTGACATGCTTCGCATTGTATAAGTTTTCATTTGGTCACTTATAATAAAACAAATTATTATTGTTCTTCATTTGCTTTAAATTTTAGAATTGGATATTCATCATATTTGAAAGATAAATTTATTTTATAATATACAATCATTTGACTATATATCCAAAATGAAATTTAAAAAATAAATTACACTAATCACAAATATTAAGAAACATTAGCATGCATTATTTAATGAAATGACAAAAGTAACATATTATGTCGCAGACGGTTTATTGCACTTCGCCGTTTTGTGAATAATTTTCTCTTCTTTGTTGATTAATTTGCTCTTAATTTTGAGAATGATTGAAAATAATCTGTTCACGATTTGCGGAATAATATTCTTGTCTTAGTTGAAGAATAGTTTGTTGATTGTTTAGATAATGAATTTTATTCCATTCGCCAAGTTTTTCCTACTTTTATTTTACGATAAGTTTTCATATATTCTTTTCGTTTTTAGCGGTCATCAGTCATTGTCTTCAGTATTTGGTAATATCAAAAAATATATAATGATGAGAAATAATTAATATTAATTTATAATAGTATTTTTTAGACTTATTTAAAGTACATAAATATATAATGAACTGACCTCATTGTTTTTTGAAACTTTGCAATTAATTTCTTGAGTCTTCTGCAAGTCGAGAAAATTATTTTGAAAATTAAAAATAAACAATAAAAATCGAAGACAGAAGTCCCTCTGACTCTCACCACAACATTTCACCCGGGGCTGCACGAAGCCCTAAATAACATCCTCGCGGCCGCCCATCCAATTCTCCTTAACACACCCACAACTACGCTACTCTTCCCTAAGCCCCCTATGATATCCTTCCACCGACCTAGGAGTCTTGGCGACCTGCTATGGCGCAAGGAACTCCCCACCGGTCTTCCACCTTCCCCCGCAGGTTCCTCCCCTTGTAAAAGACCACATTGCCTCACTTGCCCCATCTTAGATACTTCTTCCTCATTTACCAGCCCCGTTACCCAAATCTCCTATCCTATCTTATCCCGCAGCACTTGTACCTCCAAAAACGTAATATATCTTCTTACCTGCACACAATGCCCTGCGTTCTATGTAGGCCTCACAACCACACCCCTTAACATCCGCATGAACGGCCATCGGAATAGCGTCTCTCTTAGGCGCCCCCTTCCGGTGGCCGACCATGCGTTAACCCACTCCCTTCCCTTCAATAGCTGCTTCACAGTAAAAACTATTCGTGCTCTTCCAAGTAGTTTCCCCGCGCCACAACTCCGTCAATGGGAACTAGCCCATATTGACATCCTCCGCTCCCTCTCCTTACCAGGTTTAAACCTTCGCTAACACTCCCACTCCAATCACCCTTTTTCCTTTCCTCTTACCCCTCTTTCCCCTTCCCCTTACCCCTCTTTCCCCTTCCCCTTACCCCTCTTTTCCCGAACCCCTACCTCCAGTGTTACGCTTATTTTAGTCTTCGTTTTTCTCTCGCTGAAGAAGGGCGTGTGTTGCCCGAAAGCTCCAAATTACAAGCCTTCCTCTATCGCTGTGGACGTCCACCACCGTATGGTAAGTGTTCACTGGCTCCTTCCTATCCCTCTCAACCTCTCGTTGCATTTATTTTATCATATTATTTCTTTTTCCGTATCGTTATATATATATATATATATATGTTAATATACTACGGCAAAGAACCGATATAGGCCGTAGAATGGTCCAGTAGTTCAATTTCTCGTTACCTCTGGCGCCACATGCGTTCTGCGTTGCTATGTATGTAGTACACTAACCGACGACTTTGTGTAATATTATATAGATACTAGCGTAATTGCCCGTCATATATGACTGGTATGTGTGGATTAAGTATGAAATTTAAGGCACTTCCCATTCTTCCTTCCTTTCTCTCTTCCTCTCTCCCATCCTCCTACCTCCCATTCTCCATCCCCCCCTCTCTCCTTCTCTGGAAAAATAGACTTCCTAGTCTCAATCTCGCCCTAATAACCCATTATCCAATTATCTCTCCTTTTACTCCTCTCCCTCCTTTCTACCTCTCTCTCTCTCTCCTTAAGGGTTAAATGTAAGAGTGGACCTTATGGTCTAAATTTCGTCCGAATAAAGATATCTATCTATCTCATTTTATCTCTCTTCCTCACTATGTCTCCCTCCCCTTTCTCCCTCCCATTTCTCCCTCCCTCTCTCCCTTTGTCTCTCTTCCTCACTATCTCTCCCCCTCTGGAAAATAGATTTCCTAGTCTATTTCTCGCCCTAATAAAAGAACATTATTTATCTCTATTTATCTCTCCCTCTCTCTTTCCAACTTTCTCTCCGCTTCATTCTTTTTTCCTCTCTCTCCCCTTCTTTCTTTCTTCCTCTCTCTCCCCTTCTTTCTTTCTTCCTCTCTCTCCCCTTCTTTCTTTCTTCCTCTCTCCCATATTAAAGCATTCTAAGTACACTTTCCTTATGCATATAGTATAAGGGTTGAGACGACAATACAATCTCGAGGTTTAACAATGACACGGTCGGCAAGGCTTAAAAGCTTAAAAATTTCCAACAAAATTCATTTAAACGTATAACTTGAGCGATTTAGAATCGTAGGCTAAATGTGACGATAAGAATAATAAACTTTATTTATTTGAATTTAAAACTGTCGAGGCCCTATGATCGTAGGTCAGTTATTTCTAATTTTAATTCGCAAGAGTAAAAGCCTGGAAGCCGAAATGCTTTTACGTTATATTATGGGAAATAGAAATTATCTACTGGAGTCGAACCCGGGCCTTTTTTGTGGATTTTTTTGTGGATGGTTTTTATTATAAGAGTCAAACATTCCTAACAAATTTCAATCTTCTGCCTACTCGGAGAGTTTGTTAAAAATAACATTACAGTCAGTCATAAATAGTTCTCGATTCTCCCGCTCTTTTATAACGGGTTTTTAAGGGCGGCGCCTCATTTTAGCGTGAGGGGCAAACGTAGCATATTATGCGAGTTTTGCTAAAATTGGTCTACCGATTCCAATTTTGGTTAAAATCGGGGCAACAATTACGACCACTTTACATGAAGACCTACATGTAGTTTACAATGTTCCTTTGTTTCAACTCGGGAACCGCTTTATGTATTTTTATGAAATTTGGTATTCGAGTTTTAGTAAAATTTGTCGACCTATTCCAATTTTGGTTAAAATCGGACAACAATTACGACCACTTTACATGGTGACCTACATGTAGTTTACAATTTTCCTGTTTCAACTCGGAAACCGCTGGACGTATTTTGATGAAATTTCGTATTGGGGAGTTTTGCTATAATTGGTCGACCGATTCTAGTTGTGGTTAAAATCGGGCACTTTACATGAAGACCAGCATGTATTTTACAACGTACCTCACTAGCTTCTTGTTAAATACTCACCTGAGCGAAAAATATTGAGAACATTGTGAAATCTCAAAGAACGCATTTGGAAACTCTGTGTACTCCGACATGGAGTACACCTTCCCAATCTTGTCATTTAAGAATCTAGGGAGATGCCCGGTGAAATTCAACGGTAAAGTTTTAAAAATGAAATTTCGTGAATAGATGCGACGCGAAGCTATTATCCAAGTCAATGGTACCCAATTACACGAAACCGTCAACAATGCGAATCACTAAGAATGCGTCAAATTCCTGCGTTAAAAACTGATCTGTTGATCGATTCGACGCGTATTACAAAATCGATGGCAGAAAAACAAACTTTCGCTCTTTTAGGCGTTCGTAGTTTCAAGTCTCGAACTCCTACGATGATTCTAAATAATTTTAATATGCGAATGATTAATGTTCTACATTAACATTTATTCCTTCTCGTAAAAACGTAATGAATGTAGTTTACATTCGTTGCTATGAAAATCATTTCCCTCTCCTTCATTCCTTCTCTCTCTCTCGTATTAAAAGCATTCAAACCATGCTTTCATCCATCTGGATTGAAATGACAATATGATTTCGAAGCTTAACAATGTAATGGTTTGGCAAGACAACATCCAATTAAAATGGCAAGATTTCCCCAAAATATGTGAATGAAACGTTTAATATGAGGAATTTGGAATTGTAGGCGGAAAAAGATGAAAAGAGAAAGAAACTCCAAAATGTTGTCTTTAAAATGGTTTAGATCTGAAGATCGTAGGTTAATTCTTTCTAATTTTAATCTCAAAAAGAATAAAAGTCTGCACGTCGAAAAGTCGATTTTTACGTGTTATTTTATTGGAAATGGAAATATCTTCCTTGGAGTCGAAACCAGGACATTTTTCGAGATTTTTTTGTCATCAACTTAAAATATGCGAAATTTAATGCCAAATTTAAAAAAATTATCTCGGTCTTTTTTCGAGTTATTCGCGTTTTTATAGGGTGACAGAGGTAGCCACAAAGTGACAAGAAGGCTTTTATAGATTTTAGATTAGCACTCATGCAAAGGAAATTCTAAGAGTTAAGATTATATCATTTGCCGAGTAAATCTTTAAACGACTGTGCTATTTTGAATGTGGATTGCGCACTTGCTACAAGATTGCTAAGTGCTCTGCTTATTGCGCGCGAAGTTAGCTACCAGTGGAAGTTTCCACATCTCATTTTATCTCGATATAAATATTTCGCTAGCACGCGCGATTACAGAACCATATCATCATAGGTCTTCTTCACGTCAAATCTCTTCGGATATTTATCGGACGTGCTCGAGATTGTTCCGCGTAAAAATCTAATTCCTTTCCTTATCTCAAGTTGTATTCGCGAAGTTACAAGCCGTAGACTCGTGAACTAATCGTTTAAAGAATAAGGAAATGATAAGGTTATTCATAACGTAATAAAACCACGCGATAATTGATCATATTTTTCCCTGGCCTATATGAAACGAGAGGAAAGATGCACACATACGTACATATATGCGATGCAGAGGCGTTCTTTACGACTTATGTAATCAGTCAAAAAAATATAAATATTAATGGCTTAGTATAATCTCTAAGAACAGAAATCTGAAAATTATTTTTCTTTATATTGTGGTAGCACTGTTTTTCTCATCGTTCTAAATATATTAATTTCGCTTTCCCATTCTATACTGCCCTACAAACGAAATTTCTTTTAAATCCGTTCAGTCAATTCCTTCCAAATACATAGCTACAGAAAAATTGTAACCTTGATATTGTGGGAGCCCTGTTTAGTCGACCCGGTTGAAATATGCCATTTTAGTTATTTATTTATATGAAGATTATATATACCATATTTGGTTAAAATCCATGAGGTCAGGTCTCTATAAATATGTGTAAAAGAATTATTATTTTACTCTTTACTGTGGTAGCTCCGCTTTAAAAATCGTGATTTAATTATGGTATGTAGTACAAATCTTGTATACGAAATTTAATTGAAACCCGTATTGCAAATTCCCTCTAAATCCATAATTACTGGAAGAGTTTAATTTGTAATTGTGGCACACCTGTCTGGCTTATTCGGTCTAAATATGCTAACATGGTTTTGTATATGTGTGCATTATAAATATTAAATTTGGTTAAAATTGATGTAAATTTAAGTAGCAAACGATTTTTATTGCTTGGGTCCCCGCACTGTCCCTACCGAACTACAATTACAATTCAAAACTAATTAATACCTGGAACATTAATTCTCCTTATGTTTTTTAAAATATCATTTCTATTTTACAATTATTCAACTCGTTTACGCTTATTTTTTTAAATATATCAAATCAAGATTATTTGTCATAGCATAGATTATTATAAAATATTATGCTTCAAATTTTGATTAGGCTAAGCGAAACTGATTCAAGTTTGTCCCATGAAAATCCGTTCAGCCAATTCAGAGAAAAGGGCTTTAGAATAATGTTTTATGGCCACCATTTTGTTTCAAGATTGCGGCCGACAACCATGGTCTGTTTATTCGACGTCTATGTGGTGGTAGAAATCGATTAAAGTCTGTCTTATGAAAATCCGTTGAGCCAATCCAGAGAAAAGGGCTTTAGAGTAGTGTTTTATGGTCGCCATTTTGTTTCAAGATGGCCGATACAACTTCGACTTTTATGAAGTGCTAGAAGCTATTTAAAGTTTGTTCCATGAAAATCCCTTTAGTTTATCCAGAGAAAAGGGTGTTTTATGACCGCCATTTTGTTTCAAGATTGCGGACAACATTTTTAATAGCCCGGTGTAAACCCCCAGGCCATACTGTAAACACTATGTAAATTTCGTGCTGATCTGTCCAGCCGTTTTCAAGTGACACCCGAACAAACAGAATCCAAGGCAGACAGACAGAATTAGAGTTTTATTTATATAGATTCTATGTACCAAATTTGGTTGAAATCGGTTTATCCAATTCTTCCCTGATATATGCGTACGGACGGACATCACGAAGAGTCCGTGTTAGAGGAGGGATAGATACAATGGCGAAGCAAACTTTATTTGGGCTCCAGTATGTACGTATAAGAACTGAAGTACCGTTAGTGACGCCAAGGAAATATCTAATTTTTGATTCACCGACTTATTTCCCAATGTTGTAATTAATAAAACAATCGACAATTATTTAAAGCATACCTAACTCACTCGAATAGTAGTAATATAATTTATGTTCACGTTCATTCCTTCTTCGTAAATTACCCATTTCTTTTCATTTACAAACGCTGTGTACACGTTAACAAAATTTACGTATATAGATTCATTTCTTCGTCGTAGATAATCCATTTCCCTTCATTTACCAAATGTTGCGTGCGCACGAAAGAAAATTTAATTAATTAATTATTTACACCTGATATTGTTTACTTCAGTTACCACGAACATAGTTTTCGTTGATGGCTATAATAATCGAAGAGGTTGATTAGCCAAAAATACACACACATACACACAGTTTTCGTTGACAACATTTAAAAAATTTTCAGTCCAAAGTCAATTACGACTTTCTCGTTTGCTTTTCTTGAAATCGGCTACTCCTCCGATCAAAATGCACTGAACGAAGCATATGCTATTTCACTATTTCTATAATTTTATATGATGACTTTTTTGTCATAAATGTATTTTACGAGATATAAAGAAAAGTTCACTTTTTCACCAGTAAAGTAGCACTCCCGATTAGGCTACGTGAACCTTTTATATCATTTTCTTAGCTCTTATGTCATAAATACCAAATTTCATGAACATCCGCCCATGCCGGTGGTGTAGTGATTAGGACGCTGGCTGCTACTCGCCTGCTGCTCGAAATGACAGCGGGCACGAATCCTGCGAAAGTAGAATTTTTTCCAGGGTCGTCCGTCCCCGTTTGTGTGGTTTGAGGAGACTACGCAAAGTCAGCGTTCCGTCCTTCAGAAGGGACGTTAAGCCGTTAGCCCCTTGGTGCTCTTCGTTAAGAGTAGGCTAATGCCGGCACCGGGTTTCCCTCTTCCCTTGTGATTATGTTCGGTGTGGAAGGAGCTATGGCTATAATATTCCAAAAAGTTGATTAGCCAAAAATACACATACACATGATCATCCGCCCAGTAGTTTAGCAAATGAAACATGCGGACGGACAGACGGACGGACACGACCTGGCCATAAGGCGTTATTTGTTTACTTTTTGTAAAGAACACCTAAAAATGTGTCGGCTAATTATTTTTCGAATTGTTTGCGTCTAGAAAAAATTTCGGCAATAGACTAAAGAAAAGTTGGATTACTTCCCTTCTCCTTGGGAGAAGGGTAATTACTTATCTTTCTATCAAATTACCGAAATCATTCCATTATTCGAAAATTAAAGTGTTTAAAACATCAAAATCTACTTGGAGTGTTAGTTCATCGGTTTGTATAACGAACTGACTAGAAAGTACGTAGGATGTTTTCCAAGACCTTTCCAACGTAGAGAATTTTCAAAATTATACAAAGACAAAAAGGGCGTGTGAAGACAGACAGAGGGACAAAGCGGTGAGTTTTAGTTTTAAAGGAAAAGCGTGCTTGGATTAGTAGAAATCGTGCGCGCGATAAATGAGTGTAGATCCTATTCAGGCTTGTTGAGACATAGTAATCGTGGCTTTATTCGAATGATTTCAGGAGAATGGCGGTAAAGGGATTATGCTTTCGCAGTCGATGATTCATCGCGCTAGTCATCCGTCGTTTCTGAAAAAGTCTCTTCCCTTACTTGTAAAATAGAGCCCGGAGTAACGCCATTATTTGCTAATGAGCTTACGTGCCTTGCCATCACAACTGTAACGTCGAACATCCATTTCCCTCATCTCCCAATTAACCTTTATTTGCGCGAAGGCGCGCATTTAGCCGTTTCTCTGTTTCACGCGGGTGGCTGAGCTCTCGCAATAATTGTGAGAGAGTCTGTTCGTATCTCAAGGTGAAGGCCTATCGCTCGCTAGGGTGAATGGTATCTTCCGATTTTTTTTTACTTTAGAACGTGTGCACTGACGGATGACTCAAGGCCACCTTTGCATTTTAAAAAAAATCTCCTCCTGCTCGGTCGAGCCAGGCGTTCACTGTCGTTAATCGCGTGATTTGTTCAATTATAGTATCGCTCTCTAATAAAATCTCTCGTGTTAACGGCATAGGTTTAATTTTCGCGTGACAATTGGCTGTCGACTACGGATTCTGTTGCTTCAAACCTGACACCGCGACCTCGTTCGGGCGCGACCCGTATTTTATTATTCAGTGAAACCCGTCATGACGAACTGGTGCGACGGTTTTGCGTCTTTTTTACATTCTCGTATGCTAAGTACTTGGACCAAGTATCGCGATCCCGAGAAATTCGACTCCGAGATTTCGATGAATATGGATGCTTTAGGAGCATCTGTGTCCTAGAAAGTGGTGTTTGGAATTCCGTCTGTCTGCAGTCTTTCGTCCATGCACGGATATAGAAGCTAAACGATTTAAAAGAATCGGAAGAAATCTCTTATTTATGCAGCGTGTCACCCGGAATAGATGCCTCGGTGAAATAAACCATTACGAGCAACAAGTACTATTATCGATTTTCACAAAATATCGATTTACTCAGAAGTGGCGGGAAGTATTATAAGTAAAATTCATTCAGTTATAGTGTCAATTGTCATAAACGATACTACATTATCCACATGCCTCAAATTATAAATATAAACCGTCCAGTAACACTATAATATAGAGATGGACAACCATATGCGGCCACCGAGAGCATTTAATGAGACCCGCGAATATATGATGAAATAGAGATCCGCAAATTTTAGCAAAAGTTAATTTTTAGGCTGGTTTCCAAAGGAAACATAGCCTTATGAAATGGTCCTGTCTGTGTGTGTGTCCCCTACTAACAACTTTTCCATCAATGGACCGATTTTCATGAAACTTGGTCAAGGCCCACCACCGGTCTAAATTTTATTTGGCGAAGATTGAAGTCCCGGGTTCGATTCCAGGAACGGTTTTTCCCTATTTGTTTTACATAGGAAGTCTCAAATCCATCGTGCAGATAATATTTTATTTAATACATTAAAATATCTTAAAATTGTGATATCGGAACGAGATTTGTAGTGTTCTAAGGGGAAAAGAATGTAGATTCTGATTATCACCGAATTTTGATAATAGATCGTGTTTTCTTGAAATTCTAGTAAAACAGCGTTTTTTGCGTTTTAAATCGTATTTTATCGGATTGCTGCCATGGAGACGATTATTACCGAACTCGGCTTGAGCATAGACGGGTGGATAAATGGGTTATTTTCTTTTCCGCTCGACTGCCCTTCAGCATTGGACAGTTGATCCAGACATATTAACGTATAAACAGTAACATTTATTAAATTCGTTTATTTAAAAAATACATGAAAAATATAAGGTCAGAAAGAGATTTTGACATTGCTTTTAGTATTTTAAACGTGATAAAGGCCTATTAATTCGTTTTTCCAATTTATCTCTATCATTGATAAACTATGAATTACAAGCGGTAGTTATGGTATGAGAATTCCTTGGAATGACTAACACATACTGAAACATATCCTGTCAATATAAGTAATCAATTCGGGACGTCAACGTTGGGAAACCAGCCTGCATTAGTTCTGGTTTGGACTTCTTGTTTGAATTAACTTTAAGAAAACCTTGAATATTGAATTCTTAACCCTAAAAACATCAATTTATTTTCACTTATACAATATCTCGAAATCTTTAGGTAACTTCCACCATTAATTCCTCCGAATACGACTCCGACTCCTGCTGTAATTCATCTATTTTATCCCCAGTTTCCTGCCAGATGCCCATACAGTAATATAACAGGTGACATCACTGTGTGGATTGGAAGCGTGCAGATATGGGAACGTTTGTGCAATATATTTTGAACCAATATTTCGCTCTCGATCGCTGTTTTTCACATCCGCGTAGAAGTCAGAAGTATTTCTCTCGAGGATATCCCATTGCGTTTTGAGCCATTTCAGTTTAGCAAAGGTTCATCTCAATAAACGTTCTAATATTAGGAAATTACCCTTTTCAATTTGCATTTTTTTGTCCTTAATTTTTTAATAATGGCGCGATCAATAATCTCTCGGATTTATTTATCAGTACGGTTTCATCAAATCTAAATTTATGGCGCACTTTGCGGTCGTGGTGAGTTTCATACGGTATAAGATATGAGAATGTTTGTGCAATGTATGCTGACCCGATATTTCGCTTTCGATCGCGGTTTTCCTGATCCCCTTGGAAGTTTGAAATATTTCTCTCGGAAATATCCCATTGCGTTTCGACCCGTTTTATTTTAGCGAAGGATCGTCCGAACAAACGTTCAGTTATTCGAAAATTACCAATAACAATTTTTGACGATTCTTTAAAAAAAATCCGCTCATGCGTACGGTTCGTCCGTCTCTCTGATACGCTAACCGCTCCTAAACAAAAACAGATAGAGACTTTTAGTTTTTTCGCCTATCATTTTACTATGCTGTCTCGTTCTGCACGTTTTCTTGTAGAGATCCGTCTGTCTGACGCGTTGACTCCCAAACCAAAGCAGATCGAGACTTCGTTTTTCGCCAATCAATTCAGTATTGTCTCCTTTCGCACGTTTTCTCGGTTTGTCCGTGCCTGTTTAAACGTTTCTCGAGTAAAAAACACCATTTTGTCTGCTTCAGCAGCTCTTTCCTTGTTATTTTTCGTCCATAATTTTTTATCACCGGTGTGACCAATAATCTCTCTGAGGCAATTTTATTCATCGACGCGATTTCAGCAAATCTGAATTTATTGCGGTCGTGGTGAGTTTCATCCGATCCACGCGAAACGAATGCGAGGCTTGGAGCGACGGGAAGTCGACTTCGTGTCGCGACCGCTTAGGACGGTCACGTACTCCGGTAATTCAACACTTCTTCTGTCTTCGTTCGAACACGTTTTAAGCGAACATACCTCACACGATTTGCCATCTCATATCTCTCCTCTCGCCTTTCGAGATAAGAGAAGAGATTTAACGTGGCACGGTAACGAGACGCCAACCAGCCGTCTATAATGAATGACTCCGACTGACGATGAATTTCTCTCCACGCAATAAGCCTGGAGGTAGTTTATTTTTTATTTCTGCGCCAGCTTGGCACTTGAAATTAAATTCCGCCAAGGCCCCTTGGTGAGGGTGGTAAGGGGGAGGTGGGGAGAGGGACTTTGAAGAGCTGTCGACGGAAAAGTACCTCGTCGTTTTCCCTGAAAATAATCCTTTTTCGGTTAATGCCGGCTGGAGCCTCGGGCACGCTTCAATTTCCCGCTTCGATCCGCGTCGCTAGTAATCAAAAGTGTTTCTTCCCGTGTCGGCGAATTCCCGGGAAAGGAAGGGGCGTCCATATTTCATCGTGGACGCATTTTATTAAAACCGAAGAGAACAATCGGAAGGATATTCGAGGCAATTTGCTTGAATCGAATTTAGGATTTTTTCACTTCTATATTTCGTCCATTACTTTCTTCATGCGCCGTATAGCGAAAGGAATGTTTTCGTAGAAAACGTTTGAATTTTCCCTCGATTTGCATGGTACTTGATGTACACGGTTTCGGTTTAACAGGTCAATAAAACAACTATCCCTCGATTTACACGGACTTAATGTACACGGTTTTTGTTTAGTTTAATATCAGCGTTATTTTCTCCAAAGTTTGCTCTATCAATGCTTGATAGATCAAATTTCCTCGATGAATTTATTTTTTATTTAATGTGAAGGTTCATTTATATGATGTTTATTTTTACATCCAATGGCAAATGTCTGATAACTGTATAGGTACTTATAAATAAAATTTCCAAAATATGCTTTATTTAAAAACAAATAGGATCCTAAAGCCCGATTTTATATGAAGTGTTAGTTTCGATTTACACGGTTTTGATTTACACGGCGATTTTCGAGAACGCATCTCCAGTGTAAATCGAGGGATGAGTGTACACGTTTTAAGGTCCCTTGAATACGTTTTCACTAGTTTCTCGATCACGCCTGTGTGTGTCTTTGCAGAAGGAATTTTGAGCGCGCTATAACTCAAAAACTGATGATAAAATCAGCATAACACTTCATATTTAAGACTTTTATTGAAAAATAAAAATCTGGTTAGATTTTGGATAAAATTGGTCAATCCGTTTTTGCAAAATACTCCTTTAGGGTTTCATAATATTTGTCTTATCAAAGCTGTAAAATATTTAATTTCCTACGACACTCGTTTGAAATGTTTTTACCCCACTTTTCCAGAATGGAAATAGGCTTATAGTTTTGTCTTTGTGTCTGTCTGCCTGTCATGATACTTGGTGGAAATCTCTTGCTACTTGGGCCGAGTTCTCGAGGATAGTTTTTGTTGCGAAGATTGAAGTCCCGAGTTCGATTCCAGGTACTATAATTCCCATTTGATTTACATGGGAAATCTGAAATCCATCATGCAGGGTAATTTTCTCATGCACATTAAAATATCATAGAATTGTAATATCGGAGCGGGATTTGTACTATTCGCTGAGAAAAGGAATGAAGATTCTCATTTTTATCGTAGAATTTTCCTTATCGATCGTATTTCTTGGAATTTCGCGTAAATACTGGCGTTTTTACAGTTTTTATTACTCTTTACAAGAGTGTTGCCGTAGCAACAACTATTGTTGGACTCAGATTCGGTATAGTCTAAAACATACACGCGTTATTTTTGCCGCACAAATACGCATGATCAATTAATATGCCGTTCGAATGTATTTGCAATATTTTATAACGCTAAATTATGAAATTTGGGAACACAAAGAGCAACTCATCCGCGGTGATTTTAAAGCGATTAAAGCCAATATACGTAAGTATTAAATAAATGATTAAATGGAAAGTAGGCATCATAAGTTCCGTTTGGATCATCTTGTTTTCGTTGAACGTATTGTCTCCGAGATTATAATTTCTCTTATCCGCCCGAATTTACGTATGTTCGGTGCATGAATGTCGCTTGGATAAAAATTTCGAATTGTTACCAATTTTAATCGCGTTCAAAATAGTCCCAATGTCCTCTAAAGTCATAATTTGTAAACCGCCAACGGTAATTTTAATCGCGAATATTTTGCGCAAGAATTCGATAGGATGCACATAAATATTTTGTCATCCATAGCAACAAATAACAACTGTTTACTTATTGTATTTTCAATGTGAAACATTATTTAAAGTATTCTTTCGGCGTGAAAATTAGTCAAAGCATTGAAAAATTGTTCACGGGTGTAATTGCCGATAATTTTTCTTGAGGTCGCCGCAATCGTATTTATTACTCCGTATGAAGAAAGCCATGTGCTGAACACATCAGGTTTTTACTTTCACATATAGGTATTATGTAGATAAAGTAATTTAATCAACTTCGATATTTTGACGGAAAAACGTTTTAGGTGCCCCTGAGTCCAAAAAAGTTGTTTTCGCCATGCCATCTGTCTGTCTGTGCGCGACTCTAGAGCAGTGATTCCCAAACTTTCTCATTCCGCGAGTCCCTTTCATAAAAATCCAAATAAATATTTTTAAGTATCATCTTCCTTACCTGAATATTAGTGGCTTAGCCAAGGGGGATGTTACGTGCTTATGCAACCCCCTTCAGGTACTATGGAAATTGAAATATTTCAATTTTGCGTGTAAATTACACTTAGACAAAAAATAATTAAAAATTTATTATTAAAATATTGTCCTATACCGCGTCGTAGAGTTCAAGTTTAGGCACTTAAAATTATCACTATGCTTTAATAATGTAATCATTTGCTCAACAACTTATGTGTTACTATGTAATCAAAGCAAAATATCGCGCCAAACTAACGACAGTCTTAGACAGGTAAATGCGTTAGTCGTTATAGTTAAAATTTCTTGTCGTTAAAAAAAAAACTTGAAAAATTCTGAGTTGTCTAAAGAAATTCACGCATATTCGTTAAGGATTCGATTTCTCTCGTCGACAAAATAAATTTTGTTAATTTACGCGTGCAAGCTTCTGTCTCAACTTCGTTGTTTAATTTAAGAAATCTTAAATCAGGGGTGGGGAACCTTTTTTTCATTGGAAGGCCAAATGTTACTTAACGGAGACCTCATCAGGCCGCATATTGCGATGCACGTTGCATACATTCACATTTATCAAAATTGAAATAATAAAGAGGCAAAGACAATTTAATGGCTTTTTAATTTAACGAATGCAGATTTCAATTCTTCATATTTACTAATATGTTTAAAAGCTTTGAAGGCTTTAACACAATATAATGACTTTTTAATCTAATGCAAAAAATTTTAATTTTTCATATTTGCTAGTATATTAATAAACTTTAAAGAAGTTAAAACAAATTAAGAACATGTAAATAAAATGTTCCATTCAATCACATTCATCAAAATAAGAAGGCAAACGCAATTTAATGACTTTCTTGTGAATGTTTGTTGTGAGCGTAAAACACCTATATATTCATTCATATTCCAATTTTGCAAGTTTTTATTCATATCTTGTTTATCAATTACCTTTGCCAGTCCAGGAAAATGCTCGGCTGAAACAACTGATCTGATAAGGCCAATTTTGAAAAAATTCAACTTCAACCGAAATGACTGAATTTGCTGCAACATTTCATATATCGTATGGATTTTGTTTTACCTTGTAGAGAAGTATTCAAATGATTTTGTTTTTAAATTAAATCACACAAAAATGCAACATTTCTGCAGAAATCTTTTTCAAAATTTCTCAAGGTTCATTCTGTTCTTTGAAAAAGCTCTTGACTTTTTTCGCAAAGCTAAAAGATTTTCTAGTATTTAACCTTGTGACAACCAGGTCTCTTAATGGTTTGGAAGATCTACACTAAATGTTTCATCGTCATATTGAAGAATGCTGCGAAACGCGATGCCGTGAAGCATTTGCTCGAATGTACCTAGTTCACAATACCAATAACTAGACGTAATGTGTCATTTAAAACAAGATTTGGCGCAAAGATTCTGTTGACGCAAAATACATATCTTTTGTTTACTCTTTCTGTAACTTTCATGCTAAAATCATATATGAGTTTGAGTATGTTTAGACAAGTATGCAAAAGGCCGCACTGAGTATCACAAAAGGCCACATGCAGCCTGAAGGCCGCCGGTTCCCCACCCCTGTCTTAAATGAGAACTAATTATATTCTACACTCAATCTTATGTTCAACAAATGAAGGAAAGAAATAAATACTCTTTGAATTGAACCAGTCCCATCACTGCAGACAAGGATTAACATAAACCCTGCAATGAAATACGCTCTGCAAACGCCATTAAGGATTTTTTCCGCGAACCCCCAGAGTCTTCTCGCGAACCCTTAGGGGGTTTGCGAACCACAGTTTGGGAACCTCTGTTCTAGAGCCTAAGCGGTTAAACGAAACCGAATGATATTTCTTATATAGGTATACTATTATCCAGAATAGAAACTGTGAAGAGACTAGTATAAAAGCCCATCAATATGACCGAAAGGAATATATTATTTATTATTCAACTTAAAATCTCGGGCTTATTGTTCTTAGAAATAATTTATTATAATCTTTCAAATATCAAAATTTAACTCAAAATTATAGAATAATGGATGTATAACATAAACTTTAATACTTTGTTCACACTATTTAAGATATTTCTGCATACACTTGTTTTTTATTTAAAAAAATTATAATTCAAAAGTATGCATTGGAAATTCAACAACAGATTTTAAAAGAAAACAAAATTAAATATAAAATTTAATAACAAAAAATTAGGGTTTTAAAATTTCTTTATACATAACATTCACGGTGAAAACACGTCTTTCATGTTTCAATTTTCCTTGTAATTGTGAATTTTTAACAAACTAAAATTATTTCCATTTCTGGTTAGCTATAGTGCAACACAATTGGCCATGAGCAAAAACTGTCTCATCCAGAAAAGGGCCTATATGAGAAAAGCTTTGCCCGAGCCTTTTATTGTCATAAAAAAGCTGGAATGATAGGAAATTGATGTCCTTTTACCCCCTCTTTCTCCTTCCTTTTTTCCATGCACCTCTCTCTGGACGACTCGTTAATTGCTTGATGGCTCATATTAAGGCACTCAATAAGTAATATTACTCATATTTGAGAATTTAGACAATAATGGGATCTCGATTTCGAAAATGGCATGGTAGTCAAGAGAAATCCTCATAAAATCGCTAAATTTTGCCAAAATAAGTCATTTAAATGTTAAATTCGAGCGTTTGCGGACGAAGGGATACAATTGAAGATAAGAATAAGAAACTTTGTCCAGTATCCTTGAAAATAGTTCCAGTTTGAAGATCGAGGGTCAATTTTTGTAATTTTTATGTGCGAAATAATGAATGCTTGCACGCCGCTAAATTGATTTTTACGTGTTATTTTACGGAAAATGGAAATTCTCGTCTGTAGTCGAACCCAGGACTTTTTTGAGGATTTTTTCGTAAATAGTTTTTACTATAAGAATCAAACATTCCTACCAAATTTCAATCTTCTGCCTAACTCGGAAAGTTGGTTAAAAAATAGCATTCCAGTCAGTCACGAATAGATCTCGATTGCCCCGCTCTTTTATAACGGCTCTTTAAGAGTGGCGCCACAGTCGAGCATTACACTTGACACATAACCAAGAAAATTACATATGTAGAGGGGTCGATGAACGGTATCGCGCAAATATGAAGGGTAGTTTATTCTGGTTGATTTCCACAAATTGTCGATTTATCAGAAAGCTCTAACGGTTTTGATTTAAATTCACTCGGTTATAGATCATGAAGTCATAAACAACACTGCATAACCCATATTTCTCAAAAAAATAACTATATAGTCTCCATCGGCATTGCAATAAATATATCGATTTTTACGCCCAACTCTCCCCAGTTCTCAACAATCTTCGTCCAGCAATGATGCCTCTGTGGCTTCGCCACTATTTACATATCAAATTTGATTTTCGCATGCATTAAGTTATCAATATATGAGTACCATTTACGTGCAGAAGACATTTTCCGCAGTGTTATTTCTTTATAGCAGTATGAGTCAGGAAAGAGTGTAGTTAGACCAGACGCACAAAGTTTGTGTATCGTACCGATTTTTTCTTCCTGCTGGCGATTTTTGTTTCAACTGACCTCGGTTGTTTTCTCTTACTTATTCATAGCTTGTGCTTGCTTTGTTGCTAGGCAGTGGTCGTAACGATCGTGGGTTTGTTGCTCATCAGCGTTTGCCCAGTCGTGATAAAACGGCTTAGCCTCCCGAATCGATCAAGTGATGTGAATCGTCACGGACATTGCATAGCAACCACTAGAGAGGATACGATCGCTACTTGTTGATTTTAAAATGCACCATCTGTCTCTTATGAGTTGAGAAATCGTGCCCGTCGTAAATGGCGTTTTAACTCCGTTTCGATAGTAATCGCTTCGATGGTTAATATCCCACGGGTTATTTTGATTTGGCGCCAGCATCCGCGGTTAAATAAACAAGAAGGAAAAGTGTATTCTATAAATGGAATAAACATAGATTTCAAAGGCGTTCTTAATGGGAAATACATATGAAACGGTATCAAAAGATTGGGCGGTTCTTGAATTTTTATCTCCGAAACTATGCGTCGTAATTGTGGTCACGCGAACTTTTTTTGGAGTTAATGCTGTCCTTTACCCGAGTAAATTATTTAATCTATGCCCACAGATTATGTTAAGACCTTGGGAGAGAAAAATGGTTAATTTAATTGTTGCTTGACGGATGCCTTTTACTGTATATACGAGTGTGTTTATTTAAGTGGTTGTTTATAAAGTGGAAGTTCTAATTGGCGGATGCAGTTAAAAATCATAATTTGACGATAAATTTTAATAAGGATCAATACTTAATTTAATTAAAATCCGTGGAGCGGTTTCAGAGATTAAACATGCGGACGGACGGAGGAGACGTGCGTGCGTTCAGCTAATACCGCTTCCTGTTAAAGAACGCCTGAAAACGAAGATGATAGGTGTCACGTGTAATGCCACGGAACTCGGTCGGAGTAATCGTTTAAAACGTTTATTCGGATTCGCGATAGCCGTCTCCTGCTTGACATCGCAGAGCTCGTCCTTCAGTTTTGTAGGTCATAGGTTTACGACACTGCCACAAACATAATTCTTTCCTATCAGATGGCGAATATCGTTGCGAACGAGAAGCTCATGATCGGAAATACGTCACGGGAAGGATAACATCGGGGCAGGTATGTCAAGCTCGAAGAGGCATCAGGGCAGCATTGAAGCGGCGGATGTTGTAGAAGGGCCGCATTAGGGTTACGGTAGTTTAATGAGGGCCAAAGTTGACAAAATAGACTTTTTATAGAAGATTGGACATCTGTTTTGCCACTAAAATTATAATTTAAAAGACACGATCTAATTTATCTCAGTAACTATGGGAAACTCGTATTATTAAAAAAATAAAATATTTATATAAAATCTCGAACGAATTAGTTGAAACAAAAATTAGCAGGACGGCACAAAAAGTGCCGCATGCGGCCCGCGGGCCGCCAGTTTGGCGTCCCTGTATCAGGGTTTCTCTTCGACGAAGATACGGATGGATTTTCGGCGATTGCATTCTGGGACGACTTCTCGGGAAGTCGAGAAATTCTCGCACGGAAAAGATTTGTGTAGATAATGTTCGCCGGTAAGGCGTCATCCGCTTCCGCTTCCAAGAAAGCGAAAAAAAATGAGAAAGAGGAGCGCGTCTGCTTCCCCGGAAAAGGCGCTCGTTAGTATCTGAGGGAGAAAGAGGTTTTACAAATCTCGGGGCGCTACGTCGTGAAGAGTCGAGCGTAAAAAACTTTTCTCTCCCTGTCCCTTCCACACGCGTGATTTTCCGAAGCATTTTTCTCCCCTGTGGGAAAAACCCGCTTGGCCGATTAGAGTAATCTTTTCCACTGCAAATCTGGACGCAGATTTCGCGAGCGGAAAAAAAACGAGCAACCGAAAAAGAAAAAATCCCGGTTAACGTTAACCGCTGTGGCAAACCCTTCATTATGGTCCGTCTCTCGGAGGTGATTATAAGTCCGCGTCCTCTATAGGCAAACACTTTGGCTCGGTGGCGTGACTCAGGAAGTATATGGAGCAATCGAGGCTGGCAGCCTCGCTTTGCAATCACGCCTGGTAGTGGCGATTATCAACTCTATTCGTAAACAGATGAGCGGGTCGCACGGAGATAGAGAGGAGGGTGGGGGAGGAGGGAGGGAGAGGCGGGAGGCAGAAAAAAAGAGGGGAAGGGAGAAAGGCGGTCTCGATCTATTCCTCTTCCTATCCCAAGACGAGACGTTAAGCCCAATTGATGCAGGCTAATCTGGTACTATCTGCGATCTTGTTGACGCGTTAGAACCGTTCCTCCAATCGAGTACGTCACGGACCGGTTATGTGTGACACATGAAGACCTCCAAGAGGGGAGAGAGGCATCTCGTTGGATAGGTATAACCAGTTGGCCCTTTTTTCGTGGCGTTTCGCGTGTCGGCACGTGCCATTCTTATACAGGCCGAAATTCTTCTTTTCGCTCGTCCATTTTTTTACTTTTTCCATATACGAAGTATAGCGAAGGTATTGTTTTCATGAAAAAAAATCGAATTCGAGATTTCAACGGAAATACATGTTTTAAGGCCCCTTGAGCACGTTTCGACTATTTTCTCGATGATGTCTGTGACCGGAATTTTGTGGGCGCTATAACTCAAAAACTAATAATCCGATCACCATAAAATTTAGCATTTGTATTAGAAAGTCAAGAACGGGTTTGATTTGAGGTAAAATCGGCCGACCAGAAGTGTCTTGTCTTGTCACATTCGATTTTTTTTTTAATATTTGCTTTAATATTTTATGAATGTAAAAAAGTATTGGAATAAAAGTTGTAGGAAATTTAATTTTCTGCAACCTTTGTTTGAAACATTTTCCCAAATAATGCATTGTTTAAGAGGTATTTTAAAACTAATGTTTTAGCTGCCACCACTACATTACCTACCGGCGACTATTGTAAACACTTGACGCTTAGTTACGCCTTACAATTAGTAACGCTTCTTTTTCTTTCTTAATTGTTGGAGCTTCCTGGCCATATCCAATAGCAGAAGGGTACGGTTTGAGTTTATTTATGTTATTTGTAAAGTCTTTAAATTTTTCTCGCAGTTTCTAAAAACATTTACTGTCTTTTAACCTATTTGGAATTTTTGAAATATTACAGGTATGGAGAAAGTCATGTGGAGGCCACATCAGATTTTTTCCTTATTAGCATTCTGATTTCATTAGCCATCTTTTGCTTGTCTCATAACGTATCATATTTTTTTGATGAGATGGATTTTTTTCATAGATCTCCCAGAATGTCATCGCTAACTGGGAGCCTACATTAATTTTCGCTTAAGTAATATCTGTCATTTCATTAAGCTCCAAGGACTGGGAAATTTTCCATTTTGAACGATTAATTGTTTTATCCACGAGGTCCCGCGTTGTCTCCTGGTAAATCGTGCTGTCTAAACTTTCCCGTTATTTCTGTCTTATGTGTCTTTGCAATATTTTATGAGAATATACGAATAATGTATATAACTACGCATAAAAACAATTAAGTTTAAAAATGTAGATAATCTTAAATTTGCAGAAACCGGAAAAATCGTTAACAGTGGAATTTAAAATGAAATTTCTTTTGGTTTTGTTGGATATGTTTGTGTTGAATATAAAATCATTTTCACGATCGCTGAATCCTACATTCTGTCAATTTTAATTTCACTTAGGAGGTTGAATATGTATGTTTGTCGCGTATTTTCTTTAAGTGGTAGTACTTTATTATTGCTTCTGCGGTATTTTCAGGGAATAAAAGTGTTATGGTTCCATCACAGAAGCTAATCGGAACGAAAGAATCAATAGAGTGTTGACCGTGATATCGTGGTATAGCAAATATACGGCCTTGCCCGGACACGTAATGAACTGGCATCTGATAAGCTGTCTGTGTCAGATTTGACCTCAATTCAATCATTATCAGCTCTTTTTTTCCAAGCAAAAATTGCTCATGTATTCGGTTCATCCGTCCGTCTATCCATCTACAAAATATCTAAAAAGGTGACACGTTACAAATGCCAAAATTCCAGGATAGATATTTTTACATTAGGGCGACATATGGTGTACATTTGGTGGATCTAGGATCAGCTGCCGGGGAGTAATAAAATAAAATGGCAAAAAAGTACATGCTGATACAAATGTAGGCAACCAGAAATACGTCGCATCTGGGATTCTTGACTCTGATGGAAAAATAGTACTAGTCGGTGAAAAAAAGAGCGCCTTATGTAATTTGCTCTGCAACTTTTCCCTCTCTTGTTACGTTAATTTTGTAAGATACTGCGTCGAGAGACTCTAGTTTTGCACAAAGTTAAATTGTTTAAAATGTTTTTACTTGTGTATTTGTGTGTTTGTTACATTTTGTAATATGTATTCGCTAAGAATTGAAATACAGCATTTGAAGCTGAGAATATTACCATTAGCCACGACGAACACAATCAGCCAAGCAACCAAGCGGAAATCGAACGGACGATCTGAGTATTTTATAAGCATTTATTTCTTTAAACTCCCGACCATATCTTCAATTGAGACTTATCAAAGTTGCATTTTTATTAATTTTTAAATCTTTATAGGATTTGGCTCATTTAAAGGTGTATTCCATTTCCAACTCGTTATGTCGAACGATTTTTACCAGGATATTTTTTCATGCTTGATTAGTCGAATTTTCATTCTTATTATCTGTATTTAATTTTACATTCTATCCCCGAAGGAATCTCGTCTTTGTTCTCTCTTTTTTATTCAGGTTCTTCATCGAAAGTATAAGCGCGTTCTCTTGTCTCTACTAATCCTCAAATTATGTTCATTAGTGATAATATTCAAGAGATAAGCAAATTAATGGTCGCGTTATTCTGATTAATTAATAGAATGTAGAAAGAAACTTGTAAATTTTTAAAACTTATGGCAGGGCAGAGGATAAGATTCAGTTAATATTGATATTCACCAGAGTTATCAAGCTCGTCTTACGGCTGAAAAAAAATTCAAGACTAAGTACTTAAAAATCAAAAGATCGTAAGAAGTGCTTATCTCAGGTATCTTCAGTAGCTGCAACACCGAATGCAGATTATATATGAATTTCGAATCTCCTTTCGGTGAATTAGTATTGATGACGGCTGCATTGTAGTCTAAAAGCGCATCTAGTTTTCACAACCTCGTTGTGGCTATTGGAGATACCTGAAATAAGTGGCTTATTCAATCTTTTGATTTTTAAGTTCTCATTCTTGAACAATTTTGATATATTTTAACGGATTACTAAAAAATAGTTTAATTTTAATCTCGAGCCAGATGATCATCAATTTCTCCTCGAGGCTTGCATTTATTTGCCCCGGAATTCAAGGACTAAACGATTATCGTTATAATCTAATTCAGCTTAATCGGGCACCGCCGTGATTTGTTCATACAGAATAATGCGTTGGCAAAAGATCGTTATGATACGGGATTTTTGCAAAAGTCCTTTCTTTTTCTTTGATCTCAATGGCTGAAGAATAATCTGGAGGGGAAAATATCAATATGCAAATTGGCGTCATTTTGTTTGGAACACCTGCTGTTTTCTCAGACCGGTTACGACTCCAATGATTTTTCCTTAACTGGAACGAGATACTCCGCCGGTATGACGCGTGCATAATGAGCTCCTCGCAGCCTCCTATATCGAATCAGTCCTAATTGGAGGGAGGAGCCGCGGTGAGATATGCAGGTCAGGGTGCTGGGCGGTAGCGGGCCATTAGCCTCGGAATATGGGCAATGCGAGACCAAGTAAAATGTACACATCTCCTGGTGTAGCACAGTCATTTTCTCAAGGTCCCGTATATAATAACTCGACTGCCTCAAAGAGAACAAGGGGAGCGCCACGAGGAAAGAAATTGAAATATGTTACGCTTTGATGGTAGAATTTTTCCTTTTACGACAGGTGTCTAATTGCCGGAATGAATTCGTTCTCTGTAATTGATGTAATAGAGGAAAGCATGAATCATTCACCGCGTTGGATGTTGAATGTATAATTATCGCTGGATCTCGCACGTGTAATGTCGGCTTAAGACACGTTTCCTTGAAAAAGTAAAACGTACTCATGTTTTAACTGTGTCTTTACTTTTGTCCGTTTTCGCTTGAATGTTTATTATTTTGAGCCGTCATATACGTCTCAGATTTTAGATTTTCTGGGACAATTCATTTTTTCATCCAAAAGATCGTTTTGTTGGAAATATCACAACTTTGGAACGATATTTTGAAGAAGCATTCATTTCCAGAACTTTGACCGAGCGTTCCAGGACTTTAAGACTTTATGCGGTTTTATGGAAATCTTGAACTGCTCTATCTATCTAACGGAGATGGAAAAAAATCAATTTTTTGTTTTTAGACATTCGTCAAAAATCTTTTTGAAGAATTGCTGTTTTCGTAAAGCATTACAGTTTCTTTGACAGGACATGGGAAACGAACTACCACCGCTTTCTTTAGCAGGAATAAATAATTCTAGTTATAGCCGTTGTTTACGATTTACAATTGTGGTCAACACCAAATCAAGTAGGTCTTATGGCGGGTCGACTTCCTTTCTTAAATAAAAAGCGGATGAACGTACGGCGGATTTCAAAAAAGGTTTCTTCCTGTGAAACGAACTAGTCAAAGCAAGGTCACTACCGCGGTGATTTTTTTTTTAGCCAGAAACAAGGAAATGTGTTTATAAAGTAGTTTCGAAACTGATTTTCTCGCGCACTCTATGTTTATAAAAAATATCACCGTGACGGAGTACAATATAATGCTTTTGGTCTCTCTTACAGTTCAAAATATTTGACGAAAGTAATGTCCGAAATGTAAATAAACAACCTTCGCGAATCGACCAACCAACGACGGTATATAGTTTGTGGAGCGTGATATTTCCTCAATTATTTGTCCACGCCCTCTCCTGTGAGCGTCGGCAAAAATTTTCATCGCAACATTTCCCAATTAATATGATGTGGTAGTCTTTACTGAGTTTATCATTTACATTTCACAAAAAATTGTCGGAGTTCATTATTTTGCTGCAGTTGTTTTAGAAATCGGCAATCTCTTGTGTCAGTCAATCGTATATACTTTTTAAAACGATGAATTTTATTCTTGTTCTTCTAGTTCATCGTTTTATTCGAAATTTTAAGTGATAGTAAAACACACAAAGAGATAAATTTATAACGGTTAGACAGGTTTGTTAGCCGATGCCAAGCTTCATTTAAAATGTTACAAATATGTAAACTCGAAAATATAGCTTCTAGATTTGATGCCCCGAGGGCAGACCTGTTTCCCGCGTTTACTTTCCGAAGATAATCGGTCTCAATTTTTCCAGGTGATTTTTAAAAATGTATTTGGTTTGATCACTGGCACAAACCGCTTCGTAGTGAATCAGTAATTATGGTGGGTGTTTGGTTGCATAACAGTTAGAGGAGAAGTTTCCGTTTGGACGCGGTCATCATCAGCGGTATTGCAGATGTGGGCGCGATTTATCACGCAATCTGTAAACTCGTTTATTCCGTATTCACTGGCACAATACTCGCCCTGGCACAATTCTCGCCCTCTAATTTTTAGATGTGAGGAGTAGAAAATTGTTATTCCTGGCGCAATCCAATTCACCCAATTTTTTTCCTTAATGGCAGTGTCGGCGAAATTTTCTGAGGAAGAAGTAAATCTGAGGAAGAGAAACGTAACTGGTCGGGATTTCGAGTCCGATTCCAATATGCGCTACAAAACAGTTTGAAGAAACTGAAAAATAGCAATATTTTAAGCAAAAAATTCAAAGAGTTCATGTTTCTGATACGGCGTATCCCTATCCCACGTTCTATCCCCATAAAAAGTGCGACTATTGTGAATATGCGGAGAATAGGTGCGGTAACAGCTTGAAGAAAATCCCGGGTTTTCTCGGTTCTGGTATAGTCTCCGGGTCCGATTTTATTTGTCCCAAAATTAAAATACTACGGAGATAACGCCGGTGAATGGTAAATCTTCGCAGTAATCGCCAGAAAGAAAGGTTCTTCTTGTCAGTGGCGAAGCGTACTAATAGCGAACCGGTGCGATGAACTTATTTGTTTTTTGCCATGTTAATATTTTGGCTCGCTTTTTTTTGTAAATTATTTTTATTCATTCCAAATCGGAGGTTGGAGTCTCTCCAACATCGTAATTTTTAGGCTGGTTTCCAAAGGAAACAGCCTTATGAAAGGGTCCTGTCTGTGTGCTTGTGTGTAAGTATGTGTGCCCCCTACTAACAACTTTTGCGTCATTGGACATTTTCATGAAACTTGGTATGGGGCTCGTGCTGCCAGGGCCCACCTCCGAGCTATATTTTATTTGGTGAAGATTGAAATCCCGGGTTCGATTCCAGGGACGTTTTTCCCTCTTTGTTTTACATAGGAAGTCTCAAATCCATCGTGCAGATAATGTTTTCTTTAATACATTAAAATATCTTAAAATTGTGATATCGGAACGAGCTTTGTAGTGTTCTTAGGGGAAAGAATGTAGATTCTGATTCTTACCACCGAATTTTGATAATAGATCGTGTTTTCTTGAAATTCTAGTAAAACAGCGTTTTTTTTGCGTTTTAAATCGCATTTTATCGGATTTTTGTCATGGAGACGATTATTACCGAACTCTGCTCGAGTATAGACGAGTGAACAAATGGGTTATTTTCATTTCCGCTCGACTACTCATCAGCAATGAACAGTTGATCCAGACATATTAACGTATAAACAGTAACATTTATTAAATTCGTTTATTTAATAAAAATACATGAAAAATATAAGGTCAGAAAGAGATTTTGACATTGCTTTTAGTATTTTAAACGTGATAATGGCCTATTAATTCGTTTTTCCAATTTATCTCTACCATTGATAAACTATGAATTACAAGCGGTAGTTATGGTATGAGAATTCCTTGGAATGACTAACACATACTGAAACATTCCCTGTCAATATAACTAATCAATTCGGGACGTCAACGTTGGGAAACCAGCCTGCATTAGTCCTGGTTTGGACTTCTTGTTTCGTTTGTCGGGAGAGCGCAATATGTAATTGTTTTCAATTATTAAGCGTTCTTTACAATAAGTAAAAAAAGAACGCCTTTTGGTCAGGTCGTGTCCGTGCGTCCGCATATTTCATCTCAGAAACTTCCGGGCGGATGTTAATGAAATTTGGTATTTAGGACATAGGGGGAAAGAAGCTAAGACAATGATATGTGTATGCATATGGTTTACGTGGCCTAATCGTGAGTGCCACTTTACTGGTTACAAAAAATGAACTTTTCTTCATATCTCCTAAAATACATTTATAGCAAAAAAGTCTTCAAATAAAATTGTAGAGCTAGTGAAATAGCATATGTTTCGTTCGTTGCATTTTGATTGAAGGAGTAGCCGCTTTCAAGAAAATCAACGAGAAAGTCGTAATTCACTTTGAACTTGGAAATATATTCCCGTGTTTCTTAATTATTGTCAATGAAAACTATCTTCGTGGTAACTGAAGTAAACAATAAATGAACCTAAATACGTACATTTTCTTTACGTGTACACAGCGTTTGTAAGTGAAAAGAATTTACGACAAAGGAATGAACGTGAACATAAAGATTATTTACTACTATTCGAGTGAGGTAGGTATGTTTTAAATAATTGTCGATTGTTTTATTAATTACATCTGATTAAGAAATAAGTCGGTTAATAAAAAAAATCGATATTTCCTTGGCATCACTACTGGCATTTCAGTTCTTAGACATTATATCAAGCCAATAATATTTATATTTTTTGGCATAGTTGCATAAAGGTTTGTTCACACTTAACGACATGGAAAACACCAGTCCACACTAGGACGGCAACGACACGCCGCAGACACGACAGCGGCAATGCTCAAAAAGAATCCTCGGCCAGTCGTGTTGTGTCTTTGCCTGCGAGCGGGTCCAGTGTGAATTAGTCGGTCAGCAACGCACAGACACGTTTTACAGTCATTAAAATAGTTTCCTTCAAGTGCAGTTCTAGCGTCATGAATGTGGAGCATCTAATTGAGCTTGTTAGTGGTTTTGTTTCTCCAAGCCTTTTCCTACCAAAGACAGCACCTCATTGAACTTTGGCTCCGGCATTCTGAAATATTGGTTGAATTTGATTGAATCTTCTATAAGTTCTTTGTATAACGTGTGGTATTCGCCTTCTTCTTTTCTTTTCAATAAACTTCCATGCACCCTCTTCATTTTCCTGTTCTGGTGTCCATCTTCGTCCAAAAGCAATGCAATGCATATCAACTCCTCGTCGGAAAACATCTTCACTGAGTAAGAGACGAACAGAGCCTGGGGTTGTTGACGTGTCGCTGCCGTCCCGTGTCTTTGCCGTGTCGTTAAGTGTGAATCAACCTTAAATCGTAAAGAACGCCTCTGTTTCGCATGTATGCACGCATGATGCGTGCGTCTTTCCTCCCGTGTCACAATATTTCTGGCGAGACTCGTCAAAATAATTTAAAATCATTTGCTATCACCGTATCATATCGAAAGTTGTACTGTCTTGCTCGTATCGAAGGGTAGTAAGTTTGTTTCACATAAAAACCTTTTTTACTTTTTTAATAAAAAAATATGACGGACCAAAAAAGATTTTGCGCTGGGGCCCCCATAAAATTTGCCTCGCCACTGTATCTATTCCTCCTATAACACGGACTCCCCGCAACATCGTTTGATTTTTTAATACAAAAAATTCAGATAATGGAGGCCATGTTTCACATTAGCGCGATTTGGTCGGGATGTGGGATTTCAGATTGCTGAACGAGGAGACATTTATGATGGTCCGATTGTGATGTTTATAAGCTTAGATAATCTACAGCAATATTCTCTTTATAGATATATATGTGTATCAGAGAGTGGTTTGGGAATTTGGAACTGGAGGGTGTCAGAAGTTACATAGAGCATAACATTTTGGAAGACCCGATTGCTTTGTTTATAAAATTAGATAATCGACAACAACACTATTGGTAGATATATATATATATATATATATATATATATATATATATATATATATATATATATATATATATATATATCAATAATTTGGTCACTTTCAGTTACTCTATCGCTGAAGAAGGACATAGGCCCGATAAGCTTGCGTGTTTTTTGTGTTTTTTTGTGTTCGTGTGTTGTACGTGTCTCTTTGACGCCCCGAGCAACCTGCCAACTTGGTCCCCAACTTTTTTAGAACTCATCCCCCGGATGTACAATTTCGATGTAACCAAGTTGAAAATAAGATTAGTAGCATCTTTTTCGCTACCGTTTGTTTGCCTAACACCTCTCCGTCGGATCGTTTCCTCAGCCGCATAATTTTACGAGCACTCGACCAGCGATCCGCCTCGGGGCGTGACTGAATGCCGCTGACCATGTACGTGCTGGCATAAGCGGCAGATGTTATTTACGACGGAGATATCCGTCCATCCTCAGTTTTTTTGTCCCTTCCCCGTCTAATGACTACTCCGTACTCTCATCTTCTGGATCGCCGGAATGCGGACCGGTTTCATTCCCGTCGTCCCGCGAGGAATTCGCGATAAAAAAACATCTCTTTAAAAAACGCGCGGTGCGCATTTTCCGCATTTTTTGTTTATCGGGAATGCGTTTGCTTTCGATTATTGAATCATTGCGAACACCCCTTTCATCTTCTCGTCTTTTGCGCAATCCTGCGCGGCCGCGGAATAAAAGAGCGCGTGTTATCAGCGGTGGAAGCAGAGCTGGTCGTTTCCCTCCCATTCTCTTTCTATTTGACGACGGGGCGAGAGTTTATACGGATAGCTTTGATAGGTTTTCGTGGAAACTCCTTTCGCCGCCTCAATTGTTTGTAATCGACGAGGGAACGTGTTGATGGCGACATAGAGACCTTGGATATTCGGAGAAAAATTTTTTCTCGGAAAAGCGTATCTAGTGCTCCTTGTTGCTACGGAGTGCTCGCGAAACAAAACATTGCGTGTTCAACCGTCGACGCGCTATAGAGATTTTATCGCGATGAGTTTTTGGAAATTTTTTCCTCGAATCCTGCTATCGAATTCACCTTCAGAGGCCTCAGCAAAGCGATTTTGAAAAGCTGTTATTCGCGTGTAAATAATTTATGACTTAAAACATCGTGTTGAGTTTTTGAGATTTTTCCTCCTATCCTGCGTCTCGGATTCACCTTCAGGAGCTTCAGCAAAGCGATTTAGAAAAGCTATGTTGTTCACGTGTAAATAATTCACAACATAAAACAAGTATTTAATTTTAAATACCCATAGGGGTAATCGATGATTAAAATCACGTGAAAATCACTTCGCCGAGTTCCTCGTAACAGTCACGTATTTCTTTCACGTTTCGCTAGAGGTTAACTGCCTTTTTTTCTTTCAATTTTCTACGTTTACGCGATAGTTCTCTTTTTCATTTCGCATGCGATCCAATTAGGTAATTTATGTTTCTGCACGCGCACGTTCTGCTAGGCCTCTCTTTGTTAAGGAGGAAATTGGATAGCCGAGTCTCTTTGTGTTTACGTCACCAACAGATGCCCTCGACGATTCCGTAACGAAGTTATTATCCCTTTGATTATCCACTCGTGCCGCTGCCTGGTTAATGCCATCTATCGAATTGACAGACAACGAATTTCAGCTCATGCGTTCCTCTCTTTATTTACGGGAAAACAGGGTTCCGTCGTTTCCATTAGAAAAAAATTTCCTGTTTCTAAACTACTTCCTCTTAATTATTCGATTATGCGCCGCGATACGTTTTTTATGTTAATTGTATAATTGCCCTCGATTACATGTCGCTAGGATATTTCAGCCGCTTTTCCTCGGCATGTTTCCGTCACGTGATGTCGGTCGGCTTTTTTCCCTTAGCGGGATTCGGCAAAAATGTTCCTCTTCCCCCGCCGCTCACGGTTTCTGAGAAGGATATTCGCGACTCTCGTAGTTAACAATCGGATCGGTTATTATTTTGCGTGAAATTGTGTCGAGGTAAGTGTTGCAGGAGGAGGAATTCTGCGCTGCTTGGATGCTCGTCAATCATTCTGAAAAGGTTGGTTGAAAAATGAACGAGCTCGTATTTCCTGCATGTCCGCGTTGGGCATCCCTATACTCGTAGAACGGGTTTGTTTAGATTATACGTGTTTATGATTCTGGGTAGTCATTTGTGACGAGTCAGTCTCCTTCCTTGTGCGTTGGGCGTGAATAATCTGGATGTCGCCGGATGTATCCAAACAGTCTCGCTCGACCTGCGGGTTGTCTGTCGCTTTTTTCCGACCGTCATGTTGTCGCGGAATTTTTTTGTCGCTACGGGTATGTCGCTGATTATGACGTGCCGTTATTAATGACATGGCAAAATTTGTTACTTTACCGTGAGAATTTTTAATATTTATATAACTGTTTTTTGCAGTTATACTGGATTTATATCCAAATTAATGTGTTTTAATAAGGCGATAGTTTTTAAAAATAATAATTAAAACCGTTATGGAAACATGGCTTATGAAGATCTGGCGGAAAAAGTCATTATTCAATATTTTTCTCTGAGAGAAAGGGAGGAAGGAAGGTGGTTGGAGGATCTTAAGGCATTGAGAACTTAAAGGAGAATATTCTCCTTGAATTATTTACATCATTAATCTAGGGCTTTTAATTGATTTAATTTTGCACGAACTGATTTAATGAGTTAATTGATAGTTCCATATGATATTTATATCAAACTTATAAATGAAATAATCTCTCATATTTAACAAGCGTAATCAATTAGAACTGTATATTATGTTATTTTCCCCGCATGAAATTGAAAAGTATTGTCCAAAGAACGAGTCAGACGCGATTACCTTGCCTTACCTTTGATAAATCATTACGAAAAGAGAAATTTTCTTGTACAGAATCAATTTTCGTCTCTATCGGCCAAATGCAGTAATTAATCGTTTAAAAAATCGCTGGTGGCCTCAAAGAAATTATTAAAATCTGAATTCTAAATTTCATAATACTACTAATATTGCATTTGTTCTACTGATATTTATATTTATTTTGAAATAAACGTAAACATTCAAAGAAATGGGTATAGCACAATATGTTTGATAAATAATGATCCTAAACATTTCACGAAAAATTAGTTTAAGAGTCCGTCGAAACTTGACGTGCGGATTACTTTTATCTCATATATACGCCTGGGCCGAGGCGGATGGTGGATTTTCGGGGTCCTCAATATAAACATAATAAAAGAACAATAAATAATAATAATGGATGATAACAATAATAATCACAAAAAGAGTATTTTGTGTATATTTATTTTGTATATTGTCACAACACAATGAAATATTCTATTACATCCACGTTTTTCTTATATAAAAATATAATTTATAAAATATAAAATAGGAACTATATAGGAACAATTGTAAAACAACAAAAAATATTTGTTTATATAATTATCGATTTATTTATATTGTATCGTCCTTCTCGCCTTTAAATTATAATAGTTTTTTATAGTATCTTCGTATGTTAATGACTTACAATTAGTTATATCACTCTCCGTTTATAATAAACATAAGTGATTTAATCTTTCGTTCAACATTGTCGATCTAAATTTATTTTTAATATAATCCATTTCTGAAAATGACCTTTCCGCCTCAAAATTCGTTATAGGCAATATTAAATATATTTTCAAGGCAGTATGAAGATTAGGAAAAACATCCATTAATTTCTTATCAAATATTATTCTGTAAATATCAGAGCATCCTAGACCAACACTTCCATTTTTATTTAAATTTATGTCCTTTAGAAATGCCTTAAATTGTATACATTCATTTTTAAAATTTTGTTCCAAATCGCCAGAGCATTGATCTAAGATTATATTTATGCTTTCTGTATCTACGATGTCTTTGCTTTCATTTAAAATATCAAAAACAAATTTATATCTTATTCCTAAATTTTCGTATACGCTTACTCTTCTGTTTAATTCAGTAATTAATGTGTCAAGAACGATATTTAAGATTTCAACGCGAAATGTATCCCTTCCTGTTATTTTATTGCCTCCATCTGAAAACATCTTGTCATAATTCTTTTTTTTCGTATCGCTATGTTGGTAGTTTATTTCATGACATATACTTTTAGCAAATTTTTCATATTCTATTAATTTCTCTGCTGAATTTGTTCGAATATTTTGAATCATTATTTTTAATGAGGATAGTAACGCAAAACCTTGATTTAAATCCAAGCCAGGTTTCTGCAAAACTTTGCTAGCACTGATAAATCTCTCTAATATTTCCTCCCAAAATACTATTAAAATCGCGTTTTCCAAATTAGTCATTTTTTAATGTAAATTTTTCGCTTCTCTTCTGCAGTCTGGTTTTTCTTTGAAATTTTCATTTATGGTTTTATGAATATCTAATATCGATTTATAGCTAAATTTCAAGGCTTTTACAGGTTCATAATGTTGTTAATAATAATAATCTTCTTGTTTGACTCAAGTTTTTTAATGACTGCAATTTTAAACTCTTAAAATATTCAGATACAATAGCCCATCTGAGGGTGGATGACACGAAAAAATCGCAAATCGCCGAAGAGACCCGGCTACACACAGGTTTAATTGCTTTTTTTAGCACCTCCTGTCAAACGTGTCACGTCGTTGCTGAAAAAGTTGACTGGTTTGGCATGGAATAAGACGGAATTATTTGAAAAGTAATTTGATAATTGTGGTTTAACATAGTAAAAAATAGAGTACAGTAAGACCTCGGTAATCCGAAATTTCGGTTAATCCGAACAGGATGTAAAAAAATAGTCTTAAGAAAGTTTTATTTATTTAGACGAAAATTGACAGAATGCTATAACTTACACATTTATAAATTAGTCCTTTTTTACAAAATATTTTGTTTTCTTCTGATAATGTGTTGAACGACGAGAAGAGGCTGCCATGTCCCGCCAGCGCTTCACAAAAATCATATCTGTAGGCGTTGCTTTACTGTGCTGCTCTACGTACAGCAGAGCGCGTTCCAACGCTTCCAATCCCTCAATGTGTGAGATTACTTCCGTTGTAGCTTCGACCGAATCACTTTCATTCGAGTCAGAACAACGCATCATCAAATTTGTTGAATTATGACACTTTCGATTTGTGACGATTGCCGAGAGATTCAACACTAATAGTGGCACAAAATTGTCTAATTTTAGTACGATTCTTTTTCCAGTCACTAATGGTTGTTTTTCCGACACCACTTTCGCCTTTGTCAATGCGTTTGAGCTATTCCAACATCTTTTAACAAACACGAGCTGTGCTTACGCTTTTTGGACATTTCTACGGCGACAGTAATTTAAAACACTGTGAAAAGCCCTGCACTGCATTACACAGCTGTACGCGAAGACGGTAAAAACAGCACTGAGCAAAGAATGCAGTGGTTTGTTGTGACCGCTCGAGAGCGTGGGAATCTCCGAACCCCTCCCCCCCGCCGCTGTTTTTTATAAAACCCGGTTAATCCGAAAATTCACTAATCCGAACATACCCGAATCCCAATTAGTTCGAATTAGCGAGGCTCTACTCTATTTAATGAACGGTACCAAAATATAGAGAACTTTTTCATTTCAAATTAGAATAGTATATGTCGTACGCAAGATGGAAAAGCAAAAAAAGTGACTTTTGGGGGCCCTAAGACAACCGGGGCCTTGGGCTGCAGCCCAATTAGCCCATATATAGATCCGCCCCTGCGCCTGGGAGACGGGACAGAAATCGGCTGAAAATATCTGGGACTCGGACGCGTTTGATCTTCATATCTTTACATAATCCATTCGATAATTATTTAAAAACTCATGGGAAAATTTTCAACCTTTATTTTTTAAAGAATATGTACCGCATTTGTAATTTTTCTACAATTTGTCGCTTATTCTGGGAACTTAGGCTAAGTTTATGGTTTATCCGGAATCGATAAAATGGTTGCAATAGGTGGTGCAGAATCAAATGGGCCTTCTACTATCGAATCGATTGTAATTATAACTTTTAGATACATGCGCATTGCTAAACGCTAAAGTCGTTTAGTGGTTTGAGGTCGTATTATTTCTCCCCTTCTTTGGGCGTGCAATTCATTTTCCCTGACCTAAAAAAACGCGCCTAGTTCACTATCTTGCCCTTATCAGCAGTGGTTACGATCGTAAAAAGCTATCATTAAAAATGACTCCTCTGACATAAACACAAAGTTCCAAGATTTCTGCCAATTGACAGCAACATTACGTAATTAATAAGCTTTTCTAGTCTATAGTACTGAAAGAGGTCGTTGAGAAACTATAATTTCTTCAAGAATAAGCATTTAAGTATAAAACATTGAAAAAAATAAGAACTTATCTTAGGTATCTCCAATAAACACAACAAAGTTATGAAAACCGTCTTTAGTGATGATTTACCGAAAGTAGATTCTGAGAAAGAACAATTGTTTTCAGTGAGTCACCTCTGAAGTCGGTTGCATTTTATACTTAAGTGCTTATTCTTGAAATTTTTAAAGTCAATAAGACGAGCTCGATAATTCCTAGTAAATATAATTTCCTTCCTTAACCTTTTTGAGCTTGCGAAGCAAGTTCTTCCGTTTCCTATTTTTTCTACAATCTTTCTTACTATAACGCGAATTTTACTTATACTTAGTTTGGTCTTCGCGAATTCTTTTAACAATGTAATTGTAATTAATTTATTTCACCACCGAAATTCTTTTAATGTGCTTTTCGTAGTTTTCTTTCCATCCAGTTTTCATTGTTTAATTAAATCTGCAAGCCATATCCCTGGCGTTGAAAATTTTTCAGATACACATACGCACTATATTTTTTCAGTCATCTTCATCCTGAGAGTTTTGTCCCAAATTATTGCAGCGCATGAAAGGTCAAAACCTTAAGTGCCTGTAGCATAAGTAAGGGAAAGATTCAAATTATGACGAGTAAATTGGTTATTAATTTTGATCTTGCGTTGTTATTTTTGTCATGGGTCTTTATTTTTACTCTTTCGATTATGTATTTGCACGAAAAGCGAATTCGGAATTTACGAAGCTAGCATGAGTCGTTTATTTTCTTATCATCCCGATAAACCCCTATTCTTCGCTAAAATTCATGTTGTTTTGAATATGGGCGCTGCTTTAGGTTAGAAATATTAATGTTAGTTTCAGTAGAATTTTCTGGCCGATCGGTGTCTTCGGGTAGATAAGAATCCATTATTGAAACATTCTCTGATTGCTGCCGTTAATATTCCCCGTCCTTATCGTTAATATTCGTCATCTCTATCGTTGATATGCTGAATGTAATCTGAACGGATGGTATATACAAAATAATGTCAAGTGAAATAATGATTATTCTCTGATATCCCCTCGCTGAATTGACTTTTTAAAGTTTGTAACATCGGAAGTCAATTTTCTGAAGTGATTGTCATCATTTTTGCCGAGAGGTCATTGGGCTATACGCTATCAAAGAATTTGCTCGTATGTGGCCCACATTTCGAAGTACACTTCATTCATATTTCGTCAATTCTTACCCGTTTCCTTTTGCGCCGAAACCTGCTCTTTTGTGTTGACACGCGACAATTTTATCCACGCTCCCGGACACGGGTGACCTTAACTCGACAATGCTGTTTAATTTGGAGTCGTCGTTCGGAGTTAACTCATTTCAATAGACTCCCGCGACTCCGCCACCACCCTATTGCGGAAACAACGTCATTGAATCGAGTCGTGGATGCGTTCCTTCTTGTCGATCGTAGCGAAAGAAAAACATCACGCGAGTATTATTAGATCTACCTTTACATCAGCTATAATTTAACGTAAAATCACATGTTAAATTGTAAGAGTATGACACTCGATCGTATAAGGTGGGGGTCATCAACCTTTTCTTCACAGTGGGCCGCATTAGCGCTTGAGAAAGCTTCATCGGGCCGCATTGGAGGTTGCCAGCCAGATAAGTTTGAACTGGAAATTCCCGAGAGGATCTGTGGTCTCGTATTAGTAAAATTTCAGACTTGATTGTGTATTAAGTTAAAAAAAAACAGAAAAGGTTCTACGACGATAATTTTAATCGAAAAGTACGAAAATTTGTGTTACATTTCACGGATCGCGTTATGGGTTTGCGTACCGCGTAAAATTCTCTCGCGGGCCATAGGTCGACGACCCCTGGTGCAAACTTTTGGTCACCGAGTTGCGCACCAAGTCAAGTAAATTTCGCGGCGCGAGCAGCCGTCCATTTTAAGTTTCGAGTGACGGAGAACGACATTAAAATCGCAATCATCGATCGATCGGTGTAAAAATCTGTACCAAAATGAAATTACGCAAGATGGTCTTGCGAAATCGATCACGTAGTCGGCAGAGAAATCGTTTTTTCTGTCAGTAATACACCAGAAATAATGGAAAGGAAACGTTTGAACGCTGAGGGTTGCGTGAGAGAGAGGGGGGGGGAGAGGGTTGTATAAAGAAGAGGTGTAGGGTTTATTGGAGAGAGGGCGGTCTGGGAACGGCCGAGTGTGAATGGAGGGGACGAAATCAGCAGTTGCGAGGTGGTAGGGCGCAGGCGCGGACCTCTTCCTCTTCTTCTATCTCCCTCTCTCTCTCTCACCCTGCATCCCCGTTGCTGGATCGGTACTCCGTCCACGCGGAAGGCTGTTTGGACTCATGACGCAATTCCCTTCCTCTCCGCCGTGCTGTTTGGCGGGGTTAAGGGATAGATGGAGTGGGGAAGGGAAGGGAGCGAAGGAGGAGGCGGAGGAGAAGAGAGCGAAAGCGTAAGGAGACGGGATTTTTCCTCGATCATAAGCTCTTGCTGCGAAAGGAAGCCGGCAGCTATTCATCATCTCTCCGTCGTCGCGGACTCTTTGGCTTTCTCGTGTTCTCCGCCGTTGGAGCGAAGCTGACGCGAAGGCTGATCGAGTGAGTGTGGTCGATAAGTTTATATTCTCCTTCGTTTTTCTGTTTTTTTTTCCCCCCGCAGGTGGAAGTGTCCGTGTTTTCGTTTTCTGCGTTCGATCGCGGGTTCGGATCGATTCGGAAGCGTTCGCTTATTTTTTTTATTTCGGTCGAAATGACGAAATTTCGCCCTCGTTCGTCCGGTGGAATTTTCCTCCGCGGGATTCCTTCGATTCGGCATGGCCGCCCGGTGTTTTCGTTTTCGAAATCGTGAGGTTTCTTTTTGCTAAGCTGTTGTTTCGTCCTAAATGCCTCTCGGTTTGCCGACGCCTGTGCGTTTGCGAGAAATTGTCTCCCGTAAAAATTTAATCCGGCGAATGCGTCCCGTTCAAGGCACCGAAAGAATTTCGCGTCTCATTTGTCGAGAACTAGTGTCATGGCATCGCAGAGAAATCGAGAAAAATAAAGTAACAGAGTGAATATGGATTTTTCTTTGAGAACGGATGTTTTCTTTTCTTCCGGTGCTTGTTTTTTCCTTGTACAGCGAAGGCTTGCATCCCAGTCTTTAAATTTTACGGCTTTCATCTTTGAGCTCGCGTTAAAACGAGTGTTTTTACGGCCTCGGGAATTAATCCCTCGAATAAATGGAGGAATTGTCGCATTTTTCAGATTAAAAAATAAGATAATTGTCGTTGTGTCGTTTTTTTCTTTTTTGCTTGTCATATCCGTTGATGATATAGTATATTTATATTTCGCATGGAGTGTTGTCAGAAGAAACTATGATTTATCACGAAGGGATGTTTTTATTGATTTTACATTGCTGATCTTTCGTTGAGAATAGTTCCTCTCCAAATATATGAGATTTCTGACTGCATTTTTGAGATCTTTAGCTTTACAAATAATTTTAAAACGGTGGATGATTCATTCTTTCACAAGATTTTTTTTGATGGCTGTTTTTTTCTTTTTCCATTCCACTTACTATATGAGGTCAGTATGATTTATCATGACGTAATTATAAAATTACTTTTAAATAATTTACTTTTCTAAAGCGCTTGTAATTTGATAAGTTGTGTGTTTTTAGTTTGAATTTTTAATGTCCGCCAACTTGATAATTGCTACCGCGAGCATAACATTCATTCTGCTTAATTAAATTATTTATTTGATAGGTTTATTTTCTTTGGAGACTATCGAGTAGAATGAGGCCAACTATCTTGATACTTGGCTTCCTGTAACTGTTAAATATTTTTTCATTTTGTATTATTTTTCATTTAACGAGATTAAATTTCATGACGCACGATCCATGTTGGCATTAAGGGGCGTTGTCACTGATTCAGAGAAAGGAAACATTTTTATAAAGTAAATATTGTTTTGTACCTTAACTGTTGCCATTTTTCCATTAACATATCCATGCCCTGTCTGTAATCTGAGGTGTGACATATGGCCTATTAAGCGAACACTCATCACGGATAGCGTTTCTAAACGCTTTGACGTCGACATTTTCATGTATATACCAGCCTAAATGAGAAACACCATCCGATCGAAATCTTAATCTTCCTTTTACTCTTCCTTGGATTTGGAAGGAGCCTTGTGATTGCAATTTTGAAATATCTCGCCAGTGCGCATGTGCGTTGGGAATGAGACCAAAATTACATTCCTGCTTTTGCTATGTAGGATTTCCTAATCTGTCGAATATTAGTAAAATATTTTGTTTTGCCACTTGTGGATGTTCATGATCAGCTATTCCCAAGTGCGACCAGCAGAGGATTTCAGTGCAGCCGCCAGTAATGTCATTAATGTACATGTCAAGTAAAATTCAATAAGCTTCCTCGTGAATGATCTTTAAGAATCAAAGTACATATAAAGCTAATAAATAATAGAAACCTTTCACTAGCGATTCTAAGTAAGCGGTATTATTCGTTTTCCGAATTGCTCTCCAAAATTGTTTCGTTAAAAAAACTTCTGCATCCATCAAATGTATATGTATCATATGGGAATTTATGATTTAAAAATTAAAAACCTTAATAACACGCATGCATAGATTTTATAAAAAAGTGTGGCCACAACATCTTTTATTAGGAGAGCCCCCTGTTTTTATGTGATATTTTTTACACTGTAAGTGAAATAATCTCAAAGAAAACAGAGGGGGTAATCGCGACAATATTCGACCCACGTATCAGCGATTGTGAAAGGCATCGTTTTATGCTGATGTAGAGGTCATAGAAAAAAATATTTATGGTGTGATGAACTGCCAGCAATACAGTGCGTGATTCCACCCAATTAATATCTAATTTTTGCCAGATGTATGCTTCGATTCATAAACATTTGAACCTTGGAGTAGATCCAGGCATAACGCTTCCTGCTGTTCGTTCTAGGTATTATACACTACGGCAAGGGAAATGATTCATCGTCACAGTGTCCATCTGCTTTCAAAGACTGGGTGATCTGTATTTTACCCTTAGAGGAATTTACGTAATCAAAGTTTTTGTAGCTTAGGGAAAGATAGCTCCTACTATATTAAAATAAAATGTAAAATGGCGTACAACAGTCATCAGAACACTACACTTTGTAAACTTTATAGCTCCGTTAGCCATGAAAAGATTTCAGCTATATACATAGTTTACAAATTGGATTCCATACAAATGGGGAGTTCGCTGATTCTGTCTTAGACGAATACCGTTTTATTTGTAGCGTATCTTTCGTCGCAGTACCGTTATTTTTAGCGTTTTTTCTTCTAAAAAATCGCGTATATATTCGTTTTGTCTATCCGTCTCTGTGGGAAATATCTCGGCCATCCTGCAGCTTGAAGAAGCCAAATTTTCAGGATAAGTCGCTCTGTATGAGAGCTAAATAAACATGGCAAAAATTTATTGTATCTAGAATCTCCTGCTGAGGATTAGTCGGTGTCTACATCAGAACTTTGCTAATAACTCGAAAAGAATTCATGCTGGAAAGATGATTTTTGCTGGGAGGCATCTATGGATGAAATGTTTCTTTGGACTTGACTTGATGTCCCCGAGAGAACCAACTACGAATCTTAAGACTGCAATTGATGCCGTTATTGGAATAACTCATTCGTGCGAAATTGAGATTTTAATTTATGAGTCTTTGTTTAGTTATCGTAGGCACCTAGTTGCAAGGTTGAAAAATCCTGAATAAATGAATTATCTTTTTAACATAAAATAATGTTTCTTCTTTTGAAAAAAAGCGTCTTATGTAGTTTGCTCTGCAATTCTTCCTTCACTTGTTACTTGATTACCTTAGCACGATTAGGTTTCGCAATATGCCATGAAACTTGTGTTTTGATATTCAGTTTTCCAGGTAATTTATTATCACGTGATTGTACTTAGTCGTTCTTTTTATAAACCCTCTTTAAATACGTGAAAGATGGAGCAAATATATGTCCTGAAATATAGTTATTAATAGCACAAGGTTTAATAGGTATATCATCGAAAAATAATTGCATAGAAACTTTCCTCTGTGCATTTCCTTAATCGTAGCATCTCCGTTGCCTCTGCTCCGCCTTTCACCCCATTTTCGCTATATCCCCCTGCTAACCTTGAGCGAGTTCGTCCTTTCATTGTTCCTCGAGGAAGTTTGACTTTTTTTGCGTTGTCATGTGGGGATTGCCATGACCTTGTTTGTCCTTCGCTGTATCTCTCTTCGTTTTTGTGTAATCATCATGTAATAGGTAAAAATTGTGCATTAACGCTTAGTGATAGAGTGAGACAATTCATCTTCCGTTTTAACTTTCGCAAGTCTCATGACGAAACGAGTAAAATTCGCTGTAAAATGATCACGATTGTTTATGGATTGTTTCGGCGTCGACGAAGTCCGGAAGAAATTTATGCTAAATTCGTATTTATTTGAGATATTCGTTATTTAAAATTCGCTCTGGGCGGATGTATATTACAAGGCTAATCATAGTAAACCAAATGCTTAGAAACCTGCGCTCTCATAAAGGTATTGGTGTTGTCTTATTTCCTCTGAATCCCTTTCGTACCTTCCTCTGTTGGCATATCTCATTCCAAAATCACGAGCCTCGCCTATCTTTATTGTCTTTTCCCTTAACCCACTTCTTTCAACTTTTAATTTTATCATTTTACTACTGTTTTTTTTCAACTTTTTTGAATTGCCTTTTCGAAAACTTTACTTCCCTCTACTAAAATAATAGCCTTTGTGTGTGAATCTGCCCCGCTGAGAAAATTTTTCTTCGCTGAGGTCAACCGTAGTGTCGGTATCTTCATGAGATTATATGTAGCAAGCTGGACTTGGATATGGGGCAGTATTACGTGTTTACCTAAATAAGTAATATGTGAGGTAGAATTCTATTTCTTGAGTTCTGCAAATTAACACGAAGTCGTAACGAGTTTATTTGGGTTTTGTATAGACGCGCGTGAACAATATAATTATTAGCGTAAGCTGCAAAGAAGGAAATAATTGATGTATTTGCATCAGAATTAAAAAAAAATATTTTCAAATTGTTACATTCAAAATTTTCATTTTACTCTGTAAAAAATAGTATTTTATTTATTTATGCTGCATTAGGAAAATAACTCTTTGCTGAAATATATTTAGTTTTTGTTTTGTTTAGATAGCAACAAATATATTGCTGATTTTATTTTCGACCGTGTTGGTTAATTTGCTAATTGCAAACGGTTTGGCAAATTATGTAACTGTAACCAGCGTATAAAATCGTCAAAGGATAATAATAATGATGTATTTGTTATTTATTTTGCCATCTGTATTAAATGTTGGCAATGACCATGGGTTTGTTTATTTAGGTTCCTATTTTGCTTTAGCGCTTAGCTAAGGTCTACATCTAGAACTCTTATAATTTTAATTTAATCCATCATTCATGCACACCCGTCATACTTAACGGCAAAATACGTTCTAGTACTCCTAATGATTGCATTCAAATGTTATTTTATTCGTTACATTAAAAAAACATTTCTTCATTTTAATGGTACGATTTTTTTCATTTAGACAGATGGAAAACTTTTGTAAGCCGTGAAACAAAAATTTAGACAAGTTATATTTTGACGTGTTCTTAACCAATCCGTGCTCTTTTGTTTGGATTCACTACAAGATTTACTAAGTCCGCGCGGCTACGATCTTGAACCTAATATATTCCTGCATGCAGATCTTTTGATAAGTTTTACCTCACGGCAATCTTAGAAATTTTCTTCAGGATCAACTTTGCGCCATGAAAGTCAAGTCTTCCAAGGCTCTTTTAGTCTATTTCATCGTTGTTGTCGTTAAGGACGAGGAGTAGCTTCCAAGTGGCGGATTCCAAGGTTATTCAAGATTGATGCCGTTACGAAGCTCAGTTTCTCGTTTGAAAAATATACATTTTGAAATGTCAGATGTACATGCGGTTGAAGTACGGTAGCATTTTGTAATCTCCCGTCGACTTGGGAAAAATATTTTACTTGCTTTTCCTGACAAAATGTCTTGTTTGAAGCCTCTTCTTTAGGGAATCTGCTCTGAATTACCGCAAAATTTATCATATAATAATAATTAGAGCAGCATTGTAGTCGGTCCCATGCGGAGTAATGTACCAAAGAACTATTTGCACGGTTACTACGCATTAGACAATCAATCAATTGATGAAAAGAAACACTGGAATGATGGAGAAGACGTTGCGTAATGCGTAATATTTATCGTAAAGATGTTCCGGAACTCGTGGTAATGAAATTATTTGCTATATTTTACAATCATAAATAAACGGCATAATATACATCGCACAAACTTTCTCATATACGTATATATGCTTGGTCTCGCTACACTCTTTGCCCCGAAATTAACTCGGTGTGCTCGGTAATTAACTGCCAATGATGTTAATAATGCGTAGCTACAGAACCAAAGCAACTGACACCATCAACCTCACATCTGTCACCTCTCACTATAAGCGCGCGGCGTTAACAAGAAAGTACGGAATTTTAGACTAGGGAATCCCCGGGTTCTCCCTCCCGTCTGACGCATGCGCTGAGCGTCTTGTACGCTGGACGATATACTATAGTAATTTCTTGGGACATATGGCTTAGTTAGTATTATTTGTAACATCAGACTGTACGAATGGATGGATTGAATCAAAATCCTCATAGCCATTTTTGAGTAAATCGAATTTTGTTTCAAAATATACAAGAATAAAGTGCCCTTAATTGTTGCGCAGTATCGTTCATCTCTTCCGGGTGTCTATTATGAATGTTATTATCCACACATATGAGATATCATTCGATTTAGTTAAACCGTAGACGACTGTAGTAAGATTTTGAGTGGATCGCGGCGGAGGCGTGGCGTCATAGAGCTTAGGTAAGGTAGCTTAGCGTACATTATAATGCCACTGGACGCCATATAGTGATTTTTGAGACATATGGCTAACGCAGTGTTATTTGTGACATCAGGCTGTACAATTGGATTGATTTTAATCAAATTCCTTAGAGTAAATAAAATTTTTCTAAAAATCGCCAAGAATAAACTACCTACCCTTTATTTTTATGCAATATCATATTTTTCAAAAAAGGTCTGCAAAATATGATATATTCTATAAATACGAGTAATAATTCGAGTTTATGTACGCGTTTGGGCCCTAGAACCGCGAACAGACCGACAGACAGACGGCATGGCGAAAATCACTTTTATGGACTCAGGGACACCTAAAACGTACATTTCCATCAAAATCTCGAAGTCAAACCATTTCACAATACCTTCTCAATATACTACGTATATGAGAAAGTAAAAAAATGCTTTCTTTAAAACCGAGTTTTTTTTTCTCAGTATTAATTTCGGGCGATTTCTTCCGTAAATATTTTTTTCCGGTGGCTTACGTTGGCTGGCATTCCCTTTATGTGCCCCAAAGGAAATGAGGCTCACCGCAACTGCTTGTCATTATCCGTCAAAAACATCTCATCGTTCCAATTTAATATTTTAGGACCTTGTCCTTGAGGAAAATGACATTCAGTTCTTTCACCCCGCGTCTTCTCTTCGCTCTATTGGATCGATTGTTTGGGCAATCTAGGAGCTGATTTTATCTCTTTTGTTCTTGTTGCGATAATGCGTACATGTCCCGTTAGTAAGTGCCATCCATAAATTACCGAACGACAGAAATAGGTAACAATGGCATAGAAAAGGAAGGCACATGATCGATCCCTTTTATATTTTCGCCAATGCATGTCTTAAAAAGAAAAGGAAAAAAATAAGTATTTACTTGGATATCTCCAGTAGCTGTAAAAATGAGTACTTATAAAACAAGCCGAAAAAAGAATTGCCCGAAAACGAATTGGAAAAAATTATTAATTACTCATGTCTCAAATAGGCATAAAAAAGCTTATGGAAAACCTTATGCGCATTTCGGCTAACAAGCAGCCATCATCATTGGTATAGTAGATTTATTTACTTATTTTTTCAAGTACATACTCATTTTGTGAATTTATTTTAGCCATGAGGCCAGATCGATAATTCTCCAGTGTGTTAAATTCTCGCACGTTAATCGCAAAGCACGCGATGGGAAAAGATTATTCTGCATTTGTTTTGATGCTCGAAAAAGCCTCCTGATTTACGACTCATTCTCATTCGCCTTGAAAGCTATCGATTCACTTGGTCCTCGGGGGCCATTTTCCCTCCTTTTTATCTCTTTTCGGAATGTTTTTGTCGCCTTCGCGTCGGTTCTTTAGGTCCTATCTCACCCCACCGTGGATAAGAAGTAGCAGCCGGCGGGATGATTGAGGGTGGTTCCCCAAGGGGCTTTGGATGCTAGTCACTCGGAAAGGGAGGAAGCGCTGTTGCCGGGTGAAAGGGTTTGAGAGAGAGAGAGAGATAAAAAAACGCATTATACGCTGGAGCCGAGGTGTGGGAACTTCATTAGGTTAGGATGTTATCTTATGCAATTTAGTGGGCTTTGAAATGACAAGAGGCTCATAAGACTGATCTCGGCAAGCGTCCATTCCATTTATCCTTCTCGAGAAGTTTACGCATATTCACGCAAACCTAAGATTTCATTTGTGGATGTCTTTAGGTAGCTTGACTCTCAAAGGTGGCGAAATCTTGCTTTTAACTCGATCTTTATAGCGTATTAGAGATACTTGGATATATTTGGAAGTCTTTGTTGGTCATTTTCATTCCATAGATAATACTGCTGGAATGAGTAGAATAGACTATGAAGTTGAATTTCGAGGCAAATTTTCCAAATTATTTTTAAAGAATTATTTAAAATTATAAAATCGTCAAGATGAGACATTGATAGTCCATTCGATAAAGTGCCTGCGAACATTTATTTTAACTAGCTCATAAACTTCCATTAACGGCCTTTTATAAAGAGCGCTGTGACGATAACATGGAAGAACACAATCAGCCATGTTCCTCGGTAGGATTCGAACCCTCGATTGGGATCCAGACACGCTAACCACCCCTCTACCAAGGCCGATTTAATTAAACACAAAACTGATCTCGAGGACATTGCCGTCACGGATGTAGGAGGGATACTCGCTATTTTTAAAAGTCGCGTTAACACAAAATCGCGAGTCAATTCGCGGATCGTTGAACCGCTGGCATTTAACATCCGCCGCGATAAAAAAAAATCGCGGCGACTAGAGGATGCGTCGCTATCGGCCATGTCAATCCGGCAGCGTACTCGTGTCATTACAACTTCCGCGAAATCTCGCATTCGCTTCACTGCCAGATCCTCTTCTAGTTTCTCAGCAGGGAAATCATCATTCCCCTTTTCGACTTCAACCGTGTATAATCCAGGAGGCTTTTTTTTTGGACGGATGTACTTCAGCGCACGCTCTCTACGCCTTTTCCAACTTTAGCCTCCGTAATATCCTCCCGTAAAGGTTGAGCGCTCTCCCCACTTTGCAAGTCTTTATAATGGGCGGTGATGTCGTGGCTCCAGCTCGTCTCCTCGAGCTCTCTCAATCTAGGAAGGCGGGAGAGGTTGGATGAGGGTAAAGGGAGGTAAGGGAGAGGAGAGGGAGAGAAAGAGGTGGATGCCTCGAGCGAGACAGAGAGGTTTTGCGATGTCCTATGCTTCGAAGCCTTGCCAACGTTGCCCCGCGACACGACGGAGCGATCTCAGTTGCTGGGCGCCTCCCATTACGCTCGCCGTCGAGGTATAAAAATGAAGGGTGAGAGATGGAAGAGGGAGAGAGAGAGAGAGAGAGGAGCGTGCGGGAAAAAGGGAAGGGAAAAAAGGAGTGAGTCAGCGCAGAATAGGGAGATGAAAGTTGCGATGGAGGTAAGGGTGCCAGAAGAGAAGAATGGTCGGCATTGATGCGGGAGTGAGAGGTTCATTCGAGGGAAAGGAGGAAAAACCGTGTTTCTCGGAGGGAAGGAGGAGGAAAGAATTTTCTTGGGAGTTCAGGAGACCGAAATCTGTTCTTGGGATAATGTCCAGGAATTAGACGAATTTTACCCTCTTCGGGGAGTGAAGTGAGGGAGGAGGGGCCGGGGATTCGGCGAACTCGGCAAATCTTTTGAGGTATTTTTTCCTTCTTTCTTTTTGCTCCACGAGGGCAGGGCTCTTTCCAGCCACGTCAATGACCTCGCGAGGTGAAAAGAAATCAAGTTTTTAAAGCTTTTTTCATGGTTTTAAGAGGGGATAATTGACGCGAGTTTACGAGAAATCTCGGAGATGAAATTTATAGGGTAAAAATTGGTGATTTTTTTTACAAATCTGTGCCCTGGCGCGTTCCCGCGTTTTACCGAATATTCTGGTGGAAAAGTAATACGGTGGAATCTCTGTAAACCGGATATATGATCGTTCGAGGAAGATATGTTTTTATTCTGATGCTATGAACGTAAGGTTTATGACTCGATTCTTTTGTTTTTCTCTCCGGTTCGATTTGTAGAATCGCAATTGAATTTGATTCAATGGAGAATTATCGAAATCTTCTTATGGGTTAAATCAAACTGACGCGTCAGTTTTCACCTATTGAAGATACCTACCGTCATGACGGTAGGTATCTTCAGTAGGTGGTTAACGTACCTGGCTCCAAAAACTAGGGTCGCGGATTCGAATCCTTTCATGGGCATTGTATATGTTCGCATATGTTAGTGTTATTAAGCTCATTATTAAAAGCCATCAACGCTTGTTTATGAATTAGTGATCGATATAAATCAATAAATACGAGGCTATGAAAACCAGATGAGCAGTTAGGCTACAAAGCAGGCGTCATAAGTGGTATTTTCCGACAGTAGTTTAAACTATTATTAATACTAGTGACGATGGTTGCTTTGTATCATAAATGCGTCTTTGGTTTTTATAGTAACCGAGAAGGGGACACAGTATCCTCTAGCTCTTCTTTACCTTAACCCTTACTTACTGTTTGGCCGCTTCCTTTGACGCTTCGTTATTTCCCGTTTCCTAACCCTGTATGAGATCTAAATCCGTACAAGCCCACGCTTTTTCCTTCCCCATCCCGCGAAACAAAGTGGTCTATTCATTTCACCGCTTTTAAGGATGCGTGTGCTCACACTTTCCCATCAATCTCTTCTTCCGCGAGCGTTTCGGAACAGCAGCAGCACGCGGAAGTCGAACCAGTTGGCGTAAGGAGAGAGAGAAATTTTCTGGCACGAAATTAATCAACTTCCGCGGAAAGAAAGGAGCTCTCTTTGGTACACCGGGGTCAAAAAACCGAACGTTCCACCATTTCGGGTAAAAGGTCAAGAGGAGACGAGGGAGGTGTGGGCGTGTGACGGAGGAAGGCTGGTGGGAGGAGACGAAGAATGGGTGCGGCGTAAACAATGGTTTTGGATGTCGGTGGGTGAAAGGGAGAGGAATCTTGGGTGAGAGCGGGTGATGGAAAAGGGCAAATAACCAGGAATCAAGGAGGCCGCTGGAGAAAGGGAATGGATTTAACGTCTGTTACAGAATAAAGGGATAAAAAATATAACAGAAACCCTCGAGACTTGAGCCGTCGCTAGAGTAATAATGTTCTCGGTGTGCCCCAATTGGATTGGACCGATGTTGAGCAATATCTCGGTATATCGGAAAGGTTTTAGGTGCGTGTGTAGCGGTGATGTCTGTTTTTCGTTATCGATCTGCTTGCGCTCGACACGACGATCCTGTCTTCCAGCCTTGCAATCAATTTTCCCAGACGCATGAAGTTATTTGTGTCCGCGAGCGCGGTAAATAAAGAGGAACTCGTTATTGCGAAAGTTTATTTTTAGAAGTTTAGGAGGAGGGATTTTAGGTGTTGGCAGGTGTCAGGACCTTGTTCATGACCGCTTGGCGGTGCGCCTGCTTCAACAGGTTTCCGGAAATACACTTTAGAGTCGTTGCTTGCAACCTAGAGAGCATCTCACGATTATGACACTGCGTTAGATCGAATTTTAAATAAAAAAGGATTTTTTTCATCGCCTTCAAATGAAAAATTCGTCAGAAATGGCGTTAAATACGTAAATATTAATGAAAAATGTTCAAGAGCTATATAAAAGATGGTGCAGTCGTTTCCATTCGGTGATTTTGTCTGGATATAAAAAAAATCTCCACCAAACCAATCGATGTCGAAAGTCATTTCTAATTTGGTCTCAAGGTTGTAGGATTTTTGCTTGCAAAGCGCTCCGAAAAACGTTCATATTCATTCCAGAACGCATCCGACATAAAAGGAGACCGAAAATGAAACGAGGGACTGCGCTTAATCCAGCGGAATAGCTGTTTTATTTAAGCATTCACAAGCGGAACGGTGCACGAAGCTGTGAAAAACGAGAGACCCTTTTGTCCAGCGTGGGTTTAAACCTCTTTGCCGATCCTAAGGGCCTGTCGTTAATATTTGATGGTTTCGGAGCACGCGGCAGATCCCCCTCATAGCGCGGCGAGACAGGTTTTGTGCGTGTGTGGGAGTGCGTACGTGCGCGCGCGTGGGTGTGTTTTCCTCGTGGATTGCGGGAATCGATGGTTATAAAGCCCCTCGGGAGAAGGATCGAGGCGGGTCGAAGGGGCGCCGCATTAAAAAAAAAGAACCTGCCCAGGATAGTGTTTTCGCTAAGAGCGTCGTCGGATAATGTGGCCAAAGAGAAAGAGAGAGAATTGGCGGAGACAGACTGGCGACGAGAAAAGTCCTCTTCACTGTCAAGAAAGAGAGAGGTGGCGGTGAGATATATATCTGAAAGAACGGGAGTAGAAATGAGAGTGGCAACGAGGGTTTAAGGGTTGAACTGGGAAGGTCAAGGGAATATTTGTTAATTCATCCTTATCTCCTCGCGAAACTTGCAGCGAAGCGTATTATCGCTCGGATTTCCGCTATTATCAGTGAGGGGTTATTTTTTTAAGATGCGTTCCTCGATAAGCTTAGCGACTTGGAAGTTGCTTATCACGCGGTTGATGCTTGGTGTGGCAACTCAACTTTCATTGATTCAGTTAATATTGATTCAGATGTGAGCGAATGTCGGTTCGGTTCACGGTTCAAATATAAATACCATTCGTCATAGTCTGAGGTTTTATTTTATTTTAATGCCGTTTCGAAGTCGCTTAACCGTTTCACGGCCTAATTATTAATTTAAGTAATTATATATAAACGATACCTTTTTGGCTTTTAGATAATAATCGATTTTAACGAATATTCGTGAATGTTATTTCGATGCTTTACCGTGGTAAAAAAAATGTGTATTTCCCAACAACTATATAGATATTCGAATTATAGTAAGTACTGATATTTGGAGAATTTGCGCAAAATAACACTAATGTAATGATACGGAATATGTAACATAAGGCATGAATACAATAACAATTAACCCGGGGAATCGAGTATATCTCTGCTCGTCACCCATTATTTTCACTCGTCACGGACGAGTAGACTTGCGTATTTTGTCACTTCTGTAAATATTTCTTTGGCCTCTCTGTTAGCATGAAAAAATAAATAGACTAAAAGATTTTGAACGAACAATGCACTATTTTTAAATCTAATTGTATTCTACAACATTAATCACAGTAGTATATTTTGATATCGGCGAAACATGTTTCTGTTTTGATAAATTTTATTTAAATTTTCATTTTTCTTAATTCCGAAGAGAAATTATGATCGAGTTATGTTCTATTTATGTCAAATTCATCGTTCGGAAAAATTTGAAGATTTTTATGGCCACTTGTAATTTTCTTCTCAGCTGACATTCAGCGTTTGGTTTCTTTTAATTTTTATTATGGCCATGAAATTCTGCTGCGGAATGATTACAGATATAGGAGCGTCCACTTTTCGTTTTCCCATTTTTCCAGCACTTAAAGAGATTATCGCAGTGCCATTCTCGGGATTCGCATTTGGAAAGATATTAAACGGAAATGACCCAATTCTATCTAATTGTAACGGGTATTTTTGTTGCATTATTTCTGCTCTTGGAGTCGATACGTTCCATTTCGAATTCGCATCTGTTAATCTCTTGCGCGCTCTTTAACTTAAGAAAATGGAGCTTCAACTGAATGTCGGATTTAGTCAGTATAACCGTGAGATCGGCAAGACGTAATACCGCGTGATCAGCGAAGTGTGTGATTATTCTGCTGTAGAGTATTCCAGTTTCAACTGGAAGGCTAGACATAGACGTACGAGAATTTTAAGGCTAACATAATTTGGTAAAAGCTGTATCTCCTGTGAGTGAAATCTCCTGATAAGCAAATTTCTATCAGTTTCAAATTTAGTCTTAAATGCCCGTTGATATTAAAGTAAAATCACTCATATTTGTCTCCTAACGAGCTTCTTCATTATTATTGTTGTCAGTACTTCCACTATATTTTCGTATTTTAGATTCTAGAGCTTTTGTTTCTTGGCTTTAATGACTTGTCGAGAACCTTTTACGTGTGATTGGAATGATACAGCGAAAAGAATGAAATGTGACTTTTGGGAAATGCGGAATGAAAATCATCAGGTTCACATTTCAAGAGCTTGCTTGTTTAGCGATGCGAGCGCCGTCTGGTAGACCCCAATCTGTCGGCTCCCAACTTGCCTTTTTGGTGTAATTAATTTCTCCTTGGAATGGGAGGGGCGGGGGCAAAGGACTCAAGAGGAATGTCTGGTGAAAAAGGGAGCGAGAGGGCGAAAGGAATAAATCGAATGTTCCGTGGCGTCCAATCGATTCAAACATTTGCCTTTCTATCCTTCCGAGCTCATGATGATCCCGGAGCCAGCCTTGCGCAAAAATGGAAACCCTTTTTAAGAACCCTTCCCATGGTTAACTGAAAATAGAAAAATAACGTCCTCAGTAAATTAAAAAGGCTCGGATTTTTCAACAAAAAGCTATTATCCCTTTGCTTGAGAGAATCCCACATTCTCGTTAAATTATGTGTTATATTTTTTAATAACCCACCGACTTTTTTGTTTTTTGTTTCTTTCCCTGTATATATCGATTCAGAGATTTTTAACTAGAATTCGGAGGAAACTACTTTTTCAAAACATTATAAAATATGTATTTGGTTCGCATGTCGAGTGTGCGAATTAAGAAAAATATCGTGACGAATTAAAATTGGAGTTACGAAAAGGTTATGTAATATATAGTATTATTATAATATAATATGATATAATACGATACGATGAAATACAATATAATATTATAATATCAAAAAGGAATATAATGATATAATAATACTTGGCGCTAGTTTGCTTTTATTCCTTCCTATTTCAGAATCTTGATGAAGTGTTAGATATTTTCCTTTTCTTAGCTCAGAAAATCAATATTCTCCTGAGCTTATCAGTTTTTCGGCATCGTAATCAGTTTACAAGACTTCGAATTTTAGCTCTCCCTTCTGGACGGCGTTGCTGGATACGCCCTAAGGAGACGCTCCTCCCCCGCCTCCGTCGGAAGGAAAAAAGGTTTAATAGAGGAGCGGCTCGGAAGTGGAGGCATGCGTTAAAAAGAGACTAAGCTGCTCCACGGGAATTTCAATAGGCGACTTTGCTCTCGAGGCAGAGAATTCCGTCGGACACCGATTCGTGAAATCAACGTTCGCTCTCAGTTGTAAAAGTTCCCGGGATCATTAATTTGATGACTTTGGTTTTTTTGTGTGTATTATTTGGAATAAGGGCGCTTCATGACCCTCGGTACTCCCAACTTCTAAATTGTCTTTTCCAAAGTATACCTTTAATATTTATGGGTCTTTTTCGATGCCACGGGGGTCGTTTTGTCGTTTCGTATTTCTTGGCGTGAAGCCAAGAATTGTATTTGCACAAGGTCGAAACTTCTTGTTACGTATCTGGGCCGTTGGCATATTATTATAACGTACTCTTTCTCGTCTTCGGATATGGAATATTTTGTGAAGTATATTTCTTTGTAGTATTAAAATTTCTCGTAAATTCAACGCACTAGAAATTATATATTATGTTGGTAAAAAATATCAGCCTCTAATAATTAATTTGATTTCTCATAAGTTGTTAAATATGCGTAATTCTCAGAACATTAGTTTTTTCGCACTTTATAGGGATGAAAAAATGGAGCGAATTAATGGCCGGCCGTATCTGTCTGTCGAGCCCAAAAAATGGGCGGGTATTCATGAAATGTGTTGTTTTCGACTTTGGACAAACCTATCCGAAAAAGATTGAACTGCAGCGCTCGTTTATGGGAATTATTAAAAAAATATAAGGAAGGCTGTAACTTACTATCTTAATATTTCATCGGACTCGTTTTCATTTCATTTACAGCGTTTGTAATTATGAATCATAAAAATGAAATTGTTCTCAATATTTGATTTAATGTTTATAATGTTTACAAAATGCCAATGTGTTATTGATATATTTAATTGTAACGCTATTTGACATAACAAACATTATATGAGTCGAAAGTTTTTCGTTATACTTTAGTTGACGTTTTGTGGAACTTACAGCAAAAACCTTTTTCTATTGGAACGACTTTATCTAAAAGATAACGGGCTTGCCGTATTGCCAACAGCAAAAAGATTAAAAAATAATTTCTCCATTTATTAACAATTTGTTTCTTATTATTTAAAAAAATCAGTAAAAAAGATGATTCTTTTCATTTCAAAGATTTATTGCCACTGTTTTGTCGGAAACAAAAACAAAGGCTGCAACGTGACCGACATTCATTGCAATTTGTCATTTCTGTTTTGCGTGTGTCAGAGGCATCGTGACCCGGGCGTACACATTTCCACTCATTTGGCACGCGGTTTAATTCTTTTTCATGACTCCGTCTCGCCTCTCACGCTATTTTTCTGGGATTGTTTGTGGTATTTGCACGCGCGAGTTTTTTCCAGCCGTCACTCGTTATTTTTCTTTTTACATTTCGCTCCGTCCTTGTAAGATCGGGTAGGTTGCGTGCCGACCTCTCGATATTTAGGTCGCGGGCAGGGACAACGTGCCGCACGAAAATATCCTTTGACACTCATTGCAGTCGTCTCGTGTATCCGGCACCTGGCAAATGCCGTGCGGGGTGCAACTCAAGAACGCCCAACTCATTCCTCGCGACCGTGCATCGTAAACGTTTGTTCTCTATCCGACCGTCGGAGATATATGCGCCGTCACAATGTCTAGAAAAAAAATCGCAGGCGGCGATGACTCGCACTTTTTACCCCTCTCGCCGTATATTTGCGTAACGAGGATTTCCTCCTTATAGAGAAGATTTCTAGAAATGGGTTGGAATCTTTCGAGGGCGTTCGCGATGGAGTCGCAGGGACTCCGGTAGGAAGAGAGGGGAGATAAAAGGGGGTGATGGGCGAAGAGGGGCGTGGGCGAAAAGGGGGAGAGGGTATGGATCGTAAGGGAATGCGAAGGGCTGGGGGAAAGAGGGGGGAGGGAACGATGCGGGTGAGTTTTGCTGCGTAGTGCTTTGGTGCGAGGAGGCCGAAAGAAGAGGGGAAAGGAGGGGGCAGTTGGCACCCCGAGAGGGGAAGGAGGGGGTGGGAAAGGACTGCGGAGGGAGGGTGAGGAGCGAAGGAGAGGGGTGCGAGAGGCGCCTCTGTCCCGGCACCTCTATCGATCTCGCTAGTTCTCCCACCGCCGCGCGCCGCCCGTCTCTCTTTCCACGGCACACTTCCTCCCAGTAGTCTCCGGGGCTACCGGAGTGACTCTCCCTCGGCTAGGGAGAGGAGGACCGACCGCTATCGCCAGAAGAGGTAGTCCCCGAACGAGGAACGGACGCCGTACGTGTCCTCCCCCCCGCGTGCGGCCGGTTTAGGTTGCGTGAGGTTTTTCTATGTAATTGTCATAGGTCATAGTCGCTCGCTCTCGCATCACTCGTCGAAAGTCGCGGGGAAAATATTGTCGTTTTTTTCTGTCGTCGTATCGAAACCACGGACGCTGCCCGATAAGAAGAAATTCCGTAAGTAAATTTCTCTGGTGTGTTGCATTGGTTGATGTTCCCGCGATAGTGTGGGCACGCTTTGCCGGGTCCGATCGATCTTTCCTTAATTGACACAATTTCAGTGCGGCGTGTGATGGGGTTACTGTCTGTGTACTTAGGTGTGGTCGGAAAGATAGACAACTTTATCGCGAGAAGAAGGTGTGGTATAATGTTTGTTGCTTCGTCAAGGTAAATCTGTGACGGTGTTGGTAAGGTTTTGTGGTATTTTTTATCTTCGATAGTTTCAGAGCTGGTTTTGTTGTATTTTTATATTGTATGTTTTATGACTTACATATCGTACTTTAAAACAGTTTAATTTTCACGACGGATTTTATTGGCTATTTCTTTGTGGTAACTCGATCGAATCTTTTGCTCCAAACAAATCTTGATCATCTTGGATGTTTCTAAAGATTTTTTGATACGAACTTCTATGGATTCTTTTTTAATACAGAATGTTTTTATATAGTCCAATCTTATTTCTGTTAATATTTTAAAGTGTATTTTTTAGAGTGATTAACCTTTTATTTGATAACGCGGAGCTTTGAGGTTTGTCCTTTGAACTAAGTAAAATTGCAAATTAATTAGTTAACGTTTTTCTGTTAGAATGTTTCGGCAGAGCTTATTAATTAAATGAAAATATCATAGGAAATATCGAAATAGTTATTTCTGTAGAATAGATGAAACAATGATTGCTTGTTTATTATATCCGTCCTTGCTTTATTTTAAAATAATATTTGCTCAATATAAATTACTGCAACGTTGAGTGTCCCTTAAGCCTACGTGAAAATCGCCTGCATGTCGTGTTGTTAATTCGCGGCGTCGCTTAAAAATGATAAACTCGGCTTTAAAAATATGCTCAACGTCTTCATCATTCTCCCATCCTCTTTTCTTCAGAAAATGAAAAAAATAAAATAAAGTCTCAGCTGCGTGGAATGATTCATGTTCTCCACTGTCGCCTTTTGACATTGGAGGAGGCATTGTCATCCTTCCTAGATAAACATTGTTAAATCAGTTGTTGCAGCTGTTCTATTTCCTGTTTGTGAGGGGAGGGAAAATCCACTTCCATGCCTCAAGTCCCCCCAATATCCGCTCCGCTGGTCGCTCGCTAGTTTTCCGATTCTTTCCGCCCTACTGACTCGACCAATCCTCCGTGAATCCTTCAGTCAACCGAGTTGACGAGTTAATACCGCAGCAGTTGGGACCCGCACCTTAACACACTCATCCGAACCTCCTCCCTCCCCCTCTTTCTCTCTCGCTCTCTGCGTTTTACGAGGGTTTAAGGAGAGCTCATCCCTTTACCTTTATGGTTCCGGTTTATCAGATTCCTTTTTGATGTCTTCATCCTCGAAGAATTTTCTCCCCTTAACGAAAGGGAAGGGAGAATCCGAAAATAAAACAGAAACAAATTTGCGTCGGCCAATGGAAATTAAAAAGGAGGAGTTTTTAAACATTACGACATGTTTGCCGAGGGATTTTTGCGGGGAAAACCAATTACGAATGTGAGAGTGTCAATTTCGTTTCTGAAATTTGTTCGGGAACTTTTTTTTGTTTGAGTAATGAAAGGGGTTAATGGAAGTTTTGTTCAGAGCATTTTGGTGATCGTTTTCTGCGACTCTTTTTTAATATTCCGGTGACCGCTATCACGAATTCCATGGTATATCTCGAAAGAGAATGTATGTGTTCCTTAAGCGTTTCCCTCCCCTTAATTTTAAGTCAGGTAAACCCTTTGGAATTAAAAAAAACTATTACGTGATTAAATTACGTCCTTAATTAAATTCTACCCTGTTACTGTTAATGAGATGACACCGTTGGAATTATTCAAACTACGGTACGAGTACATCTCTTCGATATTTGTACGATGACTAAAACCATTTTAAATTGCTCATAGGGATTCCGCTTCAGTTGGTCTTAAAAACGGGAGAATTATTTTCGTTTTTTTTAAGTTGATCATATTTAGGAATTTTTTCATTTTCTTTATCACTTCCATTTCAAAGTCGCATTACACAGCTTCTTAAGAGCGTTTTTACGTCGCCCATAAAACTCCCTCGTTTTAACGTCGGAAGCGTGAATTGGGTGCGAAGTTTTCGAGTGGTTCTCTTAGATGCTTCGCGGAAACGGTCGCGTGGCTCAATCGATCAAGAGTTCATTGCCACTGGATTGTCTTCCCTAAGCGACCCGACTTAAGGCTATCTTGCGAAAGCGCGCCTCTTATTCTACCGCTGTCGTAAGACCCCATACAAATCCCATCCTATTGAGATCTGCCTCCGGTATGGTCTCTTCACCTTCGTGTCACGTTCTAAGCGGCGGTTCCTTAAAGGGTTGAGCCAGGCTATGCGGTCTCGGCATTTCGTTTCGGAATTGCCTTTGGGCGACTCATTTGGCACCATTGATCGCTCTTTCGAGCGGTTTTGATTGGGGCCGTTGTTAAAAAAACTACGCAGTACGAGGATTGAAGCGATCACAGTTTTCGTAGTCCATTAAGATGGAACGTTTTGTTCGTGGTATTTGATAAGACAACATAATTTTTATTCGGATTTCACTCTGTAGATTTTGTTTGAAAATTTATGCGGAATATTTTTTCTATGACTCCAGTTTTATCGTTAGATTATTGGGAATTTGAAGATGTGTATTTAATGACTCCTTTATTCCTCACCGAAATACGAGAATGACTTACTCGTTGAAACTTGTCCCTCGCTCTTACGTGACATCTAACGAATGTTTCCGATATAAAAAAACATCGTTCGCAAAACAACCGCAAGATGGTCCTGTAAAAATTAATATTTACGGCTAAAATAATGAAATCCGTCTTGAACGCGGTCACTTCTTGTTGCGCGATATTGGGAAAGATAGGGCGAAGGAGGAGATTCCTCTCGATGTTTCGAAAAATTCCGAGAATCAAAACGTTTATGAATTTATTGGAACATAAATCCGGATGGAACTGATAAATCAGAATTCTCCAAAAGCTGTAAAATGGTTATGGAAAATTATGATTTACCATTTTCATCTTAGCCATAAGACAAGCTTGAAAATCTTCGAATAAATTCGGAAGTTGATGCCCCCCTCCAAGGACAGCCCACGGGAACGTGTCTTTTTTGTTTTGCGGAACGGAGCAATTTTTTTCATAGTACGGGTCCCGAATCAGTTCTTGGTCGCAAATCTTGTAAGGAAAATGTGAGCACTCGATGCATAACTAGCTGAAGTATATCGAGAATCTCGAGGAACGGATTGCTCCAATCATATAAATGCCAACATTTTATTACATGTCGCTTTTTATTGCGAGTTAACGAAAATCCAAGTCGGAATGTTTTTTTCTTTAGATTGGCTCAGTTGCCCGATTGGGTCGCGAGGCAAATAGTTCGAAAAACGCATGTCACGTAACATCCATCACGTATCGCTCACGCGCGTCGATTAAACGAATGAGGCGGCTCACCTTTTCGCCCGAGCTTCGCAATTGAAAAAAACGACCGCGTCGAATGGGCCTGACCAACGCTATAAAGATTGCGATCGTACTAAAGAGAGAAATACTTGCGCAGGGATCCAGAAAAAGAGAGAGAGTGGGTGTGTAGGTATAAAAACTCACGTACTATACTTGCGTGTCGCACGCAGTCCGTATGCTAATGACCCTACCCGCCCTCTCCCCTATACTCCCCTTAATGGAGTAGTGGCTTTTTTTTACAGGCGGCCTCACTCGCATCACGCGACCCGTTTATACGGGCCACGCGATGGACGACGAGAGAGGAGAAATGGTTTGTTTCCTCTCGGCCGCACGATCGTGACTGCCCGTACTCCATGACAACCAATTTCCTCGAACTGCATATTTAGCATTCGCCTCGTATATCCCGGTTCAATCTGATGAGTGGGCCTTACGCGGAATTCGGGACCATTTTTTATTTCGTTTGCTTTTGTAATTTCGCCTAAATGAAAGTAGCCGATTTTTTCCTGCTCTCTGTGCCTTCTTAGTAAACACATGATGTAGATGGGATTTTTGTCAGATTTTGCGGCTCCGCCCTAATGTTTCCATGGAAGCGTTGTAGAGGCCATTTCTGAAGCACCAAGCGGGGATATTTATTTTTATGTTGTGACAGTTTGTTAATTTGTGGGGCAGTAAAAAATAAAATAGAATCCTTATCGAAAAATAAATTGGTTGCTAATGATGAGTCTTTTTCAAGCTGCTTTGATTTTTTTTCCATTTTGCGCAATGAACATAAATTTCGTCCGTTTTTTCTTCTCTTGGTGTGACCCTGATGTAACTTCCGCCGTTAAAAAAAAACTAAGCCAGTACGAAGGTTTTCTGCGCCGAGAAGGGAAAAATATTTATGTGGAAGAATGTAGGTTCTTTCCTTTCACTTCCTTCTTTGCACGCGATGGAAACTAAGCGACGGAAAAGTTTGGAATTTTCATTTCTTCGGTACGTCTCGGAGACATTGGCGGGAAAATGATTTCACTCGGTAATAATACGATAATATGTGCATATGTAAAATTTCGTATCATTTTTCTGCGATAAATGCTGCAAAATATTCTTGGCAAGCTAAGAAAAAGTCAGCGAGAAATGTTCAAAACATCTGAGCTGAGCTGACGTTGAAGGCCAAAGAATGTATTGTCTATATTGTGTAAATATTATACTTAACCACGCGAATATTTAATATTTTTTTGAAATGCTAACTATGAGTGAGACGATGATTCGGTTTAGAAATATAATATTGCAAAATCATTTCCAGTCGATTATGTTTTCATTTACAGAAATACCAAACGTATATGTGTTGAAGGTTTTTTTAAAAAAAACGGAACTTTTGTGTTAATGTTAATTTTTCCATACGCGAAGTTATTTTTGGCTGAGTTAAATCGAAGAAAACCAATGATAAATGTGAATTTTTTAAATAACACATACATAAACAGCACTAGAATTCATAGCAAATTTTTAAACCGTTTGGGTCACCAGGATAACAGAAAAATGATAAATGATTTCGAATATTTGTTTGTCATTATTTCGTTTTTGATTTAACGTATCACGTTAACTGCCGATAATTAGATTATCGATGATCAGATAAAACATCCTTTATTACCTGTAAATTAATATACACAGAAAAACGTTGATCTTTCAAATTATTTTTAATTTATCTTCAAAACATAAATCGTTCTGCTTTCCGTGTAACATTCACTTGTATCTTAACGTACAGAACATCGTAAGCACTTCGATTTAGGATATTTTTGTTTAAATATATATCATTCCTTCATAGATGTCGAAAAGATATTAATTCTCAATAAAAAACATTTTCACCCCTATACAGGCTACCACATTTTCTTTCAAGAAAATAGTTTTATTCTCGTCACATTCTGTGACTTAATGTTTTTTGCCCTAAAAACTTCTAAAAGATTTTTCTTTATATTTTAGTTATCATTATTGGTATAATTCTGTGTTAACGAGCTGATTAGTACTGCTCAAACACTTCGAATTTGTGTCCGCATCCATGGAAAACTTGAATGTTAAAACTCGAAGAGATTAACAACGGTAGGTCACTATGGAAACGGAATTTAACATGTGTTCTAATTAGTTCATGCCCAACGATGTATTTATGCTAATAAGTTTTTGGAACCTTTTTTTCTCGCGTTTGGATTTTTGAAGACAGTAGACAAACACTCGATTACCATCTGATTCAGCCTTCCTGCTATGTTTCTCTTTCTCTCTTGTTTTCTCCTCGTCCGTTCATATCGACGGATTTGTTTTTTTCCCCCTAGATACACCGACCAGCCATGTTTACATCGTAAGGTCCTACCAATTAACTCGCTTGAGCTAACAGTTGATTTCATTAAGAAGTTGATGCAAAAGGAGGCTGTGCTTGTTTTCCGTGGAGTATCACTCACGATGGATCAATATCCCTTGCCCTATTTTATTGTAAAAAGAGGTCATGGGTGTAGGATTTGAACGCCGCCGTAGTGTCGCGCCAACCTAATGAGTTTTTATACCCTTTTAGGGACTCGAGGTTTCTTTTAATCAGGCCAAACTGTGGGTGCATAAATAGGGAACTAAGAAAATGGTTTACTTATCATGGTTTTGGGTGGTTGATATAAAGATAAATTACTTTTTGCGGAGGATAGGATAAATCTCAGCATCATGGCCGTATTTGTTTCTGCTCAGGATATTATTATTGCACATCATTCAATAATTTGTTTTATTTAGTTCAAAAATGTAACAATAGCTTGTGGTCTGTAAGTGAACTACAGGGTTATTAGGAAAGGGCTATTTTATTTTAATAATTACTTTTACTGTGTTACACAAATTAACTAATTTCAGTGAAATTTATAAGGAAGTTTGAAAATTTTCAATATAAAAACATTTAGAAGAAAACATCTTCAATACGTGCTCCGTCGGTTTCAATAACTTGCTGCAAATGCGTGAGGCAATGTTGTACTGTCCTGTTCAAAACGTATCTTACAGTCTTCTCCATATATTCTTACAGATAACCCAACATATCCAGTTTCTTCAAACTTGCGTACCTATTAATTATATTGTTTCGTGAAGGAATATTCCTAGCATTAAAATGTCTTGGATAATTTCTTCGCATCTGAATAGCATTAAAATTTTAAAGCTGTTTCATCAATAAACACTCTTTGTTCTGTTTTGTATAACGCAATTTTGACAACTAGGGTGGCCATCATAAACTCCCAACATTTCTTTATGCGACACTATCTACATAAGAAACATTATCCCTTAAATAAAGGCATTTCTCATAAAATAAAATAGTCCTTTTGTTACGACTCCATAAATGTTGTGGTTGTAGAAAATCTGTGAAGTGACTGAAAATACATTTCGAAGTGACAATAAGTTTATATGCACAGCTACCATTTATCATTATATATTTGTTAATTCAGCTTACTTCATTTTTATTTAGTAATGTGAAGCGTTTTGACGTGGAATAAAAGTGAACATCGCGTACATTTGTAATTCTTTTTTCTATGCGGCAAACTATTGAGAATGAAGACTTTTCTGGAACGATGCCGAGCATCATAAAACTGTCAAGATCTTCAATTTCTCTTTTCACCATTAGCACAGTTTGGATTTTATGCATGGAATCAATTTTTACTTATTGTCACATCTACAAAATTAAAAGGTTTTGTGTTTTAACGGAATGAAAAATCGCCAGTATATATCTATTCTGGCTGAGTGATAAAAATACCTTACAAATAACGTGCATGAATGACGGACCTGGTTTCCTCTCGAATTTAAACGGCATGAATCCCATGTGCCCGTTGAAGCAACAAACGAAGCGAAATCGTATTCACTATAAATTACGTCTCCTATCGTTAATATTTTAACGAAATGATACGACGCAATCGCTAATTAAAAATTGGCTCTTTTCGAGGGAAAAAACGAAACGATAACGTTGTAGCGATTTCTCAGACTGCCAACGACCGAGAAATTCCTTGGCCGCGCTTTATTCCCGAAATTATAACACTGAAAATTTTCGTAACCGAGACTCAAATGTCAAGAGTACCTGCTTGGCAAATCCCTGAAAACAAGTTCTGGTTATTTTTTCTCTTTACGACTTACTTTTCAGAATCACGTTACGACGAAATTTAAGGATTACCACACAATTTAGCATATTCCTCGACCCAGAAGAGGCAGTTCTCGGTATTCGGAGAAGTAGTATATTCTCCTGATTGCATTATGCAGAGTCGCAACGGCATCACCTCGCTAGATGAAAGAGAGAGAAAGTATCATAATAACGGGCGCATCTTTATCGTTTTCTTTCGTCGTTTCAATCTATTTTCTCCAGGTCAATTTTTCCTCTCTCTCATGTTAGCAGTAATAATTACCTCCTTGTCTAAACCGCTTTCCGCTTCCGTCTCCCCAGGTTACCTACCACAAGAAAAACCGCATCGTTCGTCAGACTGCGAGGGCGACGGCCCCAGCAAAGGGACGCCGAGGATGCATCTTCGACCGACCTCTTGAAGCACGGGAAACCGTGCCTTAATCTACTCGTCAGAACCAACCTACAAAACAGAAGTGATGTGATCTCCTTACCTCCCATTTCGCGGTTCCCCCCCGGAAATCGATAAGAAGTACATCGATTCCCTTGTTTGTTAAAAACCCCCCACCCCCTCCCCATATTCCGAACAGGAAATCGTAGTTTCTTCCTCTTACTCCGCTCCCCTTAGGACCCTCTGGAATCCGGGGAGAGGGGTTGTGCGCGTGATAACCGGCCGCTCGTAGTAGTGGACCGGTATAAAAAAGAAAAAAAACTCCCGCGGAAAAAAAGAGAAGTTACCATAACCCTATATCCCCTTTTACCTCGGAAGAACCGCCCCTTTCCCCCACCCGGTGTTTTTATTCCCCGAGTGTACGATCTTCCGTCTCATGAGAAGGTTCTGTGTCGGTGGTGTAGATCCCGCTGGTCGGAAAGCCTTTGCTCTGGGGCTGTGTGGTTCCTGTATAGTTCAGTTTCCTTCTGGAATGGACGGGGTTGTGCGCGGGCCGCCACCACCGAGAAGAGGCGCCGGAGGAGGAGGAGGAGTGGCGAGGCGTAGGAGCAAAGGAGGAGGGGGTTGCGGAGGAGAGGAGGAGGGCGGCGGAGGTGGGATCGCCGGCTACCGCTGCTGTCGCTGTTACGCCCCTACCGCCGTTTCGACCGCCACCTCTCTCCAGTCCGAGGGCGCCTGCGGAGGGCGACTCGCTGAGGCTAGATAGTAGTCGGAAGCCGAAGGGGGAAACAGTTTGAGGAGGGTGACAGCCCCGAGGAAAAGGGACTATTGACTCCTCTCTCTCTATATTACACGTTTGAAAAAAAAGTGTCGTCCGAATGGGAGATTCGCCGTCACGCACGCATGTAAAAATTTTCTCTCTCTCTCCCATTTCTTCGTCAACACTGCAGAACTGCCAAGAAACTCTGGGAAAAATAATAATACGGCATATGTAAATTTTCTTTCGGCTCGGGTTCCGAGTAATTGTACTTTTTGTGTCGAATCGAGCGATTTGTTTCTTTTTTGATGGTCGAGGGACTTGTCTCGGAATAATTTCCAGTGTGTTTGTTATTTTCGAGGTCTGTACGAGAAGTGATTCGCGGAAAGAATTAAGAAGATACGTCACGCGTAACCCCGTGTCGATGGGGTTAACTATGCTGTTGGTGCACGAAGGAATATTTTGTTTCGTTTTTGTATAAGATTTTTTCATTTGCCTATGAAGTATTTTTAGGACCACTTTTGCAGAATAGGCAGCTATTATTACTAAACTATTATTGGTGTTGTTTACGCGACAGTCTTCGACTGCGGTTTATTCGACAATTACACTTGTTGTATTAGAGTTCAAAAGAACGACTGTTATCGTTAGTCGGCACCGGAACCTTTAAAGAAAAAACGCACAAACGTTACTTTTTGAAAACACGTGTTCCACGATTTCATTATTCTTCCCATCGTGTAGGCTTCCGTGTATTTTGGTTTTTTCGTGACCAATTGGTTTGAAGTTGTTTCAGGTTAAACAAAGAAGCATTTTATATTCGGCCAGTAAGATTTGAGATTTCGATTCCGGAGAGAGAGCGAGATACTGAATTGTGTTTTCCGAGGCTCCACTATTGTTGGTAAGAGGTAAATCGGGGTTCGAGGCTATTTATTATAGGGCGAAACTGTTATCAATCGGATGCAGTAATGTACAAAATCTTTATAAAGTAAGGATGCTTGGTATAATTTTGTAACGACAGTAGTGAATGTATGGGTAATATGTGTGGCACGTGTCCTGTATAAGTGTCATAGATTTGTGTATTTCCTCGTTGGATGTGTTGAGGTACTTGTGGATATACGGCCATTCAGGAGCTGTCCATTTGAATTTAAAAAAAATAATCAGAACATTAAGTGACTGTAAAAAAAGATAACGTCGGCAACTTCCCGAAACCGGAAGTGACCGCATCTTACGCAGCTTAAATAATTCGCTGCGAGAAGACAAACTTTTTCATTACGTGGAACTGCCAAGGAGAGGTAACCTTGAAGTTTCGTGATTCGAAGGCTTTGCTTTCATTAACCTTTCCAGGCACGTGTTTTGTGCAGTTATTGCGTCGATCCGACTTAAAAGCAAAGCCCGATAAAGGTGACATCCGTGCGTGGATCCATCGCACCAAATCAAACCTACAATCCGCGGTGTTAAAAAAAACTTTTTCTTTGAAGTTTGAGTAAAAATAAACAAGGAAATTTAGATTCCCCAGGAGTGTTGCCGAACCGGAATATTTTGGAGAAATTTCTTCACGTAGTCGGGAGGAAAAATTCCGTCACATATTTCAAGAATTTCAAAGATTTGTCGGGGGGAGTGGGGAAATTCCCCGAGCGCGGTTTCTCAACTCGTTTTTTTCTCGTCGCCATCCCACCGACGCATCCGTCGCAGTGATGCTCGAAAAGAAGAGCGCCTCCGGTGTCCACCTGACGCCCAAGGAGATGCAAGTGGCCAACCTGTTGCTAAACGAGGAGGAGGAAGCGGCAGAAGAGGAGGCGGAGTCGAGGCGGGAGGAGGAAGAGGCGGAAGAAGAGGAGGAAGCGGAACAGCTCCTGAAGCAGAAGAAAACCACGGGGAAGCCCCACCTGCCCAAGGGTAGAAGATCCGAGGAAATGGAGGAGGAAGGAAGGAAGGGAGCAGGAGGGGATGGAGGAACCTCCGCGCAGTCATCCGAGGACCAGGAGGCGGACAAGATCACTTTCAACCCCGGTCCTGACATCCCAATAATAGCGGGAATGCCAAACGCCGAACTCCTCGACGAAGAACATCCCCCGCCATCTCCCGAGGTTCGCGGCTGCACCGCCCTCGTCCCTTATTCTTCCCCCGCACACTTTTTCCGCCCATCGAAGTCGGCGGAGGAAGAAGAGAAGAATTGGGTCGGTTCTTTCTGCGCCCCTCCCGGGATGGCGCTCTCCGTCAACAAGTACGTTACCCCCAAGACGCCGGCTTCTCTCGCCTCACTGGACCTCGAGGCCATGTCTCCGAGGCACATGTCGACGCTCCCTCAAGATTTGACGGATCCGGAAGATCTGGAGCTCCCCATGCCGAAGATGTCGTATCCGGGGAACAGCGCCATCGTGGGATTTTTGGAACCGAAGCGTTGCAAGTCTCCCATTCCCAAAATCACGTCCGCTCCTGTCCCCGCGGGTGAGATCGGTCGACTCTTCAGTCCGGTGGGAGACGAGGGGACGAGCCTCCTCAATCCGAGTGGGCTGAGGCGCTCCCATTTCGATCCGTGCGCCTCCCCCGTGTCGCCCTGCTCGGTGGGCACGTCGCCCTTCTCAAAATGCGTGGGAGGGGGGGCGTTCCCGCGACTCCAGATCGGCGGTTCCTCATCTCGTCCGCCTTCGATCAGTTCGTCCCGGTGTCAGGAGGCGGAATCCCCAGCGGCCACTCCCATAGAAAATTCCGTGCCAGAATCCAACTTGGACATGGATCCCGGCAGCGGCGTGTCTCCACCCCAAATGGGACGGAAGATTGGTTCATACGTTTGGTTCGAAGACGAGGCGGTGGCAGCGGCCGGCAGCATCGAAAGGGTCCAAGCGTTGGGTTCTCCACAAGAGACGGAAGGAACCGAGGGTGAGTTTTGTTACCATAATTGTTGCGTGCTTGGCGAGGAAAGTTTAATTTTTTTAGAATTGAATAGATCGAAAAAAATTGTTCGTAAAATAAAATTATAATCTTCTTCGGTGATAGTGAAAATATTTCAATTACTTTCTCGTAAGACATTCGCTATTATTGTCGTGTCGTAAACAAAGCACAACGTATTCGTGAAATAACTCGTTGATTTTTTTATTTGCTCCCATTAAATTCTTTTCGTACACTATCATTATTCAAGGTTGTAAAAATGTTTTCTATTTGCTTATTTAGAACTTGTGCTCATTTTGCCGTGAGTACTTGATATTTTTTAAAAATTCTTGTTGATTAATTCGAAGATATCACGCATAAATGTTACCGGCGATTAAAAATGGCGACTAGAATATGCGTAATTTTTCAATACTGCGTTCTCCTGTTGCAATATCTATGGTAAATTCTTCTAAATTCTTTTAAACTTGAACTGGTTGCATTCGTAGCATCACTATTCTCTTGATTTTTGCTAATATAGTAAAAGTTTATAAATGAGGTCAACCTAAAGCTTTCCTGGATTGTGGATTTTAATTTTCAGCGGATTTCCTGGATTTTATAACTTAAGTTTCAGCGGATCACCTGGATTTTGGAGGTTATGTAATTCGATTTTCGTCGAATTAAGTAAGATTATTTCCAAGAGAATTTTACAAATAGATAATTATGCCCACGTCTCTCTGAACCTGTGGTATGACAAGGAAATTGGTTGTGTTAGAACTTCTCAGAATTACTAGCTACATAGGCTTAATTGGATTAGTTGACGTGTAGCAGCTTGGCTGTTGGGTATCCGTAATTCTATTTTTTTTTGTTCTGCGCAATGGAACCCATATCTCTTTCATTTTCCAAGTATTGATGTTCTTTTAGTTTTTATGTAAATTCGAAGCCAAATTTTATTTATATTAATAAGTAAGCATGCGCGATGAAATTAATCTCTCATTTATTTATAAATGGCACTTAAGACTCCTTCACAAGATCATTGTTTATTGTCATTATTTATTTGCTCTTTATATTGTATTTACACGATCAGTTCCGTCGATATTTCTTACTTTTTACTCGTCTTAAAAGTAGGAAGGCTCAAAATGTTATATGTAAGTTGAAATGGTATTTACGAGGATCACTCCTAACGACCAATGAATGTTGTAAATATCTGAAATATTTTCAAACTCGTCAACATATTTTCCATCTGTATTATTTATGTCGATAGTAATTTTGCATTCATATTCTTAACAATATTGTCAATACTTAAGGACTATCAATAAATATTGATCTTATTATTGTTATAATTACAATTAGCTTATTAGTTCTAAAAACGAGGAGCATATACCTAGAGATCTGATGGACGCAAACGGGGTACGAACCCGCGAACTGAGTAATGGACGGCAGACTGTAAACCTTCCCGTAAATTACGGCCGGCAGTGCGGAAGCAGCAGCTTTCATTCAATCTTCGATCGTCGGAGACACGTGTCATAAAAATACATTTTTTATAAATGCAGTTAAACGCATTGATATCGCGGCAGCGTGCCTTAACGTTGCGTAACGGCGTGCCAAGAAGGCGATTTTCAATAGGGGAAAACTTTGCCGAGTAAGGAACACCTGTTAACATTGCAAAGTTTTTCCTTTCCCAAGGTCAGCGCGAGCTTGCAATCTATGAAGTGATTTGTTTTCTTTCATTGTTTTATCGCCTCCTATTTTTATGAATCCCGCCTCCTTTAAGAGGCTCGCGCGAGAAATCGTTAAAAGGGGGGGAGGAGAAAGAATAATTGCGGTCGCTCGGCGCCGGTAGCGAACGATGTTTCGCCATTCCGTTTCGTAAATCCAGGGAGGGTTTAAATGCGTTCCGCGTGGAAATAGGGCGTGACACTTTCCTGGGAAGATGAGAGTGGAGCCGTTGAGTTCCTACACCGAGTGAATGATGCGTATCCTCGCGGAGTTGCGAAACATTATTTTTTTCTCGTATCCTTCCGAGCCCGCACGCATTGTCAACCGATGAGCCTTTCTGTCGCCCTAGATCTCGATTCGATCCGGCGAAGGGGTGGATTAGGGCGAATCCGAGAACTCCGCCCTCAGACGCATAAATCCTTTGACGTGGAGCATGAAATAGATACCGGGAAGGGATATGGCGATATTCCGACATTCCGTCCCTTTTCTCTCTTCTCATCCGTCGCATGTCTGCTCCAGATGGGAATGCTCGATAAGGGGATTCTGCGTTTTTGTATCGGTCGACCTAAAAGGGTAATCTCACTTTGTGAGGCGTCGTGCTCTATGTAATGGAATTTATAGCGACGAAGTTGGGGATTGCGTGGTGGAGTTTCCTTTCGATAATTTCACGAATTGCTTTTATTAGATTTTGCGAGAGAGAGAGAGAGAGACGCTATGATGATCATACGGACTTACATGCTGAAAAAAATTGCAAATTTATCGAATTAAAATGCGCCTGTTTTGTTTTGGTTTGTGGAAATCCTGATTGATAACAGCGAAACTAAGAGAATTTCATTCCATAGTTTCAATACAATGATTTCTTTGTTCGGAAAATCCTCTGAAGCAATGTTTTTGGACGAAAAATACGAGTAACTTCTTACGTCTGCATAAAAAACTACTTTCTTCTTCCTGGATCTTTAAATTTGGCGCAGATTCATGTCAGAATGCCAAATCGTGCAAAGGTTCCTGGAAATGTCTCCTCGAAGGAGTTCATTGCTGGGTGAGTGAAATATTCTTTGTTAGCCGCCGCCGTTACTTTTTATTATTCATTAAGAGAGACGAGCCCTGATTGCATTCACATACGTTTTTGTGTGGTAAAACATACAAATATATATTTTTTTAAAACATTGTTCAAGTCATTATCAGCCATTAAAATCTTTCAGCAAAAAAGAGAGGGTGAAGACCGCTTCAGAAAACACGCTGTTAAATGTTGAAGACCTCTGCAGTAGAACATACGCTATCCAAGCCCTTCGAACATTTCTTTTAAATGGTCGATTTCTTCCCATTGTACGTTAAAATGATAAGATGAAAAATGTTTGCATTCAAATGCATGGCTGATATTCATAAATGTAAGCAATGAAAACAATCTGTTACGCAGCTGTTTTTATTTGATTTTCGCTCGTGGCCGAGACGACTTCTTGCGTGAAAAAAGAAACTATCTCTCAAGGGATCTTACTTTTAAATATGCTCTTTTAAAAAGATATGAAAAATATTGAAATAATTTTTGTTCCGAAACCGCCTTGTTCTCTAAAAACTGTCGACAACGTTTTATATCTTTTATTTATAACATCGCAACCTTGGGTTGCGAAGTCATGCATAAAATCTGTTGAAGAAAAATTGTTATCTTCAATATTATCGCGTACCCTTGTAAAACTCTTAACGTACTCTCAGGGATACACTCTTCCTTGATATAAAATCTTGCTCTAGTGGAGAAGATACCTTTACTAAAATCCACCCTGGCGTTTATGAAAATGTTCTTTTTTGTTCATTCTTTATCCTGGCATTTTTTACTACTCGAATTATTTGCGGTCCCTTAAAGGTTCAAGGGTTCGACTGTTTTTCCTGGTAGATCTGTAATACGGGGCTGGTAATTGTTCCACATTTTATCCAGTTTTGCAGGGCAATGAAACCCTTAGTCTATTTCTATTTTTTTAAACACGCGTTTTGAGTTATTAGCCGAAATACAACCCTAGAATTAAGGAAGTTGGTCAAGTCCCCATTTGAAATTGTATATCTACCCGATAGTTGGACTCCTTCAGATCCGTCAACTGGGACACGAAATGGAGAGTTAAAAAAATATATTTTATTGCCAGTTTGCCTCTTAAAGCCGTATCGATTGCGGAATAATTTTTGACATCCGCTATGCCGCATTGTGGATAACTTCTGGTCGTGTCTTTCCATACTCGGAACATATAATTACGCTATATTTCGAATGAATCGCTTTCGCGTGCCTAGATAAATAAGTCGCTCGGGAGGTTGTTTCCTCGATCGACTTGTGAAAGGCTCTTCCCTTCCCTTTGAAAGCAATGGCAAAGATGGATGTTATAACTTTGGACGCGATGCTCGGTTGTTCTGAATTTGGTTCAGTCGGCGGAGGCCAGCTACGGGATAAAACACGCGAGGACGTCTTGGTGTACTTTTTATTTTCAATCGAAAAAGAGAGCGAGCACGCACATAATAGGAAAACTTTGAAAGATATATATTTATACGGCGTTCTGGGGTTTTGCATAAGTAAGCTTATCTTTGAGCGTATCTGTCTGAGATAGATTTTGCTCTACTTATCACGCAGCGTGAAATAGGTCCGAGGGGATTGATCGCGTAACCTGCGCCATTTTTCAGACATTTCTTATTCAAATAATCTCAGGTCTCGAGAAGAGGTCAATTTTGACCAATATTTCACCGCGTGATCATTGGCGACCTAAGGTAATGGGTATAAAAAGACGGCGTATTTATTTTGAACGTAAAAAAATAGTGAAGAACGTATAACCCTGATATTCTGTCATAATAGTGAAAAGTTTTAACGTATGCCCAGAGCCGGGATAAGACATTTTAGCTCCCTAGTGAAGAACGTATAACCCTGATATTCTGTTATAATAGTGAAAAGTTTTAACGTATGCCCAGAGCCGGGACAAGATATTTTTGCTCCCTAGGAAAGTTTTGAAAATTACGCCCCTCTCCTGATGCATGTATAGAGAGACAATTTTGTCTCAAAACTGGTTTATTTACAACTAGCTAATTATCCGGGCTTTGCCCCGAGTACACAGTTTCGAATTTTTCATGCTCATGTCACTCGCTAATATTTTCATTAACACTCAAGGTACTCTCGAGATAAGTGACCGTAAGCTTTCAAATAAGTGGTTAAACACCTCCGTAGGTTCTTTCGTTCGCTCTCACTTCTAGGTATCGAAAAGTCATGTGCTGGCCACATGAAAATACAAAAATTATGTTTCCCGACGCCAGAGCGACTTAGGCTTTCAAATGAGCGGTCGTATACTTCAATAGATGCTTCCGTTCACTCTCAATTTTAGCTATCGGAAAGTCATGCGCTGGCCACAGGAGATACCAATATTTTTTCAATGTTCCGCAGTTTATCCTTTCAGTGTATCATTGTAAGTCTAAATCCAAAATTTGGTTGTATGTGAACCTAAAATGGCGGAGTTATAGCCGTTCAAAGAGCATACATACTTAAAGACAGGTAAACTTGGAATGTTGAAATTTCGTCCCCAAAACCCGACTACGCTCTTCCTTTTGATCATATTAGTTAACATGACAAGTTTGGCGACTCTGTGATCAAGCATGTGGATTTGGTTAGCATAACAGGCAGAAAGACAAACACTTGAAATAATAGTATAGATGTGGAAGTAAAATAAAACGTATAAAATATATTTTATAATATAACTTGCACTTAAAAGTTCAAATTGTCATTTGTCGCGCCCCTATGTGTGCTGCGCCCTAGGCGGGTGCCTCGCTAGCCTATCCCTTGTCCCGGCCATATCTTTCCAGCATCTTATTGTAACAGTGAAGAATGGGAAATTCCATCGACTCGGCTGGGGTGGAACCGCCGCTACGAAAGCGATCGAACATCGAAGACTTCGCGAAATTTTGACAAGTTGCAGTTTTTCGAAAGAACGGGAAAAGTTTATTATTCATTCATCGGACGATTTAAAACTTATCAGAAATTCCGGTTGAATCTCAAATGGGCGAAAAACTAGTAGTAATAGTAGTAGTGTACAAAATAATGTCACAAAACGTGATGTGTTATAATTTTGTGACATTATTATATATACACGCTGTATATTATTTTAATATAAACCGGACTCAAGTTTAGAGAGAGTTTATTGCATAGTGTTAGAAGTATTTCGAAACTCGCGAAGGAAAACCGTCAACCCCGACGCCACATGCATTCCGGTGTCCAATTTCATCACCACGTTCGGAATAACCGCCGAAATATGAATTTCTTTTCGAACGTTTTGCTTTTTTTAAACATTAATAATAGGAAATGCCACACGGTGAGCCCGCAACGTAGTTCCAGCCATTCGCTCGACGATTTTTATACCCCTTCGCGAATTCTCATTTTCCCCTTCAGTGCAGGATAGACAGCAGCGAAGTACCTTCGCCCCCATTTTTTTTATTTTTACCTTTTTCTTTCTTGGTAACCGTCGTTTCCGCCAAAGACCTATGACGGCAGTTTGGCATTGAAGCGAAACCGCATGCGTTTTTCCACCCATCATTCCCGCAGAGCATGCGTTGCCGTAGGGTGTGAGGGTGTGGGTGGGGAGAGGAAGGTATTGCCAGACGTGTGCACACGCCCCCTCTATCGAACAGCTGTGCTTCGCTCTTTGCTCCTCCGCGGCCTCCGCCCCCCCCCCCCCCACCCCATCCATCTCTTCTCAGCATCACACTCGATTCCATTGGCCCTTCCCCAAGCCTCGCTCCACCGCCGACCATGAATAGAAACCTTCGATCTTGAAGGTCAGGCTTGCGGGTGCCAGTCTGTGGGTGTATATATATATATATATATATATATATATATATATATATATATATATATATATATATATATATATATATGTATGTATGTATGTATGTATATTTATTTATTTATTTCTCTATCGTTCGCCCGATTCAGTTTAAACTATTTTCGAAAGTATATAAAGCAAACAGCGAGCTGTCCGCGTAAACACGAGGGAAACTGCGATAAAAACGGCTTTCGATCGCACGTTCGTGATTCGACCTCCGTTATGGGAAAGGTCTCGGGTTGACAGTAAAGTTAATGGGAAGCGTAAAGGCGGGATTTCATTGCCCTCGATGGTATTCACTTTTATCAAGTATTTTTATGTCTATGGGTTGCTTTTTTCGGTGCGGAGGAATGTTTGCGTCCTATAAGGCCGCATTGCGGTTTTTCGTCTCCCCTCGCTTTTTGTTTTTTTTTTCCTCCCATTTTATCGTATTGATGAAGTTACTAGTCTTATGAGAGAAACGTTTTTTTCTACGAGCATTTTCGGTAGTGGATTACAGTTTATATTTGCTTGCTCGCACTTAAAAAATTCTCTGAAGCAAATGGGCTTCCAGTTTATGTCCGATTCATACCTTTTTAAATGTCACTGCGAAATAAAGCAATCTCGTATAAATATAGTGGCCGTAAGGTAACTTGTGTTCCCGTTTGTTTCGACATAAGCCAAACGTCATTTCCTCTAACGATGTTTCTCCTTAATGATTACACCGTTCCAGAGAGGCCAAAAAATTATTTATGTATTTTTCTGAGAGGGAAATAAAAATAAAAATCATTTTGGCGGCACCTTCCAAAAGGTGGCGTGCCAGGAGGTGGCAACGCTTGACGTAATGCACGTGTCCCTTAGCGTTATTTTAGTCTTTGGTGATTGGCTGAGCAGCTCTGAGGGAGTCCAATGGCCTTCACCTTGCCCTTAAATCCTTCCTTATGAGACGCCGCTTGGACTTGTATTGCCTGCGAAAAGGCCCGCCCCACTTACATGAAACTCCGTTATCACCAAAAGTTCGTTTAATTTAACGGTTAGGTCGGAAGATTTCTTGCCAATCTCATAATATGGAGTTTTCTTAAGGGCAAAAATATCGCAAGAGCGCGTTAAAAAAAGTTTCTTTCTTGGAGATCGGAAATTAATGGAAATTACTTTTATTTGGATCGCGTAGTGTCAAAGTTATTAGTATTTCTATCGAAGAAATATTTTTTTTTAGAGAGAAGGATTATTTCCTTGGAAACCTACTAGGATAAATTTATGTTGTCTTATTACAACCTCAATTTGTCGCTTTGTTGTCGACAATTCTTCTTATAAAACGTTGTAGGAACTGCATTTGAAATTAGATATCCTTCACTGTGTATATGCAACCCTGTGCTTAAATTTGTGTATAATCATCGATGTGATAATTTTTATTTTTTCTTTCTCCATACGTAGTATAGGGGAAAGTATTGTTTTCATGAAAAAATCGATTTCGAGATTTCAGCGGAAATGCACGTTTTGAAGTCCCCTGAACACGTTTTGACAATTTTCTTGATCATATCTGTGTGATGTGATAGATTTTGTGGGCGCTCTACCTCAAAAACTATTAATCAGATCCACGCGAAATTTTCTATTTGACATTTTTGTTAAAATAACAGGAGATGATTAGTTTTTTGTAAAAATTGGTCATCCGGAAATGGTTGTTTACTCTTGTTACAGACGTTTTTACTTTCTCCATACGTAGTATAGGGGAAAATATTGTTTTCGTGAAAAAAATTGACTTCGAGATTTCAACAGAAATACACGTTTTGAGGTCCCCTGAACACGTTTTGACCATTTGCTCGATGGTGTGTGTGTATGTATGTACGAGTATGTATGTGATAGCTTTTTGTGGGTTCTCTAACTCAAAATTTATTAATCAGGCCAACGCGAAATTTTGTATTTAACATATTTATGACAGTCACAAGAACTGAGTAGTTTTTGGTAAAAATCGGTCAACCGGAAGTGGGTGTTTACTCTTGTCACATCCGTTATTTTGAAATAATTGCTTTAATATTTGATATATGTAAAAATGTACTGGAATAAAGGTTGTAGGAAATTTTATTTTCTACAGCCTTTGTTTGAAACATTTTCCCATAGTTTATTTTTGTTCTGTTTAAAGTCTTTAAATTTTTCTCTCAGTTGCTTAAAATATTTATTATCATGTAACCTATTTGGAATTTTTAGAAATAATATAGGTATGGAGAATGTCATGCGGTGGCCGCATCAGATATTTTTTTGCTTTAATATTTGATATATGTAAAAACATGCTAGAATAAAAGTTGTAGGAAATTTAATTTTCTACAACCTTGTTTGAAACATTTTCCCATATAATGCATTGTTTAAGAGATTTTAAAAATTCTATTTTTTAGCTGCCACCACCACGCCACCTACCGGCGACTATTTTAAACACTTGACGCTTAGTTTCGTCTTAATAACGCTCCTTTTTAGGTTGGTTTCCAAAGGAAATATAGACTTATGAAATGGTCCTGTCTGTATTCCCTACTGACAACTTTTGCACCAATTTTCATGAAACTTGGTATGAGGCTCGTGCTGCCAGGGCCCACCTCCGGGCTATATATTATTTTGCGAAGATTGAAGTCCCGGGTTCGATTCCAGGAACATTTTTACCGTATTTGATTTACATAGGAAATCCCAAATCCATCGTGCAGAGATTTTTTATTTAACACTTAAAATATCCTTAAAATGTGATGTCGGAGCGAGATTTGTACTGTTCTAAGGGAAAAAGAATATAGATTCTAATTCTTATCACCGAATTTTGATAATTGATCGTATTTTCTTGAGTTTATAGTAAAACAGCGTTTTTTGCGTTTTTAATCTCATTTTATCGGATTGTTGTCATAGAGACGATTATTACCGGACTCGGCTTGAATATAGACAAGTGAACAACTGGGTTATTTTCTTTTCCGATCAACTACTCTTCAGCATTGGACAGTTGATTCAGACATATTAGCGTATAAACAGTAATATTTATTAAATTCGTTTAATTATAATATGCCCATGCAAAATATAAAGCCAGAAAGAGATTTTGACATTGTTTTTAATATTTTAAACCTGATAATGCTCTATAATTTGTTTTTCCAATTTTTCTCTATCATTGATAAAATATGAACTACAAGTGCTATTTATGGTATGAGAATTCCTTGGAATGACTAACACCTACTGAAACATTTCCTGTCAATATAAGTAATCAATTCAGGATGACAACTTTAGGAAACCACCCTGAATTAGTCCTGGTTTGGACTTCTTGTTATTTTCTTAATTGTTGGAGTTTCGTGGCTATATCCAATATCTGAAGGTTATGGATTGAGTTTATTTCAGTTCTTTGTTAAGTTTTTGAATTTTTTCACAGTTCCTTAAAATATTTATTATCATTTAATCTATTTGGAATTTTTAGAAATTTACAGGTATGGAGAAATTCATGTGGTGGCCACATCAGATTTTTTCATTTTATCCACAAACCATCCATTTAATGATCATACTTATACAGTCACCAAGAATCTATTACTTGCAAGCATAATTTTTCAGGATCATGGGGTTCTGCTAATAAATCAAATCTTAAAATTTGATGCATAAAATTACGCATTTTACTTAAAATGTTATAGTAAAATCATTTATCTAATTTTTTTTCGAGATTCCTTACGCCTGTATTACCCTACAAAAACTCCTATTCAGTCTATTGAAGTAGGTACTCACAGCTTTAAATTTTTTCCTCTGTGTAAAATGTTTTCCCATCCTTGTGTTAACACATTTATCCAAAAGGAAGATTGACAGCCAGTTAAAAAAATCTCCACAGATGTTTTTTAGATTCATTTTATCATTAACCTGCATTGAGCCAAAATAATTGCCTGCATTTTTACTTTAAGGTTTCTGGCTAAATAAATGGTAAAATTGGGACTTGAAATTTTGATCGCATTATTAGCTTAAATTCTGTTGAAATGTTAACCCAAGGCATGATTTTATTTTTAATGTATGAAAACATTTCATCCTCCTTTTGGTAGTTATGGTATTTATGAATAATTAATACCTTTACAATATTTTGAGAAATCACCAACTGAAAGATATTCTTTGTTTTATCCATAGGTATCCCAAACAACATACATGATAACAATGATGATGAATGGGAGTGGGTTTGTCCTGATGGTGGTTGGGGTTGGCTAGTTTTAGCAGGTAGCATGCTTGTAAATGCTCTGGTGCCAGGAATGGTCAAGTCCTTTGGTGTTCTCTTTTTGGAATTCCTACGAGTATTTCATGCATCACCTCTTGCAGCCTCTTGGATCCCTGCTCTCTGCTACTTTCTCTACAGCTCTCTTGGTGAGTCTATGACTAGTTCATCTTTTATACCAGAATTAGAGTATTGAGGCCACCTTTTAATTAGCGTTTGACATGTTGAAGTGCTCCATAAGCTCTGGGCTATTTACTTTTTTATAAACAATATGCTCATCTGAAGAGTTATAGAAATGGTCTTCTTGGCTCTCTGAGTGGTTGCAACATATGTTGTACCATAATTGGTGGTAAATTACAAATATGGTAGCTTTTAATTCTCAGGTTGTGATTATCATGCATTTTATTGGGAGTTATTTGCAGTTAGCTTTTCTCAAATAGATTGATCAGATTTAAAAAATTTATATTCAGTTCTTGAAAATATGGTCAACTACTCAAAGGGTCAATATCTTGATGGTATTTAATTTACCTGGCTGAATTTCAAGGCATTTCTCATATTATTTGTTTTTTAATAGAGTGAAATTAATATTTTATATTTCATTTAACTTAATAAATTGCTTCATTTCATTGCCCTAGTCTATATTTTAAGAGGATGAGAGAATGATTTTAATAATTGAAATATTCCTTTTATCAAATTTCGATGCATGCTTTATTGAAATATCTGATTTAAAGCCATTAGGAATGGGCAAAGACATCAAAGTTTTTAATTACATAATTGTTAGAGATGTACCTTTGAAATTTGAGTGCAACAAATGAAATAATTTTTTCTTCAAGACATAATTCTTTGTGAGCAGGATATGCAGAGATGAAAAATATCACTTTTAGCATATTAGTGTATTTCATGTTTTTCTATATTGATAATGGATTCAAATGTCATATGACTATCATTTGGCTGTTTCATGGAAAGAAGATTTGAGATTGTGTGTAGAAAATTGCTACTTATTATTTGCTGCTGCTAATTACCTTCTCAACATTTTTCATCTTGATGCCATCTGCTCACATCTCCACAAACTTAAGAATGGTAGCTTTAAAATTTGGCCATTCATTTTTATGAAGATTTATGTTTGGGCTGTCCAGTCATTCTTTCTCTTTTGAGGCCTTGATATCCTTTCATAGAAACTCAATCGCCAAATTTGAAAGTAATTGATTTAACTGAGACATTAAAGACTTACATATTCACATTACATTTATGTAGATATACCGAATTAAAGTTATATGAGAATATTTTGTTTTAATCAATTAAATGCAAAACATTGAGCAAAACAAAACATTATGTTGCATAATTATGAAGTCTGCCCATTCAGGTAAAATTTTGTTCAAATATTAAGTTTTGTTTTTGTGTTGAGTGTAAAATCTTTGTTGTTGTAATGGTTCTTTGTTTTTTAGCCTTTTTTAAATTATTACAAGCAAATTATAGTCTAGAAATATATAAAAGAATGCCCGAGCATATTTTCAAATTAATTTTTCAATTTATAAGGAGCCTCTTACTTAACTGTTTTCAAGAAGAAACATCCTGTCAAATGCTTATTTTTAAAGGTGATAATATTTTAAATTGGATTAGGTAAATATGCCCTTTGGCTTTTATACCCAGGTAATGGGTTTAATTTCATTATCATCCCGAGTTAAGTTTATACTATCATATATTGTGGTCACATGAAGGGTGTGTTTAGTTGCGCACCATGCCATGACTTGAATTGTTCTGCAACAGGCCCTGTTGCATGCGTCCTGTCCAACCGGTTCTCCTACCGTACCGTCACCTTCTTGGGAGGGTTCCTGGCTGCGATGGGAATGATCTTAAGCTACTTTGCCCATTCCATCACCTACCTTTATTTAAGGTGAGTGATGAGACTGCTTAAAGGCATGGGCCAGGCTTTCTGTCACTGTCTAGTGGTTTCTTAAAAACCCTCAAGAAAATGCTATTTCCAATCAGTTTCTCTCATGTTATTACATGGATCATTTTTCTGAACTTGTTATTTTTTTCTAGACATTCGATGGTAATTTTAGTTTTTTTTTTGAAAGCCCAAGTAAGAATTTGACAGCAAAATATTGGCCATGCCTAAGCATCCCGTCAGCCACTTGCGCTCACACGAGGGCCTAACAATTTTATGAGTTTCTATCGTTCCATCAAGCCTCATCACTCTGATCGAGCCTCACTGCCTGACTGCAGGTTGGTTGTGGCTGCTAATGGTGAAAGTATTGTGAGCTGCTTGTTTACCTGATAAGTGTGGAGGGATTGGTAAAATTATCAGGAATTTTTCATACCTTGATGAGATATTGTTCATTCCATGAACAATTTTACTCCAGATGAGGAATTTTAGATTCTTTCCTGTGCTAGAAAAGTGGAGAAATTCATTTTCTTTCACTGACTTTCAAAAAAAGTATCTCAATTAGGGTAGTGTTATTTTCTTAAAGGTTTCATATATAGCTCAAATTCGCACTCCTGTGCCATGTTCTCAGTATAAGAAAGATGCTAAAATAAAGTTTAGCCATAGAGTATAGGCTGTATCAATGAGGTTAATTTGAGTTTTAACAAAATTCTGATTTGATCTTATATATTAATCTTTCATTCTGCAAAATCGATGTTATTTCAGTATATGTAACAAAATAATAGTGTAAAACTTAAGAAGCTATACAAGCTCTTAATTTTTAGATTCTGCTATTTTACTGCGAGTAATTGTGTTAATTAATCAATTCATGTTTTGGTTTATGGTGTTTTAATTGATAGGGTTTATATTCTTTTGTGTTAATTGCGAAATCTGAGTATAAAATGTTTAGATGAAAATTTGGTATTTGAAATCAGTACAAGGAATTAAATTTGCCTTAAAGTTAGATGTTATGCTCACAAAAGGATTTCATGTAAAGGAAAAAAGTTGTCATTCTCCAATTAACTCTAAATAAATTATATAGCCCATTTATTATTTGTATAACATATAAAGTATACTCCTGATTAACTTTGCTAATGGAGACAATAGGGAAGAGGGCTCTCTCTGATCTCCTTAGTTTTTTATAGGTGTTCAGCAACTTATGTCTTTCTCTCCTGCTTACCATTCTTGGAGTGTTTGTTCATTTTACCATGTCCATAAAATATTCTCTAAAAATTTCATAAATTTGTTTCTTTCAATTTCATAACTTCTTATAATGTATAGTTGCAATATCTTACCAATTATTTCCAAAATTGCTTTAATTACCATATATGCCGAACTACAAGTCGACCTTTGAAGCTTAAAAATAATCCTGTTGAATCTTGGGTTCACCTTACACACCGGGTATAAAATGTGAACCATAAACTCCAGCGTATTTTTGGATGTAGATGACTGCCATTTTGAATCAGCTATTCAACTGTTTACCATTTATTTAGCAGACATAATTTAGAAGATTTGTAAAATGATAATTTAAAACAAAAATAACTAAGAATTAAAAATTTTTGTTTTAATACATGAAATAATTTTTCAAAAATAACAATATACGATCCAGAGAAAATTACAAAAATGGTCAAAGGAAATTTAAAAAACACTCAAGAATGATATTTTTCTACATTGCAGTTTAAAAAACCATGAAGTCCCTCGCCTTCTGCATCAGACTCGTAGAAATTGTCAACTTCATCCTCTGGAACAGATGTTACGATATTAGGCTCATTGTGATCTGCAATAAATCAGATATAGATATCAAACACAATTTGACATCTTCCAATATAAAATTAATCGGAAGGTTAACAATTATTATTTTGTCATGACCACTTTACTGATTATAAAATTTATTGAGTGAAAAAGTGACTCGACTTAAATAGCGAACATATGTAAAGGATGAATTTTTTAGTCGAAAAAATTGTGGTTGTTTTAGACACTGGGTCGTCTTAGAGACCGGCATATACGGTATGTTCATTTGTCCACACGGAACATTTTAATTTCCAACAGCTTCTCAAGCGGCCCCTTATCCAGCCATTTGAAGGACTTGGAAGTAATTACATGCCGTGCTCGGTCAATATCTTTTACCTTAGGGGACATTTGACTTCTTTTGACCTATAGAGGACCAAACATGTTACTCATGAATGAAAAACATTTCCATTACAATTTCTCTAGAAGCAATTTTGGCTACAGACCAGCTGTCTTTTGTACATTCAGTCAACTGGCTTAAAAAGCTGCCGAATATTTTACACCTTGATCACTTCTAACAGTACTGCTTCTTTCTCTCACTATATTTCATCAAAATATTGCTAATCACCTATCTTTAAAAAAAAAATTCAGAATAGATTCATTCTTAAGTTAAAATTTCTCAAAACATTTCTGTTAAATATTTGTGTTTTGTGCATACATCAACAGATTTTAGGGAGGCATGCACCACTTACTCAGATTGTATGACCCTTACCATAGTTGATATGCTGTCATTAAATAAGCATTATAAAAATTGTCTAAATTGCAAAAGGTTAAAAACATTATTGAGGTTTGGTCAATCGAGAGTATACTGTAATTATGTTTCCTATTTGAACTAATGATTGTCAATTTATTATCTGGTGAAGTTGAAGTGTTGAGGAATTGGGTAATTTTTATGCCCTTAAATTTCATATTCCCTCATATTGATACTGATTATTGTAATTGATTTGAGGTTACAGTAATTATTTGAAGAGAATAGCACAATAATACATAATTATTCCTTAAATAAATGTTTGAGTATTATTTTTCATTAGGGTTCAGAACAATAATTTTGAATTTTATTGAATTAATTTTGAAATATTTTATTTATATTATTCATTACAATGATCTTTAAATTGAATATTTGTTCCTTCTTTAAACTGTTGATAGATATTTGAACCCTTGTTTAAAAAATCATGAAATCCATACCAAGTAAATTTTTCTTCATCCAAGTGTGGTTCATTTTTTGTTTTGTCATTGAAAATTTGAATAGATATTTGAGCATTGATTGAAGTTGATGTTCTGTTAAGTGAAGGTCTTCATAACTTGAAACACAACAAAAAGTTTGGAAATTGTATTCAATTTTATGCAGTGAATGTTGTAGAGACTATTTACTGGTCATCTTAAAACTTATCCCATGCAGTATTGTATTGTTTGACATTAATCACTGAACATAAAAGGCAAAGCTAGATGTCGATTTAATGTACACTTATTATAGATGGTTAACCTATAATATTGTTGAATTTTGGTGCTCCTGAAATTTCATCTATTTATTTCATCAATACTGCCTGAAGCACATTATTTCCATCAAGCAAATCGAAAGATTTGCAGAAACTTTACTGAAAACTATTCCTTTTTATAAAAAATATTTAAAAATTTATTGAATGTGGAGGAGGATTGCAAAGTTATGTATTGCTCCAAGGGATTCAGTCAAATTCATGGATGAATCTTTGATGCAGATTTTGGGTAAGTAAGTGTATATGTGTGCATTGTGCAATTCAAGTTACATTTCAATGTTTTTGTATACATGCATGGTTGGAAACTTGAATTAATTAAATTTTCTTTGGAATAAATGTCTTTATTAAGGTTTTATCCAAATAACTTAACCCTATTTATTTATTTTACTGTAATTGAAGGACATTATCAAAACTGACTTAGCTTGCCTTTCATCAATATACTTTCTGTCAACTTGAACAGTTGAGCCTTTTCTTGATTCCTTGTAACCATTAAGTCTTTAGACCAAGTACAACCATGCGATACTGACAGTGCTTATAATTGATCCAGAGTCAATTAGATATTATTTTAAATTAATCATAAAAATTGTTTAATGGATAAAAGATTCTGTAAAATTTATCATAATTTCATGTTTAAGAAACAATTTTCAATTCTATATTTTTATAGCTAAATTAATACGAGTTCTTCCTTTAAATTTGTTTTAATACAGAGTTGAATTTTAATATTATCTTATGGTAAAAAGTTTCCAGTCAATCTGATTTGAATGAGTTATTTTGAATAAGATGATTATTACATTTGTTATTGCATAGGGGCTCATTTATGACTTTTTTCTGAAATACGTCATTAAATAGTATTAAAATATTTCCGTGCTAATATAGACATATTTTTAACAGAATGGCTATGCATCTTAACAAAAATATAAAAAATATAATATAATTTTGACATTTTTTCATGAGTTCTAATTTCGTCCAAAAATTGTAATTATGATGGAGGATTTTGATACCATATATGTTCCTAATTTTGAGTTAACAAATGAGTATATTTCAATTTTATTATTTTAATTTTTCCAATATAGAGACTTCCTGATAATTGAAGGCAATTCTAAGAGGCTTTAGCATAGAAAATTTGCAAATCGTGTATAATCCAAATATGATTTAAATGTAGTTGTTGCATGAATTTTTTTGACTCATACAGGCATGCCTCGCTTAGCGCAAGAGAGGCGTTCCGAGACATCTGTGCGCTATCCGAATTTGCGATAAATGAACAGTTTGTAACATAGCACTTAACCCAGCTTATTTTTACTCTTCAGAAATTTTCCTATTTTTATCTTGCAGCTTATATAATGATAGGTTATTTTTATATACTAATTCAAAGTCAAGAAAACGATGTACCGTATTTACTCGTGTAATACCTGCACTTTTCCCCACCAGTTTCCAACAAAAAAGGGGGGTGCAGATATTACACGATATTTGCCCCTTCATCTTTTTGGGGTAGGCCACCCGCGAAACGGCTACTAGCACCGTGCCTGGCGTGAGATAAGTAGGCATTTTCTTCGGTAGGTGCAATATGCCATGCATTTTATTTCCCCGATTTATAGCCAAGGTATTTTTTAATGCGTAGAATAATATAATAAGCATGATATTTGTCAGGTATTTTTAAAAATTCCTTGCTACCTGTCAGTAGTAAACCTAAATCACGTAAATTTTCTATCTAAATAGAAGAGTATCAGAGTACATTCTCATAGAAAAGTTGATGTAAGAGAAATAAACGACTGAGTTGCATATATTTTTCATTAAATACAAACGAATTCTGTTAGATTGCCTTGTAATTCATGACATGCTCAAATCACATTTTACCTTAATTGCATTTTATTGGATTCCTTTTACGTTACACAATCCTAAAAGAATATACATACATACTTTTATTACTCTGTATAAAAGCAAAGAACACAATCTTGTGATGGAAATGTGTCACTAAATATGTTGGAGTTGTTCATTTGCGCTTTCTGAAAGCTGTAAGTGATACATTTTATCCACATAAATGTGAGAAATGCTTCTATGTACCCAACCGGTTCGCAGGGCTTCTAGTGACCGGTTTATTTTTGTTATTGTGTGATCTCTGGAGGATTTGACAATGGAATTTATTTTGAGCGTGAACAGTTTGTTTATTTATGTAAAATTCGCTCTTTTTCTAGGTGAATAATGATTGAGTTAGCGTAATTTTGCAAAATTACTCATTTTAAATTAACTTGAAAATGTTCAACGGCTCAAAACTGAAAATTTCTTCGAGATTAAGGAGCTAGACTCCAAAATATGTTTTTGAGTTGTCTCCGTGTAATATAATGGCAATGAACATGAATTTTTCATGATTATGTACGTTAAAAAAGAATAAAAAATCATTTTTAGAAGTAATTTCTTAATTGTATCATGAAACTCCGCTTCAGATAGATTATTCAACTGACATTTCTGTAAAATATCAAAATCAAAATTTTGGAAGTGCAGACATTACATGAATAGGGTTTTTCCAGATTTTTAGCTCGAAAACGGGGGTGCGGGTATTACACGGGTAAATACGGTATATGACAATTATTTTTAAATAATTATTTATTATGAACAAATTGGTGTACAACAGCTTCAAACAACTAATTCTTTATGATGGAAAATCACAATTTTCTAATAACATATGCTTTGAAAAAATGTGTTATAAAATAAATGAGATATACAAAATATCATAAGTATTTCTGATATATATACTTGGTAAATATCAATGTAGTGTATTACCTTGCAGTGGCATAGCCAGAGGATGTGCAAGGATGCATGTGCACCACCTAACTGCTCCAGATAATATGAAATTTTCAGTGCGTTAACCAATGCAGTAATAATGTTAATTAAAATGCGACCATAGTATCAATATTAATCAATAGTTCTTTAAAATTCAATAAATTATTTGTCTGAGTATTAATTTATATAATTTGATTATTAAAAAAATAGTATGATGCACCCCACAGACCAAATTTCTGGCTACTCCACTGTTACCTTGACATGTTCCTAAAATTCTTCATGATTACAAAGATCTTTGATGATGATTTGCCAGTACAAAAGTAAACAGAAATGGAATATGAGTGTTATTATGTTTCAGTGGTGCCGCCACAGCTTCAGACACGTAACTGTAGCTTAGGTACCAACAGCAAAATAACATCAAAATAACAAATGACTAATGATCGTGAAAGTTAAAGTTGTCATGAACTTAATCTAACCCAATCCCAAGCAAAAACCCATCCATAGCTAACCCAACCCTGCACATCTCAACAGTAACGTTATCAAGTTTAAAACTTCCAATGGTTAGCATCACTGCAAAAGACTGTAGAATTGCGGCAAACCAATGTAAAAAACAATAAAAGAGAATGAGTGAAATAGAAATAAAGCTAATAAACATATAAATAACAACAAATTTGTCTTTAATTAGAGTGGAATGACTACCACTGAACAGAGAGTTAAGTACGAATGAAGGTAAGTGAGAAAATGTTGGGACCATAATAAAGGACCGTAGCATTTAGGAGCATTATTTTTAAAATTTTCAAAAATTAAAATTTTAGTCCCGAGATGCCAACCATGCTATATCGAAAATGCACTAAAAGAACATGCGCTAAATGAGGCATACCTGTATTTCATGATTGGTTAGTTTGATGTTCTTAGTGTTTAAATTACTAGTCCCAAAGAAAGCAGCAAATTTAAAATTAGTTAAAGCAATATTTTTTTCACTACACTACTGCTGCAGTTTTGTTTAAATTATTTTATCATAAAAATAGTTGCAAAAACACTGAAAATCTTTTACAATTTATTTATTATAAGTAAACTTTTACCATTTCATTCCAGTGATACATTCTTTCTTGTGCTGTTTCAAGCCTATGAACCACTAATTTGTTCTAAACTAAATTCTTCTGTCCTAGAAAAACCAGTAAATTTCATTCCATGTAAGGGTAAAGATTTGTCTGACTTTCTTTCGCGAAATCAATATGCTTCCTTCTTCCTCACATTTACTGCCTTTTTCTTGCCACTTTTTGTGCTCTTTCAGCAATTTCAACATCCTGCTTCAGTGCTGCTATTCAAACCTTTCTTTAACATTTCCAACCAATTTATCAAATCCAGCTGTATTCTTAAAAATGTCTTTGAAATTAGCCTTTATTGGTATTTCTTTTCTATCAAAGGCTACAAATTCTTCATCTGTAGCTCCAGATGATTTTCTCCCTCTTATCTGACTCGATCATGTTTTCTGGCCCCAAGAATCAATAAGTGGTATCTAATGTCATATTCTCCAAAAATGTTTTTAATAGATTAGTCCTGCTTTATGAGCACCTTTTGCCCTCTGTTGCTTGAGCCATTTTATTATAGATTTATCCAATATGTTGCAAGTTGATGGCTTATCTTTTGATAAACCTTTTGTTGAATTTAAATTGCTTGCATATGTAGTTTTGTTTTTCTAATTTTCTCTTTAATCACCTGTCCCATAAATTTCAGACCATTGTTTTTTAAAACTTCTATTTGGAGTTTACATATTATATCAATTTTACGTTTCAGCCCTAATGCAATTTGCTTGCATTTCCTTGTTTACCAGGCCTTCTCTTAATGAATGATAATATAATTTTTCTCTAAATTTGCATTGAATTCATTCCGTAATGAAATGTAGATACAAAGTATGTCATATATTTCAGTTTAACTCATCATGTGAACTTCATTTTGCCATCCTTCTCAATCTAGGTTAATAAAAGTTTGATTGGCATTGGAAGTTTGGTTGACATTGGAAGTTTGCCTCTAATTCTCTGCAAAATAGATAATTCAGATGTGGATAACTGGGAGTCACCTATATTTTATTTTATAATAGCAATAAGCACTAAATATATCTCACTACATGTGAACTGTTTCATTAAACTTTCCGTTTTAAACAACGTGGTCTAATTGCAAGTGAATTTTTGTAAAACTTAACAATGAAATGAATTCCCTTTTTTAAATTAACTATATCTATTATATTTTTCACTTGCCCATTGAAAGTCGATATTTGTGAACTTAAAGTACTAATAAAATTGAAGTACATATTTAAGTGTTATCCTATATAAAATAAAATTATTATATTATAAACGTTTAAATTAATTTTCTGACCTGAAGCAATGCATTTATGATGTATGTGGCATAAGTCAAACTGTTTATATCTGCAGTACCCAAATTATGCATCTTCTACTCCCTCTTATGGGAGCCTAGCTTATTGCAATCCCTTTTTATGGTACCAAACCTTATCCATCCGTCAACTAATACCTATAAAATGTAATGTTAACTTCAAAATATCATAAATATCTATTTTATTTGTACAAAAGTTAATTTAAATCAAAATATATCCATACATAAAATTAAAATAATTAAACAAAAACGACCCATCTCTTTGACCTTCTGGAAAACTTTCACGACCTCCTGAAAACCTTTGAGATTCCCCTGAAAATCTTCTGTGGCCCAGTTTAGGAATCACTGGTTTATATGGAAAATTTGAAATTTCAAGTTCTTGGATTAGCAAAAGCACAATTCAAATTTCTGAATATGTTCTCTTTATCTTAAGAGATGTTAAATTTTTCTTTGAGGCTGCTCATTTTGAGGAACATATAATGTATTACATACAATTTTTGGATATCATCATATATGATCATAGTGATTTCAGAGGAAAGTTCAGTATCTTTGTAACCAATGCAGTATATTCATTGCCCTTCTATAAGAATTTTCATTTGCATAATAAAACTTGATCATTAAGTTGTAAAATTTGCACAAAGCACTCTTTCCACTGAAAGTTCATCTAAGTGAAAGATTTTTTGTAATACAGGCCTCCAGAAAAATATTACCATATTTTAACTCTTGCTGTCATGGGAGTTTCATTTCTTACTTTTATAAATAGTATTATTTTGTTATTGCAACTTACATTGTGACCTCTTTCACCAAAATTTGCTTATAAATATGCTCTCCTGAGCAGCAATTCTGTACATGTTTTTTCACTGACTATTGCATTTATATAGAATTTAAGTGTCTGACTTGTCTTGTATCAATGTTATTGATCTTTGGATGAAAGAAATTATTATTATTATTGCTGAAACAATTGTGGTGAATTTATTAGGTATTGTTAAATATTATATGGAAATGTATTATCTATACTCCTACAAAATGGCATTACATCTCATAGCTAAATAAATCTAATGTGACCAGCACATGACTTTCTCCATACATAGTAATGTATATGATGGCAATAGTACTTAAAAGTTGCTCTTGACAACAGTTTTCTCAAGAATAACTATTGGCAATTTTGTTTGTAAATAATTTTTAAACAATATTTTTCACTTAATATCACTTAATATCACTTTTCACATTGTAAAAACAATAAGTCAAAAAAATTATTTGTGGCTATGGATAACAAATTATTGATGCACATTCTACTATTTAGGTCAAATTATTGCACAAAATATTCACAATTAAAATTACTGTTGGTGGCACTGGCATCACTGACAATATTTACAAAAAAATTTTTTTACAAAGTATGATGCTAGACCTTAATGGGATAATTTTGATCACAGTTAAAATTAGCATGGGCAACCTTGGCATTGCTATAAAAAATTCGAGAATTTTATCAGGGCAATGGAAACAAATTGGTCATTGAGGTACATTCAATGTACTGAACAAATTTAGATGGATAATGGAAATATCTGAAACAATCAGTTCTATGAAAAAAATGTTTCAAAGAAAGTGCGCAGAAAATTATACTGCCTGCAACTGTGATAATGTCAAATATTTACATTAATGAAACCTTATAGGAGATACTTGGTAAAAACGGAAAAAATGAATAGAGTAATCTTCCACTTCCACTTGACCAATTTTAGCAAAACTCTGATCGGACATTGGCTTTCTATTACAAATCTTAAACAAATTTTTTCCTGATCTGATGAATAGTTTTTGAATTAGAGCGCCCACAAAATTCCTATCACATACAGACATAATTGAGAAAATAGTGAAAACATATTCAGTGGACCTTAAAACATGTATATCTGTTGAAATCTCAAATTCAGTTTTTTCGTGAAAAAATACTTTATACTACCTATGGAGAAAGCAAACAGAGGCATTTTTTATTACAAATTGTAAGTTATGCAGAATATGGACAGTATTGCTCATATTTTGCATCAAGAAGCCTAGTTCTGAAAATTGCTGAATGTAACCGTATATTTTGTAATTCTTCCATGGTATTGAATGTAATTAATGTTTTTTAGCTGTGGGTAGTATAGCATTGTTACATCTGTGAACATCAGATTCCATATAGATTTCAGTTGTATGGTTTGTCACAATATTTTGTTAGAGGGTTTATGGATATTCTGCCATTCTTTTATCAACCCTTTTCTGTCCCTCTTTATCTGCTATGACATCCTGATGACTGCAAAGCAGTGTTGATTAGTGTTATTGATAATCCCTAATAATAAACTATGGCTCATTGACAGCATGTTAAGTTTGGTAATTTTTTCTGGAATTCACTATTTGCGTTAAAATAATCACTGTGGTATATGGTGTTTCTTGTTTTTGGCTGATGTCTTCCATGCAAGAATTGTCAGAAACTATATTTGTTGCCTGACAAAGAGTTTTCAATTTGTTTTCTGTTATTTATATGTTAAGGAGACTAATTATTTTACTTTTTCATTGCCCCCTGATAGTTATGGTATCCTGGTTGGAGCTGGTGCAGGGCTTGCCTTTCCACCTGGGGTCTTCATTGTTGCATCATACTTTGATAAAAGGCGTGGGTTAGCAAATGGTCTCTGTGTTTCTGGAAGTGCACTTGGATCCATCCTCCTCCCTCCACTTCTTCGTCTTCTTCTTGTTACTTATGGTTACAGGTAAGAAATTTTTCCCTCCCATTTTATTGGAGATTATTAATGAAATTGAGGATCATCTCTCTTATGTTTAATCATTCAAAATTTGTATGGATCTTCTTTTGGTATCACATTCATATAAAGTAGGGCCCTCCAAAGCTTTGATGTTTGATTTGACTTGAATCAATGAAAAACAGTTTGTTCTGATCGAATTGTTACCTTATGCCACTCCTAAATCAATGGTGTATATCAAATACCCAGTGCATTCTTTGCATATCAGCTTCAGCAAAACAAGATTGGAAAGGTGTACACCATGGTGGAGTACACAGAATTTCCAAATGAATTCTTTGAGATTTCACAGTGTTTTCAATATTTTTTTGCTCAGATGAGATTTAAACAAGAAGCAAGTGAGGTATGTTGTAAAATCCTTGTAGGTCTTCATGTAAAGTAGTCGTAATTATTGTCCGATTTTAACCAAAATTGGAATTTGACAATTAATTTTAGCAAAACTCCCCAATACCAAATTTCATCAAAATACATCCAGCAGTTCCCGAGTTAAAACAAAGGAACTTTGTAAACTACATGTAGGTCTTCATGTAAAGCGGCCGTCATTGTTTTCCGATTTTAACCAAAATTCGAATCAGTCAACCAATTTTAGCAAAACTCCCCAATACCAAATTTCATCAAAATACATCAAGCGGTTCCAGAGTTGAAACAAAGGAACATTGTCAACTATTTGTATGTCATGTAAATTGGTCGTAATTGTTGCCCGATTTTAACCAAAATTGGAATCGGTTGACCAATTTTAGCAAAACTCCCCAATACCAAATTTAATCAAAATACGTCCAGCAGTTCCCGAGTTGAAACAAAGGAATATTGTAGGTCTTCATGTAAAGTAGTCATCATTGTTGTCCAATTTTGACCAAAATTGAAATCGGTTGACCAATTTCAGCAAAACCCCATTACCAAATTTCATCAAAATACGTCCAGCAGTTCCTGAGTTGAAACAAAGGAACATTGTCAACTATTTATAGGTCATGTAAAGTGGTCGTAATTGTTGTCCGATATTAACCAAAATTGAAATCAGTTGACCAATTTCAGCAAAACTCCCCAATACCAAATTTCCTCATAATATGTCCAGTGGTTTCTGAATTTTAACATATGGACAGATGGAAATGACCTCCCCTATATGCGTTCACTTCGTGCAAAGAATGCATAAAAAGTAAAGTGCATTTTAATATTCATTTATTTATTTACAACAAGCTAGACAGACTGTTGATAAAAATTGGGTACATTTTTTAATCACCACAATGTTTTCAATATATGTACCTGTCTCTAAGTCATAAAGCCAATAACTGCACTGCTTCACTAAATGAAGTTAGGGAAATTAAAATGATATATTACAACATACTATTTACTAAAAACATCACATAGTTGACTGTGCAAATATAATCATAAAATACATTTGAGAAACGAGAACAAAGAAACTGGCAGTCAAAGGCCAAAAGAAATTTTTTTTCTGAATACACCTTGCAGTTTGAATGCACTTGAGTGAATGAAGGACATGTTGCATCAGAATTTTGCTGCCTACCTCAATCGAATTCTTTCATTGTGTAAAGTAAAGCCACTATTGTTGTATTATTGACTAAACTGATTAAATCTGTGACAGTTGGAGATTATAAAATGTCAATTACTGTAGGTGTCAGTTTACCCAGTACAAAGTCCAAAATCTGAAATGATCTGAAATCCGAGCATTTTACAAAATATTTCTTTCAAAAATTCTGTGCAAGTTACAGCAAACAAATTTTTCTTGAATTAGGCAGCAGACATGTTCTGTGGCTCTGCTCATGACCCAAGCAGAAATTTTCCATAACGACATGAAGATTACTACATTGTGTTATTATTCTACTGGCTTGCTCATGAAATTCAAAACGTTATACAGGATTCAGCAGCTGAAATATGTGGCGAAAAGGCTGTCACTAATCATGAAGCTGCTGAGAACTATTGATGAATTTTCAAAATTAGTTTCTGATGAAAACTTGACAAATGACCAAGTATATAATGTCAAAGAGACTTATTTTTTCTTGTGTGATTCCTGTCCCATAAATTATTCATTCTAGGATTTGATTCGAGTATTTCTGGGGTATCCAGTTTGAGATTTGATTCAATAGGAAGTTTGACATTTGGAGGATTCTAATATCAAGCCTATTTCTTATGTATGTCATTTTAATTTATTTCAAAGTAAATTTTAATTATTCCTTTACTATTTTCTCATTACCGCAGAGGTGCAGTACTTCTGATGGGTGGAATTACTTTTCATGTGTGGATTGGTGCTCTGCTATACCATCCCGTGGAACAACACATGAAAAGAGTTCGTCGCCGGGATCTCTTGGCTATTGAGGCTGGTAAATCCAAAGAACCAGAGAATGCGCTCCAGGTAGGGCTGTATTTTACTATATTTTGTGGTTTTCATCTTTTTGGTTTGGTAAATTAAAATGTAAGGAACAAAAATGTGTTTACTCATTTTCTTGCTGGTTCCACAGGCTAATTTAGGTGATGAAGGAGATGCAGCACAGACGGCCCTTTTGCCACGTTCAGAAGCAGTTCCTATACCTGGACAAAGGAAAGTTTTGTGGTATGTGGGAAAATCTCCAGGAGAAGAAGAAGAGCTAGGAATGCCAACAGATGGTGGTGGAGAGGGGCGACGGAAATCATCAACTGTGCAGCAGCAAGCATCATTGCACAGGCGAAGGAGGAGGAGTTTTTCTCCTGTGGATGAGCGTCCTCTTGTTGAAGTGGATGAGGAAGAAGAAACAGCTGCTCAAACTACCGTGGCTAGAGGTATGGGCGCATTTTGATTTGTAAATTGTGCTTATTTAAACTTTATTATAAAAGAAAGTAGTTGCCAAAAGCTTTATAGTTAGACAACTAAATTAGTATGTGTCTTATGAATGATCTTAAGTCAGTGGTTCCCAAGCATTTAAAACTGTAAATGATCATACCTTGACTTTCATGGCAATCCACCTAGAATTTTTGTCACTCCCTGTAACTTTCCACCACACTAGTATGTTTTAACACATTGAAAACCATTGTATTAAATACTTGATCATTCTAATGAGCCAAAAGAGCAAATAGAACAATTTAACATTAGTAATGTGCTCAGGAATGTTTGTTAATTTATGTAAAAATTAAAATTATATGTTGCTAGGAATTCCAGAATATATCTGGTAACTCCCATGCTTTTTAGCCACTTATCTTTCCTTTGGTCAAGAGATTTCATTCAACATTCTATAAAATATCTCTGAGAAGGCCTGTCACAAGTATTTTGCTTATAGTATATATATCAGCTGGTGTTTATATTTTGCCAGTAAAATCATTCCAAAATACTCATTATACAGTGAGTAGCTGCCTTAGGATCCTATCTCTCTCTCATAGACACTTTCTCACATCTGCTTACCAGGAAAGGAAAAGCCCAACAGTCCCCGTTACAGTAAAAAGTTTGCACTATGGTCAGTTCTTGCAGGTGTGGGAACCATAACCTATTTTTCTCATTATCTTATTTGCTTGCATGCAGTCATTTGCAGCATTATTCAGGAATATAACTTCCACAAAAGGCAAAGAAAAACATTGTCATAGCAATGTATTCCAAATAATGCACTCATTATTATTGATGAATTTTCATGTGATTAACAATTTTAAAGCCATGGTGCATATGAAAACTTGCGTAATAAGGAACAGATTGCCTTATGCCACTGGTTTTTAACCTGTTTTGGCTGTGACCAAAATTCCTGCCACAGCGATCCATGTCCTCCATTACTTCACTTGTGGTAAGTGATAAAATAAATGAGAATTAAACAAGTAAATTCATTTAAGCTGTTAGCATTGACCAGGTTGTTTGGAGGAATGCTATATTTGGATATAGATAGCCACGAAAGACCTTTGACGATCCACTCAAAAGGATTTGGCGACCCAATTTGGATCACAACCCAGGGGTTAAGAACCACTGCCTTATGCTCTACTCATTATAGCAGACAATCTCTTTATTTAATCATGTATAAAGTATTCCTCTTTAATTACTGCTTGCATATTAACATTGGTTTTATTTTTAAATATATATAATATTTAAGCCCTCTTTTCTTACGTATATTGTTGATCCAAATAATATTCTCATATTTTAAAGTAATTAACTTATCTTTTACGCTCATCTGTTTTACTATCAACTTAATTGATGCATAATAAAAACACTTTTATTTTACAGCAGGCCAGTCTAAAAAGGTAGACTCATCACAAGAAGCAGAAGGAACTGGAAAAGCTCATGAAGCAGAGGCAATGGGACGGAAAGAGTGGCGTTCAGGCAGCCGTCAACGTAAAACCAGTCGTGGATTTGCAGAGAGCGTACCAGAAGAAGTGGAAGATGAAGATGCAGTTGATGAAGGGAGCAAAAATAAGGCTAAACACGTTCAGGCAGAAGGTCCTGGTTATTCCTCCCAGGGAACTGCACCACTTACTGGATCAACCGCTCTAATGGGATCCACTCAGTCGCATTTGCACCACTTGTCTCCAAGGCCAACAGCACTCCCTCGGAGCCTCTCTGCTGCTTCTTATGCATCCACTTCAACTGCTCCACCACCTGCTCCGATGGGGACATTGCCTTCTGCATTATCTGCCTCATCATCAAGTTTCAGATTTGTAAGCTCTATACATCATGGAAGTGCATTGGCAGCACTGCAGACTGAAGGGAGTGTGTCAGTTTTGGCTGCTTCAACCTTCACACTGAGGTCTGTTGGTCAGGCTGTTGGTTGGGATGGAGGATTCTGGGAAAGAATACGGTCAAATTTGCTCGGTGGAGCAAGTACCCAAAATGATCAAAGGCAAAGATCTAAGCCTTGTAATTGTCTTGGTAAATGTGATATCGGGAAACAATCAAGCCCGAAAATGAGTGGAATTAGAATTTCTGGGAAGAATTTGCCTGCGTTGGAAAGAATTTCTAACCATCATTCGTTGGACCGTAAGCAACTTGGTCAAGTTGGCGAACGGAAAATATCTGTTGCTTCTTTCATCAGCGCAAGGGATGTAAAAGTTCCTACTGGTAATATTGACATACCAAGAAAATATTTTGACAGCCAAGAGAACTCCCGGAATTGTACTCCGAAAGGAGATATGAAGATGAATGAACGAAATTTATCTCCGGATTCCTTACAAGTGCAGGACTGGAGCTCTAATCTTGAAATACCCATCAGAGATGATGGTCTATCAAAATCAGTGTGTGAACCAAAAGATGAAAAGGAAGGAAATTGTCTTCTGAGTGGCCAGTTTGTCAAAAAGGGGGATTGTGAAGATGCCACCGATTCGACCCCTGCACCAAACAAGTGCAACAGCAGCAGCCCAGTGAAGAAAACCAAATCAAAGGGAAAGTCTGTAAGTACAATATCTTCTATAAACTTGTGAATATTACAAAATAAGTTTTAAACCATTCTTTGATGCTTTTTAATACCAGAAAAAATATTGTTATATATAAACTAAATATGTTTCTTTCTTATTCTGTGAACTTATTTAAAAACCACCTGCATATTTCTCTTACTGTTGAATTCATTTTTTTCCTTTTTATAGGAATTATTTGAATTATGTACATATTTGCATTTGTCTTCCAGGGTAAACGACCTAAAAAGCAGCCACAGGATGTTCCAAAGAAAAAACTGTTTGATCTATCCCTCTTGACTGACAGCCTTTACCTTATCCTTCTGTTGTCCAACTCAACTTCTGCCATTGGGTATACAAACTTCACAATCTTGCTTCCTGCATGGGCATCCTCCCTTGGCTTCAGCTCTTCAGAAGCTTCCCTATTGCTGAGCGTTGTAGCAGCAACTGATCTAGTTGGCCGCATAGGGGGAGCTGCACTTTCAGACTTGCGGTTCATGCCAAGGCGTTGGTATTACGTTGGTGGCCTAGCTGTTTCAGGGGCTGCCCTAGCGTTCCTACCACTCTTCGCCACTGGACCTGCTTTGATGGTCAGTTTCTTTATTTAAATTGAAAATTTTCTTCCAATCAAGTTTCTGCTGTAATAAAAGATAATTTGTATGAACTCAGCTGTTCATATGAATATGCTTCTTTAGGAACCTTTTATCTAAATCTTAGTAATATATGTTGTTACATCATTGAATGAAATTATTTTTTGAAAAATTTATAAATAAATTATCTTAACATGTTGCATGCTCATGATGTAACGTCTACATCATGGTAGTTCCTACCAAGTGACTGGAGACGTAACATTTAGGTCATGGGTCTGGCTAATGTTTGAAGGGTTGGGTGTAGATTAGCCAGCTGTGAGCGCCTCTCACAGAAGTTCAGTCATCATTCTGACCCCTGCCGTCATGGTGTGAGCATCAGTTTGTATTTTTGTCGTATTCTCATTTTTATGAAGTTTTTGCTTTTCAGCCATGAAAATAGAAATGTTACTTACATAAATTATACATTATATAAAATTGTACATATAAAAGTATAAATATAATTTTAACTTCCAAATATTCTTTATTTTTTGATTATTACTGATCAAATATAATATTACCGTTAATTTTCCCGAGTGTATTGCATGGTAGTATACCCCAAAATCATTGCCAGTGACTGATGGCATAGACTTACGTCAGTAATTAATACGCGAATATTTTACTTTGTTTCATTATATTTAATTATTTTGAAAACTAAGCCGCATCCTCATTTTGGAGATGAAAATTTTGGGGAAAAGTATGGATTATATGCGAGTAAATACTATATATTGTTTAGCAGTCCAATGACTGATAGAGGAATAATTCACATTTGTGATGTCTTTTTATAATTTATGAATAAAGGGCCCTAGAAAGCATGTTTTTTGCCTATTAGATTTGAATCCCTTAGTACATTTAAATTTTGGAAATTTTTTTGGAATATATATTTGATTCTAATATTTTTACTATCATTTATATTTTGCAGGACATACAGCCCGAAAATGGCAATACCTATGTCATATATACACCATCGTCTGAAGCTCTTGTTTCAAGTTTGCCTCCTTTCGATTCACCTGGTATTGCATCATTTGGGCCATCTTCACCTTTGTCTATTCAAGATATGTTTAATAAGACATCAACCAGCATCCCACCAGTTGTGGGTGTTACTTTGCAAAATTATACAGCTGTTGCAAGAACAATTCGTGAAATATCAGAAGCTCAACCCACAAGTTTGGAAAACAATTTGTATAATGAAGAAGGAAACAAAAACTCTCTTGAGGTAAATTTAAATCATGTTATAGGTTAATTTTATTTCGTAGCTGTTGAACAAAAGGGCTTTGAGTAGTCTTGGCCAGAGGCCCCATATCTACTATTTATTTTAGTAGACAGAGCATTTGCTGCTACACCTCTTGCCTGAATATTTGTAAATGCATATAATTTTATATTTACACATACATACAACTGAACGTAATCCCAACTTTTAATTTTATTATAGAAAATTTGAACCATATGTATAAAACTTACATTAAATTCAGTTGTGTTTCCTGTTAGACTTTGAGACGTGCAAAATACTGAATTGTATACTATCGAACTAAGGAGGATTTACTTTATTTCAACTACCTTTAATAAGGAAGTTAACCCTTTCTGATCGGAGCGATTTAAATAATGACTGTCACCAGGTTCAAAAAGTTCCATCAGAATTCTACAGATGGCAGCACCTGCTGGGGAGATGCTCAGGATGCCTAGCTAACATGCAGCGATATATAGTCGACATTCGACCTAGCACAAATGAAAAAAATTATGTCGATCATAGATCGACATACAGCCGTGGGAGCAAAATAGGAATGTCAATTATATGTCAATATCTGACCGGAAAGGGTTAATGGACAAGGCCAAGACTTCTTCCATAATCAAACCAAAATTAACAGTACGAAAAAATGTTTTTAATAATAACTTGGCTAAATTCCACAAATGAGGAATTTAGCCCGAGTTATTATTAAAAATATTTTTTCTTACTGTTAATTTTGGTTTTACATTTAATAACTTAAAATGGTTAACTAAGTGTAACTTTTAAATGTTTTGTTGTATTTCAAAAATGTGACATTTGGAAAGTTAAGCCTTAAGAAACAAATGAATTAAGGAAATGTACAATGTACTTGAAAAGCGTCTGGGATCAAATTCAGTTGGTGGCTGAACTCCTCATTAGTCATTGAATTGATGCTATCAGTGCGTCGGCATATTCTTTGTGCCTACCTTAGCGAGTTTTTACCCATCTATTATTTTAACAATAGGTGACAAAAAGGATGTTGATCATGTTGAGAAAAAAGATTCTTCCAAATCCCAGGTTAACAGGAATCCGACGAAGTTATGACATGAATTTGAAAATAGTCATAGCTCAAGAGGCACAAAAAACAAACAATATTCAAGCTTTGAAAAAGTATGATGTTCCAGAAGTAGATATTCCTACGTCTATGTACAATTTTCCAGTCAAATGTAATGTGAGGAATGTAATGGAAACCCAAGCATACTATACGTACTAGCATTTTAATTCGGCACATTTTAATATTATTATTATTAAAAAAGTGTGCTTATTAAGTAAATGAATAAATAGATATACTCTTTATAAACTTAGCTCTTTTAACACTGATTTTATTGTTAGTCTTACTGTAATGAATAAGCGAGTTTAAAAGGAAAATCAGTAGCCATTTTTCCTTTTCCTTCAATTTGCACTTTCCTGCAATTTACACTTTTTTCCCAGATCCCTAGAAAAGTGTAAATAAGGGGTTTTACTGTATTTTCAAAAAACCTTTCCCTTCTCCAACTACTCCTCCCTCCACTCCTACTCACATACTGCATTTGCACGCCTTTCCCCTCCGCTCCCCCTCTCCTGGATGTCTTCTCTCCATTGCTATGACTGCTTTGACATCCAATGGTCTATGGCATCTTTCTCAAAATATCCTGGGTATTCTCACAGCAACCACTAGCAAAAATTGAAATGTTCTTACTCCATCATAAATAATAAAAATTATATTTCTTTACCTTTTTTTAATTTGTTCCAAAGATGAATATAATGCTTTTATATGTCACATATGGTATATTTAATCACATTAGCAGTTTAGTGAAGTCCTAGGGCAATGGTTCCCAACCTGTGGGACATTACCCCTTCAGAGGTAATTTCAGGTTTTTGAGGGGGTAATGGTCATTTGTGGAGATTTAACACTGAAAAGTCTGAAAAACTACCTGGAGTGGTAATAGGAAAGACATGAGCCGTTTGATTATTTGCTATTCTTGAGCCAATCAGAATCATATTATTTTGTGTCCACCACAGTGTATGTTTAAGAAAAGAACATGCATAAGTCAGTCGCTACAAGATTTTTTGTAGCAGAGGCATTCCTATTAATAAGATTCATGATTTTTTGGAGCTCTTGCAGTTACTCTTCTGTTTCCTGCTAGTATATACCTATTTTCTTAATAAAACCTATATTTGTGCCATATATAATGACTGCGCATAATTATTATCTTTCCTCATACACCCAGGCTTATTGAACATGCAGCTGCATTGTTTTATACCAGAATTATTGTTCATTGATTGACAATCCTAGGTTTCAGCAATTTTGCATTAGTAAATAACTTCTTTTTCAATTTTTCTTTGAATATTTTTCACCACACAGAAGTTGAAATCGTTGGGGATTATGATTTAAAAGTTCTATAAAGCTGTCTCTATAGATTAATGTGAATAAAAATTTTGTTTTCTAATTACATTTTAACATTATTGGGAGATGAAACAGCGAGTTGTATACTTTTCTTGCTTTGTGATTCTGATAAATCCTTCTGTAGATAAAGTTTAATGTTATTATAATAAATAATTAACAGTGAGCATTGTTTCTTCTCAATTTTGGAAGTTTTAATTTCCTTAAAAGTTATAAGGAAGGCTGGAACTTATAAAGGGTGGCTGTACTCCTGCAATTTATTGAATACCATTAAGTTAGGTTTTTTTTAATTTGAGCATTTGCAATTGGGGTAATGGCAGCTTTAAATTATGGGTAATGGGATGAAAAATGTTCGAGATCCATTATCCTGGGGAGACAGTTTCTTACATTTTAGACTTTTCCGATTTTTATCTCATGTATGAGCTATATCTTCATTTTATAAATTTAAAATTTGGAAAAATTGCAGGATAGATTTGAGTAGATATGATGTATTGTATTTATTATACCTAACTATTTTAATATAGGTTAGGTAAATAGCGAATATTCTCAATGTCTTAGATGAGAGAATGTGTCCTCCTGTTCTTTTACACTTCCTGCAATTCATGTATTGTAATTTAATTTTATTGATATAAATTCAACTTAATCATTTGTGTTAGTCATGTTATTGAACTTTCCAAATAAATAATTCATCATGTTACCTTTAAAAATACACTTCCATTCTAATGTGTTAAGTAATAAGTCAAAGTCAAAAATTAGATTTTAAGATTCCCTCCATCAATTCTTATAAAAGTATTTTTTATGCTGTTGACATTAAAGGCTGTTTTTATTTTTAGGGCTATGGCACTCCTACGAATATCCCAGCTACAAAAGTGACTAAGCCACAGAATGAGCAAATGAATGATGAAGAAGGGGAGGAGACACATATGTCTTCCCCAGCTTATCTCCAATTAGCTGCAGCATGCGCTGTATTTGGCCTTGCCTCTGGTGCCTATGTGGGTGTAACTGCAGCTCTCTTCAGTGACATGCTTGGCCCAGAGAGGCTTGCATCGTCCTTTGGCCTGTCATTACTAGCCAATGGGATCCTCCAGCTCGCTGGACCTCCATTGTGTGGATTAGCTTTGTCAAAAATCCCTTCTGATAGCAATGTGGAACCAACTCTACCCCCAATGGCTACTGAAGCAAAGAGACACACAGCCGATATTGTCTCACCTCCGGGTCCCGCTGCATATGCTCCTATAATTTCCACTTTGGGTCTATTTCTTGTGGCAGGGGCAGGGATGTGGGGTTTTATGCCTGGGATAGAAAGAAAGAGAAGGGAGAAGGAAGGTGGGGTAATGATATAGTAATAAATATGGAAATTCATGCAAATAATTCTTAAGATAAAAATAGAAATGGAATCTCAATGAAGGTACCTACTTCCATTATTTTTGTTACTGGTTATTTATATTTTAAGCCTTCCTTTAATTTAAAAACAACTATCATGATATATAATTTCCATTTTGTGTGCTGTATCTCAATTAGAAAAATAATGTGTCTGTGTTTTTAATGAGGGGAATTTAGACATGAATTTTATCTCATTAAGTTTTACTGGATTTACTTTCTCCAACTTTTTCAGAACCAAGTGATTGATGTATCTTGGCTCTAGTTATCAGTGTGTTTTTGTCTACCTAAGTTTTCAATCACCCTCATGGCTATTATTAGCAAACGTCTTCCTTTTCTCACAAGACCAACAATGAGTAAAATGTGTTTCAATGCTATTTACAGGAAAACTATTTTGAGGTAAATGGGACAGAAAACTAAATTTGTTCCAAAAATTATTTACTTTTAACTAACACATTCTTAGAGTAGTTATGTTAATAGTCACTCAACAAATATTAACAAACTACTATTTTTTAGAATTCTCAGTATGTAAATTACAAATTTAAATTCATGATAGATACTTCAGTATTACCAAGTGCATAAGTGTTTTCACAAGTTTGCCTATTGGATTACTGCCAGTAGAGGTTGCTGCATTAATAATAGTGGACCAATTTAAACTGAGTTAAAAACAAATGTTTAGTTAAATGAATTAAGCTTATGATAAAATCAGTTGCAGAAAAAAACAAAATTAAATTAGGCATCTCAAAAAGATGAGTCATTATTGTACATGAAAAATAGAGATATTAAAAAATCTATAAGATGTTTATTTTGGCTCAAAATCACATAACCAATCTCTTATGTGAGCAATACCAAATGTTTTTCTCTCGTTTTAACTTGTCTTTACTATATAAAGCTTTATTAGACATGGCATCTATTCAATTAGACTCACTTGTGATGATTTCGATTTATAATGCTTGTAAAGAAGTTTGGAAAATCACATTTTCCGATAACACCTTTCCACATAAGTATAATAAAGATACATATTTTTTGACGCATCTTTTGTGGACAGGTCTTCTGTACAGTTTGGAGCTCTAATGGCTGAAATTGTTTATTGCCTGTATAAAGTACTATTTATTTTATGAGCAAGGTGCTTTAATTAAAGCAGCAGTTTTCCAAACAGATAAAGCAGTCAAGTGTTTCATTTGTTTATTACGAGAGAAAATGGTTGGTAAGGACTAAAATGTTTAATCAAAAACTTTAAACTATTTATAACAATATTTATGATTAGTTTTCAGTGACTGAAAGAATTAAATCATACCTTTGATTTCTTTTCATTGATTGTCTTGCACCAATGTAGGAGTAGTATTTGCTCACCAAAAACTACTACATGTTAGCTGTGTAAATGTGCAAAATTTGGAAAGATTTAAATAACTAATACGATGTTAAAAATTAGAAAAATCTTTTTTAGAATTTTAAAGTGGGCTGCGGTAACAGAAACACTTGTATTATACATTGCTGGAAAGTTTTATAAGCAATGAAAATATCGCATGGGTTTTGAAGAAACTATTTAAGATGTATTGAATTTATTTCAATTCCTCTGTCATTGCTGATGTAACAAATAGCATCATTGTTCTTGTTGATTATTTTTGTGCATTTCATACACACTAGTGTCTTTTACAAATATATTTTTTAAATATATCGATACTTGCAATTATTTAATCAATTATACATTGTATAGTATTCTTTTTTAGATCACTGGAATCAGAAACATCAACATGTTAGATAAAGTAACATGATTTTGTTAAATCATAGTTTAAAAATTATCTTCTTGAAATTGAATATTGTTGTTTTCTTTTCTGTAGTTGTTATTTTGTGACTAAGAATTATGTTAAAGAACATTTAGTTGGTTTTGAACCCTGTAATCATGCTTGCTTTCATACAAGTTGTGCTACATTGAAGAAAATGATGGTTTAAATGTATTTCCACTGAAGTCTTATTCCATACAGACAGATTGATCCTGCTTGTGGTATGTGGGGGAAGAAATGATAGTGTTAATTGATGTTTTTATTTCGTGTAATTCTGAGGCTGAACTTCAGAGATCCCTCCATTCCTGTAATGTGTGCTTCTGAACTGAATGAAACAGACTTACCTACTAGATCCCTAGTGGTGCAGGGTCTGTGTTTCATCCTGGCTGTGCATCTGTGTACCCACATATTGCCAATTATTTTTTTATTAGTGTTTATAAACCAAGGAATAATATAAACAGGAGACATGGATAGGTGTTCTCATGTGCTTAATAGCTCACAAATTTATGAGTTAAAAGCGTGGTAGATTAAAGCGTAAAGACTGTGGTTGACGTATACGCTGCATTTCCCCATGATCTTCCCAAAACCAAATGTGTTTACTTTACATGAAATTTTTTATATAATCCACATTGGAAGCATTGATTAAATGAGGTCATGTTGATCTTATGTCTGTTAAAATATGTGAAGTGTTATTATTCATTCATTTGGTGGTGATGTCAACATAAATATGATTCTACAATGAAAATCTCTTTATTTGACCTTATTTTTGGCTGTTACACACAAATGTGGGAAAATATATAGCATTATCTTCATATTGCATCTCCACACAAAGGAGATGGACAGAAATGCAAAACACCTCCCAATGTAACCAGTCATATTACCGTAATATTATGCTATGACAGGAAAAACAATTTTCAATTCTTGGCATGGACATTGCCATTATTAACATCAATAACAACACTCAGCATTCATTAATGATACAAATAATAACTTCATTTTCACATAATTCTCAAAAAAATGAACAAACAAAATTGGCATTGCGCATTGTAATGAAAAAATATTTTTTTTTAAACATCAACTTTTAGAGTATTTTTTCACATTTTTTGGTCGACATTTTTACATACAATGCGTATCACAGAAACTTTGCACGATTTCTCTCGTACATGGCGGGATTTACCATCACTTAAATAAGTATTGCCCTGCCATAAAAACTGCTCATTCTTCTTATCCGAGCATGCTATTAGAAAAAAAACAAAGCCCTAATGCATTAACTTGCTTGAAAAAATGGATGGCTCGCTGGCAATGTTCATATTCGTGTAAAAATCTGAAAGAATACTTCTGTCTTTTCTCTCAACATTTAGAATATGGCTTTTTTCACGGGAATCATTTTGGCATTTTTAGTGAAAATTTGTGGAAGAATGAAGATTATTTGAAATTGTTTTCATCGAAGTTATCAATTCAGTTACAGTAAAAAACTGTCCTGATAAAAATCACAATTTGTGAGTAATTTTTTTTGTCATTTATTTATTATTGCTCCCAGATTTTTAGCAGTTATAATATATCTGATCCTTTTCATGTTCCATTCTATCTTCTGATACCATGAGTGCTCAGTAATTACATGTATGCACCCAGGAAAAACTGCTTACTGGTGAATCATAATTGAGAAAATGTGTCAGAAAAGTTGTTCCTTTTAGTCATCTATTCCATTTTTGTGCCTTTACCATCATTGTGTTTATATGCTATGATTCTAACATTCACGTACTCCATAATGCACTTGCCATTTAGCTCTCTATAAAAAGGTATGCATTCTTATTTTTATTATATATTTTCTGAAATGTCTACATTTCTTAGGAATTTTTGTATATTTTATCTTCAACTTAGTGTGAAAATTATTCATGTTTAAAATGGTCACTGAGCAATCTGTTCCAAAGCATTCACCAACCTCAAATCAATTTAAATGTAATCAATGTTCATAATTTCCCAGACAAATTGGCCAGTTATCAAAACTTCACGTATAAAGTATAATTCAATTATTTATTTATTTTTTCTTAATGAAATTTGTAAAATCTTAAACAAGGATAATGACTGAAAATGGTGAGTTACTGAAAGCTAGGCATCAATGAAATTATTGATTGAGGTTTAGTTTGGGCTCATCAAAAGATAGTGGATTTGAAGAAGGATACAATTTGACATTGCAGTGCATTAGAGACAGTATATATAAATTACAGTGGAGTTTCTTAAGTACTTTTAATGTATAGAGTATAAGTTCCTGTTGTATATTGATAAAAAGGACATGTTTATAACATAAATCAATCATACAGCTAAACACCTGCTAATTTATAGGCTTCCATGTTGCTATTGTAATTTGATCAATATGCTTTATGCAGCAGGTATGATTAGTTTTCTTTGAGTATAACATGCTTTTCAATGTTGAGTTGGAAAAACAAAATTATCTTAGTTTTGGTTGTTGTTTACTGTACTAAGCAAGTGTGAAGATATTGCTTTTATAGTTGGTATCTAATAATTTTAGTTTGCCTTGAACTAAACAAGAAGGTAACTTGAAAGAAATGAATTCATTAATGTGACCCAGGCTTAGTTAAATTTCTCTCCAATTAAAATTTGCAATAGGCTGGATCACATCAAACTAAATAATGCATTAATGTATAGTAAAGAAAAATATAGCTATGCATATAAAAGAATAATAAAATGGATAAGCTTAAATCTGAACAAATAATTTAAAAATTTCTTATAATCGTTTGCTCCTTTCCGATTGAGATTTTTTCTATAAAAAATAGCTAATTTCTGAAATATCAATAAATAAATATAAAGAGGTCAATTCTGGAAAGTTTCTTTGATTTTCATTAACTTCTTATAGGAGAATTATTAGTTAATTAAGATTTTAGTCTCAAACAAATTATTAACATCAAGATATGAGAATTAATTTAAAAATTACAAAATAGTTCATATTCAATGCTTGGACCAGGTTTATGTTGAAAATTACTTAGGAACCCTGTTCTTCCATTGTAATTTTGCTTAATTGACGAAAGAAATTATTTTGTTAGAATAATTATTTCAACTGGCATATGAGGATTTGCTTGTTATATACTTTAAAGGAATTATAAATTTGAAGTCATTGCAATTAATTTCATCCATGAAAGACATTGGATTATTATCAGATAAGTTAATAGAATAGCAGTGGTGATGTGGAATATGTTTGGAATAATTTATCATGCTTTTTGAATAAATAGATTGAAGCGTGCATAGGAAGCAAGTTAGATACCCTGTGTCAATATCAACCATTGCATTATGAGCCAATGATAGTTTTACTAATAAAATTACAATCCATTAAACTTAAAAATTAAAATCATACCATTCTCTTTGCCAACCTCTTAAATCAGTAATATTCTTCTGAAAATATTCAAAGCCAATTGAAAGGATCGATCTGTATTGAGAGATTCTCACTCATGACCATTGAAATATAAAATTTAAAAACATTCTTTAAAAAATTCATTAACCTGCATACAAAAAATTCCCATGAAAAAGGCCTTATATTAAACAGATTTTTTTCATTGTAATAAATTATAGACATTTCAAGTTTGATATCCACTTACACGTTACATTTATCTATTCCATGAAGCCTTTACTAAATTCATTCTCTTACAAGTGTTGTGTCTGTCTGGTTCCTTGATTTTTCCAAAGAGTGAAGTTGGTTTAATCCATTCCTCTTCATATTTGGTTCACCTTTGGGAGATGGCTCATCTCCACAGCACCATTGAGTTGCCATAGGTTGAATTATCATTACAATAGCTCCCAACATCATGCAAGTCCCCATAAAGTAGAAGCATGCTTCATAACTACCAGTTACATCTCGCAGGAATCCTGTTAAACAATGAATGTAAAATATATTTTCATCTTTGGTTTGAGGAAAATCAGTCTGAGAACCAAATGTGACTCAATTTTCAGTTTTATTGATGGAAAAGTCAATCATCTGCAGTGTTTTTAAACTTTTATAACACTATATTGGATCCATTTATTGATTAGTTAGATGATGCATTTGCAAGAAAAAGAAAGAAAAACTAGGTTGATTCACCTACCATATTCTATGCTTAAGGAAAACAATAGGAAATAAGATTGAAGCTGGGTTGGCTTTTAACATCAAAGTTGTAATTATATACAATAAGTACACGTCTACATCATATTTGTGTAGGTCAGTGATCAGCAGCCTTTTCTAGATGATGGGCCACATTTGTGAATGCTATTAATTTACTGGTGTTAACACTTCACCAAAAAGATTTTGAGACCATAATTTTACCGAAACAATACAAAATTGTCTGTTAAATTTTACAGATCACATTTTCATTATAGCTTTGAGGACCGCATGAAGCACTCTTGGAGCCAAATGAGGCCTGCGAGCCATAGGTTGCTGCTCCATGGCGTATATTGTAGTTAATGCATGCTTAGTTACTTTTGTTTATTTTTGTATGAACGTAAGAGTGACCACAGCATTTTTATAAGATTGAATTGTTTTTATGCCAAATTATCCAAATATATCACTTTATGATCAATATTAGCTGCATTCTTAATAATGTAATGGAATTTTAGAAATTTTTTGTTAAGAATCGGCGAATTTCACAAAATATTTTGTTTTAGTTTAAACAGCTCATCTTTTATTAATTTAGTAATTTATTGAAAGTTGCAATAAAGAAGTGATTAGGTAATTTAACTTTGGGTACATATGTTATCTATACAAAATGTTATATTTAAATGTAAATCCAGTCTATTTAACAGGGACAATGTGGGCATTAATGTTTAGAAATGTTGAATAATGATTAATGGACATTTTTGACAAAATATAGATGTGTAGTAGAATGCAGTCAATAAAATGGATGTTTTTTTTTAAATTCTGAATATGAAGAAGTATAGGAGAAAAGAATGACAATTAAAGACACCAGTAAGGAAAGAACTGATGAATCAGGTATTAAGGACGGTTTTTTTAATTGTTGCAATGTAAACAAAATGAAACTTAAACATAGTAACAGACCTGTATATATAGTTAATAAGGGGTTTTATAATCCTGTTATAAGGCAAATGGACGGAGAAAAACCCCAAAATCTATAGGGTTCATGGCTGTCACCTGCTGAAACTATCCTGAAAATTTGGCTGCTTTGACTTGAACGGTGTAGAAGTACTTCTCTAAATTATTGTTCATTGTAACCCTCAGTACACCCCTGAAATCTTCATGTTTCAATCTCGGGAAGAACTTATGGCCATGAAAAATCCCTCAAAATGTGGTTATTCTAACCTGAACAGTGTAGAAGTAGTTCAGCGGGCACAGAAGGGTGATGGGCAGACAGACAGACTGCTGGACAAATTAGTGGATTTAAAAAACCCATTAAAAAGAAGGGCATGAAGTAGATCAGGCATTTCTTGAGAAGAAACTGCATGCTGAAAGATGTGATTGAGGGAAAATTTGAAGGCACAAGGAGGAAGTATAGGCAACTCTCATTCAACAAATGACATGTGTTCCTGAAAAGCGTTTGTAAAACGGAAATTCGTTGAACGATCGTGATTTTTCCGTTGACTTCCCTATTAAAACTCCAGATACATTCCAGGCAAAAGATTATTTTATTCTTGAATTTATAATTCTTTGCTATTAAATGTCTGTTGAAGCAACTACAATGTTGGATCAACTAGAAAACCAAAGCAACAACAATCGAGCATACAAATATGTAGTGCCAACTATTGTATGATATGAGCAAATTCAACTTTTGAATGAAAAACAGAACCTCTTTAATCTCATTGTCGATTGAAGTGAGAAAAATAAGAAAAATGTTTATAAAAGATTCACAGCGAGAGCAAGTATGATAAATATGGCCATAGCAATGGCTTGAAAACAAATCCTCGTGATGTAATGATTATGTATGAACCGCGAGAAAACGAATGCAACCTAACATAGTCAATCCAAGTCACATATTGAAACATAGAATGGCTGTGGGAAACTCTGCATAGTGCACTTCCTCCTTATCAGTACACAAGTCTTAGTGGGTATTTGTAAATATATTTTGAATAACAACCGGCATGATCGGTGACGTCATATTAATCCTCACAGGAAATTCAGGCGATAGGAAAAATGTGTGGTAAAGTGGACACATGAAGTATCCATGGGCAAACAATATGTTCTTTTTTATCCCAAGAGCTTTCGTAAATATCGGAGTTTCTTCGATCTGAGTTGGATACATGTTATTTATTTATTTATGTTAAAGCAAACATATGTTGAACGAGAGTTACCTGTAGTAGGAAAAGAATTCATCTATTAAGCAACTTGAAGAGGAAAGAAAGTTATCAAGAAATGAAGTATGGTATGGAGGTGGGACAATCTGAAGAGTCTATTAAAACAAACATGGACCTCTAAGCAGACAAATTTCTAATATAATACTATTACTACGATAATGATATTTCATTCTATAATCTGTTTCCACTACTCGTGTGGCTGGGACTCGAAGTATTCTGCCCACGTTCGATTTATTTCGCTTTGGCTACGACGCTATGTTGCCAAGATTCCAATTTTGCTCAGTTCATCGGTAGCTGCTGATGAGTGAAGTTCTATGCTCCAACAGATCTGGATGAAGCATGTTCATGCTTTCCACCGTTGCCGAAATATGATTGGAAAGTGCGAGACATCATGTCAATAGTGCTCGTCAAGAAATTTTGAGTGGAGAGAGAAATTTACTACCTCTTATTGCCTGGCATTTTCTTTCCCTCTCCCCACAGGTCTTACTGTAGACATGCTTCACCCACACGAAATGCAGGAATGGACTATAGTAATGAAAATTGTATTCTTGTTTGCAAGCAAATAAACCCCTATTAATTATGGCTTTATATCTTATGAATATCATGATTAAGTATCTTGTTTTCTGGTGGAGTTAAATGGGAGTATATCAAACTGCATATAATGTATATAATTCCAATTTCAATCATCCTTTGCTAAGGATGGCATCTGTTAAATTTTGAAATGATAACAGTCAATAATGGCAACATGATGTGATTCCAAGTCAGTTATTGTCTCCATTTCATTGGCACAGTGTTTTGTATTTTAAAAAGGTTAAAATAGGGATAAGAACATAAGACATACATCCATTTCAAATTATCTGAAAAGTTAGTGCCAAGTATGGAAAAAATGCCAATTTTTCAAGGTCTTTTACATTGGAGAGTTTAATCACCATGACTGCTTGGTTTTGACCCCATTGACTAACCTAGTATAATATCATTTGCAGTTTTTATTGATCCATATAAAAATCAAGTCTAATTTACAAAATTATCTAATTTGTATTTAATGAATCATTGGAGTTTAAAAAATACTTAAGTTATTGGTGTATTATAGGAATATTTACTATTTTGTAACAAAAATATTTCAATCCAAAGTGAAAAAATCAATTTTTTTAGTTTTACTATACTTTTTCCAAATAATAAGTAACAGATAAATATGAATTTCATATTATTAGTTTTCATTAAACCGGCAGAGCTGGTATGAGGTCTGATTTAGTTTTTTTGATGAAAACTAGATATCAATGTTTACATTGATACCTCACTCTGTACCTCTCCTTCCACTATTGTATGCCACTTTAGTCTGGCAGTCTAATCTCAATCCTTGCACATGTAGAATCACTATTCCTTTTTTGTCATGTTTAGCGCATCAGATCCAGTGCCAACATTCATGTCACAGATTTAAATTAGTTATGCAGCTTTATTAATCAAATAAAATGTGATCCAATTAGGGCAATAATGAATTCACACAGATGGCATTTTTGAAACATTAGTTCATGACATTACTTATTGGAACTTGGAAGCAATCCATATGTTATAGTTGTCTTTAACTGCATATAGAAACTGTGTGTGTTGAAATACCTTTCTAGATCTTCCATTCAAGAATAAAAGATATGTTTTTGGAAGTTTCTTGTTACAATGGCTGTCTGCAATAACATTTTTTTCCATTCTCCTGATATTACCAACACTTTTGTAGCAAAATAAAAAAAATTTGCTCAACCTTTGTCGGACAGAAGGGAAATTAAGTTCCCAATAGAAAGCAGGGCCAAAAAGACTAATGGGAACTTAAGAGACCATGAGTTTCAGCTTCCTATGCATTCGTTTCTGGAACTAGCAGGGTATGTGAAAAGAAATCTATCGTATATACTCGTGTATAAGTCGATCTCATGTATAGGTCGACCCCCGACTTTTTCATTAAATTTTTTCCTTTTTCTATATCTCATGTATAAGTCGACTCCAGATTTTCAGGTGTAGTAGAACGAATTTTTTGTATCCAATACGTGTTGATCCATTAATTTCCACATTAAGTTCCCATTAGTCCGATATAACTACGTTGTGTCAAAGTAGCAGTGATGCAGTTTGATGTCTCCTCCAGCGTCAGTGCATAACATCAAAAGTCGTAACATTGTATACACCTTTTAAATAGATCAAATGACTTTGTATTTCGTCCCAGCGTTCATTCATAAGTTATCTTTGTAAAGGAGAACAGGAAACAAAACTGATGTTGGACCGCGGAGGATAGGTGACGCAGAAATTGACGATAAATCAGCGGAAATATGTACTATGTGGTCCTAGGAAATCCGTGTTTCGCACGTTTTTGGACGAGGAACGAAGAAACATACACCTTGGAGAGTGCAAGTTTCGTACATGGAACAGTTTAGCAGCTTACGTTTAAGAAAGAGAAATGTAACGAAAATGCTAATTGTTATTGTTTACGAAGGTAATTATAGTTGAGGGTGATGCTGACAAACATCTCAATGATCCGTATGATGAAAATATTACTGAAAGAGACGGACGAGTTATTTGGATTGGGTAGCTCTGATGATGAAATTTTTTGGATTTTAGGATTGATTTTAATGATAATAAATGTTTTCTTTTAAACAATTAAAATAATTTTGGTTCTGGTTACAATAAATAATATTACAAGTCTCCCCTTACCTATGTTGTTTCATTACCTGTTAGCGGACTAGTCTTTGATTATAAACATAGAAATTTACATTTGTCATCCATTTTTCCTCCTGGTAGTTCCATTTCTTGTCGCTTTCTCGGTGTCGCCAGTGCTAACGTCGCCTTGTTTACCTCTGCACTAGTTATGCACACAGTACTGAAATTTTTATACCACAAATACTTCGGCGATACTAATTTAGTCTGCGATGCTTAGAGGTAGGTGTTGGCTTTCCGCAAATCACCGATTAGGTGTTTCTTTGTTTACATGTTACAGAGTTACCATATTGCGCATTTGTCTTGCTGCCAGTTTTCTGTTGTGCCGCCGTCATGTTACCAAACATTAGGTTTACCAAAATTGCTTAATTATTTGCAATGCATCAAAGATCAACTTAGGATCACCAAATTATATAGTAAGTTATTCTTTCATATACATCGGTATTTAAATATTCAATAGTTATTGATACAGTTAAGTACAACAAGAGTGTAAATTCCATCAAATTTCAATAACTGCAGGGCAAATAATGTCATGGGTTTAAACCTATCCAAAATATTTCCCATGTATAAGTCGACCCCCGAGTTTTTTGCGAAAAATGTGGTCTAAAAACCACGACCTATACACGAGTATTTAAGGTAATTACATTGTTACTTGTGGTGATTTTAATATTGATTTTTGCTCAAGTAACCCCATGAAATCAGAATTGATAGATGTGCTTAACTCCTTCAACCTCAGTCAGTCCTCATTTGAGCCAACTAGATTACTAGCCATTCTGCCAAATGCATTGATAATATTTTTTCCAACCTACAGCTTCAGCACTGTTCTATTGTTAACTCTGGTCTCTCAGACCACCAAGCTTTACTATCCCACTACCTACCTATCTCTATTGCTTTGAAAACTAACTCTAAAGCTAATCATTTAGTATATAAATGCTATTTTACTCTTTCAGCCCAATCTAAATTTACCTCTGCTCTAAAAAATGAAAATTGGACTAAAGTCTATCAATTAACTTCAGTCAATGATAAATTTGACAGTTTCTTATCTACCTTCCTTTCCTATTTTAATGACTGCTTTCCTCACAGACGTGTGAGGATCAACAATTACTTAAAGAGTAGCAACCCTTGGGTCACTGATGAAGTTAGGTCTGTTCCCAAAAAAGGTAACACTTGCATCATGGAGAACTTTAGGCCAATTTCCACCATATCTGTCTTCTCCAAAATCCTTGAAAGCATTATGTATAACAGAATTACCTCATTCTTGGACAAGCATAATATTCTTTTTGAATACCAATATGGATTTTGCAAAGGTAGATCCACTGAAACTGCTATAGCAAAGTTTGTTCATGCTGTTCTAGATGGATTGAATAATCAAAGTAATGTTATTGGGATTTTTTATGATCTATCAAAGGCTTTTGACTCCATCGACCATAAAATTCTTCTAAGCAAACTCAAGTCTTATAGCATCTCTGGACTAGCTAATAACTGGATTGAATCTTTTCTCACTGACAGGCAACAAGCTGTAACTATCTACTCTGAAGCTGATAATTGTAAAATTTCCTCTGAATTCCACTGTTACTAGAGGCATTCCTCAAGAGTCAATTCTTAGACCTTCGTTATTCCTACTATTCATTAATGATCTTCCAACCTACCTTAAAGGAGGTGACCTCTACATGTTTACTGATGATACTAACCATCTACTGATAAATCTCAGTGATTCCTTCAGCCCACAGAATGCAATAAGCGAAATGGAAAGTTGGCACACCAAAAACAAGGTCTTTTTAAATAATAACAAATCCACATTTATACAATTTCATTCCTCCCAAAAGATAATAACTCAAACTCCTTGGTTAAAAGTTTCAGATAAATCTCTGAAGAATTCAGCAGTTGTAAAATTTTTAGGAGTTCATTTAAGTGAAACACTAAACTGGGAAGCACATATTGATGCCACTTGCAAGAAAGTTAGTGTAGGATGCTTCCTCCTCAAAAGAGTGATGCAGATCACAAACCTACATACTATATTTATTGCCATCTAAAATATGGCATTATGGTATGGGGTCACTCTCACCATTCCCTACGTCTATTTAAACTACAAAAGTAGGCTGTAAGAATCCTAGCCAAGGCTAAAAGACGAGATAGTTGCCGTAACTTATTCAAAAACCTTAAAATTCTCACTGTCCCCTATGTATACATTTTTTATTCAATCTTGTTTATTAAAAATAATGCATCAATTCTTAATTTAAAATTTAATTCGGATGTACACGATCATAATACAAGAAGTAAACACGACTGTCACCTTTCGTCACAGACCCTGAAAATGTGTGCTAACAGTCCCCTGGATCTGTATTCATCAACAAACTCCCTGCTATGCTAAAAAAGTCAAAAAACAGATCCTTTAAACATAAATTTAGGGATTATCTTGTAAAAGGCTGTTTTTACTCAACTGATGAATTTTTGTCTAACTAGACCATGGTCTAATTTTGTATGTTTTATTGTGACCTATCCTGTATTTTTATGGGTATCTATGTAAATATATATATTTTCTTTTCTTTTTCTTTCACTTTCTTTTCATTGACTTATCCTATATTTGTATAAACAGAACACTTGGATGAATAAAATATTATTATTGACATCATTGTTGAATTCTGGTGTTGTCTCAGATATATCTGCATGGGATGAGTCATATTATTGGTTTTCTCTCACTGAAAGAATAAGCAGATTCGGGGAAGTTCTGTTCTTTATATATGCACTGAGCTGGACTTTATTGGCTCCTCATGCTAATCTGTCCTTTTCTCACAGACTCTAGAGATGTAAGAAGTCTTATCTGTGAACTTGGATACACAGGTTGATATAGGGCGTGTTCTAAGGCACAACAAGGGTATCCTTTTTTAGAGCATTTTATTGTAGTATTTTATGTGTTACGTCAATACGAAAATTTTAGTGTAGTATTTTGTATTATCTCAATAAAAAATTTTTACTAAGAAAATTTATATAGTATTATGAAAATCTCCAGTTTGTTTTCTTTACAGTGCTTTTTATTTAAATTTTTATCGCAGATAGCATGAAAGAAAATTATGTAAATCCAAAAGTCCTCATATTTTATTTAAACGCCCTGAAATAAATCCATCCGCTAGCTGGTACAGGTTGGATTTAAATGCTGTGTGATAAAGGTTAATTAGTGAGAATCAATCATTTAAATTGCTATTTCATAAGCTTAATGAATATAAATTTTAAATGTTATCAGTTATAGTATACTATATCTCTATATAAATCTATATAACTATTATTATTAAAATATTTACCTTACCACAAATGAGTTGTTGGGTGAAATAAGACAAATTATTTTAAATATCATGTACTCACCAGCAAAAGGAGGCACAGATATTGCTGAGAAGCTCTGGAACAACCTCACAAGTCCATAGGAGGATGAAATGTTTCTGGTACCATGCTGATCAGCTAAAAGGACTGGAACCAATAGGAACCATGCTCCAAGGCAGAGTCCATAAGTTCCCGAAAGCCATGCTGCTGCACCAAAACCTCCATTTGCTGCAGCCAGAGGAAGCAGGAGAACTGACATACCTGCTCCTATGATGCTGCAGGTGTGAAAATTATATTATATATCATATCAATTTCTTAAACTTCATCTGTATTAAAGAAAAGTCTGAAAATTTTACGATTCCTTATGTTTGAGTTACGGAATATTTAGCCTATAACTGGTTATTTTATTTTAATTTATTTTGGAAGGCATGAGTTATTTATTTTTCATACTAGAATAATACTGTGCAAGCTACCATATTAGCACATTGAAGTGTTTACTTAGGACGAATGAAGGGTATGAGCGTCTTCATTTGCAGGAACCCCTACTATCGCTTGGCTATTACTACAATGTAGAATTGAGGACCTAAACTAAAACCTTAAACTTATGCCAATGGTTTCCAAATTGGGAGTCACAACCCTCTGGAGGCAGCGAAAGGTTTTCAGAGGGTCATGAAGACAATGTTTTTGTTTTATTTTTTAATTTTTTATATGGATATATTTAGGATAAAATTATTTTTTGCACCAGTAAAATAGATATTCATCATATTTTGAAATTGATGTTGCATTTTATATTTATGGAGCCATAATCTCCACTTGCACATAATCTAATAATGGAATATAAACTTAACTAGAGTAAAAACACAGTGGCTGATAGAGGGGGATTTTAACCCTCAAACCCCCACCCATAGTTATGCCACTAGTTAAGAGGGGTATGATTATACTCGAGCCGTTTAAAGAAGTCCGATGACAGCTAGAAGGGTCGAGGGAGGAGGAGGGGGCGTTGTTGCCAGATCATAGAGTGACCACGTGAAGACAAAGGAACGAACGCACGGAAACTCAGATAGAGACTGGAAAATGAGAGGCGACCCGACAACACTGGACGGGTTTGCAAGGGAAGGGGTTACTGTACGGCCACTGTCATTGGTTGATGCTCATGGTAGCACTTCCCTCACCCCCTCATTCACGGAGCTGTCATCGGACTTCTTTCGCCGACTCGACTGTAGGTTGGATGCCTTAGGTAGTAGTAAGAAGGGGTTGCAGATAAAAAAGTTTGAGAACTGCTGACCTGGTTTAATCCTGCTCTGTGTTTACCTAGTTTGATTTGCAATATGATTCCTAGTAAAGTTCTTAACTTTTATGTTTATTAGTAATTGTTAAAACTCGGCTAGTCCTGTATGAATTTTAGTACAGTAGTTATATGGTACATGTTTAAAAAAAACAATTTTATTTTGTTGTATGCAACCCACAACTTGGCTTTGCTTGTCGAGTTGCATTTATTCATTCAATGCTACATGACAGAATTTTATAATCTTCCAGTTTTATGGCCGCATGCTTCTTTTCTCAAGGTTCTTCTCATGAATTTCCTCTTTGTAAGTCGAGTATATTCCCTCAGTTCCTGTTATTGAGTATTTTTGAATCTTGTTATATTTTGTGTTGTTTAAATTACCTTTGATAATGTAAGATATTTTGAGTCATTGTCTCTCGCTTCCTGAAATTCACCATTTAGAAAGCCTCAGTAATTATGTCATCAGTTGTGTATATTCATTTATTTTCTAGCTCCCTGGGTAGTCTTTAAATATGTGTCCTTGGCTGGCAATTACATTCTTAATAGCTCTGTAATCATAGCATTATCTTAGACAGCTTTTCTTAAAAACATCCATGATATACATCAGGTGTGGCCAAATTACAGCTTGCAAGCTGTATGTGCCTATTTTATTTTAATATGCAGCTCTTATATATTTCAACTCAAGGGGATGTCAATGCTTTTAACTACATAACACAATAACATGGTACAATTTGAGACATGTTGGGTATGCTTAAGGGGAACACATTCTCTCTGTATTGCTTTGAATACAGGTTATGTTTACCATTCGTAAATTTATGTGCACATAATATGTCTTGTGGCTCTTGAAATTCAGAAGAATTTGTATGGGGCATCAAGGGTAAGTAGGTTTGGCCACCCCTGATATGCCTGTACGTACCCTCAGAAAATTGTCCAAGGTGAATAAACCTTTTTAGCTTACTTTCCAAAAAATGGAAAGTAGTCTTATAAGACCATTTCGCTGTCTATGCGTGTGCCCCACTAACATCTTCTTCATGAATGGACCGAATTCCATGAAACTTGGTGTAAGGCTAGTGCCTCTGGGCCATAATTTATATTCCGAATTTATAGGTCCCGAGTTCGATTCCAGGTGAGTTCTTTTCCCATTTGATTTACATGGTTAATCTAAAATCCGTTGTGCAGAGAGTTCTTCTTTTGCATTTTAAAATATTTTAGAATTATGATATTGGAGTGGGATTTGTACTGTTCTAAGGAGAAAAAAGTGAAGATTCTTATTCTTATCGCACAATTTTGATTTTCGATTTGAACTTCTCTGAAAAACCTTCATTTCAGCGTTTTGAAAGCCATTTTTTCATTTTGTTGCTATGGTGATGATTATTGCCGAACTCGGCTGGAGCATAGCCAAGTGCACATTCCCAAAGGTCACGGGCTTGATTCCCCCTTAGGGCATGAGTATTATGATTGTCTAAGGATTTTTCTGAATGTAATATTCAACAGTGCGAAATGACCTTAGCCACCAATGCACCTAAAAATAAAAATCTGATGTGGCCACCACATGACTTTCTCCATACCTGTAATATTTCTAAAAATTGTAAATAGGTTACACCATAATAAATATTTTAAGAAACTGTGAGAAAATTTTGGATTTACAAAGAACAGAAATAAACCCAAACCATAGCCTCTGATATTGGATATAGCCCACAAAGCTCCAACAATTAAGAAAAGAAAAAGGAGCGTTCCTAAAGACATAACTAAGTGTCAATTGTTAACAATAGTCGTCGGTAGGTGGCATTGTGGTGGCAGCTAAAAATTTAAGATATCTTTTAAACAATGCATTATATGGGGAATAGTTTCAAACAAAGGTTGTAGAAAATTACATTTCCTACAATTTTTATTCCAATACAGTTTTACATTTATCAAATATTAAAGCAAATATTTCAAAATAACGGATAAATGACAAGGGTCAACGCCCATTTCCGGTTGACCGATTTTTACCAAAAGCTAATCAGTTCTTGTGACTGTCATAAATATATTAAATATAAAATTTCGCGTTGACATGATTAATAGTTTTTGAGTTAGAGCACCCACAAAAAAACTATCACAACCACACACACACACACACACACACACAAACATCATCGAGAAAGTGATCCAAACATGTTCAAGGGACCTCAAAATGTGTATTTCCGTTGAAAACTCGAATTCGATTTTTTCATGAAAACAATACTTTCCCCTATACTATGTATGGAGAAAGTTAAAATTACTGCTACTGCTAACACGAAAAATTGTTAATTTTAAAGGTGGTATATTAAAATTGTATTGAAAGGAAATTAGGCGAATTAGTTCTTTTCAGAACTACTTTTTATATTTCTCAATATCCAAACTTGACCATTATTCTATTGTCTTCATGTTCTTCAGCCTTATTGTAAAAATATTGTGATTACTTGGAGGCGAGGGTGGATCCAGAGATAGGTGGTAAAGAGGGTAATTACACCCCCAAGATTTCAGTTCACCAAAATAATCTTATGTGGCCACCACATGACTTTCTCCATATCTGTAATATTTCTAAAAATACCAAATTGGTTACACCATAATAAATATTTTAAGAAACTGTGAGAAAATTTTGGATTTACAATGAACAGAAATAAACCCAAACCATAGCCTCTGATATTGGATATAGCCACAAAGCTCCAACAATTAAGAAAAGAAAAAGGAGCGTTCCTAAAGACATAACTAAGCGTCAATTGTTAACAATAGTCGTCGGTAGGTGGCGTGGTGGTGGCAGCTAAAAATTTAAGATATCTTTTAAACAATGCATTATATGGGGAATAGTTTCAAACAAAGGTTGTAGAAAATTACATTTCCTACAATTTTTATTCCAATACAGTTTTACATTTATCAAATATTAAAGCAAATATGTCAAAATAACGGATAAATGACAAGGTTCAACGCCCATTTCCGGTTGACCGATTTTTACCAAAAGCTAATCAGTTCTTGTGACTGTCATAAATATATTAAATATAAAATTTCGCGTTGACGTGATTAATAATTTTTGAGTTAGAGCATCCACAAAATCGCTATCACATACATCATCGAGAAAATGGTTAAAACGTGTTCAGGGAACCGAAAATCGTGTATTTCCGTTGAAATCTCGAAGTCGATATTTTTCATGAAAACCATACTTTTCACTATACTACGTATGGAGAAAGTAAAAATTCCAAATAGGTTACATGATAATAAATATTTTAAGGAACTGAGAGAAAAATGTAAAGACTTGATAAAGAACAGAAATAAACCATAGCCTTTTGATATTGGATATAGCCACGAAGCTCCAACAATTAAGAAACTATGAAGGAGCGTTACTAAGACGTAATTAATCGTCAATTGTTAACAGTCGTCGGTAGGTGGCGTGGTGGTGGCAGGTAAAATATTTAGTTTTTAAGATATCTCATAAAAAATGCATTATATGGGAAAATTTTTCAAACAAAGGTTGTAGAAAATTAAATTTCCTACAACATTTATTCCAGTACGTTTTTAATATATTAAATATTAAAGCAAATATTTTAAAATAACGGATAAATGACAAGAATAAACACCCACTTCCGGTTGACCGATTTTTCCCAAAAACTAATCAATTATTGTGACTGTCATAAAAATGTTAAATATAAAATTTTGCGTTGGCCTAATTAATAGTTTTTGAGTTACAGCACCTACAAAAAACTCGCATACACACACAGACATCATCGAGAAAGTGGTCCAAACATGTTCAGGGGCCCTCAATACGTGTATTTCCGTTGAAAACCCGAAATCGATTTTTTTCATGAAAACAATACTTTCCCCTATACTACTACGCATGGAGAAATTAAAAAAATAACACCGAAGAAATGTTACTTTTTTACTGTAATTAATTTGTCACACAAAATGCTCTCTATTTTCTCTTAATATATTAAAATCTGTATCCTTTCGAAGACTTTTTCAAATAGTTTATTTTTTCATCTTTGATTACCCACGACCCCCAAGGATGAAGCCTGGATCTGCCCTTGCTTTGATGCAGCTTTTTCTTCCTTTAGCATGAATTTCTACAAAAATTTAATATTTATCTTTTTTTGTCTCCTAATATATATAATGTATATTGATCTGCACCAAATTAATCTTTTCCTGATCATCATATGCATAATATCTGCTACCATAGCAGATGCTATTTTTATAGCCATACTAAAACTGTTCGAGTTATCAAAACCGATCATTAAGTAGCTGGTTTTCCATTTGTTCAGTTTTCTCAGATTTTCTAATTTTTAAATAAAATATTTTTTTATTGTTTCTTTCTAAATAAAAATAATGACTTAAAAGTAATTATGTACTTCTTAAATGTGAAATGGCAGTTCACGTTACCTTTCATGCATTTTTTCAGGGCCGGCTAGGAAAATCGCGTGCAAAATGTTTCCCTTACGCATCAAAATTTTTAATGGTAAATTTTAATAAATAAAGCAACCTCTCTCACTATGACAGTGCTTCATACTTTTTCTTAAATGTATGTACTTCATAAGTAAGTACAAATATTTTCCGAGTGTGGAGCCTCTATAAGCGCAGCGCCCTGTGCAGTCGCACCGTCGGCACCGCCATCAAGCCGGCCCTGATTATTGTCACATCCATCCATTTAAAACTTACCTTCCAATATATCCTTTCCTCCTTTCAAACAGTTGGAGATCAGCTAGTGCACCGCAACCTAGCCTTCCAACGAGATCAAGCAGAGCTGAAATGGAAACGAGCCAGTTGCCCTCGGTACGCGACCTACCGGCACTGGCGGCGTGAGCTGGCAGAAAGTAGAGGGCATAAGGGCAGCCTGCGGACATCAGCGCCACAGACGTCCCCATAGCAAGGAACTTGGGGTCTCGGAGGAGAGTTAGGTCCAGGTAAGCACAACAGCCACCTGTTGACTCCACCGAGGAGGTCGCTGTCACTTCGGACGAGGATCCCGTCGAAGAAGCCATGCTCACCAAGCTCTTTCGATGGAATCCCCCCTGCTCTCCTCCTCTTTGTCCTATATCCGACAATCCTTCGGATGACTTTGCTACCTGTGTGACATCGGTGTTATTGCTAGGAAGGAAGCCGTTCGGAGCAATTTGCGTTGCTGGATCGCGCGTAGGAGTTACACTTATTTGTTTCGCGGTTTGGGCAGCTTGATTCGCCGTGCTCAATGTCTGGGATTTTTGTTCCGTTGCTTCCGAGGTCGTGTGACTTTTTTCCAAAGCTCCAGCGTTCAGAATCTCGCTTCTCAGAGAGTCCGGAATGTAAGTTTGATTGTCTAGAGTCCCCGCTCTCCTAGCGTTAGGTCGGTGTAAATCTATGTTTATGGTCGGTTCGCTTCCGAATGGAGCCAGGTTGGCCACTCCGCTCTTGCTGTCCGGCAAAAACAAGGATTCGGTCATCGAAGGTCTGGGTGTGCTGTCCTCGTTCCCCTTCCTCTCCGTTTCCTTCCCGCCCTTATGGGTTTCGATTTTCTTCCCAGGGGTGCTGACCTCGTTTTTGGCGTCCTCGGCGCGATTTTCCTCTCCCGGACGCTTATCTTCGCCTTCCGTCGCTCCCCTTTCCGAACTGTCTATGCTTTTCCTCGCCGCGGCGGATTCATTCTCCGACACCGACGTGATGGAAGGCTTTCCCATGGACCTTTCCGCTTGAGACGTTCGTCGCGTCGCCCCGTCGTCCGTGCTGGATTTCCTCGTCCCGGGATCGTCGTCCACTCTGCAGCCGGCGTTGGAAGCGGCCGTTGAGAGAGTCAAGGTTCTGGCGTCCGGTAAAGAACCCCTCGCGAGGGACGAAGTGGTTCCCTTGTCGTCTCCGGTGGTCCTGAGGCTCCCGATCCTGTCGCCCCTCTGGCATGGCTCGCCGTTCGGTAGGTTCGTTTCGTCGCACATCCAACCCCCGCAACCCGGCGCACCGCAACACTTCCCGGCTCTACCGCACTGTGCTCTGTTGTGGAGCCTCCTCTTCTCCGGAAGGGCGGTGCGGAACGACCTCAAGATGGAATCTCCCAGCCCTCCCTTCCTCCTCCAGCTTCCACCCCTCTCGATGCCATGGATGCTGCCCCTGCTGCTGTCCTTGTATACGCAGGTGGAGTCGGTGCTAAGGTCCTCGACGGAGTGGAGGAGGGAGGAGCTGCGGACGGAGGCTGGCCTCCTGACGCGAAGCATCTCGCCGATGGCGTCGTCCCTCTCGCCCTCGTCGTCGACTTCTTCCAAATGATCGTTGCTGCGTATGCCTACCTCCTCGTCTTGCAGCCTCTTCCTCTGACCCTGGAACACGGCTGATAGGCTGAGAGCGGAACTGACTATGGATCCCTGCGGTTGAAACAAAAGCGTGCGTTTTTTCGAATGAGATTTGAATGCGTTTTTCGCGTCGCCTTTTGCGTCAAGTTCTGTTTCCATCTCTGTGCCTTGTAATCAGATATTCGGTAAGGGAATTTCGGCTCAAATTGGTAATTTCACGCGTGTTTATGATTTACTATTTTTGAAAACAAGATTTGAAGATAAAGAAAAACGTTCGACATTTATTTTTGAAAAGGTAAACTTTATCTACCGTGGAACACGTCTTTAACTATATTAAATATTGTTATGATTTCAAGTAAATTTGCAGATTGATTTTTGCCTGTAATTTTTCTTTTTTTGTATTACCAAGTACTTTTCTCTTTAATAATCTATTGATGGAAATTAAACGAACAAAACTACAATTTTTAAAGCAGGTTAAATCAGCAGACTTATATAAAATACTAAGAAATTTATTAATGATTCGTTTTGTAAAATTGGTGGAATCATTGCTTGGCAACAATATTAAATTTAATGGAAACCTACCCTGCAGTATTTTACAAAGCTCGCAATTTCTCTAAGTGGAAGGCTGCCGAGTTACTAAATAATCCTATAAAATGACAACTCCTACGAAAAGTTTCGCTTAGAAAAAAACACATATTTCAAGAAATGACGATACAATATTATTCCTGGCTTTGTTGTCGAATTTGAGGTTGAAGTAATTACACTAAATAATTACGGAAAATGTTTGATATCGCCAAAAGGAAACAAATACGAAATTACGAGCGACGCTGTGAAAAAATATTTATATTTGATGATTACTAATATGGAAGTTAAAATGACTCGACCGGCAAGATTGAGCAATTTCTACTATAATCGTTGATGAATGGGAAATGTAATAATCAAATCCGTATCCCGATTAGCTTCTTTCGTTTCATTTGACGGACTATTTCAAATCTTTCTCTCACCTTGCTCGGTTTTGCGCTCCTCTTGAGGAGCACTACGGTGCTGGGATCATTCGGAGCCGTCCTCTGAGAGGGGCGATGAGCGTGTCGGTGTCTGTGGTGGTGTTTGTGGTGATGGTGGTGGTGATGATGATGGTGGTGATGATGCTTCTTTTGGCTCTCGATGGGGCGAATAGCGTTACCCACGTGAGGCGGCAGAGAGGACGAAAGATGTCGACTGGAGTCTCCCATCAGTTCAAGGCTCGCTTGATATCACGATGATAGGAGATTAAAAGATGCCGGTTATCCATTAACATGTTATTACATTGGTGACAATTCCGTTCTAGTATATATTATTCTCTCTTTTTCAGCATGCTTAAAAATATCTTTATGCTATGATGTTTTATCAAGCTAAAAATCGAAGAAAATGCGAGGCAGCGAATTATGATTTTAGGAAATTGATACAATATTTTAGTTTTGGCTCCAGAGCTTTTATTTGCTGATAAAGTCGAACCTCGATGACTCAATTAGTTTTAGTTATCGATTAGTCGAATTGCACGTTTTTTCTCGTTCGCACCCTTCGACCATTAATAAGATAGACAGCGTTTGACGTCCAAAATCTGAAGTCAACACAAGAAGCACGTGACTGTGGGACGAAGCGTGGTTTTGTGTAGGAGTAGTATAGGAGTAAGGCGTGGAAATCTCGTGGATTTTATTGTTTATTGTTAAAAATGGTGCAATATTGTGTTGCTTACGGGTGTATGGAGAAATCTAAGAAAGGTACACCAGTATCATTTCATAGGTAAGGGTCAACGTGCACTTTTATAGCCTTAGTGGCGAATTGAAGTTTCGAATATATTTGAAAAATTTTCGAGCTATTATATAGTGTGTATACATATATTTGTATATAATGTGAGCAATAAATATAGGGTATATATATATATGTATGTACAAACGTTTAATTTATATTTTATATTATTATATGTTATGCTTAACACTCAGTTGTAGTTCTGATATTTCGATCTCTAATATTTTATATGTATGCACGCATTATATGTATGTATGTATATATATATATATATATATATATATATATATATATAAATATATATATATACACATATATATATATATATATATATATATATATATATATATATAAATAATGGCCTACGACGCGCTGTAACACGATTTGTTTATTTTGCATTGAAATGAGCTTGTCTCATATTTTGGCTTTAAATTGCTTTATGCGGCAAGGTAAGAAGCACTGTAATTTCATCTCGTTACTTTTCCTGCGAATGAAGAGCAGAAGAAGAAATGGATTCTTGCTTTAAGAAGGGAAAATTTCGTGCCTTCCATATACTACCGAATATGCTCACGACATTTCACACCTGATTCTTTTGACAATGAGGCTTTTGGCATTGGAAGAAAATTAAAACCAAATATATTTCCAACTATATTTGATTTTCATTGCATCTACAGAAGACATCAGTGAAAAGAAAGCTTCCTATTGACAGAACTGTGTCAGAGCAACGCTCACATGAAATTTCAAATAACAGTTCCGAGCAAAATGTATCAAAGTAAGTATCCATTAATAAAATCGTAATGAAGGTATTAGTAGTTTACATTATATTAGTAATAACTATGAAATGATTTTTATTATGGTTTATCATAGTGATTTAACATTGTACGTAAGTTAGTGGTTACGGTTAGTTAGATATTATACAGGCAGATTGTCTGCATAGCTGCAATAAATTTAAGTTAAATCAGACATCTGCAGACCTTTTTTACTTGGTTTGTATTTGAACGATACTTTCCTTTCTTATTATTGCATAATACGTATACCATTTCTATTTACATGACTGATAAAATTCCAACTTTTATACAATAGGAAAGAATCCCACATTAATACATTGTTTGTGATGACTATTCCCATATTTCATAAACCACAGGCATTATAGAAAAGCATAGCAACTATTAGCTCAGTCGGATTCTTGTCTGTTAGAATGGAAACCGTTCTCTTACAATTAGACGCCGAGGAGTTTTAGCACCTTTTGATCAATAATAAAATATTTTTAAAATGACAACTCGATCAAGTTTATCTGTAGTTCGTAATGGAAATTGTATTCGTTTGAAAATTTATATATATGCGAGTTCATCGCCGTATATTTAACATAATAATATTACTGTTTAGTTAATCGCGTTTTTAAAACTCGCCGACTGCAATAAGCATTTTTAGTTTAGTTTTTTTTTTGGGCCCTTAGTATGTAAAAAGAAGCAGATTTACGTAGTTCAAGTAAACGAAACTTTCCTATAACTTCATGCATATGTTCAACCATATGAAAGACTTCATGCATGAAGTCGAGCGCTCCATTTGTGACCGGTCTCCCACAATCAGCTGATCCAGCCGGGTGTCATGTTGGCTTCACTTCCAAGTACAGCAGGGATACGCCGAAGCGCCGTCTATCTTATTTATGGTCGAAGTTCGCACCCATGTGCATCGAGAAGAATTTCTATAAATCAAAGATTCGATAAATCGTACTTTTTCTATCTTCCCTGGAGGTCAGAAGCGGACATAGGTGCATAGCTTAGTGGGAGTAATAAGAAAACAGATATATTTACTTACACCTTTTTATGCAAAATAGTATTGTCTCATTATAATAAATATACAGGGTATATTATACACTGCTCAGATATTTGAAAGATATTTCTATAATGCCTATAATATAAAATAAATTAACTGAGGTATATCATCTCTCTTAGGAGGGAGAGTTATTGCCCTATTACCTCCCCTTTGTATCTGCCATTGCTTGAGGTTTGAGTTATCGAGGTTCGACTGTGCATCCATTTTGATCACTCTAATTATAAATATTTAGCTTATTAACCATGAATTAAATTTAATAAGCTATGTGTATGCGAAAATGTCAGTATCGCGAAACATCGGCTTTCTTACCTCAATTCTTTGTAGACAACTCGCTGCACAAAATACCCAAATTATCGATTTTTTCAATATTATTAAATTTTAAGCCCCTTTTCTATGTCAATATCACACTTTTTTACTATCCCACTACAGCAAAATCGACGGTTAAATAAAAAAAATAAAATTTTTACCGACCAAACAGGCTAAAATCAATAAATCAATTCTAGTTTCCTCGAAAAAAAACCGGCGAGGAAAACTTGAGCAAACTTCGTTCGCATATACGCACCGGTGACTTCGGCTAGGCTGTGAAGATCCCTGTCCTTCGCACCTTCCGCGTTCCCCCATCCGCTGTAGCGATGGACGTCTTCTGCCGCCGACTCCGACACGCTCCTCTTCCCTTCCGCCCTCCTCGCGAGCGCCTTCCCGAGCTCTCGGGCGCTGATGCTTTGGGGGGCGCTCCTCCTCAGTTCCACGAGAGCCGGCGGAAGAGGCCGCGGCGGCGGGACGGGGGGACGGGTCCCCGCGGCGTCTTTCGCGGTCGGCCCTGCGTTTATACGACGTTCCACTTAGGCAAGACAACTAACTCGAGATTGACACAAAAACCGATCGGTCTCAAAGACTTCGCCGACTTTCCGCGGTAGGTTCTAATTACGAACCGGAAAGTTGCGCTTACTTTCTCTCCCACATCCGATCGTCCGTCTCGAGAGGTTCCCAGGGAACAAATCCTTCGAGAACCCGCACTCGGAGATATATTAACCGTATCTCTCGTTTTATTGTTTTTTTTTAATGGAATGATTCTAAATTTCTCTCGCCGCGGCTAGGGCAACGTGGCAAAATTAGACCCTGCCTCACCGGACGATGTATGGCTTTTTGAAATATTTTTTTTTTGCTTCCCTGTTTTCCCTAATATTTTTCGCGAGTAAGGGTGCAACCTGGTGCATGGGTGCTTTTGCGTCATGGCTCAACGACCTCCAACCGATAATGCTTTCGAAGGTCGCGCCTTTTAAAAGGAAAAACAAAAGTGAAACGAGATTGTCTTTAATATTAAGTAAACACATCAATGTTAAAAAAGAGGCTGTGATGAAAGCCGTCTTGGGTTTCCAGTTGACTTTATAGAGCATGGTGTGAGGGAGGGATCAAGGGGTGAGAGAGAGGTTTAAATTTTTTTCGAAGTTTCCATGGAGCGTGGAAGATTCGACAAGGAGGAATTGATAGAGCCTCTCGTATTGTCACACCCTCTCCCCCCACCACCCTCCTTAAACACCCTGTCGGTTTATTTTATTTTTAAAAAAGGACGAGCCGCTTAAGCATCCCCATGCAGACAAGTCTCTCCTCTACCCTACGAATGAGATGAGCTCGGCCCGCGCGATCTTTCTCTACCGCGGTGCGCTCGGTGGTCGTCGGCAAGAGTCTTTGGGGCACGCCTCGTTCGCCTACATCGAGGTGATATTCTCGAACTCCGTATTCGGAGAGGGACGTGCCTTCCTTAGTCGACGTCACCCTTCCGGTTGTCCCCATCATTAGGACGTCTGAGTTGGTCGATGGCTTTCTCGCGTTGGTGTCCGCGGACCCTCTAGCCGCCTCCTCGGACCTTCTGCTGGCTTCCGCCGCGATCATCAGAGCCCTGGCTTTGGCGTCATCGGCCGCTTGTATCCGCCTGGAAAGGAATTAACGGCTGATGTTTTGGGAGCCGGTGGTTCCATGGTATAGAATTGAATGCGTTTTTATGGTCACGTTTTAGGTTGAATGTCAAAAGAAAGATTGAATTAGGTGGCTTTTTCTTCAACTAATGTAAATGATAGGCGATGATGATACAAACCAACGCAATATCTTGCCCTCCGCTGACTTTTTCCAAGACATTTTATAGACTTTTCGTAAAATTCGGAGGGTACGATTAGTTTTTATAAACAACATTGCGCAACAATATTGAAAATTGAGAATTTTGAGTGTTGCATTTTGGGTAACGATAACCCAATAATACAATCAATAAAAATTAAATCACATCTGTTTCTCTGAGTTAAATTTTGTCGCGCTTGTATTAAGCAATAGAAAGGGAATGTACGATACGAGGAAAAAATTGAGTTCTCAAAAAGTTCTCGAATTCCGCGTAAGAAGTAAAGATAGATACGAATCGGTGCACTTTCTGTTTAGGTTTTCTATTTATATACCTCGATGAAACTCTTGTTTGTTGTGTCCACATTTTCCACGAACATGCTTTGGTAAAGAAAAACATCTATAAATAAATACAAAAGGAGAGGATGGGGAGGGCTATCGCTCCCTGGCAACATCGATCCGCGGGTGGAACTGATGGAAAATCCCGCGTTAGCCCTCGGAAATTCAATTATCTCCGCATGGAAAGGGTACGTATTGCACGGACGTCAGGCCAACTACCCCCTCTCCCCCTTCACTCACATGTGAACGGAGAGCGGCCTGTAGAGTGCTGCGCCTACGCATACGTGCAGCGTGCACGCCCCCAGGAGTAGGAAAGCCCCCTGGAAGCCGTGCGAGTAGACTAGTTGGTCGATGAGCCACGGAAAGATTAGGCCGCCGGCGGCCGTGCCGCTTACGGTGATGCCGTTGGCTAAGGCGCGGTGGCGGTCGAAGTAACGAGACACCAGGATGACCCCGGGGGTGGTGGAGAGTCCTCCTCCGATGCCTTCGACGTGGAACGTAAGGGTAGAGAGAGAGAGAAAGAGAGAGACAAAAGTAGAATTTATGCTGCAAAGTGAGGGAAGCCATCATGCAAATAGGTGTGTTATTCGGAAAGAAGATCTGATGGAATGAATCGATGGATTGAGAAAAAAATAAATCTGGCGCCGGAGAAAGTATCCTTTTGGTCACAGCATATTATAAGGAAGAAAGGATATCTATAGGGTGGATTTAGCTGTCGAGGCAGCGAGAAGTTTAGGAAATGAATCTTCATTTTGAATTCAAGACCGTTGAAAGAAATTCGAAGTTGAAATTCATGGTAAAATATCTTTGGAAAAATCTCCGGTAAAAATATTTTCTCGCGACACATTATTAATTTGGCGGACGTGAATTCCTTGTTGGTCTAATAATTAGCGTCGAAATAATTAAACCAGAAAATGACATGCTTGATTGAACCCAATTTTGACTAACATTAAGTAATTTCAGGGAAACGGCAATTCTTAATATTTAATTCACGATTTTGAGGCTTAGGTGCCTATTACTGCTATTTTAAAACGGCCAATGTAGTTGTCTTTAGCAATAGTCCACCGTTTTACCGATCTAATAACGAGAAAAGGAATAGCTTCTTTCGTCATTATTGAGGAAACGAGCAGCCAAATGACGCAAAAGTAGAGAATCTTGAATTGAAAAATAATCGATGTCAATACGCAGTAAATATGTTCTCCCCTGGGTTGACGAAAATAAATTTCCATGAATTATCCCAGTTGTGAATTCCTATCTTTATTAAAATTATTCGAAATGACTTTTTGTAGTTGTTACAACCACACACGCTACAGTTTTCCGATTTTTATCGCCAGTACGATCGAGTGAAGGTCCCAATTCGGTACCGCTTTTTAAGTGGTACAGTATAAAAGAAAAGTATAGGAGCTTGATTCCAAGGTGACCCTCAACCTCTTGCGAACACAGACGAAATATTCCGCGAAAGGTTTTAAGATTGGCTCTCTGCCAACAGTCATCCGCTTATTCGTCGCTTCGTCGTATTCTGCCCATTTATTCCCTTCCTCGCATTTTTTCTTTTTTCCTCCCGATCGAGAGCACGTGAGTCTGTTTGACAAGGTCTAAAAAGCTTCCAGAGATTGAGTCATCGATAAGGAATAGATTACGAGCCGTAAGGAAGGGAACGGACTTTTTTTCGGCTCCAAAAATTGTAACTTTAGCGGGAGGAAGAATTTTATCTCGGCTGCGGAAGGAACATCAGGAATGGCAAACTAGTTTGAAAACAACTAGATTTTATGGAAATGTAAAAAAAGTTCTCGAAATATTAACTTTTTTCGTTCATGTTAAATAAAACTGAATGGACCATGCAGTAAAAATTAGACGGCGCATTGTTTTCGACTTCCCTTTCCACCTATTTTGCAGTAGAAAATAAAACCATGATCGTGAAAGCGTCGCATGATTACTTATAACTTTTTCATGCATAGTAGTTAACGATATGGTATGGATGGATTTTTTACGATCATATTTTTGCTCCGGTAAAAGGCGCTCTTTCGATTAAAAGCCTTCGTATCTTCTTCGATCATTTTATTTTCGGGGGCCTCGGAGATAACGTCGTAGTAAAGATAAAATATTTTCTATTGTTTTGCCGCAGCATGGCCAAAATGGGTTGTTTGGACTCGCTCCAAATCTTCGGTAAACGTTGAAGCCACCGGGTGGGGCGGGGAAGAGGCGGTCAGGAGCCTCTTAAGAGGCTTGGCAAAGAGGTGAGGCTATTCTAAGCACCGATGCTGATGATAGAGAGATATGTACTGACACGTACCGTTTATTGTATAATTCATCACTTCTGTCATAGCCAATACACTCACCTATCCGCGCATGCGCTAGGGCGTTGGTTGTAAAACCAACCAGGCGAAGTTTCGGATGTTTTTGTAATGTTTCGCTTGAAGTTTAAAGAAAATTAACGCAAAAAATGTATTGGTTTCAATAGCCAATTTTAAGGTCCGTTCGATTGGCTTAAATTTGTTTTCACGTAGATCAGGAATTAGTTCAGGGACTCCCAACCCGGTGCTAGCTGTTCTCTCGAGCTGTTTGCCGTTGCTATTATACGATGCTGAAATAGCGCTCATGAGCACCAGGAATTTAATTTTCACGGTTATATTATCTTGAATTAGAACAAAAATATTATTTATTACCATGGAGTAGGTTTGTTTTTATTCACGATTGTTTCTAATTCTTGAAAAAATAAATCAATACTTGTTTGATATTCTAGAGCAGTGGTTCCCAACCTCGGGCCGTGATCCAAATAAGGATCCACTGTTTTAGAGAATAACATGGTGTTCATCAAAATTATAAGGTTGGGAATTCCTATCTTAGTCTATTGTTAATATAAAATGGAATATTCTGATAGGCATTTCCAAGTTTCACACTTACCAGTGAGGATGCCGAACGATAAGAAGAGATGCAAGAGGGAAGTGGCGAAGTAAGAGAGTATGAGTCCAGCTGAACAAAATAATCCTCCGACGAACACAACACTACGGCAGGTGAAGCGTTGACACAGAATGCTGGTCAGAGGAGCTGTAAAATGTCGAAAAATCTACATTTAATCCTCATTCATCATAACCATGAAGAATGCGTTGTAACAAAATATTTTGATCGAACTATGTGGTTTGAGTAAGTTGAAATGGAAAGCAAATAGGGTATATGAATATGGGCCATTTGATTTTAGGGCATCTTTTTAAGGACCACGATGTTTCTAATATATGCATGCACGCAAATACCAGGAATGAAAAAGTTTAAACATATGATAATATTCTTAAAGCATCACGACCGACGACATTTTTAAAATATCGTATACCTTTTGAAATTGTTTGTAAGAGAAAATTCGTTGAATTCCAAAGAACGTTGGCCTGATGTTCCATTTGCTTTTGTGACAAATCAATATTTTTGCGATGTTCATACATAAATCGTATGTCCTATGTGTCACAATACTTATATGTATTCATGTGGCTACTTTTGGTTCATGAATTAGAGGAAACATTAAAAATTCATCCAGGCAAATAATTTCAAAAGTTTGCTTTCGACATTCAAGTACTAATTCGTCTAAAATTACGAAATGTAACAATACTTGTTTGAGACGAACAAACATCGTACCTAATGCGAGGCAAAGGGTTGAGAGTATAGCAGGTATCCAAGAAGCGACGGCTGCTGAGGAATCTTTAAATGCTGCCATTACCTATTAAAAAAACAGTGTTAATGTAATTTTCAAGCATACAATGGACTTTATTTTCATGTTACTTTCATTATAATTTTTAGGTAAGTCAATTTACCGACTTCTTAATTACATAATGGGAAAGTTTTAATTTATTTCATGATTTTTATTTTGATTTGCAGAAACCTATAGGTAGCGTACCTAATTTGAGAGACAATAACAATTCATTTTTGGCTAATCAACAAGGAAAAATAATTATCGGAAATCCTACACAGTTTTCGCTCACCTCTACAAAAAGCACTCCGTAAGACTTAAATAGGCCAGCGACCCAGAATTGGACGAGAAAAGCCCCGACGACCACGGCCCAGCCGTACCCTCCGTCGGGTGCCCTGAAACCATCCCAGTCCATGCCATCTTCATCTTCCTCCGCCTCCTCCCTCTGTTTTCTTCTCTTCCTCCTCTTCTTCTTTCTTTTCCGCTTCTGCTCCTTTCTCTTCTCCTCTTCCGCCTTTCCATCTTTTCTTCTTCGGAACCTGGCGAAGCCTGAGACAAGAGGAAGAGGAACGGGAACGGAACTTAATCAGTTTCGAGCGGTTGATTGGGAGGCGTCTTAGGTTGACTAATGAACTTCTATGAAGCAAGGTCGTAGTGAATGAAAGTACGGAGCGCAGTCGAGCATATGGAGCTCAAGGAGCGTAGTGAGCGTAATTATAATTTAATTGACAAGTTAATTTTTTTACATCCTTGCCATTCTTATATTAGGCTTTTTACAGGATTTTTTGTTCACATTTAAATTTATCAGCCAAAATTTAGTTGCTAATTTACATTTTGAAATAGATTTTTACATCCATTTTTCTCCGATGTTTAAATGCACACTCTTTACGCTCCAAGAGCTTCATGCATAACTCAAATGCATTTAACTCGAATTTTTGAGAAGCGAAGAAGTTATATTTTCCGTTTGTATTTCTATGCGTAGTTTTCTCAGTTGAAATGTCTGTTACTCCAAACTTTTATTCCTTTTCTCTATATTCCAGATCGCTTTATTCCATCAATCTCTATATTCCAGTTATGAGAGTTTGGCTGTATTTGACATGAACATCAATAGCATTCCGATAATTTTAAAATATTCACCTGAAGATCTGGGGCAAAATCTAACGAGGGATATAGAATCTAAGCCTCAATGAAAGTATGTACATTTTTCTTTATATTCTAAAATAAATTTCAATTTAATATTTGGGGTAACGGCATATGAAGCAAAAGCTTTTAGCTCTGATATTGGTTTTATTTTCGTGGTGGAGAATTGTCAAGCTACGCCTTTCAAGAGTGTCGAATGGGTATCGTGAGTAGGCAGCGTGGAAAGTCGTAGAAGCCTTTTCATTTAGTAAAACTATCGCTGAAAAATAGCGTATGATCACTTTGAGGAATGGGTTGTAAACTTGAAAAATAATGTTAATAGAAACCAGCTAAAAATAGCAGATATTTGACGATCTGATTCAGTAAACTTATTTCCTATTAAGGATCAATATATTTCTCTTAAGGGTGTACCAAACTAGAATTATCACATTATTGTATAAGTGCTTCAACCTTCAATCATCGCCAAGAATTCATGATATGCACATATTTTTATAGAATTAATTGTTTGAACTTTCTTTACCTTTGATTTCTTTATGTTTCTCCTTCCTCAGCTCTGCTGCTTTGGCTATGAGCGGGCGTGCCGTGACGCTTGAGAGGGTGAGCAGGTTGTCTTCGTCCTCTGGCGTGGTGGATCCAGCTTCGGGACTAACGCGGGGCCTCGCATCGACGTCATCTCGTTGACCACTCTCCTGTGAAAGGTAGAACGATTTTCGCGCTCTCAGCCTTAAATCCTAGCGCCTGGATGTACCCTCCACCCGCACATCACTCGTGTACGACCGTAGGCATAAGATTCCGGTTCCTCGAATAACCCAATGAAATCGTGTTTTGAAAACGTAGTAATTAATTGCGACGCTATTGATTTAAAATATGATATCGCCGTTCCGTGATACTTATTCTGCTATCCGAAAAAAATTAAATCACATAGTTTAAAGACGTTAAGTATGAAAAAGTATGCGATTGGACAATTTATCTGCGTCTAAATTTTGAGAGTTTACCATTGCCTTGAATTATATATAATTATTTATTTTGGACTAGCTCAAAAACATCACTTAACGGTCTTATATAATGGGCATATCAACGATAACAAAGACGAGCACCTAAGATCTTGGCAGGGTTCGACCCTGTGACCCTACCATTGAGACGCTAACCACTTCTCTACCAATATTTGGTCTTACGGAGGTTGTAATGAATAAGAAATTTTCGCTGCTATACACTGATATGCCTTTTCATGTGGTACACCATAATGAATATGAATTTTTAACTGTAGCTGTAACTCGTCTCCAAGAATTGATATTGTCTTAGAGCTAAAACATTTTGTATTTCCTCAAGTTCGATGTACAACGTGTCTATTTAAGAAGATATGTAATTTCATATTTAGTAAGAATACATGACTTTATCTTGGGGAAAAACACGAGCTACATTTTATGACTCAATAACGTTAAATGTTAACGCGAATACTTATCACGATAATTGACTGCCAACTTTTATTTTTTTATCCTCCTAAAAAAAATTCGTTTAATTAATGTAGCACACTTTGTCGGTTATAAGATCCATATTCACACCAGTTAGGATGACTCGCATTAATGGAACTTTGTTATTAGTTCAGGAAATTCACATCGGAAAACGTGGTCGCCTATTTAAAAAAGTTTTCACATCATAGTTGAATGCCCGCGTAAACCCCGGAAGCATACATACGATTCTCCTTCGTCCTCTTTCCCGCTGTAATAAAATTTTCCACGAAATTCGGACTCAATGGGATTCTGATTCACCTTAACCTTGATGCTATCTCCTAGCGGTGCGTCCTTCAGCTGAATAGACCGCACGTCCTGCTTGAAGCCTCTGGGCAAGGATTCGGTCGCTGACATGGCGAAGCGTGCTCCCCTGCTCCCCAATAGGAGCGCTCTCCCCCCCATGCTCGTCACGGTCAGTTGGTTCTCTTCCTCGTCCTCGTCGTCGTCATCGTCATCCTCCTCCTCCGAAGGGCTGGAGGTGATAAAGAGGGAAATCCGTATCGATCACATAGCATGGAGGGTAATCTTTTTATGCAACCTTAAACGAACGTTGTTAGAGTAAAACGCTCTCAAAACTGATGTAGAAACCACGAAGTCTGGAATGTCGGGATATCGATGCATTTAAAGGTTTAATTTTGCGAGAAAGAGCGTAAAAATAAACTGGGGCATAGGTAAAAGTCCGATTAATCTTCGAAGAATGTCACATTTTATCGCACTTTCTGTGATCTACATATGTGAGCAGAGCCGGGGCAAATTGAAATTTCGTCCCTAATGAAAGTATACAGTACACAATTTTATCTCTCAAAACTGGTTTATTTACAATATAGAGGTAAAGTAAAATATATAAAATATATTATAATATAAAACGTTGCACTTAAAAGTTCAAATTGTCATTAGTCGCGACCTTAGGGGTGCTGCGCCCTAGATGAGTGCCTCGCCCACCTAGTCCTTGTTCCGGCTATGTCCCGGTATGTGAGTCAAATCTGATCTATTATGGTATTTTAAGAACTGCAATTCCAAAATCAGTCAAGACCATTGCGATTTTCTTCAAAATTGTGTTCAAAAGGGTATTATCTAGCTCACCATATGGTTGGAATCCAATCGATAAACTAAGCAGTTTCAGTAGCCAGAAATAGGTTGAGAAAATAATAATCGCATTTCGACTAAAAAGACCCCTCGTCAGGAGTGAACGACCGACAGAAGAGTCCATAAAAGTTCTTCTTCAGATCTAGTTTTCCCAACCGTTTCAAGGTTTATGAAGCTAATCAATTTATCAAGAATAATTGTGATTTTATAAACAATCGGAAACTGTCTCTATTTAACTTATAATAATAATCCAAATTATTCAGCTTTCGGAAATGATAGTAAACCATTTCGAATGCGTGGTTGCATCCAATTAAAATACTCACCCGTTGTTTCCCCTCGCGTCCGTCACGATGGCCGAGGTGGGTCTTCTCTGCAGACCTTTGAGACTAGAAGCGCCGGATAGGCCCCCAACGGCCGCCCTCGGTTCCCCCGTCTCGTGGAACATAGCGAGTAGATCCAGGGCCGCCGATTCGGAACCGATCTTGACGGCGTCCAAACTGTTTAACACATCAGACTCCGCCTCCACAGCCTGTCATTAGAATCGAGCGGTTCAGCAAAAAAAGAGAGGGAAAAAATGTTTCGAAAAATCCCGGTTTGTTGAAGAAATTGGCTTAGTTATAGTGACGGTTATTTTATTTTTGCCAACGAGAAACTTCTCGGATTCGATCGAGAGGGTAATGAGTCGACAAGTGTCATTTTTGAATCGGGTAGCAATCCTCGAACTCACCTCAGCTTCCCCATCCTCATCCGGTGCAGGGGCTGGCGGCGCGGACTGCACGGAGAACCTCGATCCGTCCAGCATCGGAAATGGGAAGGTGGAGGAGGAGACGGAGGACGAAGAGGATGCGACGTTGAGCGTGGAGGAGGAGGAGTTTGTGGAGGAAGAGGCGGAGGAGAACGAGGAATAACATGAGCCCGGCTCTTGCCCGAATTCGGGTGGGATGTCCGTTGATCTGTGAAAGGAAATGTGTTGTTGGTCGAGATGCGGGCGCGTAAAGACGTAGTGGACCGTATTATGGTCGTTTATTTTACGGGGCGCTATGCACAAAAGAATTCTGAAGTTGAAAATCCGTTTTTGTCGATCTCCTCAGTCAAAGTCAAGCGTGCGCAGTTTTTGTACTGATGGAATCGTTACCTCCTGCCATTCCTAAATCGAGGGTGTATATCAGCGCAATGCTTAGGAGGCGTTTTATCATTATTTAGTCGGAGTTAGCCTGAGGAAATAATTACCAGCGAATAAGAGAGGTTTTTATGTAATTTACTCTCCCACTTCTCAAGAAACAACGATCTTCAGCGTTAAAACAGTTATCAGCATCGGTCTCTCTTCTCCTGCATTTAGATTCTGAAGTACGAGCTGTTAACACAATCACTGCCCGGTGCAGAATTATTTCGTGATGAACTTATTTAACAATTAAATAGCAGATGTGATTTTCCGAGTGCTATCTTTTCTCGATTCCAGATTTAAAATTGGCTTTTCTACAAAATAAATACCAGGCATGCAACGTTACTAATTGTTTGGAGGCTTGGTTTCACAATCAAATGAAAAAAATAAGCAAGATGTCGAAATATAAACAGAATGAAGCTTGGGCACATAAAATACGACGACTGTAGCAGAATGCGGCTAAGAAAATCTGCCAGTACTTCCATTTAAATATGTATATGTTACACCAAATGTTAACATTCAACGATAGATCATAACTGCCATTCTTTTATTTTGGAAAGATATCAGTTTATTCGTTATTCAATCCACAAATTGCTCTTTGGAAAGGGTGAATTCAGCAGGTCAATAAATGTTGGCTGACAAATCACACTGCTTCTACAAACATTACAAAAACGTATGCCCAAATTAGAAACTCAAATATACAGGCAAACGTATATTCAATCTACGCAGAAAAACAACCATGAGAAAATACTTTTTAAAATCTTGGACCGAATAAAGTACTGCTCCAAAATTGATCGATCCAGAATTCGTGAAGGAATCTTATCGTCAACAAAGTTCACTGGTGTCCCAATTTTTGAACAACTTCTTTCAATTGGGAATAACTTTCAGCGGAATCAAAGGAAAAAATTGCTACGTATCCAATAGAAACAAGATCGTCACTTCGTTGAGTGCACAATAACGCAGGTGTCATCAGCGATACAACGCCAAAGAGAAAGGAGGTCATTTAGTTTTAAAATCAGACCAAAGGTCCCATATTATTCTCTTAACGGTTGCTGTCCTCCTATCTCCACTAATAATTTCAACGAAAAGCAAAAAACCTTGCTTGAGATGGAGAAAGAAAGTTTTAGATTTAATAAATCTTTGCTGCGGCCCTTAACAAATATTTTTGAAAGCTACATCAAATTATCGATTTAAGAAATTGTCATCTTCATTAAAATTTTCAGTAAAACTGTGTTACTGTCATTTATTTTCTCTCTTACATCAGCATTACTCTATATATCTTATACTCTTTTATAATAACTGAAAAAGAGCATTTAACATTCAAGTTTGAAACTTGCGTTCCTATAATTTTATTAACTCCGAAAACCTTGTATAATAAATTAAGTTGTTTTATATGGATCGATAGAGTTGTTCACTATCATTATCTCATACTTTATAATGTTCTGCATGGTTTTATCGCCCAAATTTATATGTATGTTTGTATGAATTACATTCGAAATATACATTTTACGTCACTTACTCGTTGCATTTACCTTAAACTTATTCTCTGCATTGACAATCGGAAATATATAGTTATCTTTCTTAAAAAACCTATTTTCTGATAATCACCCACTGTGCTTAACTTATAAGATGATGGGAACAATTTTGAAACGAGAAAAGTCTGCTATGACCGGGAATCTAACCCGGGTCTTCCACTTGCCGGGCGGATATTCTACCACTGAACTATCGTAGCAGATCAATTTTCTCGTTTCTGAACGGGTATGTTTTTCTCGTTTCAAAATTATTCCCAACTTTACAGCATATTCCTGTCTGCATAGGATCTTCGGATCACTTTATTCCATCAATTATAAGATGATCACAAATGTAAGCTTTAAGAAAGAGAAAAATTGTGAACTTGATCGGGAATCGAGCTCGCGTGTCTCACTTCCCGGGTTGGTGCTTTAACCAACTAAACTATCATGTCAGTCTAATTCTCATTCTCACAGTTCACATTTGTGATTAGCCTTATGCGCACACGCATAGAAACTATATTTTCCTACATTTCATCTTGTTACAAGAGGATTACGGAGCTCGTCTTACGGCTAAATTCAAATTTGCCTAATAGATATCTCCGATAAGTTCATGGAAAGCAGACGCGCATTTCGGCTACCAAGCAGCCGTCATCAGTGACGAAACACGTAGTAAATTTCAATAACAGATTAATTTAAATCTTAATTGATCTCTTAAGACACAATTTCGACAACTATAGAAGAAAAAGTAATTGATGATAATCTGTGAGGGAAATTTCACGTCAAACAATTATCATCCTAAATCATATCACTTCGATGGTGTTTTTTCTTCAAGACACTTTTGACTTCAAATGAGAATTTCTGCTCCAGCCAGACGATTCTACTTCAACGCTATGCTATTACGCGCCTCCATCAATATCCTCGAAGAGCCCTGCAACCATTATTGAGCGCCGAGCCTTTCCATTAAATCCAAGAGTTGTGGATTTTATAATGCGGAGAGCTGTACACATTAACGAACATTTGGCTGCTTTTATGGAGGTCTCTGCGCGAACATTTTATAAAGGAAAGGTAATAGTCTTAAAATGAACTTAGAAGCGATATCATTTTTAGGCGTTCTACGTCTAATTGTAAGTCCCATACAATTTCCGCAGCTGGGAAAACTTAATCGGTAAGAAAGAGCCTTGAGCTGTGAATTAATATTTTTTTACTCATTAAATGGAGATCGTTGGTTTAGCAAAAAGATTTGTATTTCACGACAAAATATATTTAAAAATTGAATAGGCATGCTTTCACGAATAATTTTTTAAGTAATCGTGTGAAATCGTTCTTATGAAAATAACTTGCAGGTGAGTCGTTTTTATTTCGAAGCAGAAGACACAAATGACACAAAAGGTCATATCGACCAATCAGAAATGCCACTTTACTGGGAACAAAAATAATGAAATTTTTACTTTAACTCTTAAAATATTCATTCGGGAAAATAATTTCTTTCTGTTTTTTAAGGATATCATGAAAATCACAATAAACATGTTTCTCTTACAAATGTGTAGCGTTCGGACGCATCTATTTTATTTTTTTCTTTGAGGGATTTGTTGAAATACAAGACATAAGCAGCAAGTCTGGGTCCTATCGCTTGATCAGTACTTTCAATTTTTACTTACATAAAAGTAGGAAGTGAAAAGCCATTCTCGAATCATATCGATCGACTAAGACTGCCATATTAAGAGAAAAAATTACCGTGACAATGATATAATTTAATGGAATTAGATATTTAAAAAAAATTCGCTCAGGTAATAGCGTGGAATCACCTCTTCTTATCAGGGCAGCCACCCTACCGATAACAAGAACAGTAAATTCAGTTCCCGAAAGAAACGCATCTAACTTATGCTGTGCTTCTTGCGTGCATTACTCCTATTTGTTCTCCTTTTTGCGCGATTATATGGAAGAAATCAATCGATCACGAATCCATTTTTATTGCTAAGCGGTTAAAAGAGTTGCACGATACACATTCGGAAATTGTGCGATCAAATCAAAAAATATTTTCGCCTAACTTGCCATCTATAAGATCGACAAAAAGTGAGATCACTTTCACAAATCAACTTTTTCCACATTGATATGATTTCCATCTCAAAACAAGAGCATTATAAACATTTATTAACCGCAATATTATTCATACATTTACACTATTCGTTCTTGTACTACGGAATATGAAAGTGATGTGTTACTTACCCTATGTGCGCACTGCCACTTCGCCTGTGCACGAACGGCTTGTTCATATTCTCGTCGAGGTGTACGGCTTGTGCTCCTGGAATTGATGTCCTCGGTCTCGGGGATCCGTGAGCAGCCGCTCCCGGCGACATGAAAGGGGGCCTGCCTGGTCCCCCAGGCGCCCCACTACCAGACGTTGCCGCCGAAGAGGAGTAGTTTGGAGTCCACTCCCTATATCGAGATGCAAAATCAATGCGTTCATGCCTTAGATGCCGAATCGCCTCGAAAAAAACGATTTTGCTGGAAATATTACGCATAGATAATTAGTATTATTTTGTTTGATTTTTAGTCCCTCTTAAAGACTGAAAGAGTCTGTTTGTCCTTATTCGCGAGGGAGAGGAGTGAGAAAAGTCGTTTCAAGTTTTGTAGGAATTAAATTGAGGGTAATAAGCGCAAGGGAAGTCCTTCAAATGATCAAGCTCGTTTTAGGACAACGATCTCCTTCTGAGGTGAAGCATAATATGGAGAAAGTTATGAACGGTCAGGTTGGTTATCACTTGATGAACAGGAGTAGGTCCCATCAAGAGGGGAGATTATCATCCTTGATAGGCAATTTGTAAGCGATGGGAACCTGCATGCATATTGAGTGTGTCTGGGATTTTGCATACACGTATTAGCAAAAGGAAATTATAATTTATAATTTAATAATGATCGGCATAAAAATTCTCCTCGGTAGTATATGATATCGAAGTATTTTATTGAAATGACAGTCGTTGGAACAAGGAACCAGAAGATATTTTATTTAAGCATTAGAATTAAGACTGACAGTAAATTTATCAATAATGATATAACCTAAATCATTTTAGGAAACACCATAAATTATAGAAAATTTCAAATATTTCAACATTGCATGGCGATTTTTCCGATTTCTTACGCGTACGTAAACTCGATAAATTTTTAATTCATCAATTTAGGTTTATTTGAATTCAGGGATTCAAGACAAAACTACACTGCAATTTACAATGCCATTTATATTACCTATCCATTTTATTCAAATTGGAATTATGTGCGATTGTACTCATCACGTACCTTGGCAGAGACATGGTGAATCGGTCTCGTTCTGGTCCCTATTGTAACTTCTTCTGTCGTCCGTGGTGGGTGTTATATCTGGCGGAGGTGGCAAAGCCCCTGGTGACGTCCGGCAACAGGGTGTCGGAGCCAGCTTGGCGCTGATTGACTTAGATTTAGTTAATTTCTTTTCCAAATGGACTGACCTTAAGGCTGCTAAGGCAATTTATTGGCTGGAAAGCAATTAAACTCGTGTTACGGGTAAAGTGTTTGACGAAATTTTAGCTATTGAATTTGGCATGTATCAGGCCAAGATAATTTTAACCAAATACATTATAAATTTCTAAGTCACCATCACTAAATGTTGGAACAGCAAAAACGAAAAAATACCGGATATCTCCTTTTTTAAATAAAAATATGTGATCCTCCGTCTAAATATGGCATATAATACGTACATATGACCATAACTTTAAGCCGCTCTTAGCTGGTGTGGATCTCTATACTGCAATGGGATCTTGTTTTGCAGCTCTCTTCTTGTCTCGCGTCTCGCTATGTTGCGTTTGATCTTCTGTTCGAGGCGCTTCATTCGGTACTCTTCAGAGCACGGCACATAGCATACGCGATATATATAATATTGATATATTACATATATCGCGTAACTTCAGCCTTTAACAACTCTTCGAGATCTCTATGCTCAGGGGTGAAAGAAGAAATGACAGCCAGTTCGAATTTGATAATTATATTTTCATAAAATCATCATACATCAGCTGCAAAGAATCATAAAAATTTATTTTGCTGATTTATTTTGTTCTCAATCTTATTTGATTATTGTATAACCTAAACAGGTAATCAGATGATGTATCACATAGCATTTCCTTCATCAGTCGCGCAGACATTTAGTGTCATTATGAATTACAAGATGTAAGCAGACGGCTGTGTTGATTTTTGAAATCGCTCGCTGTAAAATTTGAAATAAAAAAATCATAGTATGAATAAAATTCAAAGTTACATGCTACGCAACATACTCTTGAAAAGGTGAATTTTTTCTTGGATTCGAAATTGTTCGTAAACTTCATTGTGATTAGGTATTTTACATAGCATAACAATTTTTATTATACTTTAAGAAAAATAGTGTGCATAACATCAAACATGCTGCAAAATACATTAACCCGGTGAGTACAAACTTCATGCATAAAACTACCAAATTGTCGCGGAATCACAATCGTCGATGTATTTATTTCGACAGAGTCAACTAATCACTTAGGTTTTTAACTTTTCCCAGCTGTGTTCCAGACGGCATAACACCGGTATCGTCCAAAAAGAAAATAAATAAAAAACAACCTTTTATATTCGAAGACTTATGTCCTTATTTTACGGCGAGTTGAAACAATTCCGGCGTCCCGCTCTGCTTCGCCCGTAATTTTCGACGGAGTCGTTAATCACGAGGCGAGGAGGATGCCCGTGACTCTCGGGAGAGAGATAAAAAAGATAAAAAATCCACAATCCTCTCCCATACGCCCGTCTCCCCCTCTCCTCCTCCCCTTCTTAGTCCCAATCGCATCACTCCAATCGGAACGGAGGGAAAAATATCGTCAAAGAGTGAGGTGTCTCGCAGCGTGGGTCGATAATTAAAACGGAACTTTTTTTCGGGCACCTCGCGGAAACACGTAGCCTCGTTTAAGAGCAAGAGAGAGGGAAAATCTCGTCTGGTACGGATCCCCGCCGTAATTACTCCATTATCCCCCGCGAGCGAGTCGGATACGCGTGTGCGTATTCGTCCATGTACCCACTTAACAGTCCGAGTGGGATTACTTACGGCACTTGCGCTTAGGCAACCGTCAACACTCCGAGGTACTCGTGGCTCCCTATTCTGCAGGGGCTTTACCATTATTTCTCTATTTTTATCTCTTCCATTTTCTTTCTCTGTCGCCCACGCACTCGGATCAGTGTCGATCTACCTTCCCTCGGCTAAAATAAAAACGGAAAACCTTTTTTTAATATTTTTTCCTCGCGAAAGTCTCTCGGTTTTAGGCTTGGTAGTAACGGTGCTGCTGTGTGGGTCGAAGTGTGCTGGTGGTGTTATCAGGCTTTTAAAGGGAGATGGTTCGTTAATGCCTGTCTCTTTCGTACGCCCACGTATCGTAGATGCCATCTCTTTAGAGCGAGAGAGATATAAAGGAAGAAAGGGAGAGAGAGGATGGATCTTTATAGTTGTTCATCCGAGTCTTCTTCATCTTCTCCTCTTCTTCCCACAACCCCTCCTTTTTTATCCTTTCCATTTTGAAGGTCTGCTTTATTGATTCGCAGTCAAACAGCCCTGCCTACCCTCGCATCCGACAGAGAGAGAGAGAGTCTGGGGCACCTCGCAGCATGAAGGCACGTTCGGAGATACGCTCTCCGTCTCTTAGGGCGTCCTTCCTTAAAAAAATACACAAGGATCCTCTGCGTTCACTATTTTTACTCCCCGAGATCTTTTGAATTAGAAACGTGGTGTAGCTGGTGGATGGTGGTGGCACTTCCTCGTTTAAAGGGTGGCCTTTCTTTCTTTCTTTTTACGTTTTTGAAAAGATTTTTTATTTTTTAAGCGCTCCCCCGGCGGTCGATCCCTATTTTGAATCACTCGGCGAGTTTTTAAAATTTTTTTTCAATCGCGGAGAGACACACAAGAATGTCCACGGAGTGTTTCCTTTTTATTTTCTCGGGTGAGGGTTTTTTTCGGAAAACATCTGGCGGGAAAGCTACGAGGGATATATCTGATGAAAATGAAAGATACAGGACAAATATTCATTACACCTCATTTGAAAACGGAACGATTTCTAAACTCTCTTCCCTGGGGATGTCATTTGGAATTCTCTAACGAAGACGGGGCCGCTTTTTCGTTCATTCTAATTTTGGGTTATTATTATTACTCTGGATCTGCAATTCGCTGTGTATTGAATGGTAGGTTTCGTTTTTGTTAACAGTAGTAAAGGATGTACACTTCCTTCGTTTATTACGAAAGCAATGGCACTTTTGCTGAATTATAGACAACTCGTCAATATTTTCAGTAGTATGAGCTATTACTTTCTGGTTTAGATATTGCCTTATTATTAATCTTATGTTCATTTCTTTAAGCATGTAAATTTAATCGCAAGATTCATATAGGCCATGTAAAATATGAACCACACGTTTTCCATTTAAACGAATAATTCGGATCTGTTTTTTCCCTAGCTTTGGTCGGAGAATTTATTAAAATAATGTTACTGGACGGAAAGCCTTTGGAGGTAATGAAAAGACTAATTTACCCTTGGAGATTTAAAATTCATTGTTCATTCCTTAGCTCGTCTTAAACGCTTATCTCACCAAATGAAAGTTACATAGTTTTTGATTAATTTTTTATCCATATTTCTTATCTCAAAAAATGTATTAAAAAGAGTAAATTTTTTATTTTATCTTTATAAAGCGTATTATTTATGTAATTTATCATTTTATCCTTGAATTAACAAACTCGGTGTTTGGGCATAATTTTATTGCATAGAGATCAACATTATTTTTAATTAATAGAAATGACTTTAAATACATATAATACGAAAGAGTAATATTGCTTGATACTTTATGAAAATTAATTTGTGGGAACATTATGGAAAAGATTGTTAAATTTCATAGGTATTAAACAAAAGTTATAAAATTAATAGTTCCCAATCATAATTTTAAGAGATGTTAGGCATTGTATAATAAGACTATCAATTTCATTGTATAATGATTTTATAAATTTATTCGCGATAAAAAATTAAAAGATTAGGTTTTCATCGTCTATAAATATATCGAGGTTACTAAGAAGATATTTAGCTATAATATTCTACCTGTGAACGAACATTAAATTGCGAATCTTAACTTGCGGGAAAATCTAAATTTCTGAATATCTACTATGCATGTTAGTAGACGCTAAATATAAATTAGTAAGAATCGCGAAGTGTTTTTTTCCAATTGTTACCCAAGAAATTATTTAGAGGAGCGCAATGTCTGGAGCATTAATGAATAACTCGGGTCATAGTAAGAGCCACGCTGAGATGTACTTCGTGCACACACACACGGATCGATAAATAAGGCAGCGCCATGCAAAAACTGCCTTTAAAGTGAGTTGCTGGGATGCGAGTTAATTACCAACCGCTTCCATGACAAGTCATTTGCTAGTATAAGAGCAGAGGAGCAAAGCAGAAAAAAAGATTTCGAAACAAAAAATATATCGATTGGCAAAATCTCGTAGCAGGAAGAGAAGTCGAGCGTGGAAGTCAGTAAGTGCTGATGTGGCAGGATATCCCCATCCTGGATGGCATTCCTCCGCTGTAGCATAATTTTTGATGATATATGCGTTCATATATGCACTGGTGGTGTAGTGGTTAGCGTGTCGGCTTCCCATTACAAAGTTCCGGGGTTCAAACCCCGCGAATGGAGGTTTAAAAAAAACTATCATCGGTGCCTGGCAGTAAACAACAGTACTGTCAGTATGGTATAGAGCCGAAAACAAATTATGTTGTCTGAGTCTATATCCAATACAGCTATAGGCGTGATCGGGACGATTTAAACGGCTACAGTACTGCGATGTGGAAAGCAAGAGGGAAACTACCACATTACAATCCTAGTAATGATTATATGGTTGGACAATATGAGTTCTCTCGAGGTAAAACAATCCGGAAGTAAAATAGTCCCCCAATCGGATCTCTGGGCGGGGACTGCCTTGAGGAAAACATTTGTCAAAAGTAATTTACGAATAGGCACTTGCAACTTAATAACTATGAGAAAGGCAGGAAAGCTAGAGAACTTGAAAGAAGAAATGAGAAGAAATAGAGTTGACATTATAGGACTGGGCGAAACTAGATGGGAAGGAGAAGGACAGTTCGACTCGGAAGATTTCTTGAGGAAATAGTGGGGAAAGGGCAGTAGCTCTGGTACTTACGAAAGATATGATGAAAAGCGTGACAAAGATAATAGCAACGAACGATAGACTGATGGCAATAAAGCTAAAAGTAGTCCCAGTGGATATGCTGATAATCCAGGTATATATGTCAACGTCAGCTCATGAAAATGAAGAAATCGAGGAGATTTATGAGCAAATTAATGACATTTACGAATAAGACGGAAGAGGAAAGGTAAACTGCATAACAATGGGATGTTGGAACAGCATAGTCGGAGAAGGACAGGAAGAAAATGTTGTCGGGCAATACGGACTTGGGAAGAGAAACCGAGGAGGGGAAAAACTGGTAGAATTCTGCATCAATAATGACCTTGTAGTGACTAATACATGGATCAAAAACCATAAACGAAGGTTATATACATGGAAAAGCCCAGCAGATAGAATAAGATGCCAAATAGATTACATCCTAGTAATACAAAGATTCAGGAACAGCATAAAGACCGCCAAGTCATTACCAGGAGCAGACATTGATTCAGATCACAGCCTTCTAATAGTTGACGTAAGTACAAAGCTCAAACAAAAAAGAAAAACGAGAAGAGAAAGACAGACTTGGGACCTAGAAAAACTGAAAGAAGGGCAGGATGTAGTCAGCATGAAGTTGGAAGATCGTCTAAGAAATTTGGAAAACAAACCAAAGACCGTTGATATAGAATGGGAAGAAATTAAAACCAGTGTCAAGGATACCTTGGATAAACAGATTGGAAAACAAGAGAAGAAAATCAGAAAACCATGGATCACTAAGTAAATGCTGGAGAAATTGGATGAGAGACGAAAATGGAAAAACGTTAACAGTGAAGAAGGTAGAGCCGACTATTATTATTATTATTATTATTGTTATTATATATATTTACAATGCAATTGGGCGCCTGGCCCGGTGGCAAAGTTACAAAAGTTTAACCTATAAACATATTAAAATTATATTTACAATTCACATACTAGTTACAATATTCTATCCAAGAATCTTTCATATCAGGAGCTTAGAGTTTTCGAGGTTCTTGGCAGGCCTTCACAGCTACCGTAGCGGTCACGGGGCCCTCGAAGTCCCCACTGTACCTCACCCTACCAAGCAATCCATCTACTTCCTCCAGCTCCCTCGTTAATAATTTGTCTTAAAATATGGTTACATAGTAATACTAAAAGTAATGAATATCGTTTACATTGATATTTTAAACTCTAGATTTAAAAGTTTTAACATTTCTAGGGAAGGGTTGGAAGAGTTCCTCAGGTAACGTATTCCATTCCCACACCCCACGATTTATAAATGAATACTTAGATACATTACTTTTCTGCCTTCTTAGTTTTATTTTAAACTTGTGATCATTTTTCCCCACAAACTCAGGTTTACTTAGTCGCCTGTTCATGTCTTTCCAGCCATTATTATTTACGTACGCATTGTACATTCCTCCTAGCCTGTTAACACGCCTTCTCTCGCTTAGCGTTTCCCAGACTAACTCTTTAATCACTTCTGTTACACTATCCACATTCCCAAATCTCCCTAACACATACCGCGCTGCCTTCCTCTGAACCTTTTCTATCTTATCTGTGAGCCCTTTCCTATATGGATCCCAAACAGGCGTTGCGTACTCTAACGTTGACCTAACAATTGAAGTGTAGGCTAATTCCCTTGCCGTCATTGAGCACCTTCTAAGGTTTCTCATTACAAAATGTAAATTTTTGTACGCTTTATGAACTATATTATCAACATGCAATCCCCAATCTAAGTCTTTTGTCATAAGGACTCCTAAATATCTGCAATGATTCGACTTTGGTACCCGTTTCCCATTTATCTTGTAATCATAATTACTACTAACTCTCTTATTCGTAAATTTAATACATTTGCTTTTGTTCACATTTATATTCATCTTATTTAATTTTATCCAACCTGACACCTTATCCAAATCTTCCTGAAGACTATAGACGTATAAACAATGAGTTGAGAAGGGTAACAGATAAAGCTAGAGAAAATTGGATAAAAGAAAAATGTAATGAAATACAACAAATGGAGAAGTTGGGACGGTACGATATGATGTACGCTAAGGCACTGGAATTAGAAGATAAGAAGTGAAATGGAATTCGTGGTAAAGGAATTATGAATACGGATGGGAAGATAGTCTCAGAAACAAAGGATGTTGCACAGGTATGGGAAGAATACATTAAGGAACTATACAGCAAGCAGGCAGGATCGGCAAAAATAGAACTGGAAGATGAGGAAAATATTGAAGAAGACAACTTAGGACCAAGTATTATGGAGAGCGAAGTAGAAAAAGCGAAAGTGGAACTAAAGAATGGGAAAGCCACAGGCAGCGATGGAATACCGGCTGAGGTACTTAAAGTCATGGGATCAGAAGGACTAAAAGCGATCACGAAATTAATTAATAAGATTTACGGCACGGGAGAGTGGCCTCGGGATTTCCTAGAAGTAAAAATGATCCCTGTAAATAAGAAGCCAAAGGGAATGCAGTGTAAAGACTACAGAACGATAAGCCTTCTGTCACACTTCGAATATCATCACGAGGATTCTTAATAAAAGGCTGGAAAAAAGGCAAAAGAAATGCTAGGGGAAGATCAATTCTGTTTCAGAAAAGGACGAGGAACTAGAGATGCTATAGGGGTAGTAAATATCTTATCAGAAAGGGCAAAAGAGTACAGTCAAGATATTTGCGTATGTTTCGTAGACTGGCAGAATGCCTTTAATAGAGTAAATTGGGAAATGTTGATGAAGGTATTAAAGGATATAGGTGTAGACTGGAAAGACAGGAGACTGATCAGGAATCTATATGTGAATCAAGTTGTAAAGGCCAGGTTGGAGAATGGAGACACTTGCGGAGTAAATATCGGTAGAAGAGTAAGACAGGGCTGCTGCCTATCGCCAACCCTGTTCAATATATATGGAGAAAGTCTAATGCAAGAAGCGTTAGAAGGCACAGGAGATTTCAAAATTGGAGGAAGGATAACAAGAACAGTAAAATGCGCGTATGGTCAAGTACTTGTAGCAAGAAAGGAAGAGGAACTCCAGAAAATTATAAATAGACTAGTAATAACAGGTAGAAAATACGGTATGGAAATAAATACAGAAAAATCCAAGATCATTCGAATATCGGGGAAAGAAGAGAATCTGAACATAAGTATTGGAGGAAAACCTTTAGAACAAGTTTAAGACTATAAATACCTTGGGAGCATCATAGCAAGAGAAGCAAAATGTACGGATGAGATCAGAACTAGAATAGGAAAAGCAAAAGCGGCATTCAGAAGAAAGAAACACCTACTTACGGGGAATACTATAAAGGAAGATATCCGCAAGAAGTTCATAAAATTCTATGTATGGAGTATAGCTTTGTACGGGTCAGAAACATGGACGCTAAGGAAAAATGACATCAAATACTTGGAGAGCTTTGAAATGTGGACTTGGGGGAGAATGCTGAAGATAAAATGGAGAGATAGGATAAAAAACGATGAAGTGCTACGAAGAGTAGGAGAGAAGCGAATGATTATACAGACTATTAGAAAGAGGAAGGCAAACTGGGTTGGAAATTACTTGAGGAGAGAGAGTATGATTAAAGACGTGTTAGAAGGAAAACTAGACGGAAAAAGGGAAAGAGGTAGGAAGAGGTTTCAGCTGATAAGACGATTTGAAAGGGAAAGAGAGTTATCAAGATATGAAGAGGACAGCGGAAAGTAGGAGTATATCGAGAACCAGGTTTAACCATGAATAATCACAGACCTGTCCACGGACAGACTACCTATGATGATGATATCTTTGGTAATATAACTTGATGATAAATTAACATCGAGGAAAAGCAATTAGGCATTAGTGGAAATAATTGGCTCTGAGCTCTAAATTAAAAGATCGTTCTTCTTTACTCAAGGTAAAACGTGGCCATGTAAATTAACGATGTGTCATTTTCCCAAAGAATTTATTTTTTAGTTTTGGTTTAAAATGGAAGTACGTGCATTAGAAGAAAAATAGTTAAGAGAAAAACCTATTATGTGGATCTTAATCTTTATTACCCTTCAGAGAGCGAACGCAAAATTGACGACATCTTTTATTTTTTAATCGCGTTCGGATACCTCATCGCGAAAGCACCGATAAAATGTACGGTTTTTATTTTAGAGAAAAATGGCTGTTCACTCGAAGAGACAAAGGATTATATAGCTGAACAAAGAGAGAATGGATAGGCAACATAAATCCAATGCACGCTTATGAAATATTTTCCTTTGAAGAGTAGGAGAGATCAATATAACGGCTAGAAAAATAAGTACAAAACTAGGAAAATTAAGTAAAAGAAATTTGTGTAAAATTGTTTACTTCCTGCAATAAAGAGTGTTTTTGAGGTGGACAATATCAGCAGAAAACAAAGGATAATTTTACGGGAGGACTTTTAGATACAAGATTACAAGAAAAGGAAGTGACAGAGAAGCATGGCAAACTTTAAAGCTTTTGCAAAGGCAAACGGGTAATACTCTGTTGCAGAAGCTCGTAAAAGCAATAAAAATGGAGAATATTGGAGATAGTTGAGCGCCCAATTCGGTTTCCAAAAATATAGCTTTTGCAGGTTTCCATTGGATTCTCCTGATCAAATTTTATCTCTCTATCACAAGTTGTTTCGCAAAAATCTGACATATGTGGGCGAAGTAAAGTACTGATAATCATCGACCTGATAGGTAGTCTTCTCGTAGACAGATTATTGGTTAAACTTGGATTTACACGTATTACAGTTTGCAGAAAAGAGGAAAACGAAAAATACTGATATTAAACGTTATTTTATAAAATATTTCAATTAATAAACATAGTTATTATATAAGAAGAAAAACTAGACGATAATGCTCATTCATTTAGGACTTATGAAACAAAAGTTTATTAAAGTATGGCTAATAAACATTCGCAAGATATTTGTCGAGCTCGTCTTATGGCTGAAAACAATATCCAGAATAAGCACTTCAGTATCAAAAATGAAAAATTTAGGTACTCATCTGAGTTGTCTCCAATAGTCATATCAGTGTTACATAAACCTGTGGTTATTGGCAATTCCTAACACAAGTACTTAAGATTTTATTTTTTATATCTAAGTGCTTATTCTGAAATAAATAAACATAATAAGAGAACGTATGCTAATTGGATAGAATTTGGAGAAGTGACCACTTTGATGCGTACATTCGCGAAAAATCCATCCTAGTAAGCAAGATGGAGGTCATTGTTCGCGTTTCATTTATTAATCAGTCAGATTAAATTAATCATCACTGGCAAAAAATAAATTTATTCTGCGGGCATGAATAGGCGAGATTCCCAACAACGATGCCATATTGCCTCTGAATAAAATATAAACCTCACGAATAACATATAACACGCATGATATGGCAAATCCCATTTTTATTTCTTAGGAGAATCCGATTGCGGGTCATGTGAAACGCTATTATCTGTCTTCAGAGTGGGTCATCGAACTGACTTAAATAATTCAGGATTAGGGATGTTGCCTCTAAATCACACTTATATGGAACTTGCGTGAGAAATGTACAGGATAACTGATAAATTCTTCTTAAATATAAAATAAACATGCTTAAGGCTTCATTCTTCTTGAGTTATTGCAAAGATATGTCACATTTGATATTTTCCACTAATGCCTGAATCGATTTATGAATGTTATGGGGATAAATTCTTTTCTTAAAAATTCCAACGACGCAAAAGGTTAATTTCGTAATGCAACTGCGACTTCTCTCTGCCTGACCTTATCGATGCTTTTCTAAGTTGATGAAGATAAATGGACTTCACTGTATGCTTCCATTATTCGCTAAGATACTTTATCAAGCTTCGCTATCTTTGGGGCTTCTTCTTACATCACGAATCTGGGAGTCTTCCTCAGCAGTTTCTAGAGATACCTTTTCAGTATCTTAGTTGCACTCATTTCAGAATGTCTTTCCAGTATTTTCTGTGCACATCTTTCATCCTTTCAACTTTCACGGAAGATTAATTTTAGATATCTTTAGTCGATACGTTTGATGTCTAGATGATTTAGACGAAATTATCTTTAGCTGAAAAGAAACATCGATTAAAAAAATATATTTTGTAAATCTTATAAAATTGTTAAATTCTAAGTTATCTCGAATTGGTGAACTGGAAGAAATTTAACGATATCAAAGTTAAGATCTCTAATTTTAATACAAAAGTTAAAACGCTTGCATTATAATTTCAGAAATTTTTGTCTCGGCACGATTCGTTAAATGCAAAAGATTCGTAAATCGGTCGAGGTCATATTGCGCGTCTTCACGTCAGCAAGCGCGGTTCACCTTTGTCCACATTTGTGCACTGTCATGCGATGGAAATGGCCGAGATTTCAGCATCTCCCGATGATATCCGACACATGCGGTCATTTTTGTTTAAAATCCGCAGTTGCATTAAGGTTTACTACTGCAAGAAGTTTGACAAGGTTTATCGTCCAAAACCTGGAATGCTTCCAAGAGACGCCTCGTTTCAAAGAGGGCAGTTTGGGTAGTTAACCCCTTTGAATTGGGTCTGGCGAAAAACGCTGGCGAGCGGTTCTTTATCCTTCCTAAAAAAGTAAATTATTATCTTTTCCCGTGTGAACCGTTTGTCAACGAAACTATCCAGCGAATCGCGTTTTTTAACCTTAAAATTTTGTTCGTCGGCAAGTCTCCGTTATTATATGTATGGCTTTTAAAATATTTTTAAAAGCGTCCGTATGTAGGTCATGGTAATGCAGTGTGGAATCGTGAATGAACTAATCAGACCAGACGAGTGAAAATAAGAGGAATTATGGTTCCCTACCGCTTGATTGTTTGAATACAATTTTCTTGGAATATCGACCTAGTTTGCCATTTGGAATCACTTTCATAAAATGGAGTATAGATGTGCCGACTAAAGCGCGAGATAAAACTTTTTGGTATGTATACAGGAATATATTGCTTTTTGGCACAAACTTTGCCTAAGAATACGACAAATTCGCAAATTCATAGAAGCATAGGGAGAGAAAAAACTGGAGTCGAAATGAACCACCGAACAGAATCGTTTTCCATCGCAGTTGTTTACCGATTACCATAAACCGTTTTCTCCTACCCAAGTGGTTAAGCCTGCCCTATAATAGGCTGTTCATTTTCACGTGTCGACGAATCAGAGGGAAGCAGCCATGGCGATGGGAAACGAGCCGAGCTCCGAAACGTATCCTAGAAAATATCTCAAGCATCGACTCGCGAACGGTTCCGACATGTTTCCACTCTACATACCAGCACCGAAATATGCTAATCGATCCTACGGAAGGATTTCGCACTTCGTGAATAATGTTGAGCAGGACACCGTCCCATCCGTTCCGAAATCAATACCCGCTCGATCGCATCGTACCGAACGTCGGAAGGAAACCGTCAACGTAAACCGGCATCGGTTCGAGTAACGTCCTTTTAAAAAAAAAAGCGAGAGCGTACGAAAAAGGAAGCGTCTCAAGGAGACACACTAACCCGGTTGTTACAGACGCGTAGTGATAGTTGCGCAGGGAAAGGCGAGCGCCGATAAACTGCTGTACTGCGCCAAATCCAGCCCCGTCGAACACAACCCTCGTCACATCCGTCCCCCTTTTCCAGAGGACATTGACCCCCAAAAACCACCCCTTCTCGCTTCTCTGTGTGTGCGTGCGTGCTTCTCGGGGGGAGGCGCTTTTCCCTCCTTCGTCCCTTCCCCCTTTCCGGGAACATCGCGAACTAATGCTCTCGCTAATGTAGGATGACTCCAGTTTCGTGAGGCACTAACCTAAAGTGGAGACTGTAGGTCATGCGACGGCGTCTAATGATCCGTATCCATCAGCGTAATTGGACTATTCCGTGTTGGGTATTAAATAGCACGTCGTCGAGAGGGGAAAAGAGGGACAGGTGGTACGGCGCATAGGTAAAGGAAGGCGCAACGCTTTCATGTTTCGGGGCAGAATTCCATAAGTTTTTGAAACGTCCACATGGAAACGGTGAATAACGTCGGGTTGTTTTTTTCCCTCCCGACGGTTTTACCTCCCGACGGTTTTAGTTAGCGTCCTCCGTCGTGTCGTCGCAGTGCCCTACGCGTTACGAAAAGTTCTTTTTTGTGATCTATAACGCGTTTAAATGGTTTCGCGAAGGGAGATACGCTTCGATTTTCGGAAACGAATTTCCTGGTGTGCGATGAGCCTAAACCGAAAAATAAATGGAGATGATTCAGTATTTTTGGCAGTTTTTTCTCGGAAAACGTTAAACGACTATAAAGTTTAATTCGCGTCTCCTCAAAGTTAACATTGGTTGCGTTTTCGGAAATACTTAGAAAGAAACGTGAAATATAATTACAGGTTTCTTACATTTTCGGTTGAATACGCATTAAGCTTACGCAATAAAAATATGTTACGATCCACTGTACGATTGATTATAATCTTCATTTAAAAATTACAAACATATAATAGTATGACTAAAACATTCTTAAATTTTTTACGGATAATTTTTAAAAGTGAGATTATTCTGTCGCCATTCAGATTTGTGATTTTAATTAGTATTGGCGATATTCGCGGATATGATGAGTAAAACCTACTCTGGGTATGGTTCATCTATTTATTAACCAAAAACCGAACCGGTTCTTTTATTTTTTAGGTTTTAATCGGTTTGATTTACCCCAAACATTTTACTTAAATGTCGGCAAAAATTTTCTATTTCCAGATTTTCTCCATTAAATGTTAAATAAGTCTATGAAAATTGAAAACACTTCACTACTTTTCCCAGGTTTACTAATTTTATAAGGGGGTCGTTCATACCGAGAGCATCATTTGTACGAATTTATTTGAAATACATATTGACGAAAATTGTCATTTGGATATTCCTAAAGAATATCTTCGTAAAATCACCACATTATTTTGCGGATGGATGTTATATCTTCCTTTGATTAACACGTGATCAATTTTATCGTAATATCAAATTAAAGTACGCCGTATTTGCTTAAAATCCACCACAGTCGCATTCTGAAAAATATGAGATGGAAAGTGAAAACAAAAGGTGATCGTGGAGCGTGAGCTCCTTGCTATGCATCAACGTTTGGACGAAATGAATGTCTATTTTTAATATAGTAGAATATATTATTTTTAATTCAATTTTTAATACTTGATAACTTTACACTTAGGGAAATATTTACTAGCATTCAGAGTAAATAGCGATACATTATTACACTATGACCAAAAAAATCGTTAATACTTGAAATTTTAATTTTGGAAATTATGTTAGAATTACCCTCGCAGGAAAACTTCAGTTTCGGCGAAATCTAAAGAATTTTATTCCCTAACGAGATCGTGCTTGTTATTCTTTTCAAAAAATTTCTGTGCCCTGCCCGACCGAGAGCACCATCTTCGAAAATGATATTTTCTGCTAATAAAATCGAAAATGTCAGTCACACCCCGGTAATTCATCTGTCATTTTGGAGAAAAAGATCTAAACCGGCACATCGGCGCCTCATTTAAGCTCATTACACCAACTCGTCACCGTATCCTACCTGCCGACATTACTCTGATATTACTAATATTTCCGGTACCCCATGAAATATTTCTCTCGCGCTTTAATCCTAACATACACCTTTTCCGCACCTAACTTCGACGCATAATATCGAAATACATCAACGGCTCTTTCGGGTTAAGAGACGAACCTCAGATCAAGGGCGCACCTGCAATAAAAAAGGAACGATATCCACAAAACGACCGACGCGACACAAAAGCGAAAAAAAGAAGAAAAGCTAGACGAATCCACACGTTCCACACGAGGAAGAAAGAGAGGTTTCGAGAACAAGATTTCGGGGGGAAAAATCAAGCGACACGAGTACGTAAAGGAAGTGAGTCGAAAGTCGTCCCTTACCTTACAAAGACGTAACTTCCCCAACGGAGGTTCCTTCTTTCAAGCCGTCGTCAAGCTCTATGGCACGGGCGCCACGTAACGGCAAGTGGCGCCCTCAACTCCCACACTTCCCCTACCTCTCCGTTCCGTCTCTCCCTCTTCTCCCCTCCCCTTCCGCCTCCGTACCCACCATCGCCCGTAACGTACCACCGTCCGTCCCCTCTCCTACCTCCCACCTCCTCTCTCTATATCCCTCCGTCTCTCTCTGTTTTCCCTCTCTCATCGCCGGCCCACCATTGGTGGGGGAAGAGACCACCCCTGCCTCGCGGTGTTACTGGCCCCTCTTTCCCATGACCCAATCTCCCAGAAAGCGGGCAGGGTCGCACACGACGGAGAAGCATAGAAGGAGCGCGGAGGTGGAGATGATTCCCCGTCCGTCCCGCATGGCGCCACCGTCGCATCGCCTCTCTCTCTCTCTTTTGCTCCTCCTCTCTTTACCTAAAATGTCCCTCTTTCTCTCCCGCCACGGGATGGGGGTAGCTCCGGGGCCTCCCAGTGGAAAGGTACTGGGATCGATACGGAAGGTTAGGGGACGCCCACTACTTCTCTTCATCTCTCTGCCCCGACAAGTTGTGGAAAGTGACGTGCGACTGTTTCCTCTCGAGTTTGGAAAAAAGAGGGATTGAAAAGAAAGTCGAGATGTGTTTTTTAAAAGGGGTATCTCCGTATCCCTGAATTCTTTTTATTTCTTCTTCCCTACATCTGATGGAAACGACTCCCTCCCTAACTCCAACCACTTGGGGCGTGAATTCGTACCCCGTTTCGATCTTTGGTAATTCCCCTCGGGAAACGCTCTTCAGAGCTTTTGATCCGACGAATTAGATCCGGGTTGTTAAACGTAATGGTAGTAGCTAGTGTCACGATAAGCGGTATTACGTATCGGCGGACACACGGTGGACATTTCTCTCTTCTACGCCTCTGATATACTCGTGCAGCTCACCAGAGGCTGAAACGTGGATGCCAAATTTCGAAACTTACACAAAAGTTTTATACGCTTTAAATCTTTACTGCTCCGGTTCCTTTGTCGATTTCACAAAAGTAAGAAATTTCTGGTAAAGCAATCTGAAACAGTATTGTAAAGCGTTCGAATCTAAATTCCAAGTATCGGATTAATTATCGAATAGTATTTCCTTTAAATAAACATGCGACCTGTTTTCGGTGCTATTCTAATAGATATAATTTCAAAAAATTATAATTACGCAATAATTAAGCAGTTTTTGGACAATTTGCATTAATTTAAGTAATTTGTTCCTAGCTTAGTTTTTTTTTAATTCAAATTTCCCTGAAAGAAATTTCTATTTAGTTTTTTTAATTATGTCTTCGTAATTAGATTTTGCTTCAGTATTAAACAATCTCCTCATGGACAACATTTTTTGGAGAACTAAGCGGGATGATTACGACGGAAGGGATAGAAGGTAACAAGATGTGGATCCAAAACTAATTACGTAATTTGAATTTCTCTTGGAAGCGAGTAATCTTAGCGAAACCTTCGTTCCGATTTTTGGCGTGGATGACACGAGCATATATCAAATAGTAAATTACTTCTGGGCCGTTCCATTTGGTTCTAAGAAAGCCCCTGTAACTGCTAAAGGGATCGGGATGAGAACAAACCTCCCACGTAGCTTGCATAACTCTATGTTCGATCGATCGCTTTAAACTGCTCTGGGATTTTCGAAAAGAATCGCCAGGTACGGATTTGCCCCATTTGTATGTGAGGCCTAATTTATTGTAATGGAAGATTCTTGCTTCTCTCGAAAGGTTTTTCTTACACTTTTTATTGCATTGAAAATTTTGAAAGCAATAGCATTATTCCGTCAATTTTTCTTCAACTAACTAGATTCCCGAAAGCTCGGAATTCTAAAACTATTTCTGTTAAATTATAAATGTTAAAATAAATGTTGCATTAATCTTAAATAAGAAAAGAAAAAGGTCCAGGTAAATTTAATACATGAATGATAGATCGGAAAGAGAAATTGATCGACATTTTGTCCCGAAAGTCATCACTAATGAAATTTATTTGGCAACATTACATGCTCTGATATAGGTAAAATTATTGAAACCTAAAATTGCTCTTAAATTACAGCGAAAGGTACAGATGAATTGGGGAAAGGAAATAAATAAAATTGATCTCGTTACCTATGAGAAAAGTTAATATGATGGTGGAATTTGTTACGCATGATATGATTGGGTTCATGAAGAACAATTATCAAGGACGGCAGTCTTGCACGATTGAATAACTCTATGAGAAGAGGAACAAGAATGTTAAAATATCGGAATTTCAAAACATGAGTTGGCTACATCACTTTCAGAAAAGTGTAAAACTCCAAAGAGTCATACAAAAATTATGACACCGATAAATGTAGTTTATCGATTCCAAAAAGATCGTTAACGGGAAAAAAAGCGGAAAATAATCTCTCATCAATGGACTAATTAGAATGAAGGAAAATGTTTCCAAGAAGCGGGCGATCACATGTATAAACAACATTGATTGGTAACTACTCTGAAGACAATAAAAAATGATCGATTGTAGTAAAAAGAAGGGAATTATTAAGCAACTCGAGTAGTTGCTTATTAGAAATGACGGGAATACATGAATCAAGTATTAATTTAAAATTAAGACACCATTATTTCCCCCTACCATTCTCCTTTGTTATTCAAATTGAGAAAATAAACGCTTCTGGCATCGAATCCGTGGTTTTATGATAGACGATATCTCTAAAAGGTGCAAGAGGTAGATCTCAGTGCATTGCGAACAAAATCACGTAATCGTACTCACCGTTCTCGAGTTATTGAGAACGACGCTCGAAAAGGCAAATCACGGTTATTATAACAAGAAGAGGGAAGGAAAAATACGAAATTAAAAAATAACTCCTTAGAAAAATCTGACGGTTGAGAGAAATACACGATAGACAAAATAAAACGGAATGATAGAATTGGAATTCAATTGCGAAAAAAAACGCAAAATCAGTTGGGAACGAGCGCGGGTTCTTTCGCAAACAGGACACCGAAGCGTGGCTGACATTAATAGCCTCGAGAACGTTGAGAGAAGGCTGAAGCATGTCGGCGTAGATCCGTGTGATGAAAGGGAACCCAAATGGAGAAAAATCTATAAATTCAAGGCAAGGGAATGTTTGGGGACAAAGCGGATTCACCGGAGAACGTTACATCCGACTTGAATGAGGATAACCAGGTGTGTAAGTGGCAATACAAAGGAGAAACCGCATGGCAAGTGAGCGCATCGGATAAATACCCGTCATATTTGCACCAATTGCCGATAAACAGAAGGAAGGTATACTTGATTGCAGTTTTGGCGCAATGTAAGTAAGTCCCTCGAATTTATTCGAAATTACCTCATAGTTAGAGAGGATGTGGTCCAAAATGTGGGTAAGCTTTGCGAGGGAAAATGCAAAGAAATGAATAACGCAGAATATACGGTTATGGCGGCTCCGTACTCTGACATACGGCCTTTAGATTATCGATGAAACGAAATTAACAAGGTCCGAGAATCTATCGCATGAAATGCTGCGTTAATTATATGCTGGAATTATAATATATATATATATAGGCTTGGTAGGATTCGACGTTTATTTTTTTTAATCGACGTTTATTTTCTCGAGAGATTTTCGACGAATATCGACGCTTCAAATTGCTACTTGGTAGAATCGGTTTATTTTTTCTTGAAAATTGACGTTTATTTTCCCGAGAGATTTTCAATGAATATCGACGCTTAAAATTACTATTTAAATATAGGGCTGGCAGTTTTCGGCCTTTCAATTCGATGATTTAAATTTACTTTTTACATATAAATTCTACGTAAAATTTACTTTTATTTTAAAATACTCTGATTATTTATTTAAATTTTTGTATTATATAAATGACTGAAAAATAAGTTCTTCGAAAATTGAATCATTTTGGCTCTACATGGCGATAAATATCTACTATACACTTTCAACAACGTAAAAAGTATATTTAAATCGTTAATTTGATCTTTTACTAATTAAATCGTAACTTTAAACCAAGAAAATTACATTTGAGCCGGCCACGAGATTTCGCGTTTTTTTTATTTATTTATGACTAATCGTAAGTGTACTACGAGAATCTAAATCCGGTACACAACGTGTTAATGCGACATGCAACGTCTATACATATATATTAACTTAAGGAAAAGGAAAGGTAGTGATGAGGGTGGCAATAAGGCTTTGAAGGAAGCCCAGCGGGCACTTACCAAGTTGAGGATCAAGTTGGCAGGCTGCTGGGGGCGTCGAAGAGACACGTACAAAACACGCACAAAAAACACGAAATTACATTTGAGCCGGCCACGAGATTTCGCGTTTTTTTTTTATTTATGACTAATCGTAAGTGTACTACGAGAATCTAAATCCGGTACACAACGTGTTAATGCGACATGCAACGTCTATACATATATATATATATATATATATATATATATATATATATATATATATATAATATATATAATATATTATATATATATATTAACTTAAGGAAAAGGAAAGGTAGTGATGAGGGTGGCAATAAGGTGTTGAAGGAAGCCCAGCGGGCACTTACCAAGTTGAGGATCAAGTTGACAGGCTGCTGGGGGCGTCGAAGAGACACGTACAAAACACGCACAAAAAACACGAAAGCTTTTCGGGAGTATGCCCTTCATCAGCGATGGAGAGAGTGTATATATATATATATATATATATATATATATATATATATATATATATATATATATATATATATACACACACTCACATAAATTCAACCGCCGGCTCAAACTTACCAATAACACTCTCCTCCAAACCATATGGACCTACCACACCACCGAACGCCACAAATACCGGATGACGAAAGATATCCTTCAACTCTAACTTCCTGCTACCGCTATCAAACCCTAAATACCTCTCATCCTTCAACTTACTCCCATTTGTGCATAACCCTAACTTAAATTGATTATTATGTATTTTTTTATGGTCCTGAAAAGGTCATAACTACATTAAAAACCCATGCGAAGATGATCGCCACCAAACCACTCCAAACTTTTTCCCCTACCCTTTTCTCTTGTTTTATAACATGTATAACTACTGCATATATGCAAACTAAATTTCACCACCATTATATATGCCATAATCATTGTAAATACCGCCTGAAAAGGGTCGTTTTGTGATTTTCCCCATGTCGATTTCTGCTCTCTACTCTTTTTTTTAACAACCCCATGTTCTATATCTTGTTAGTTTATTTTATTTGATAGTCAGTTACTTATTATATTTAGTTTTGTCTTAGAAATAACTATTGCCTATGCTGTAAAGAAGCTCTACCCAATCAAAAGCTATTTTGCAGAAAAAACAAAAGAAAAAAAAGAAAAATATATATGTATATATAACAATAATAAAAAATAATAATTATAAATAACTGAAAAAATAATAATAACAATAACAAAAACCATTTAATATATATAAAGAATTAGCAGTAGCTAGTTGGTATCTTCTTGACTCAACTACCTTACTAATGTACATACTTTTTCTTGTATTTTTATTTATTTTTTTAATTTTAAATAATAGTTTGTTTTTTCACTGTATTGTATTTATATTTATAAGTAGTTATATTATCTTTTTAGTTCATAAGCAAATCATAAAAACCGTAAGGTGTTAAAATTATGTAATTGTAAGAAACAAACCCCATTATAATTGGGCACTTTCTGACCGGCCGGGAACGTGTGTGTTACCACGAGGGACGACCTATATTTGTGGTAAAACTATTTACCAAACCAATGAAGAGAGAGAGATATGTGTGTGTGTGTACATACATACATTAATATAAGAATATTTTCACTTGAAAGCTTATCTCTCTAACAAAAGTAACAATAAATAGCTAGTGCAGAAAAAGTTCATTGTGCGAACACACAAAACGATATTTCTTGTTTTTGTATTTTCACTCCTTTCCTTACAAATTTTGCCAAACGTGATTATTTCAGCAACCAACCTATATGCGAATACATATATTAATAGTTAATTCACGCCTTTTACTAACCGAATCTTGATAATTAAACCAAATTAGCATCTTGCATAGCGGTTACGAAAATATTATTGTTGTTTTACCACACTGAAACTTAGTATATTTTTATTCTCAAATATCGTAAGCTGGTATTTCCAAATCTAGATAATTTTGATTTCGTATAATTAATATCGCGTCGTTGACAAATATATTATATCGCGAATGTATATAGTAAATTATGATTTACCTCTTTAAATTGTATAATGAAAACTAGAAAACGATTAATTTATGAAATCTGAATAATATGATGTTGCTTTTGCCGAGAAACATTCTTAAAAGAAATAATTTGTGAGTTCAGCTTAAAGGCTTTTAGACATTCGTTGATGCCAATTAAGGAAAAAACATTAACGATATAGTTATCACAATAATACCTTAGACTTCAAAAAAGAACTATCTACTGCTTTGTATCATTTGATATATTTCATCACTGCACTACATATTCTCTTTATTTAACATAAAATATATAATCCTGATTAAAATGTGTTTTTCCAATCGGCAAAATATTTTGCAACAAATAAGAAATAAATATTAATATTTAATCCCTCTTCAAGTTTTAGTAACGATTGTTAATTTACGTGCAATTTTTTTAAACCATAATATATAAATTGGAATTTACTAACCTGTAGCAAAAGACGAAGGAGCCAAAAGCACCAGATATAAACTATCCTTCCTGGATAACTTTAAGAAAAAGACTGCCAAAAGATGGGTTGTGCATAGGGAGAGCGGGTGAAAGTGCATACAACGAGGTCATCTATAGGAAAAACTCTACAAATGATCGAGAAACATTTGTTTCCGGAATTCACTCCACGGGGTTGTTGAGTGGAAGGGGTAGAAAACGATTAACTGTCTTCAAACGACCACCGAAATTCCTTTCTTCGGGACCTTGTTTAACAGGGGTCTAGGCATTCTCAGCAGGGCATATCCATGACCTTATCTGTATAGAAAGGCTCGCGGAATATCGCACCGTTGGGTCGGCAAATATAATCTCAAAAGCATCAAAAGGGCTAAGAAACGCGTGCTCTCAAAACTACCCTAGGGCCTTGCGGTCACCTGATTGTCCAGGGTAGAAGCGTGAGCTCTTCAAAAAGACGCATATTTGAGTGTAAGAAAATATCCTTCTTTTAGTCCCTCTGTCAATGCAAGCCCAAAAAAGGAACGAAATCGTAGGTAGAAACCAATACTGTGAAAAAAGTAAATAGAAACGACTTAAATATTATAATTCAGAGTAGGGTTTGGACGTATACTTTTCCATATTGTTAAAAAAATCGACGCTTATCGACGACTATTCATTTTCGTCTATTTTGAAATTTTAAAAAATCGACGTTTATCGACGTTTTTCGATTTAAATCGACTCCTACCAAGCCTAAATATATATCTACATTTTGCCGAATAGCGGGGAGCTCAGTTATTTTTAATGAGCAGTATTTTATGCTAGGGGAATGCTGGTTATTACTCGCCCTTGGGGGCGTTAGTAAAGGCGTACTAAAGTTTTATATCTATCTAGTTATCCTAAATAGTGTCAAGTAGGCCAAAAGACACGTGGCAACAAACTTGAACAATATTTATCACAGAAATCTTATATATTGAGTATTATATCGTTAATTTTGATGTTACATGCTTTTTATGATATATTATTACATATCATTTTATCCTTTTACAGTTTTTTTAATCGTTAATAATGAATTCGATTTGAAATATAACCATATTTGTAAACACGAGAAGAAAATACGCTCATAGATTTACGAGGTTAAGCAACGGTGACTAATGTGAGGGAATCGTGTTTGAAAATCATAAACAAGAACAAAAGTAATTTCTGTAACTTTAGCGAATTTTTTTACCAGACCTGCTACATGCGCAGCTGTTTGAAGGAAAATAACCGAAACGAACCGGAAACAACAGTTTTTGTTTTTTGATTTTCTTTGAAATTGCCTCGAAAATCGATCGTGTTTATGTAGGTCATCACCGGTTCCTTCCAACGATGCGAGTTTATTAAACCGTGTTTTTCCGCGTTTCTTTGATTTCCTTTTCTTCTGCGAGATTTTTTTAAAAACTTAATTCCCGCGATCAGCTGGGACGATAAACACTGGCTTCATTCAGGACACGCCCTTCCTCTCGCACTTTCCATCTCAGCATTTCGCGAAACTCTATTTGCCGATATCTAGCGAAGTTCACGTTTTGAAAGATGAAAAACCTTACGGACGAAGGGCGAAAACCCAATAACAGAGCCATCAGCAACAAAAAATACGCGTGGTTCTTTCTTCTAACTCTTCTCTTCCCTCTCTCCCTTCGACCTTCGCGAAGGGAGTTTTGGTCGATATATCCGGATGGACTCTGCACTCAATAATTCAGCGAACCGAGGTCTCGTACCCGTGTTTCTGTCTGTGCTCTTCCCAACGAATGCCTTTTCATTTCTTTCGGTCTAAGGCCCCGACGCCTCAATTCGCGGGAGTGCGGCTCACGGAATATGATTCACGAGCGATTTTTGTAAACAGTTCTCCACGAATCGAACGTAATTGTCATTCGATGGAATGGGAATCGCGGAAAATATCGAGGCACTTGGCAGCACGAGCGTCCGGTCTCATTTTATGCTTATATTTTTCTATGAGTCATTATCGTGTCTGGATTGTAGATATATAAAAAAAATGGAATAGTCGTCTCGTTGATATGACTCATGCTAGATAAAATGAATTTCATATAATGTTGTTTGTATGAAAAAAAAACTTTTTATACAAATGTATTTTAAAGAGAAAGGGGTTCCACCGTAATATCGATTATATTTATACTTTTTAAACTTTTAACTTATGTATATTGAAATTAACTGTGAGTGAATTACTAGTGGGAATAGCTGAATTGCGTATATGGCATATTCAACCGATATATACTGACATAAGTAGCCTACTTCAACTATTACAAAGGCAGAGAGACTTTTAACTATTCAAATTTAATCTTAAGAAAATTGTTAGTGAAAAGGGTTTTATGATTTATTTCACTAGCTGTATACATTCAATCGTTTTATTTACTCATGATAACCCTGTCCAAAGAATAAAAAGTGGATACCCGTCGAGAAAGCAAGGATTTCTCCTTTCGTTCAATATTAATGAATAAATTTTGAAATTTTTATAATTATAAGGCTCTTAATTAATCTTTTGTTTTAAAATTATGTTTAAGACAAATGTTCGCAAGAGCTGATTATTGATTCATGTAGGCGTTTGACAATTTATTTTGGTTTGTTAAAATATGAGTTTTTTATTAAATATCCACTTTTCAGCTGTATATATATACGTGCATATATATACGTATCACTATACTTTGTCGACAAATCAAATCTTCATCAGGTTTTTTTTTTCAAACTAGAGGAAGGGAAAAAATTATCAAATCAGTGGGGAAACAGAAAAAACCGGTCGGCGAGAATTCCAATTTTGCGTGAAATCCATCCGAAGTCGAAGAATAAAGCCAAAGAAAGAATTCAGGCCAAAAGACGGATCTTTTTCCTCCCGAGCCGCCACCGTCTCCATGGTGACCAAGGATCCCGACCGCCTCCCCACCTGCGCTCGCCCTTCATTTTACGACATCGGCCCGGGAATTCCTCTTACCGGCGCTCGCGTGCCCATCTTTCGAAGGTATTTCCATGGCGACACTTGAAGAGCAACCCGGTTCGCTTACCTCCAACGACTCCTCCAACCCTCCCTCTACCTCTCACCGCGGGAGTTTTGTATCGCCGAGAGGGAAGGGGAGTAGGGTGGAGCGTCATCCTTGTAACAATCCCTCGCCTACCTTGTTTATACTATTCACCACGAGCCATCCTCATCTCTAAAAAAATATACCCCCGACCCATCTCCACTTGCCACTCACGCCCCACTATAGTCAATGCCCGGCAATCGATACTCACTTAGAGACAACCCAACGCCGCATATATTCCTTCTCCTACCCCGGCGCATCCCTCCTCCCCGTTGTCTCCTCCCCGCTCTCCCAACCTCCCTTCTTCCTCGAACGTGCACACGCGGCCTAACCCTCTTTCTCCTTACCCACTCCCTTCCCTCCCCCCTTCGCTCCTCTCCCCATTCGAACAGCTGTGACTGACTGACGTCACGGGTTTGGTACCCTCGATGCAAACTTATATCCGCCGTCGGATGGCTCGGAATGGTCCGAGGAGGAATCCGGCGAGGCGTTTTTAGGGAATGCGCGGCGTCGCTGGTTCCCTTCATTCCTTCGCTCCTCGCCCTCTCCCCCTTTCTCGACGACACCCAACCGTTTGCGGCCGGAAAAATATTCGGTTGGTGCGACGGCGCCTGCGGGAGGATCCAATTCCACGTTTCGAGGGGGAGAAGGCGGGTATTAAGCGCGTGGACCGTATCCCGGTTCGATCCTCTTCTTTCCTTGACCCTTTTTTTACGTAACCGGGCGAAGTGTCATTTCGTCGGCCTCGCGCTTCCATAACCCTTCGTCGATATCCGCGGCGTTTCTTTTTTCCCCCCTCTCTCTCTCTCTCCGTACTCCTATCCCATCTGATCCGCACGGGGACGCGGGCGTATAATAAATCTCTTCTTTATCCGTCAAACGTCACGGCGAGGTTTCTCGGTGTGATTTTTCTGTATTTTTTTTAACGCATTCCTACTTTTTTTATCGCCGTCGCTTATGTGTTAGGAGGTGACTCGGTGGCTTTGCTACAGTAATACGGTCGCCGGTGCAAGAAATTACGATGCCTCTCTAAGATAACAAGTAGTTTTCTATGGTTACTCACAGTGCCGTAGGTAGGGTGTGGCGAAGATGGCATTTGCCATAGGAGCCGCTTGCAAAAGGCGCCAAACGTTCCCGCAAAAAATACCAGATGAATATTTTCCCATAAACAAGTGTTGATTTAGTACTCAGATGTTAAAAGTTTCTTAATAAAAATGCTATTATTCTTTAACGCAGGAAAAATAATATTTTTAACAGGTAAGGCGTATTATACGATTTTTCCATAGGCGCCATGTCACCCAGCTACATCTCTGGTTATTCGGATATTTTTAGTGAGCAGGAAATATATTGTGTGTGGCAGTGGCACTAAACCCTTGGGTTGCCACACACAATTAGCTCGCCAAGTCGTAATCGACAGCCTATGGACACAGTTCGCTGTGACCGGAACTTGGGTCGCAGCCAAGGAAGGTCAAGAACCACATATACTCTACGTGGTAGAACCGCGTAAGCTGCGCTTTGTTATTGATTCCGGTGATGTTAGAGATTTATGCGACTTCTGGGTGGCACGGCGTGCCTCGTTATCCTTGCAAAATAATACTCATATATTTCTTGTGTTGAGCGATGTTTTTTCGAGAACGCCAAATAGGAACACGATTTTCTAGCGTGCGGCCTGTCATATATAAGCGAGGAGAATAATAAATTTAAAATTCTGTACTTGTGACTTATTGACTTCCCTTTTATTTTCCAAGTTTGAATTCAAAGAAACGCAATTTCTTTTTAAAATACGATCTAAAGCGTTCCACTTTCCTACTAATATATAATCACGGCGAAAAACAATCATGGAAGTTCCGATTATCGCTATGTATTTAGATAGGTCGAATAAAATGACAATGCTTCAATTTCCGTCTACTCTGATTACGGAAAACGGCTGAAAAATCTGTTGAGAATTCCTTCTTTTTCTCGAATTTACATTTTTTCGTAGATCCTGAGATTTTCATTGGAATTAGTTGAATTTTGTTATTTTGCTTATCTAAAACATAGCAGTAATCGGAATTCAATATAAAATGAAATTAACGTATTTTCTGAAATATAAGGCGCGCGTTATCTATAAATAAAGTCGAAATCTATAAAAATCACTTGTGCACGTTTTACGTAGGAAAACAAGTAAATACTTAACAAGTAACTTTTAAAAACAATATTTTTATTATTATGATTATTTGATTCATTCGTCCTTTTGACGACAGATACACGATATTTTTATCATCCTGATTAACAGCATGAATGTATATAACTCGGCGAAATCTGATGAGGATGAAAGATTTTTCACCGCTAAAACCCTTATGTTTTCAAGTTTAAAAGTTATTTGCGGACATATTTAACACGTATTAAAAATCAACGGTTAGCGAAATAATGTGCATTCTTTTAGGCAGCCTTCCATTCAAGTATAGATTATAGGAGGTATTTTTTATTTTTTTCAACAGACATTTTTCGACTGCGGTATCTGTATATTTTAATCAGCGTTAAATATATTAAGATGCTCTTTATCTACTATGTGCGCGTTATCTAAGGGAAAATATAGTACATATAACAGGTTTTATTATAAGAAGATAAATATGCAATTTTGATTTCAATTTTTAAAGGATAAATATAGGTAATGGACCTTCATTTGTAAATATAAAGGTGTACAATGATTTGGAAACAAATAAAACTCTTGTATTCTTTACTTTTAATGCTTCTTTAATAAATTAAAACCTTATATCATTATAAATAGCTGCTTCTTACATATATAGTATATATATAGGATATATATATATATATATATATATATATATATATATATATATCATATAAAACTTAAGGTACTTCTAGAAGTACTGCAGGGCTGAAACTTGGAATGAATATAGGTATTGGCTACAACCCCTGTAAAAATCCGAAATTACAGAAAAAGTTATATTTAAGGGGTGTTTTTGACCCCAAAGTCCAATTTTAAACACCCATAAGAAAAGCATTGAAAACCGTGCAGGGCTGTATAAAATTGCTTTTTAAAATTATTTATAATTAAGATTTAATGTCGGAACATACACCATACTATGGAAAAAAGAATGAAATTTATTTTTATTGTAGACAAAATTCAAATCCCTGCTGAATTTGCATAAAGATTTCATTTTAATCATAAAATTATGAGACTTTTTTCAGTTTTTAACAATGAAAAATATGAACTACCATAGCAATGGGAATTGATTTTCCATACTTTAAGAGCATTGATTTAATGCTTAGACTGCATTATAATCCGTTTTTAGCCAATGATGTATACATATGATGACGTGACAATTTTAAATTGTTTTTTTTTATCCGGATATGTACTAAAAGGCAGGGATAATGACACCTATCACACAGAATATCCCAATTTTTACATAAATTCTAGTGTAACATGTAGGCTATTGTCTTAATGATGATTATAGTTATTGCATTAAAAGGACGATCTGAGTCATGAAACTTGAAATTGGAAAACTTGGACGCGAAGCCGATTGCTAGAGAATTTAGAAATTCTGGATGGATGTCTTAATTTCGCACACACACACGAGCTTTCGGTGCTTGCATATTGCAAGCGCTTAAAATTCACCATACACCAAGATCTAACCTCGTAAATAAACCAACGCGACAGCATTTGAACTACCCGTTTAAATAAGATTATAGTTTTCATTTTCTGCGAAATGAAGGCATCTATTCGCTCGCTCGCGTCCATGTTTTCACATTTCATTAAGACAATCTTCTTATATTATATTACCGTAATCCTTGGCGAACTTTTTGACAGGTTTTTATTGGTTGACTGGCCAGCCAATCAGAGATCGGGACGTTATTGTTTACATACCTTGGTTACATTATATGTTTACCTAAAAGGAACGATAAATTGTACGTGTTCTTATTTGAAGGACTGATATAACAATACATTCATAACCCGCCAGAACTTTTATTTTATTGTACCAACAATTGTTGTTGTTGGTACAATAAAATATTATTGTAATATATTACAACCGCTGTCTCTGCGTGAGTCCTTGCCTACCTGAGTCTTAAGCCTCGAGAGACGTCACCTCCGATTCCGTTGTTTAATTCGTGTTTGCTCATATTTAAAGTTTATATTCGATTTTTCGACATTTCAAAATTGTTGATCTCAGATTTTTGCATTGTTGGACTCGTGCCTTCAAGTGAATTTGGACAAATCTTACAATGAAACAAACTCATCAAGGACAAAAACCGACTGAAAATTTATGTAAAAAGTTTATTGTAAATATAAAACATATGAAACACGTAATAAAGAAACTTGAAGTCAGAAACGACTCCAATGCATTGTAATGTAGATGTAGATGTAATAATTGACAACTTAACATTTCAAATAGAACGATATTTCACGCTTACATTGAAAATATCGTTTTTTGCAAATTTTATTGTGCATTTTAAAGCAAATTACTATATTTATAATGTTTGTGATTATTCTATTTTGGTAATTAAGTAAATCTTTGACGTGTGGCCTGTGCATTTATAGTGATCACTTGATATTAAACAAACCACAGAACATACGATTTGCTGTACCATCAGAAATAGCGAACAAAACAAAAACTGTTGTGTACCGGTAAGTGTTAGTCTAAATCAAGTAGGTCTATGTTTTTGGTTATGAAAATGGTGTGAGCTATGTGGTTATTTTGAGATTGGCAATAAAAGTGGTTCAACTAATAACACCCTGTGTAACAATTTTTTGTCATAGAAACTATCGCATCGGGCCACTCAGAAGGACTAAAAGCGATCACAAAATTAATTAATAAGATTTACGACACGTGAGAGTGGCCTCCGGATTTCCTAGAAGTAACAATGATCCCTGTGAAGAAATAGCCAAAGGCATGCAGTGTAAAGACTACAGAACGATAATCCTTCTGTCACACACTTCGAAGATCATCACGAGGGTTCTTAATAATAAGCTAGAGAAAAAGGAAGAAGAAATGCTAGGGGAAGATCAATTCGGTTTCAGGAAAGGACGAGGAACTAGAGATGCGATAGGGGTAGTTAGAATAATATCAGAAAGGGCAATAGAGTACAGTCAAGATATTTGCGTATGTTTCGTAGACTGGCAGAATGCCTTTGATAGAGTAAATTGGGTAATGTTGATGAAGGTAGTAGTAGTATGAAGGGCTAGACTGGAAATACAGGAGACTGATCAGGAATCTATATGTGAATCAAGTTGTAAATGTCAGGTTGGAGAATGCGGACACCTGAGGAGTAAATATTGGTAGAGGAGTAAGTCTAATGCAAGAAGCGTTAGAAGGCACAGGAGATTTCAAAATTGGAGGTAGGATTATAAGAACAGTATAATACGCGAATGATCAAGTACTTCTAGCAAGAAAGGAAGAGGAACTCCAGTAAATGATAAATAGACTAGTAATAACCGGTATAAAATACGGTATGGAAATAAATTGTAGGACGGAGCGTTATCTAGGCTCGTTCTTTCCGAGGACAATACGAGATCACAAAAGAAAATTTCAGCCTGCGACAGACAATCTTTAGGTAGGTTTTGGTGCATTGCACCCCCTGCCACCCACCAATTAGGTGAATTTCAGTGTAACATGTAGATGTAGATGTAAATACAGAACAAGTGAAGATATGAAAAGGAATTTTTATAACCAACTTTTATGTAGTTTATACTTTAATATGAATAAACTCTATAATATAATTATGATAACCCTTCTGCTTTCATGGGCGTAAAAAGCTGCAAAAGTGTCTACCAGCTGTTGAGTGGTGTGGAGGTCTCTCTATTTAACCTTTAATCTTTTTACATTTGTGGTAATGGTAGACAGAAATAGAGAACTGTAAGAATGTTTAGTATATAAGTAAAAAGAAGTTTGATAGTATCTTTTGTTTCATTAATGAAAATACTAACTTATCCATTCATATTGCTTAAAATCAACGAAAATATACTGCTTGTTCAGAGTAATTCAGCTTTAGATACTAGTAGGAGTGAAACTTGAATTTCATATTTTAGTCACCTAACTTAAATGACAAAAATAATAAATTGTTCTTTTTCTAACATCACATCAACCATCCATAAAAAAACACTGTATAAATAAAGAAGGAGTGAATTGCTTCACAGTGAGGGCCATTCGCGCTCTCCCCGATAATGCTTCGACTCCCCAACTCCGTCATTGGGAGATTGCACATATCCATCTTTTAAACTCCTTCACTCCCCCTGGCCTCAACCTTCGCTAGCATTTCACTCCCTTTCTGTCATTTTCCGCACTATCCTTCCACCCCCATGCCTCCACCCAATGTTACCGCCATCAGTTGTCTCTCTCCTGTGCCTACGAAGTGATCGTCCCCGAAAGCTTCCGTGTTTTTGTGTTCGTTTTACGTGTGTCACTTCGACACCCCCAGCAGCTCGCCAACCTCGAGTCATCTTATTCGTGAGTGCTCACTGGGCTTCCTTATCTCAACAACTTGTTGCCATCCATTTATCCCATTTACCTTTCCTCTTTCGTAAGCATTTACACACACACATTTACACACACATTTACACACACACTAGGGACTCCGCCCCAACGCGCTACGCGCGTCAACCCCGTGCCTCGCTCCGCGAGGTTAATTCGTCTGCTGCCTGTGTACAACCGTAAACCTCCTCATTTCGGCATATATTTAAGGTAGAAAATTATATTTAGCCCTATTTTCGGGCATCTCTATCCCTTCCTCTCATTCCCATCCCTCTCTCACCCCATCTCTCCCTATCTCTCCCTCTCTAACCTTTAAGGGTTAAATGTAAGAATGGACCTTATGGTCCAAATTTCGCCCGAATAAAGACGATTATATATCTATCTATCTCTACTTCCCTATATCCCTACCTCCCACCAAACCTTCCGCTTTCCCAAACTTCCGCTTCCCCTCTCTCTCTACCTCTCTCCCTCCCCCTTTCCCTGTTTCTCTTCTCTCTCTCTCCTTCCTTCTCTCGTTCACTCTTTCTTTTTCCCACACTCCCGTCTTCCTACGTTTTCCAAATAGGGTCCTATATAACTTTCTGAGTACGGCAACCATGCTGGTTGTTCTTGGCAACGAAATATTTTATTCAAGATGATCTTAAAATATTCGTCTTCAAAACAATTTTCTTAGTCAATTCGAATCGTATTTGAAAATCTACGGTAGGAAAATAAATTTGCGTTATTTTGCAGATACTATGGTTCAAGTTTCTAATTTATACGACAATTATGTCTTACACTCGTTTACGTGTTATGCTTTCAAAGCGGACTTGATGGCAACAATCCTCAAATGTTAATCTTATGGAATTTCTTGAATAAATTTTTTTTTGGGGCTCTTGAACTTAAAAACTTCCCGTTCTCGCAATTTTCCCTCTGTTTGTAAGTCATGAATAATCAGTCTGAATTTTTACAGCATTCTAGCTCATACGGAAATGAGAAATAGTTTCGGCAACACATATTAGTGCGGTTATAATATATACATATATGTATAACGGTTAATTTTCTCGTATAAAATGCAAATAAAATTGGCATTGGATTGCTCATTTCTACCGTCGGCATTCGCTGATTACAGACTGAAATTCCTGGATTCTGAATTCACTGTATGCACCACCACCAGTCGTGTCCTATTCCCTCCTGCATGCCAAATTTCAAGAACCAGTCCCGTCTGATCATTCTTACGTGGGGCCTTTGTCTCAACCGCTATTTCGAAACCCACCTACCAGCGCTGGTTCCTCTAGAGCAGGGTTGTCCAACATACGGCCCGCGGGCCAGAATGCGGCCCGCCGGAGGTTTTCATGCGGCCCGCGAGAGGCTTTCATCCGTTCAGCAAACTTCTTGTAACTATTGCATACAAATTAAATTTACAAAAACTTTTAAGTGGTTCTTTATTAAGGATATGCAATGCGCCTGTATTGAGGTGCATTTTCTCAATAATCAGTCTTTGATTATTTAAAAGTTCCTTCGCGATTCCTGATACTGCAGTCTCAACCGCAGGGCCACCGAGAGGGCGGGGATACCGGGGAAAAATCCCCGAGGCCCGGGCCTCTGGGACCCGGTCTTATGAGTGGTCACAATACTTTCCTATCGTAAAACGCGGGTGCAAGGAACGCCGTCAACCGATTTCAAGGGGCGGCGTTTCGTCCCTTCCCACTTTCCTTTTCTCAGCCCTCGACTTGGGTTTTCCCTACTCTGCCCACTGCTTTTCTATCTTCCCTTATGCGCCGTATGCCATCTCCCCACTTCTCTCATTTTCCTCCCCTTGCGGTCATTAGCTCGTCATAAAATGCTACGAGAATGAAATTTTCCTGAGCGTCGGCAACAATGGGGATTTGTGAAGGCGAGAAAGGATGTTAAGGTTCTCTCTTCCACGATCGTAGGATAAAATAACAAGCTGCATATGGTGACAGGGTCCCAACAATGCGTCCTTTTAGCATTCTTCACTTAATTATCCTTTTTTTGATTGGGTTGTCTTTAGTGGTTTGTTAGTAATGGCCGCCCTTTCTTCGACTGCAATGAGAACGGGAGATAGTAAACCGTTATGTTCCTACACATTGGAGAACTCACATAGTTCTCTCTCCTACCCCTTCTTCCACCAATTTTGCATTGGGGAATTTCACGAAATACGTTAGCCCTTCTCTCCAGTCAGTTCTACAAAGCATTTTGTCAAAGAAACATCGGTCGAGTGAGTTTGGTCTTCTTGCAGCTCTCAGTGTCAAAATAGTGAATATAAAACAGGTCTGTGTTTTCATTTATAATTATTTAATAATATTTTGTTGTCTTTGCTCGGCAGTTTATATCAATATTGACTTTTACTGTTTTTGCGTTTACGAATGCAGATGTTACTTAGCGACTTATGGACATAGCAAATTAAAATCAGTGAGGCATTTTAATTGAAGAGGTAAGAGTAGATTTATATTTAAAAATTTTGCCAAAATCCGCTATTTCTGCTTCTTCCTCTTTCAAGTATTTTTACATGACTGAGGTCTCAAAAATGCTTCCTGCTAGAATAATAGTCTCAATTTAATCGTTTCTTAATTTAAAATGCACGTGAAGATCCTTTTATGAGTAGTATATTCCGGGAGATTTTTTATAGGTTAAAAAACAACTTATGTGAACAATGAAACGTCCTTTATTTATTGATTATAAAACATCGCTTTTTCAACTTAAATTTTATTGTTATAATATGGTATAAGTAGAGAGCCTGTAACATGCATCGCAATCACATTGAATTGATTTTGTATATAAGTTTCCATTTGGTCATTTATAAGAAAATTTCACGCCCCATATTAGCTATTTAAATTGGCAGTTAAAACTATTCTTTTACTCCTTTTCCTACCTCTCTATCCCTTTCCCTCTCTCTCTCTCTCCTTCCCTCTCTCTTCTTCCCTCTCTCTTCTTCCCTCTCTCTTCTTCCCTCTCTCTTCTTCCCTCTCTCTTCTTCCCTCTCTCTTCTCTCTCTCATCTTCCCTCTCTCTTCTTCCCTCTCTTCTTCCCTCTCTTCTTCCCTCTCTCTCTCTCTCTATCCCTCACCCCCTCTACCCATTCCACTCCCCCTCCTACTCTCCCTCCATACCACCTTCTTTCCCTACACATTAGGGAAATTGTACCTACAGCTTTGTATGTACACTGTGCTTCCTATAGTTTGAATTTAGCTATTAGAAACGCTTGTGTTATCGCCCCCTTACGTAATTTTATGGGAACTGTGGGTAAAGTATATGTTTTTTCAATAAATACCTCGAAAAGGCAGGTTGTATTAAAATCAGTAGTTGCGAATAATATTGAGCCTTCTGCAAATTGCGAAAAATTAAAAGAATTGTGCGCCACAAGATGAATAGAAAGACAATTCCGTGACAGCTTTTGTAGAATTTCTTGATTCGGTTTTAGAATCTTTAAATATTATCAATGAGTAGCGTGATAGGGACACTTTGTACAGTGCTAAACTATACTTTGTGCACTTAACCAAATTGAGTTTGTTTTATCATTATTTATAGTAAATAAAATGTTTCAGCTTATCATTGTCGCTCTGCAAATCTTTGCAAGAAAAAAATTTAGATCAAATACAGGTTATTAACTTAGCAGATGTCGTAATTGAGGAATTAAGAAGTTTGCGGATAAATTGTGATTATGAATTTCGTATCATTTTTAAAGAAGAGGCCTGAGTTCGAATCTTGAAGCTATTTTCTTAACTTGTGTAACACAGGAATGATTGACACGTAGTTTTTTTTAACCAAAATTAAAATATCTTAAAAATACGACATCGGACATTGATTTTTATTTTCTTAATGTCGAAATAAGAATCTCATTCTATAACATTCATAAACGCGTATTAATTGCATAGGACTTAGGATCAATCTACCCATGTTATTACAGCAGAAATTATGGTTCTTAAAATAGCTTAGGTTGGTGACTGGGAAGAATTACTTTGATTTTTGTCTTTAGATTTGATTTTCCTTTTTATTTCTTTATTTTATTGTGTATTTTCCCTTTATTTTGCAATAAGAACTTAATATCAGATATTAATTTATTACTGTATTATTTTGAAATTTAATTCTTATTAATCACGTAAATATGCAGAGATTGTTATTTTTCATTGAAATTAACTTGGTTATAATAAAATAAATATTTATAGGTAAACATGCATTCAGTCGAGAAAAGAAAAATTGTAAGTGAATGTCGTATCTTCAAAGCATCGTGGACCCATGACTTCTTTGTTATTGAACATAATGACGGCATACTATGTCTTATGTGTCACGAGAAGATAGCTGTTATTAAGGAATACAATGTCAAGCGACATTATTCTACAAAACACTCCAGTAAATTTGATAGCCTCGTGGGTCAAGTGAGAATCGACAAAATTACCTCGAAGAAAAAGAATATTATTGGACAACAATCTTTTTTCAAAGCTGCAAAGGAGAATTCTGAGGAGGCAACCAAGATCAGTTTCTTGATAGCCGAAACATTAGCGAAGAGAGGAAAACCATTTTCTGATGGGGAATTCGTAAAAGATTGCCTGGACATTTTAAAATCTGTTGCATGCCCTGATAAAAAGTCGTTAGTCCAAAAAATTAGCCTTTCGCATCAAACAATCGTTAGAAGAGTAGATGAGCTTGCATCTAACATTAAAAATACTTTAGTAGAAATAATTAAGGCGTGCAAGTTTTACAATTTAGCTGTTGATGAGACTACAGTTGTGCGCGACACAGCTCAATTGGCAGTCTTTGTACGAGGAGTCACCGACACTTATGAAATAATTGAGGAACTTCTTGAACTTTGTCCAATGAAATGCATAACAAAGGGGCAAGATGTTTACGGTGAAGTAAAACGTCTGTTGATAAAATTTATACTCCAAGAGAGTAACCTTTGTGGTCTAACAGCTGATGGAGCTCCCGCGATGACAGGGAAGCTAATCGGGTTTGTAAATCTAATGCAAAAATCATTGTCACATGAAATTATCACATATCATTGCATAATTCACCAGGAGCAAATTTGTGCAAAGACACTGCAGTTGAAGCATGTGATGGAAGTTGTTGTTTCCACAATTAATTTTATTAGGTCACGGGGGCTCAATCATCGACAGTTCCAAGCCTTTCTTGCAGAATTAGGATCAGACTATGGCGATGTAATTTACTTCAGTCACGCACGTTGGCTTAGTAGGGCGAACACATTGGCGCGCTTCTACTCTCCGCTAGAAGAAATAAAGGTATTTATGAGAAACAAAGGAAAGGATGGGAGTATCATGGACAATGAGGATTGGCTGAATGACCTTGCTTTCTTAGTTGACACAACCAAATATCTTGCAGAATTTAATATAAAGCTACAGGGAAAGGGTCAGTTCGTCAATGCATTATATGAGCATGTTACAGCCTTTACCGAGAAGTTAAAACTGTTTCTAAAGCAGTTACATGTTAAAAAAAACTGACCACTTCACAACACTTTCAGCAAGACGTGCTAAGACAGTAAAATTTGAAAAATACGCAACATTAATTAGTAGCCTGAGAAACGAATTTGAACAGAAATTTGCAGATTTCAGAAATCATAGTCTCGAGCTTAAAATTTTTGCTGATCCATTTAGCAATGATGTCAATGAAATACCTTTCAATTAGAATTAACTGAAGTTCAAGCCAGCAGTCACTTGAGGAGAGCTTTTGTGAAGAATGACATTCACACGTTTTTTGGAAATACATTAACAAAGAATCCTTTCCAAATCTTTCAAAACATGCCATTCGGTTCATTACACTGTTTGGTAGCACATATTGTTGTGAACGACTTTTTTCACTTATGAAAAATGTAAAGTCAAAGTCGAGGTCATTATTGACAGACGAACATTTATGCAGTGTACTTCATATTTACACGTCAAGTGTACGAGGGGACATTGACTTTTTGTGCAAGCAAAAACAATGTCAAATATCTCACTAAATCCTTGTAATTGTAAATTGGTCTTTACCTGGCTCTCGAAGAGGACGGACGTGCCTTTCACTTCCTCCTGCGAGCGCTGACCAGCCTGCGAGCGACACACCTGTAGTAGTAGCAGTAATTTAGCATTAGCCGTAGTGTTGTGTTAAATAGAACCAGTATTTCTTTCCTTATTTATTTTTATTACCTATAGCCTCCAACGCCCGGCGTGTGGTAGCGCCTTTACTGTCAAGGGACCGCCGGGAGGGAGTTCATGAGCGGGTGTTCTCCAGGTGTATACCAGGAGGTTCGGTGCCCCAGGTGACGAAGGAGTTCAGGACGTCGGTATTGGGCACGGGTTGCTCCTCGCTGCGGGTGGTGGCCCATGTTGGCACTAACGACGCTTCGAAGCGCGGATCCGAGGAGATTTTAAGTTCTTTTAAGGACTTGGCCACTGAGGTTACTCGTGTCCGAGAGGAGTCGTGTGCTGATGTTCGGCTTACTATCTGTAGCATTGTTCCTCGGACGGACTGCGATGCTGTGGTTTGGAGCCGAGTGGTCGGGCTGAACCGTAGGCTGTGGGACTTCTGTAGGGGCAATGGAGTGGACTTCGTTGACCTGGGGCCGGTCCTGAACTCATGTAGGGCATCCCTAAACGGTTCTGGTGTGCACTACACTGCCGAGGCTGCGAAAGCGGTAGCGCGTAGGGTGTTCGAGCATGCTAGGGCTTTTTAAGGTTAGATTTAAGGAATGGTAATTATTCACGAAGCGTTGAGAGGAACGTCAATAGTAGTAATACGTCCGACCGTCATACCACTATAAACAGTAGAATACATTCTAAGCGTAGAAATAGTCGACGTAATAGGGAGGACAAGGAAGCAGTAAATAATAATAATTATTCAATAGCGCGCAAGGCATCGTTACGTAGTAATAGCAAAAGTGGAATACTCCTTAAGCCAAAACAACTAGAGGGCTGCAAAACCCAATGCATTTCGCCCACAAGGTGGGCATCGTCAGGGGTAGAACCTGTTTCACCAGTGACTGGAAGCCAACTGCCAGGTTGAAACGGAAAGTATTAAGAAGACGACCGAGAAACAAGCGAAACGCGAAAAGATTTTTCGGCGTGTGTGTCGTTTAAATCTGCCAATTTGTATAGGGTCTTGTTAAAATCTGTGTCTGTGGTCATAGGTGTATCGCGGTTTTTGTAAATGTGAAGGTTTTCTAACGAGTTTAGTGAGTTGTTGGCTGAAATTATCAGTGTTAAATCGTTTACGTGTATACTATGACCTGTTTCAAAGATGTGGTTGGCAACGCTTGATTTTTCAAAACGATTATATTTATAGTGAGCCATGTGTTCCTTGAAGCGTGTTATTAGTTTCCTTCTTGTTTGTCCTATGTACTTTTTGTCGCAGTGTGAGCATTGTATTTTATAAATACCGGACTTATTCAAAGATTCTGTTCTGTCTTTTGTACTGCCCAGTAAATTTTCCAAATTAAAAGGATTTGTATATGTTATGGTATAATTCTTATGTTTAAAAATTTTGTTCAAGCCTCTGTTTAATGGTGGAAAATAAGGCAATTTTACAAATTTGTCCTCTTTTTTGGTGTCTAATTTAATGGAAGTGGCATTGGACAAAGTTTTATTAAAGTTATGTTTTCTCACTAATTTATTAATTAAATTATTATCGTATCCAAGTTTAGCGGCAATTTGTTTTATGTGTTTAAGTTCCTTTGCATATCTGATTTTATTGAGGGGGATGTTACATAATCTGTGTGTTAAAAATTGAAACACAGCTATTTTTTGGTTCAGAGGGTGAAAGGAGTTGTTAGGAATAAAGTTATCAGTATGTGTAGGTTTTCTAAAAATGTCAAACTCAATGTGTTGTCTATTATTTATGATAAGCAAGTCCAAAAATGGCAAGGTGTTGTTTTCTTGAATTTACTGGGCAGTACAAAAGACAGAACAGAATCTTTGAACAAGTCCGGTATTTATAAAATACAATGCTCACACTGCGACAAAAAGTACATAGGACAAACAAGAAGGAAACTAATAACACGCTTCAAGGAACACATGGCTCACTATAAATATAATCGTTTTGAAAAATCAAGCGTTGCCAACCACATCTTTGAAACAGGTCATAGTATACACGTAAACGATTTAACACTGATAATTTCAGCCAACAACTCACTAAACTCGTTAGAAAACCTTCACATTTACAAAAACCGCGATACACCTATGACCACAGACACAGATTTTAACAAGACCCTATACAAATTGGCAGATTTAAACGACACACACGCCGAAAAATCTTTTCGCGTTTCGCTTGTTTCTCGGTCGTCTTCTTAAAACTTTCCGTTTCAACTTGGCAGTTGGCTTCCAGTCACCGGTGAAACAGGTTCTACCCCTGACGATGCCCATCTTGTGGGCGAAATGCATTGGGTTTTGCAGCCCTCTAGTTGTTTTGGCTTAAGGAGCATTCCACTTTTGTTAGTTTTGGCCAAAGTTATTGAGCTACTATCAATTATTACGTAGTAATAGCTATAAACTAAAAATCATCACGGTTAACTGTTGCAGCATTCGCAGGAAGGAGGCCGAACTTGAGCATCTTATTCGTAGTCTGCGTGCTGACGTAGTGATAAGTACAGAAATTTGCCTAACGGCGGACATAGCCAGTCAGGAGATCTTTCCTCGTGACTATAGCGTTTTTAGAAAATATAGATTTAGCCGGTCGGTAGGTGGAGTCTTTATAGCAGTTAGCAATAAATACGAAAGTTACCTAATACAGATTAATGACGACGAAGTCGAAAGTGTTTGGTGTAGTGTGAAAGGGGGCGACTGTAAAACTGTAAATATATGCGCCTTTTATAGACCACCAAATGCGGGCGTGGAAACTATTTATTATCTAGAGAAACAAGTGGCGACGCTAAGTTCGATTAATAAAGATAAAGCCATTATAATCGGGGGCGATTTCAATCTTCGTCTATTGATTGGAGGCATAATTGCTTTTATCCCGGTGGTAGAGAGCGTGAATACTTGAGCACATGATGCCAGCACGGATTCCGGAGAGGTAGATCATGCGAAACGCAGCTCGGGTTGTTCATGGATGATTTGTTGCGATGCGGAGGGAAAAATACTCAGGTCGATGCCATATTCATTGACTTCAGAAAGGCGGTTGATCAAGTATCTCATGAGAAATTAATTGCAAAGTTAGGACAATATGGTATCAATCCTAAAGTTGTCAGTTGAGTGTGAGATTTCCTCCCGATTAAAGAACAGATAGTTTTTATCGATGGGAAATACTAGTCCCCCGTTAAAGTTGCGTCGGGTGTTCCTCAGGGAAGTGTATTGGGTTTCTTAATCTATGTGAAGGATATCTGCTCGGTAGTTCGTAGTAAAATTAGACTTTTTGCCGATGATACCGTTCTATATAAAGAAATAAAAAAAACCAGGAGGACCATCAGTCGCTGCGTGAAGATTTAAGAGCCATTTTAGCGTGGTGCAAAGAATGGCAAATTGAAATTAATTACACTAAATGTGCCGCAGTTACATTCTGGAAAAGTAAAATAGATGGATTAAATATTCAAGCAGCCGAGTATGTAAAATATTTATGAGTAACCATTTCTCGAGATCTTTCATTCGTCGAGCCAACAAGAAACTGGCTTTCATAGGTAGAATAGTACGAAACACTACAGAAAAAGTACGCGAAACATGTTACTTATCACTGGTTAGACCACAAGTGGAATACGCCTCATGCATATGGCATCCGTACGAGAAGGGACATATAATTCAATTAGAAAGAGAGCAGCCAGATTCATAAAACAAAAGTACGACCCTAAGGAAAGCGTCACTTCATTATTGAGGGATTTGAACTAGGTACCACTGGAGGATCGTAGATTGAACTCAAGGTTGCGGCTTCTGGAGAAATATAGATCGGAATGTCTAAAAGACGAGGTTGTAGGAATAATTGAAGCACCAACGTAAGGCGTATTCGGAAAGTAAGTACCGTTTGGCTATTTAAAAAAAATGAGAATTTATTTTTTTTAAATTTATTTTTATCAGATTCGCCATGCATTAAACTACTTTTCTACATAGTTTCCACCATTATTGAGACATTTATCATAACGGGGCACCAGTTTCTGTATCCCCTCCTCATAGAACGGGGCCGCCTGTGAAGGCAGCCACTTCTGCACTGCTTCTTTGACGTCATCATCGTTGAAGAAACGATGGCCAGCAAGGAACTTCTTCAGATGCAGGAACAGATGAAAGTCACTTGGCGCTAAGTCTGGGCTGTAGGGAGGGTGATCCATTTGTTCCCAGCCAAATGACGTGATGAGGGCTTGACTTTGAGGAGCAGTGTGTGGCCGAGCATTGTCATGAATCAACACAACTCCGCGAGTAAGCATGCCACGCCTTTAGTTCTGGGTCGCGCGACGCAGTTTCTTCAGGGTCTCACAATAGGCTGCTGAGTTTATTGTTCTGCCTTTACTCAAGAATTCAACAAGCAAAACTCCTTGCCTGTCCCAAAAAACTGTGCACATGATCTTGCGGGTTGAAATTGTCTGCTTGAATTTCTGCTTTTTCGGCGATGAGGTGTGCTTCCACTCCATGGACTGCTGCTTCGATTCCGGAGTCACATGGGACACCCATGTCTCGTCACCTGTGACGATATGGCTCAAGAACCCATCACCTTGCTCACTGTATCGCGTGAGAAAGGTCAACGCACTGACAGCCCGCTTGTTTTTGTGCTCCTCGGAGAGCATTTTCGGCACCCAGCGTGATCACAATTTCCGAAAGTCCAGACGATCTGTCACAATTTCGTAAAGAACAGTCCTTGAAATTTGCGGGAAATGTAAGGAAAGCGATGAAATTGTGAACCATCTGCCCTCATGAACTTTTGCATCGACCGCGCGCACCAAATCATCATTGACCACAGACGGCCGGCCGCTCCGCGTTCTCACGACCTTCGTTGAACTGTCTGACCCATTTCCTCACCATTCTATCACTCATGGCATTTTGACCGTAGACCTCACAAATCTGACGATGAATGACAGCCGGTTTCACATTTCTTGCATTCAAAAAACGGATAACCGTATTTCACAGTCGGCGGGCCGCTCGATCGTCTTAAACATGTTAAACGCACAGAACAATACGTAAACAGGATCGGATGTTCTCGTAATGGCGTCTATGGCTTGCCAATGAATAAGGGAAGTCAGCGCGCATGCACGAAATCACGACCGTAGCTCTGCAGCGGAAATATTCGCAAAGGTACTTACTTTCCGAATACGCCTATACGCCGTATATGGGTAGAAACGACCGTGGCGATAAGATACGTGAGATCGATTGTAGGACGGGGCGTTATCTAGGCTCGTTCTTTCCGAGGACAATACGAGATCACAATAGAAAATTTCAACCTGCGATAGACAATCTTTAGGTAGGTTATGGTGCGTTGCACCCCCTGCCACCCATCAATTAGGTGAATCTCAGGGTAACATGTAGATGTAGATGTAATTTGCCTATTTGTGTATTGAATAAATAATAATCTTTGTGAGTATTGTGAATTTTATTCTTTGAACTTCAATAATTTTAATGATAAAAAAGAAATAATCAAGCGTAAATGATAGTCTTGAATGGCCTATATGGTATAGACATCGGCCCGCATAATCGAATCCCTAACAAAAAAAAGGTCATACGTTTTGGCCAGAAGGGGACTGAAAATTTCTAAATGTGGCCCTTCACTGAAAAAGGTTGGACAACCCTGCTCTAGAGCAGCGGTGGTCAAACCTGCTTACCCTCAGAGCCGCATATGATAATCTTCCTAAGTTTGAGAGCCGCAAGACACGCATTCTGTGCACAAATATTTATGAACAGTTAGCATAACTTGTATTTGATGCAATACAGAGAGACTGCATGTCCATTAAGCATCCCCAAAAGGTCTTACTCGCAAAGCGTTATCGCATTCTGACGTGATAAACCTTGATACTCCCTTGACTGTAAATGAATAAGAGCCGCACGGTAAGTTTAAAGAGCTGCGGTTTGGCCACCCCTGCTCTAGAGATTTCATTCCCGAAATTCTGGTTGAAATATTTCTCTAGTCACCTGACATGGGTCTCATCTCAACATTACGTTGTGGCAGCAATTGCCGAAGGCTATCAAAAAATTTGTGGGATAGCTCATGTTAAACTTTATCGGATGTAATAACTTGCAAATGAACGCATATTGCGATGTAAATCCATTACATTTTAAATTTTGGCAAGAGCTTATGCGGCCAGAGGATTAAATGTTTCTTAAAAACCCTTCTTGAAAGTTTTTCCATTTTGTTCGCGAGAATTTTCAAGTCACGAGTTCGTGGCTCATCGCTAGCGCATAAAAAGTATTTTTTTTTTAAATTTCCCGTTTCCCGTGTTAATCAAGTGGATAAAAGAAACGCTCTTGAAAAGGAACCCGCACACTTCGGAGAAGAATGCGAAAGTGTGAGACTGCAAAAACAAAGTTTAAAAAATTTGACTGCGAGAATAACGTTCCTGGTATAAGTAGTTTTTGGTATATCCCATATTATCGCTAGCTTTACTCGTTTTGCTGAACGGAGGGAAACTATTTTAATTAATGTGGACATTTCTCAATATCCAGAGTTACTTGTTTTCTGGAGCCAATTTTACCGAGGATGAAACCAGGAGGTTTTTGACGCCATTAATTCGATCACCAGAGAATAATCAAGATCGTCTTATGGCTAAAAACAAGTTCCAGATTAAGGACTTAGGCACAAGAAATTGAAAATCGAGTACTTATCTTAGGTATCTCCAATAATTATAAAAAGGTTATGAAGAACCAGGTGAGCGTTTCGACTACTAAAAAGCCGTGCATTCAGTGGTGATTCACCGAAAGTAAATTCTCTCTCCCGTTATGTCATACGCACCCACTAATCATCTGCCTCACCTACGAAACCAGTCTTTCCACGGAGGTGATAATTAATTTTAAAGGTTTTTTCCGTTCCAGACTTTAAGTACGTTTCTTTTTGATGGTTCAATAACTCGTTTAAATACTCCAAAAATCAAATGGCGATTGAGAATCTGTCTCCGAGGCGTTTTTCATCGCTTGGGCCAATTCATGAAATACACGACCAGGGGCGGATATAGCGCTAGGCGACCCCCTACGGCCTAGCGCCTCATAGGGGCCTAACGCCTCATAGGGGCCTCGCGCCTGGTCCCTTTTAAGGCAAACTAGGAAAGAAATGCATGGATGGTGATGTGTGAGCAGTCGCGTTCGAAACAATTTCTAGAAAGCGTTCGTGGATGTTTATTTGGAGAATAGCGACAAGTGATTAAATGAAACAGATCTGGAGAGAGAAAGAAAGAAACACTGGTGTGCAGTCACTCACGGAATGTCGTCGTGAAGAGAGTAAAGGTTAAAAGGTTTTGTGGATGTGTTTGATTGCGGTTTTCAATATAATCAAGTTCCCTTAAAATAGTAAACAAATATGTAACGTTTACATTGTTGATAAATAAATTTTACTCGGATGATTAATAAAAATGAACAGAAATCGTTCATGAAAAAAGATAAACGAGTACCAAATCTATGAGCACATATTAGAATCTATAATTATATTTACAAGTGAACAAACATTACTTATAGAAAAAACTACAACACTTACAAGCAATGTTCCCTCTTAGCTGCGCGTGTGCGCGGCCGCTCACGACCATTTTGCCTCCGCGCACAGCCACTTCTTTGTACGTCGGATGGCGGGATGTGTAGTTTTCGCCAGATGTATCGTATACCTAGGACGGCGTTGAGTTAATGTCTTATCTTAATATTAGAAGTGAAAGAAATGTTTACATGGTTTGAAAAATCACAGCACAAAGAACTAGTCATGCATTTTAGATGATGAAGACGATCGTTGTAAAAGAGAATTGGGCTGTTCGAGGACTTCATCAGTCGGACTTCGCTGGTCCTCATAGTTGATTCGTAGTTACCGTGAATCGCCAATAGCTAAGTGGCGTTATCGCAGGTTATTTTATTGTATTAGTGGATCATTATCATAATTAACATCATTATTTTAATCTGACTAAAATATTTAGTTTAGCATTATTATATTAAGAAGAATAATTAACCCCATTTAAGTATTAAAATATCAGGGAGAGATCGGGATAAAGATAGAAAGTTTGAATCAAGAGCATTTCAAAGGAAAAAAACGTGCTCTTTTGTAAGAATCACAACGAAAGTGTAAAGTATCTTTGAAGACATTTTTCAAGGAGTACAGTAAAAAAAACTGATTCTATTTGCAGTGTTAGTGAGAAAAATGAAAATCTTATTGATGTCAGCTGTGAAAGTAGAAATGAAAATCTTGAAGACCCCAACATAACTGTGCAAACTGGAGCTGAAACGGGTGTAATTATTCAAAATAGCTCAAAATGGTGTGATGACTATGATAGTAATGCTCCGTCAACTTCTACATCAGCAGAATTGGTTGCTGTTGGGGAATGGCCTAATGTATTCGCCAATTTTAGTGACCTTGGTGAGTAGATTTTTCCCTTTTACCAATAAGTCGGCCTTGGTAGAGGGGTGGTTATAATATCTGACGACGGAGACTAAGGTCGCGGGTTCGAATTCCGCCGAGGGCAGGGACGTTTGTGTTCGTAGTACAGGGTTATATGTACGAATGGACCAGATGGTCTAAATATCGCCCTTAAATAAAGTTCATTTATTATTGTTACAAGCAATTGAACAATATTGTTCGGAAAGGTCAGACTCGCATCTTAAGAGAAAATGATGACTTTCCGTTAGATGATAAAAACCGACATTTTAGTTCATTTTACTACAGTCGTGTATTAAGCAATGGCGAAAAGCATCTCCCAACAAATAAGAGTAGAAAACCGCTGTTGTAGAACAAGCGAAGATTTTCTAGACGGATTCGATGCGAAATTGCTAGTTATAGAATTAAGAACCATGGCCCACGAACACAAAAAACACAAAAAAACACGCAAGCTTATCGGGCCTATAACCTTCTTCAGCGATAGAGTAACAACATATATATAAATAATTCAAAATTTGTTTGATGTTTTCTTCATTAAAATATAAATAAACTCCTATTCAGAAATAGTAAGTCGTGGGCCTCGCAAAGTCCAATTGCTTAGGTGCCTCGCACTTTCTAAGTCCGCCTCTGCTGACGACCATTCATCATCATCACGCACCAAAACGAAGAACGTGACATTTATTTTTCTTTTAGAGAAAATGAGTATTGCTCTCCCATATTTTCGTTACATGACAGTGTTATTTTTCCCGGTTAAATATTGTCGATACAACGCTTAGTATCTCAAAAAATCATAAACGTTTGCATGCTTCGCAACGCGACAAGAATTTCCATGGTGATACCTCTGCCTAGCAAAATATGGGGTCAGCACCAAAGCCCTATCGGTAGCTTTTCATTTATAATTTTTATATTAGCTTCTGCGCGGATCATGTTTAGTTAAATTTAATGATCGCTTTAAAATTTAAAGCTATCGCAGGAATTACTCTAGAATCGCGATACTTTTGCCAATCATTTCCATTAGCCCTGGATGTGACATTGAGTTTGATTTTCTTTCGAAGGACACAAATACAAGACAAGATGTTTCCGTGTCCTTCATAACAAATTCAAAGGAATAGGAAAAGGATATTTCAAATTGTTCTTTTTAAATACACCACCACTGAGATACGATGCTGATGCTTTGATGAACGTGCACACAATAGAATTTATAGAATAGAATTTATTTTTAGCTGTGATAGACTATACGTCTACATCATGCGAGATCAAACGTGAGGTATAATCCGAAAAAAAGTAAATTTCATACTTAAAACGATTTGAACTTTTATTCCCATAGCTACTTCGCCCGTTGTGTCTACGCTGAAACTCTCACGTAAGGTACCCTGTACCACATTCTTCAAAGGCGTCCTCATACGTAACGAACTGTCGTTATCGAATCCTTTAGACCCAGTTGAAGTCGTTGCTATTTACGTACAGTCTAGCTAGACGTATTTTTCTAAGTGCGTCGTTTCCTACCTTCCAAGAAGAAAAGAGTTTGAAGCGATTTTATTTTCTATACGCTTAGATAATATGAAGACAAATGAAATAGTTTAAGCAGTCGCTTATAAAAATAATGAAGTATGTACACTCTTTATAATTTATTATGCGAAAAGAACACAACGAACCAAGGATTTATCAAGATATTTTATATATATATCGCTCGATACCACCGCGTATATTATTAATATCTCTTATTACTTAACCTATATTTCTGTCAAGATAAAGTTTCGTGCTTGTTATTACTTTTAGTTAGTTTCATTTTCTAATTGTTAATTAATATAATTTTTCCACCCAGTCTGAATACTCTGTCCAAGGGCTATATCGTCTATGACTAATAATGTATTTGGGACATTTTTTGGACATAAATTACTCTGTAGAACAAATATTTATGGTTAATAATTCGCATAAAACTTTAAATATCACAAATATTTTAAGAAGTGAGAATGTTTTAATATTTTTTTAAATGAAGACTAGAAATTTAAAGATAATTATTGATAAAAAATTCGATGTCACCAACTTTAACTTTTCACCCTAAAAGATGCAAAGGAAACTTTAAAACTTTTTTTATCCACTCGTATCTGCTAAAAACTAACCAACATACCCAAAATTTCAAATTCTTCCCTGGAGTGGAGCAAATCGAGACGACTGCCCCGAACCCAGCGCTGCGGCATTAACACCAGAAAAGTCTAATCAGGTTGTTAATATTAAAGAGGGCACATACTCCTCCAGGGAATCCCTTTTCTCCAACCGTCCTTTTTATGAAAATCGAGACAATCTATAAATATGATGTTTATTTTGTCTTTTAATGCTAAATTAAAATCTGAAAAAAAATCAAAGTTCAGTTGAAATGATTCTTATTATAATAGGTATTTGTATTAAAATTTTATTTTAACGACGGGAATCAGCGAAAAGGTGGGACAAATTATCTAACAGAAACTGAGTATGTATAACAAAACAAGATGATCCAAACGGAACTTATGATGCCTACTTTCCGCATAATTATTTTAAATTAAATGTGGTGCAGCAGTTACTTATATTAGCTTTAGAATCACCGCGGATGAGTTGTTCTTTGTGTTCCCAAAATTTATAATTTAGCGTTATAAAATATTACAAATACATTCGAACAGAAAACTAAATCGATCACGCGTATTTGTGTGGAAAAATAAAGCGTGTATGTAGCAGACTACACCGAATCCGACTCCAACAATAGTCATTGCAATGGCAACACTCTTGTAATCAGTGATAAAAACTAAAAAACACGAAATTCGAATAAATAGGATCGATAAGCAACATTCCACGGTGAAAATTAGTTTTCATTCCTTTCCTCAGAGAATAGTACAAATACCGCTCCGATATTACAATTCTAAGATATTTTAATGTGCAAGAGAAAATTACCCTGCACGATAGATTATAGATTTCCCATGTAAATCAAATGGGAGGGATAGTTCCTGGAATCGAACCCGGGACTTTCAATCTTCGCAACAAAAACTAACTTTCGGGAGCTCGGCCCCAGTAGCAAGAGATTTCCACCAAGTGTCATGAAAATCGGTCTTTTCGTTCTAAAGTTAATAGAGGGGACAGACTGACACAACGAAGAAGCTATAAGCCTATTTCCATTCTGGAAAGTAGAATAAAAATATCTCACAGAGTGCACAAATGAATCGATTGTGATAGAATATACCTACTACATCTCTTCATGAATTAATTTAACATCATTACCTTGAATCCAGAGTTGACATTTAAAATAATTTCGAAAATCAAATCACGTTACCACCTTCTGATTTGTTAAGTTACCAAAATTAAATGACACTCGAGTGCCGGTGACGCTTCGCTGTCACATTAAGTTGATTTTGATTTTAAGAAATAATTAATTTGATCACACACATTTATTTGACAAAAGATGAAAACTTCTTTCTTCGTAAATAGAACAAGATTCTATTTATTATTAACCTGTATTAGGATTAAGGATAAGTATAATTTAATTTTTATATAATTTATTTTTTTAATTTTCCAAGTGATTTGATAAATAAAGACCTTGCTATGTTCTTTTAAACTTCTTTCTTCGTAAATAATACAGAATAAACAGGCTCAACATAAAGACATAAATCAACATAAATGGAAACAAATGAAATGACGTAATATCGTAAAGGGGCTCTATTTTAATCTTATACTGTTTGAAATGTTTTTCGCTTGGCTTAAAGAAATTAATTTAATTAATTTTTTAAACGATGCTACAATAACGAATAAAATGGTTCTTTAATTCAAAGGGGAAAGGTTCACTGATTCTTCAAAAGAGTTCGAAATCCATGTAAACAAACAAAATGACGTAATATCGTCAAGGGGCTCGCGAGTATACACCCAATATTATCACTCGCTCAAATGAGGTGGCCATGGTAACTGACAATTCTCATTGTTTAAAAGTCGCGATTTTTCGTATTAAAAACGGATTTTCCGGGAAATTTGGAACGTAATTGAATTTTCACGATAACCAAAATGAATTTATTTCTTTTTCCAACACAACCGTTTAGGTCCCGACTTCGTATCTTAATTCTAACTAATTTTTAAATGCGATTATATAATGCCCAAAACTGATTCCAATTCTTTTCTTATGGAGTGCAGGGGTGTCTGAAAACTCCCCTTAAAAAAAGAAAGTATTTAACGTTTCCGGTTGAATTTAGTACCATTAAAGAACAGGACATTTTCGCATCTTTACAAATTATAGATGACGAAAATAACCCAAACAGCGGCGGAGAGATAAGCTTCCCAATAGGCTATAACCAACCTACCAAAAAGTTCGCCTACGACTACGACGATTACGGTGATATAATATAAGATTTGGCGAACATCATTAAAAAGTTATTTGAAAGAATTATTAATTTTATTTAAATTGATAATATGAGATGGAATTTATTTGCTTTTCATCGAAGAAAATTTGAAAACTTTTCTAAAATCCTATATCAAACTGGCCACACCAAATTTGGCTGTAATAATCCAAGAGGATTAGCCAGGAATTTCATACAAACAAACAAACTGGCCACATCAAAGGTGATGTATTGTGACATGGCCCCAACTGGTACCAAATTATAATGCGCCTTTTCTTTCTACCCAAGAAATAAATTCTCAATCAATCGCCATTTTACTGTTGAAAGAAAAGACAATTGAAAATGGGAGTAATTTTCCATGCAAATCACACCCACACATCAACTTTGCTATATTGGCAATTTTAGTTCTCAAAGAGAAACCATTTTCAATAAGCCAATACTTTTTGAAACTCTCTTTGCATCACATTAATTAGTGTTTTCAATTATCGGAAACCTATAGCTCTGTAAGGTTTGAAACCTTATTTTTCTTTTTATCTGAGGTTGGAAGATCATTAACCCGAACATCCAGTTAATTTCGCTTTTTTTGCTGCGGTTGTTGTTGTTTATTTGTAAATTTTCCTACCAAAGGCTTGCATTTCCTTTTATCTTACTGTTTAATTTATTTTCTCTTCGCCCTAAGATTCGCACACTCGAAGAGAATGAATAAACGACGTTCTTGAGTTTCGTGCCGTGAGATTGATTGGATACGTGTCAAAGGACGATTGGGCCAAACATCGAATTCGGACAGAAAATGAGGATAAATCTATTCGTTTATAATACGTTGCTTCGCCCTCCCCATTCTCGTTGTACAACCCTCTGACTGCACGCGTAATGGTTTACATTGGCGTGCACACATTTCCATTTGTGCTTGTGCTCAGATAACAATGCCTACTAATGACCTGCATATTCAGATATGCACACATCCTTTACTCTGCAGCAATTTATTTGCTTAACGATGTCCCAAATGTAAAAAAAATATAATAAAAGAGGACAAAGGAAAAAGTGCACGCTATTTATTCAGGTTCTGTCCACGTAGCGACAGTATATAAAACCAGATATGTATAAAAAATTTATAGCGTGATGCGGAGGAGTCAAAGTTTTTTGCATATTGTGAAAAATGAGCGGAAAGCCTAACGTACTTGCACACACGCACTGGTGTGACATGCACACGTTGTGCGTATGCATATGTATAATTGGTACACACACGTAGAGCACATGTGCCTAACACAAAATGCATACTATAAGACATGCACGAGGATCTATGTACGTATGTCTATGGGCTTTTCATGCATATTTTTTTTCGCGCTTAGTTTTATTTCTTGCGGCATAGATCCATCTCAGAGTTCGAGGGGAGGGTATTCTTGTGGCTCACGTTTCGCACGAACTGTTCCCTATTCATGCAATGCGGCGCGTTGAGGGGTATAAGAAGCGTGCATGCACAGTGGTGGAAAATGCGAGAGAGGGAGAGGGGGATGGAGGAGGTAGTCTGAGTTTAACGATTACCACGAGACCGATAGAGTGTCTCCGTCTCTCTCCCTGCTCAACTCCACTCTGCCGTCTTCCTCCTCCGCCTCCCGCCTCAGCATTGGCGATGGAGATTGGAGGAGGAAGCGTGGGCAGCGTTATAAAGACAACGGGATCCTTCGGAATGCCCTTAGAGCTCGCGAACTCTCTAGGAAGACGTCACTAGGAGAGGAAAAAAGAGCTTCATTCTCGGGAACGAGGAAGCAGACGTGGGTGGCACGAGGATCCTCGTGTTTCATTTTACCTGGAATCACTATTGGAGGAAAGAACGATTTCATTATATATCTGTCTCTACCTAGTAAAGTGTGACATAGAATCATTTATGTACGTGTCATTGAGTAGGTTCACATATTCACACTCATTGTTGAACTCTGATTACTTGACTTTTTTTACTGTTCCGAGTTCATTTTCCCGTCTGTAGTCATGAGTTTTAAGATGGAAGTTGATAGTTGGAACGCATTTTTATTTTATTTTTTTTAAATCGTGAAATTTTATTTACTTTAGGTCGAACTTAAGAATGCAAATTATCCTCAAGGGTTTATTCTATCTGATTTCAGGCTCTTTATCGATATTGAAATATTTTTAAAGCCAAATAAGATACTTCTTTCTCGGTAAGCTTGTAAATTATAATAGGCTCTTGTGGCACACTGAAAACCCAAGAGGGATAACTTCATAGTAAATTTCACGCCTAATAAATTTAACGAAAAATAGGAATTGATTGCGAATAAAAATTCGCGTTAGAAAAAGCGAGATAATGAGATTACATTGTATATTTCAATGTCAATACAGTGTTTTATGGCGTTTATTGCAGTATATAACATTTGCAGTGAGTGGTGCGATTGTAGTTTCAGATATTCTTCTAAAATTGCTGTGATTTAAAAAGTCTTATCATTAAATTCTGGTTTTCGCTCAATTATTTTTGTAAAATGCGTGATTTAAATAATAGAAATGAAAGTTTTTGGCGTTTTTTGTCAAATAAACTTTACAATAAATAAAATGGAAGTTTCATACAAACGATGGAATCCTTAAAACTTTTTCGGATACCGTATTGTAAAAATGAGCTTTAAAACCTCTGACAAAATAGGGATCTTGAACGTTTTGTTACTATCGCATTAAAACCCATAAGTGTGTAAACCTAATTTTTAAAAAATACTTCCGAAACAATGTTTAAATGCAGCGACCGCATGATTATTTTTTTTTGTTCCTATTTAAGATTTCTTACTATAAACTCATACTTTTTTACTAAAAGAAAATACTGCATTCTATATACCTTTACTGAAAAATAGTAACCGCTCAGTTTTAACGTTCTTTTTGTTTGTCTACTGCTACTTACAGCAGGTGTTAAGGAATACAAAATTTTGAGAAATTACTACCGGTGAGCCACGCTTAATCCTGGTTATAACGTTTGCTTCTTTTTCGACGCCACATTAAAAAATAGAATGCCTCCATTTACATTCCATTTGTAATGGCCGAAAGAATCGAATCAAGTTTCGGGTTGGACCGAATCACCAGACATAGTTTCTTTCAGCACAGATACTCTTGGTTTTACTATAAGATCGTATTTCCTTTACATACATTGGCAATACCTCTTTACGATTCGGCCCGTAAAGGTTAATGAGGACATTTCCTCAATTATCAGCGCAGGGTTTGACTCTTTGGATTTAGAATGCGACCTTGTCTAGAAGTTTTAACGCAAGAGTCTGCAAAGTTTTACATCACCAGGGCCGGCTTCAGACAGTAAGCGAGGCAATCGCCTCAGGGCGCAGGGTCGAGGGGGAGGCCTCATGCCGTTCCTTCTTGCCAAGTTTGGTCTTAAAGCAGGGGTGGCAACCCTGCTCCAAGAGACATTTGCTAAAACTGGAGGGAAAAACCAAGGGAAACAAACACAATGTACCCTTTATGACTCTTTAACACGGTCCGTACGGGTACGGAAAAGAAAGAAAACAATAAACGGAGATCCAATATATGTAGGGTATGATTTTTTTTTGTTTTTCCCCTCCGATTGCGATTTAGTCATTTTGGGTTAAATCCGAAAAAACCCGAAATTTAAATTTAAAAATCTAATACACAAATTTTTTAAATTAATTTTAATTGTGTAAAACCATCTGCAACTGAAATTGTCTCAAAAGAAATTAAATTTTTTAATACCTTCGTTATATTTTAAAAATAATTCTTTATTCAAAATGGTATTTTCAGGTAGTTATTTTATAGCTTGTCTAATTGTGTCCGACGGTTTCTCTAATTGTGGCGACAAGAATTTGTTAGGCTGAGTAATTAAGATGGTTGAAAGGTCATAAAAATAGAAAAGAGACGTACTGAGATTATCGCTGCACGTGGGCATCTCGCAAACCAATATCCCTAGTCGACCTCTGTGAGGGTCACAGCAGCACCACCGTTGTAGATACAATATATAAATAAGTTGTAGTACATTCTATGTAGATACAATGTATTTGTTTTGATTTTGAGTGACTTCGCGCTGTATTTCATGCGCCTTAGCGAGCGAGCATTGAGTGCTGTGGTCGGCGAGCGCGAATAAGTGTTATCTTTCGCGAACATTGAAAATTGCTACAATCATTTCTGCACGAATGCGTGAAATCGCGAACATAGAACCCGCGAATATTGAGGGATTACTATACGATGTTATATTTTTGTTTGTTGTTCTAAACTTTCTCCTCGCTAAAAATGATCCACAAGATATATGTTCATAAAATATCATCTTCCAAAATTCATTAATCTTTTATTTAACGCGAGACTTGTTCTGCTTGATGGAGATAAAATAGTTGGGTAATATACAGACTCAAAATCAAGTAGTAGGTACTTCATAGTAGGACATGTATGCAATAATGTAATCTCTAAATAAAGTGTCTGTAGTGCTATTAGACGACTTTCAACATTATTTTATTCTTATAATTTAAATTGTGTCATCACCACGCGGAAGATTAAGCATCACGTAGTTTCTATCTTTTAATCTAGGATTTTGTTTAACGATATTGCTAATGAAGTAATCGTTGTGTTACCAACGATGCTGAATTAAAAACGTACCGTTGGTAGAATAAAAATGCGAACAATCTAAGAACTTACGCTTGTTTACCCGTTAAAATTCCAGTTTTCTTCGTGTCCCAATTTTTTCCTTTTTGATTCCTTATCATTTACACCCCAAATCTTCTTTCCATTCTCTATTTATTCCTGGCATCCCGTGTTCATTACTTCTTTACCAATTTTTTTTTAGGAATTGAAGTCTATCTTTTAACCAATGGTATGCATATATACATCTCCCTTTTATTATTTCTGTTATCTCGTATTCCCAGCATCGAAAAAGGACCCTGGATTATGCTAATGGGGAAAAATGTTTCTTTTCCATAAAATTCACATATCATAAGCGTCAATCTCGCCATGACCCAGAAAAACTCAACGAAATGACAGCCGAGATTCGCAATGTTCTCCCACCCCGGAGTGTCGATTTTCCTTCGTTTTTTCTCTCTTTTTATTAAGGATATCTGTGTAAAAGGATGGTGTAGGAGGGAGGGTGGCCACTCTTCTAAAGAATTAAGCGACGCAAAGTGATTCCTCGTGATTGTTTTCCTCGTGGAAGAATAAAAAAAGAATACGGAACTCAAATGTTTTTGAGAATAGATATGACTCAACTTCGCTTATAATGTCGGCACTTGTTCCTCGTTGCTGAGACCTTTTATCTTTCCGCTTCGTGCGCGTACACAAGTTTGGCATTACAATAACCGAGTTGCGTTGGATATTTGCCCATTATTCCTTTGTTTCATGTAATATTTCATGTGCAAAACGAATATCAAAGTGAAAAGATTAAAATCTCTTTCATCCCACTACGACTCTCGAAGACGCATTAAATGCACGAAAAATATCGCTTGTTTTTTTCAAGTCCATCAGATTATTCTCTGTTAATAAAATTTTAATTTATATTTTTAGCGAATATTAAGAAGTGATGTTGAAATCTTCGTTCTTTTGACTTCGAATGATGATAATGATGAATTTTGACTCATTATTGAGTTAACTTCACTTCGTATGCGAGTGAAGTTAACAATTTCAGGGCTGAATTATGAAATATGCCACAGAAAACAATCACATTGAAAACAAAGGGTAGTAAAGATTCATAGAGTGAGATATTTTAAAAATAATCACAATATTTATTAATTATTTTTTAAATGTAGACCACGCCGAATGGAATCATCCGCCTTTACTAAGTGTAAAGTCAATCCAGCCTTGAAATACGAGTTTACTGACAATAGAATTATATTTCTTATTTCGTGAAAAATTTTGAAGCAGTTACGTTTTGGATCCAAACAGTATAATTTCAAATTTTTTTAGACCTGCACCTTTATCTGTCTCTCAACACCTCGGGACTATGGTTGAAGTGAACAAATCTTAGACTTTCGTACTATTTTGGAGTTTTTGATATTTTTGCGCGCGGTTCTTCCTGTTCCCGGCTTGTTCTTCCCATTTTTTTACAGATAAGCCACAGCAAGAGGTTTGGTAATAGGCTAATTCACTCTTGAAGTTGAAGACACTTTTGTACTGCTTCTACCCGTGCTGGTTCAAATGGCAATGATATATAAGCCACGAATTAGCAACGCACAAATCAAGGGTTGAGGGGTGCCGGTGGTGTAGTGGTTAAGACGCTGGCTGCTACTCGCCTGCTGTTTGAAAAGGCAGCGGGCACGAATCCTGCGCAAGTAGGATTTTTCCAAGGCCGCCCGGCCCCCTGTTTGTGTATTTTGAGGAGACCGCGCAAATTCAGCTGTTCCGTCCTTCGGTAGGAACGTTAAGCTGTTGGCCCCCCTGGTGTTCTTCGTAAGAGCAGGCAAATCCCGGCACCGGGTTTCCCTCCTCCCTTCCCCGGCTATTCATTGCACTACCTCTGAGATACCCACTGTGCGTAGGACAGAGGCAAATCGACTGGGCATTCAAATTCATATATCAAGGAAATAGTAAAATAATATGATATAGCGCTTTCTTCTAATGTCAGTGCTGTAGAGCTCAATATAATTATCTCAAATTAACGCCGCCGATGAACTTACTGTATTCGGAAACGCAAAGAGGACTCGTAATCTCAATATTAGACTTATATTTCGAGCCCCGCGGTTTACAACTGTCAGTTGGGTTCGGTCCAACAAACGAGGATGCAGCACAATCACTTTATTATCAAACGATTTCACGAATTCCAGTGTTATTATCAATCCTGAAGTCGAACCTACCTCTACTTCTCTTCTTCATTAAATCGTCTTCTTCCGAAGTGCAATCTCTTAGCCTTTTCGGTCTTATGATCTGAATCGAATGTACTTCAAGCACCTGAATTTCTTAGATATAATAATTGTCCAAGTACAGTTTGAAATTATGGTGCCTGGGAATTACTGCTGCGAGTCTTATAATCACTTCATCCACTTGACCTAACCCGCTAGCCATGACAGATTATTTCCCTATAAAATCCAAGAGGTTGATTAGCCAGAAATTTCATAGAAACTAAACTCATTTAAACAATAGATGGTAGCTGAAGGAGTTTTATACAACTGTTCATTTAAACAACATGAAAAAGTATACTCCATAAATAAAACACAGGGATTTCAAAGGCGTTCTTAATGGGAAATACGTATGAAACGATATCGAAAGATTTTTATCTCCGAAACTATAAGTCGTAATTATGTGGTCTCGGGGACTATCTTGTAGTAAATATTGTTTTCTATCCAAATAAAATTTTTAATCTATACCTCACAGATCATATAAGAGCATAGGAGAGAAATCTATGGATTTTTAATTGCTGTTTGCTGAGTGAACCGACTTCGCGATCGATGCAAACAAAATATGCGATATTTTGCTCGGGATTTTCTCGAATTTTTATCTCCGAAGCCATAACTCGTAATTATATGGTCTGGTAGACTACCTTGTAGTAAATGTTGCCCTTTATCCGAATAAATTTTTAAATCATACCTCACAGATCATATAAATACGTGAGTTAGAAAAACATGGATTTAAAATGTTTACAAACATATTCTATGAATCGTCATTTACTGTAGGGCTTTTCAGATGAGATGGTGGGTGAGAGGGAGATAAAAGAGAAAGTAGACGGGGGCGAGACATTGAGCGAACCAATAGGAAAGAAGGAGAGGTACCTCTGCATTCGAAAGCTCATTCTCCATCGAGTCTCCCTAGTGGTAACATCGTGTCCGAGTGTACTGTGTTGCCACATTTGCGATTCCCCTTTAAATGCCTGCCAAATGTTACGTGTGTTCCGGTATAGAGTTGGCAACGTCTAGCATGAGCTTTCTGCTAGGAGGCACTACCCCACCTCTTAGCAGCGGATACATACGATCGGTCCCAAGCAAAAACTAGTACCCCTACGGAAAGACCGAAAACTTAATGCTATAAAACGATTCCCAGGTTTTTCCATGGAAGGCGAAAATCGATGGGTCAACGGGAAAATTTGGAACTACGTGTTAACGAATGCTAGCGTGACGTCATCACAGGATGTCCCTCGCCCCTTCCCCTCCCGTTTTAATACGATAATCGTAGCAAATATAAATTGCACGGGCAGATTAAATGGACTTAAATGAAAGAATTGCATATCATCATCATCATGCTTCTGTCCGAAGACAGGTTTTAACTGAATCGCTGCCTCCATTTCTCTCTCTCCCTAGAAGCCTCTTTTATATCTCTATAAGTATTATATCCCTGCTTTGTATTAGCTAATATTCCTATTCTTTTTCTCCCTCTTCCTCTTCTTCCACTAATTTTTCCTTCTTAGATCTTCCTTTGTAAACACTGTCTTCTCAATATGTGCCCTATCCAATTTGCTTTTCTTTTCCTGATTGTTTTTATTAGCGTCCTTTCTTCTCCCACCATTTCTAATACTTTTTCATTTCTCTTCCTCTCTGTCCATTTCACTTTCATCATTCTCCTCCATACCCACATCTCAAAACTTTCTAAATATTTTTCCTCCTTTCTCCTTATCGTCCACGTCTCTGCACCATAAAGAGCTATGCTCCATATGTAGCATTTTGCTAATTTCTTCCTTGTTTCTAAATTTATTTTCTTGCTTGTGAGAAGCTCCTTCTTCTCGTTAAATGCTGCTTTTGCCATTGCAGTCCTACTTCTGATGTCCTGTGTACTAGTTCCATCCTGCGCTAAAATACTGCCAAGATATTTGAAACTACTTACTTGTTCCAATTTTTTGCCATTTACCATTATATTTAATTCTTTATGTTCCTTTGAAACCACCATGACTTTCGTTTTTTCAGCATTGATCTTCATTCCATATTGTTGGCCAACCTCCACTAGTCTGTCTGTCATCCTCTGAAGCTCTTTCTCGTCTTCTGCTGTTAATCCCTGATCATCTGCATATTTAATGGTGGTAATACTTTCACCTCCTATCTTAAATCCTTTCTCTTCCATCAACGCTTCTTCTGTTATTGTTTCTGCATAAATATTAAATATCGCTGGTGAAATAGGACATCCCTGCCTCACTCCCCTCCCTATTGAAGTACTTTCTGTTTCTTCTCCTTCAACCCTGACTCTAATCTTTTGATCAAAGTAAAGGTTTTTAAGTAGTCTTTTATCTTTCCAATTTTGTTTAAAATACCCAGCATTTTATCCCATTTCACTCGGTGAAAAGCTTTCTCCCAATCTACAAAACAAAAATACATATCTTTATTGACTTCTAGCGCTCTTTCTATCAACATCCTCATACATCCTATAGCATCTCTAGTCCCTCTTCCTCTTCTGAAACCAAACTGATTATCTTGCAGCTCCTTTTCTATTTTACATTCAATTCTTTTGGTTATTATTCTGGTTAGAACTTTAGCTGTATGAGAAATTAAACTAATAGTTCTGAAATACTTACAACATTTTGCATTGTTCTTTTTTTACAGTGGTACCATCACAACATCTAAAAAATCTTCAGGCCATATGCCAGTATCATATACTTGGTTAAAAAAATTTGTTAGTTGCTTAACTGCTTTCGACCCCAAAACCTTAAGAACGTCCACTGGTATATCATCACTCCCAACAGCCTTCCTTCTTTTCATGTCATAAATTGCTCTTTTAACTTCAGACTCGAGAATACTTGGTCCTAGCTGATCTTTGTCCACATCCTCTTTTTCATTTAATTCGATATTTCTTGGCTTTCCTTCTTCGTCATACAGCACCTCAATGTATTCTTTCCAAACATTCTTTTCATTGTCTGGCTCCGATACTATTTTACCACTTTTGTTCATGATTCCTTTACTTCCTATCCTTCTTGCCTTTTTCTTGAATAGTTCCCTTGCTTTGCTATACATGAGGTCTGTTCTACAAATTCTTTCACACTCGACAATCTCCTCGCATTTCTCATTAATCCACTGTTCTCTGGCTTTATCTGTTTCCCTTCTTAAAGCATTATTTAACTCCTTGTATTTTCTTTGGCCTTCTTCAGTGTTTATGTTCTTCCACTTTCTCCGCTCTTCCATTTTTTGCAGCATGGCTGCTGTGATCCAGGGTTTTTTGATTCTTTCACCCGTTACCTTTACTACCTTCTTTTCCATTACATCTTTAATGTTGCTATGGATGTATCTCCACTCCTCATCTACATTGTTCCTATTTTCTTCAGCTCTCTCCCCCAACCTTTCCTCCAGCTCAGTCATGATAGCCTCCTTGTTCTTAAAGAGTTCCTCTAAGTTCCATTTCTTGTTAACTCTTATGTTTCTCTTAATGCTCTTCAGTCTACATTGTGTATTTGCCACCAAAAGGTTGTGTTCGGAATCGATATCTGCCCCTGGTAATGTTTTCACATTTTTAATGCCATTTCTAAATCTTTCATTGACTAGTATGTAATCTATCTGGTATCGTCTCTGGTCTCCTGGGCTTCTCCATGTGTAAAGTCTCTGCTGGTGATGCTTAAACCATGTATTAGTTACAATCAATCTATGTCTATGGCAGAATTCCACAAGTTTCTCCCCTCTTTCATTTCTCTTCCCTAGTCCATATTTTCCCACTATGTTATCTTCCTGTCCCTCTCCGACTACACTGTTCCAGTCTCCCATTACTATGGTGTTGACCCTTCCTTTTCCCTCCTCCTCCAATATCTCCATAATCTGTTCATACATTTCATCTACTTCGTCGTCGCCAGCATTAGTCGTTGGCATATACACTTGAATTATAAGCATTTCCACTGGCTCCATCTGAAGTTTAACTGTCACTACCTTGCTAATTCTTTCAGCTACCTCTTTTCTCATTATAATCCCCACTCCCCTTTCCTTTTTCTCTCCTCCCGAGTAAATAATCTTAAATTCGTCTGAATTTATCTCGCCTTCTCCTTCCCACCGAAATTCACTAAGACCTACTATACCTACATTATTCCTTCTCATTTCCCTTTTTAAGTTCTCTAGTTTACCCCCTGAATTCATAGTCCTAACATTCCATGTGCCTATTCTTAATTTCTCACCACTTGCTTTCCTATTAATGTTACATTTCCTCTGTGCATCCCCTAGGGTAGTCCCCACCCGGAGATCCGATTGGGGGACTATTTTACCTCCGGAATATTTTACCCCAGAGAGATCCATAGAGGTATTTGCAGCTTTTCAGCCTATCATGGGATATATAATGAGGTAGTTTCCCCTTGCTTTCCTCATCGCAGTTTCACAGAGTGATTACCCATCTGTAGCTGTTCAGATCCACATGATCACCACCTACAGAGGTACTGTGCAAGCTGCTGCCCTTGCACAGAGGGATGTAAAACCCCCAAGACTGGTTCTTAGTCTGACTCTTCCCCTCAGACCTTTCCGGCTTGGATGGTCCTACCAGGAGAATTATCTCCCGCCGGCATAGCTCTTTGGTTCATAAGAGTACACAAACCCTCCCACCTCTGTAAGGTTATGCAGTCCTTAGGGAGGGAATTGCATATAAGAAATCAAATTTATTACCGTATATCACACATTGCGAGAGTACAAAGTCATTATCAAATTACATAACAGTGAGGTATTTTTACATAAATATTATACAATCAAGATATAAAAATGAATTATTGTAACAGAATTTTATAACGTTAATACCTTTTATGCATTAAACGTATTTAAAGGAAATTCACGTGGACGACGAAAAACGTCAAACTTTCACGTCAAGAATGAATTTTTGGATCAAGCAAAAATCTATTTGTAAAGTGATTTCTTCTGCCCTGGAACACATTCTCTTTCTGTTGCACCTGTAAAAAGAACGAAAATGAATTTCTAAGAATGTCAATCATTAAACCTGCTAAACCTAATGAAATTGATGCAGGAGGCAATGGGCATGCTTCAAATGTTGCAATAAATGTAAAATAAGGCAAATGCCCTTACGGCCCATAAACAATGTTTCTATGAAGATCACATTACCATTTGTAAAATTAAACACATCACATTGCACTAGAAAATGTCCACTTTATCTATAATTTATTCTAAGCACAGTTGTATTTGCTGACGTTTACGTGTTCACAGCAGTTACAGTTAGCCCATTTAAGATCTATATGTATTCATCATATAACAAGGAAAACTTTTGATATAGAGATTTCAATTTCTCGATCGAAAAATATATACATATTTCTAAATGTTTTGAAACAAAGAAGAATTATCTTAAAGTCTAGGATTATAAACAAATGCATAATGAGAAACAAGAAATAATCAAGTTAACAATTTCTGTAAATTCAAAATATTTCAAATTAAAACAATGAGACATCGCTATGGTACACTTATTTCATTCTCTGGCGTCTATGTTGCAGTTTAACTTCCAAACTCACTATAATCTACTGATAACCGCGAGAAGTTTTATACAAAAATTTCAGTTACTCAATCTAAATTTACGGATTTTTTTTGTGAACTGACACGTACCATATTCACGGCCAGGGCAATGGATGACACAGCTAGGTGAAGTAAGCGAGGCTTAACACCTGAAAATGAGAAACATTTCCTCTCAAAATGCTTCTCGCACACAAACAAACGAGAGAAATTTCTTTCCTTCCTTCCTATAAGATCTATCCATTGCAGGTATCTGTTAAGAAAATATAAAAGCATTCTCACAAAACGCATTCACATAACACTTCGTAGAACTAGTTCGTTAAAAAAATTTTCAAAAATATATGATATTTTTAAGACTTACCTGTTGATTGGACATCAGAACAAATTCATTCCGTCAGGTTTTCTTAAACAGTGATGAATGCATATCTACTATATATCTACTTGACAAAATCAGAGTAACTGACAACCGCTCAATAAGCAATGGCAAACTTTTATCAAGCAAAATGGCCGCTGTTCCGTTACGATACACAAGGAACGTGTGGCACTGTGGTGATGCGGTAGAGAGAGAGAAATAGAGGGAGAAAAAGAGAGAGAGAGCTGACTGCGACTGCAGCGCCTATCGCGGACCCCTTAGCATAGTGAACTACGTGTAAAAGCTGGGAATCTATTCTCCCATAAGAGTTTCATACCCCTGGTCCCAAGTACGGCCGAAATCTGACCCGCCATCTCATTTGAAAAGCACTATGGCAGAAATTTTCCCAACAGAACATAATTTAAAAAATCTGATGTGGCCACCACATGACTTGCTCCATATCTGTAATATTTATAAAAATTCCAAATAGCTTACATAATATTAAATATTTTAAGAAACTGCGAGAAAATTTTAGACTTTACAAAGAACAGAAATAAACTCAAACCATATCCTTCTGATATTGGATATAGCCACAAATCTCCAACAATTAAGAAAAGAAAAAGGAGCGTTACTAAAAATAAGACGTAACTAAGCGTCAATTGTTAAAAATAATCGTCGGTAGGTGGCGTTGTGGTGGCAGCTAAAAATATAAGATATCTCTTAAACAATGCACTATATGGGAAAATGTTTCAAACAAAGGTTGTAGAAAATTAAATCACACACACGCAGACATCATCGAGAAAATGGTCAAAACGTGTTCAGGGGTCCTCAAAACGTGTATTTCCGTTGAAATCTCGAAGTCGATTTTTTTCATGAAAACAATACTTTCCCCTATACTACGTATATGGAGAAAGTAAAAACAAAAATTAAGAATGAACCACAAAATACTTATATATACTTGATTTTTATTTCTGTCAGTACTTCTGTTGTTATCAAAAAACTTTCAAAAATGTATCTTAGCCGTTTAAATCCCTTAAATGCACCTGCACATTAGAAAGAGCTCTTCGAGCGTAATCATGGTTTCCGTCTGACGGTAAGGTTTAAGTGGAACGTTCGCAATATTTGATTGCCTTGACCCTTTATTGAAGTGGACTTGTGCGCAGCTAAGGCATTAAGTGTGAAATTTATCCTTTACCCGTCTGAGAGATATATAAAAAAATTTTATGGCGAAATTTCATATAAATCTGCATTTGAAGAGAATCACTAATTTCTAAAGCATCGCAAAACATTTTGCATGGAAAACACAGAAACCTGCGGATGGATGCGATGTTCTGAACGCTTACATAAAAACGCCGTGTAAAATTATTTCATTTGAAGGATTTTTACATTAATCAACCTTTAGAAAACTCCACGAGGTTTATTAATGGTTGGAGACAATATATATCGTCGAAAAATCAATAGTACAAAAATTCAACCTGTGTCACATTTAAATTTTGCGTAAAGCAAGCCCTCCATCAGAGGCGACGTCAGCGAATCGAAAAACCGACGCATTTTCCGCAAGATAAATCGTCGGAGCCGAGCTAACATCAAAACCCATGACTAAAAAGCAGTAAGTCAGAAGCGATTAATCCATTCGATTCGCGAAGGCGAAACGAAAAGGGATATTATAGATTCCGCTAGAACACAGCCTAAAATAGGTCGGTTGGTTTTGGGAAGGAAAGCAAAATTTAAAAAACAGCGACGGAACAACTGGCTAGTTACTCCAAGTTAATGGAATCGCAGAATCGGTCTCAAGTTCGTGTTATTGCCGGATAAGGCTTATGTTTGAGTGAGGATAGGAAGAAGAGAATAGTGAGGAAGAGAGTAGTGGAGAGCGGAGTGGGGGAGAGGAATGAATTCCGCGAATCTCCTCGTCCCGTTCCAATCGATACTGTACCCTCTCTCTGTCTCTCTCTCTCTCTCTCGCTCTTTCACAAGGCCTGGACTCCCACGTGGGCGGTGTCAGCTGATGTTCCGATGACGTCAGAGCGAGTAGGCAGTGCCGAAAAATTTTTCGGGGGTATGTTTGGTGCGGTCCTTGCAGAAAAACCCGAAGGAAATAAAAATAGGGCCCCTTATCGGGATACGAGTATTATATTTGCTTCGCTCTAAACGCGATCCGATGCCGAAGTTAATGACGCCAATTGATGGGTGAATCGATCCGATATATATATATATATATATATATATATATATATATATATATATATATATATATATATATATATATATTTCGGGTCCGATGGCTGGTGAACTGGTTTGCGCGTAATCTCCGCGATCCTGACATCGATTGATTGATTATTTATGCTTTAACGTTCTTCATCATTTGGTTCGGCCACTAGGCGGGCGCGTGCTTCCGCCGCACAAGGTTAGGCGATAACTCGACTTAATGTTCAAATCCATAAATTTCAAATGTTGGCCTTAGAGCACCCGGGGACAAAGGTGTTATTTTCCCGGTTGTTGTCGGTCAGTTTTCATTACATTTGAAGCTTCGGCAGTAAACGAGCAAAACAAATTACTTTCGGTACGTTTAATGCGAAATTGTGTTGATAACATCATTTTGTGTTGCAATGCGTCTGTCTTTGTTCATTCGGCCTCTTTGTTTATCGAGGCGTTTATTCGGAACTTCTTTTAGAGATGTGTACATATTGGAAACGTTTTAGTTTCAAAGCATCTGAATTACCCTAATAGTTAAAATAAAATGCGTTACCCCGTCTTTTTTCACAGAGCGGTAGTTTTACCTGTATTGATCTTGTTTGCTGCGACTCAAAACCGATTCTAGCTCATCATTGTATAGGGTTAACTACTTATAGGGTGCGTACTACAAAAAATCCTCAGGCTTAAAATTACAGTAACGTGTGTGTGTGTATAAGGTTCGTTTGAAGTGTTTCCTCAAAAGATATAGAGTTTGTTTTATTTCCTTCTGAGTCTAGCCAATCCAGGATTAAATTGCGGAATAACAACGATACCCAACTTTCTTCCTACATTTAGTATACAATGAGCGTCAGAAAATGTAGAGATCGAAGGAAATGGTGTCTGAGCTATCTTCTACGTCGACGGAAGAGTCACACCTTTATTTTTACATTCAAATTTGTAACAAAAGCGCAAATCCTGATAATAAAACTTCGAATTTTATAATATGAGCTTACCTGGAAATATTGTCTCTCTCGACTAAGTAAGAATGCATCCTACCATTCTTGTGAAGGTATTATATGTTGTTTATTTCTTAACACGCAATTTATTCTTGCTTTTGCTCCATATTACGAAGGTGGTTGTTGGAGATGAATGAGCCAGGAAATAAAACTAAATGCGCATTTTGTGTACAATGTAGGGATCCTATGTGGTCATCCAATGATCGTAAATTCTAAAAATAGAATTTTCTTCATCAGCAATTTCATTTTTGATCATTTTGATTCGATATTTCCTTTTTCTAAAGTATTATAAAGAATATAATTAATGAGGTCAGGCTCAACTTTGTGGAATTTACTCATAATGAAACGAATACTTTGTGGTTTCCATATAAAGTTGTGGAAACCACAAAGTATTCGTTTCATTATTATAAAGAATTTAAACTGACAAAATTTCAGTATTGCTATACTTATCGAATGAAAACGTGTACTTTGTGAAAAAAATTTCAAATTATAGAAATTGCAGTGATCATAAAGAGGAAATCAAGAGTTGATTCTCAAAAATTATTTTGTTCGTGTTAATAAAAATACCAATTTTATACTTTTATCCAAAAGATATATTTATACAATTTATCGGGAAAAAATTAGCGCTAAAATTTTTTAAGCACCTTCTGTGAATCTTACGTGCGGTGATTGTGTCGCAATTAAAATTAACTCAAAGTTCCTTAGCGATGAATGTAAAATATACTATAAACTTATAAAAACGACGCCAAGAATCGTAGAACTAGAAAATGATGTTATCATATGACCTTAATTGCTAAGAGTACAATAATTTTAAAAGAGATTATTTTAGTGCTATCACTTTCCTCAACTTTTGGGGTCTCAAGTTGCAAAAAATAAGTTTCCAAGATAAGGCATGCAAGCGCTGTATGAAAAACCTCAATTAAAATATTGTCTTAATTATGCCGTTTTCATCTAAACAACTTTGATACACATAGCAACATGATTTTAATCATCGCAAAAGTAACCAGTGATATTTAAAATGTTAATAAAATATAATTAAAGAGCAGTGTATAATAAGAAACTATTCCATTTATCATGTCTAGTTTTTAATTAAATAAAAATGTAGAATCAGCTTATCCTATACAGTACCCTTTAAAAATTTCATCACCGAAAACTCTGATAACCCTTTAGAAAGGTTTGAGATTTCAGTCGAGCGTCCTTCATTCAAACTCTTTCAAGAATGTAACTTATTTCGCGGAATGGAACTGTATCCATCCTTGAGGGATCTTAAATTTATAGTCTCGCTTATCAAATAAAACACTTTTTAGCTCTAGTTCATTTAACTGCCTGTTGAAGGTTGCTATATTCGCGATATAGTGCAAATAAATTTTCTTTTGATGTGAATTCACAGTTAGTTGATCATAAAAATGTAATATTGCCTGCCTGGAAAATGAATACCAGATATTTTGAGAAGAAAATAAAATATGACCTGGGTAAGCAAATAAAAAATGAATCATATAAGATTGCCGTTAAACATAAGCCTTTTCGATAAAAGTTTTTATATATAAGATAAACTATTTTTCTTGTTTAAAAAATATCTAATGCTCGTATTAATTTACTTGAAAAACAGTATTACATTTTTTCTTTTCGAATTATTACTTCTAATATTCAAACATATCTAAATATCGATCAAGCCTGAAATAATTGTACATGAAGCATAGCTTATTAGGCGATTTTCCTATTTATAGCATTCTTCATAGTCATGGCATCAACTTTTATAATACATATTTGGGCAAGATGCAGGATAAAAAATTGCTTAATGATACCGTTGTATTTGTAGTATGATAAACAGTAATCCTTCTCTCTTTAGATGTAGAAATCTATTTTTGAAAAGTTCAAACTATAGCACAGGATTTTTGGATTAGAGGTTATTTTTCTATGTGATGCAAACCTACAGTTAGGAGTATGGTTTTATTAACAGAATTACTCAATGCATTTGTAAAAAAAATTCCAACATGATTAACGCTTCATCAACGGGATGATGTCCTGATGTGAAATTTTATATTTGGATTCATATGCGAAAACTAGAAAACTCAATAATTTATTTAAATATGAAAATATTTCTGCGTTTTAGCCTTTTGTTAGAACTGCTTTGTATGTATTTAATAAATTATATGAAAAGAAACAAAATAATTATACGCGTCATTTACCGGCTAGACATTTATCGATGTTAATGTGGAATAATTTGCACTGCAGGAGATTAAACTACTTTCTCTTTGCTGCTCAGTATTTAAAACGTGCATTTATCATACCCTATGCACGAGAGTTATTTACATAATCAATAGTATATTCAGTATTGGCGCGCAAGACTTTTCTTGCCAGTTTCTTTTGATAAAAGTCTAATTACATGAGATTTCTTAAAATAATCAAAATGTTTGACTTCGCAAAAAATAAAATAGGACATTCGACATAGATATAACTCTTTAAAAATGACGTTGAAAACTATAAAACGCCCTTGATTCTAACGTTTCGACATAAAGAGCAACTCAGCCGTTTTATCTGAGATAACAGAACCCTAATTACTTCCTTCACTATTTTCGAACCATTTCTACGGCGTTTGCATGCTTCCGGTGATAAATTATCCCTCGCTCAGGGGAGACTTTAGTTATTGTACGTGATCTAAAAGGCGGAGCGGATTGAACGGAGCAACCTATATTGCGAAAATTGGCTTGTCCTTGAAGCCCAAGCGGCAATTCTCATCAAGGGAATTGTCGTAAGTGCTCCTCTCCTAACCTTCCACCCTCGCTTTGGCCTCCAATAGACTCTTCCACGACGGGCATCGTCTCCGCGTACCGCGAGAGAACGCCGACGGTTCGTTGTTGTTCGTTGGCCTTTACATTTTCGAACCCTTCCGTTATCGAACAGATGCAGCCCGTGCCGGCCAGATTCAAGTCTCGCCGTACCAGGCCGGTGCCTTGCGGAATAAACATCGCTCAGACTTCCTTCCGCTTTCAAAAAGTTTTTTTCCCCCTTGAAGGATCGCATACATTTTTTAAGTTACCAAGCAAGTTTCTTTCGAGGTAGTTAAAAGTCTTCGTAGGTGTAAATCGCTCTCCTCATTTCGGGCTTGCTATAAAATTTTGTCCGTGAAACAATCGAAAGACGTTCATGTGACTGCAACACTTTTAACTGAAGGGATATTAAATGCTCCGACCGTGGAATACATAGTCGTTAATGCCCAAATGCAATCATGATTTTTAGTTTATGCGGTAGTATTTGTCTTCGTAGGCCATAGAATATTTCTTTAAGGATGTGTATCATTTGACGAATCGATTTTATAATATCGTGAATTATCAGTAAATTTTCTAATTTTCTTTTTCTTGGGTACTTATATGTTAATATGCATTTTCTCATACACTCATTGCTAAATAGTTTAAATGAACAGATATCGACAATATAAAATTCAATGCTAAATGTTTACGTAAGTGTAATTGATCTGAAATGTCATTTCGCATAATTCTGGCTACATGTGATTCATTTTTACTGATGAATTTTGATTAAAACGTATTGGAAAATAAAAGAACTAACATTTTGTAAAATGAATGTTTTAAACGTGACTCGAAGCAGAAAGAAAAACATAGAATGTAAAGTATTCAAGAGCGTTTCATTGCAGAGCTCGAAATCTTATGCACCCCAAAATAAACTTAAATAAGTTTTACCCAGTTTTACTGCTCTCTTGAGGACAACACGGAGCAAAGCAACATGCTCAATTCCAGTTATGACTCTCTTTAGAGGGTTTTATGCGAGTTTGAAATACGTCGTACTTAAGACTTTGAAAATGAAGATTCTTTTACAGATTTTGCCTCATTTGAAATTAAGCACCTTCATCCAGGCATGGGATTCAGAGGTTTTTTCTTCTTTATTTTCTCTAAGGCTTCGACAATCGACTAATGTCGATTTATTTTTCAAGGCCCTTTCCCAAGTAATTCGACTTCACTGCGCTGCCGACTATTTTTGTATCTTTCGCTACGGATTGCGACTCAGGTTGACTGACACGAAAAACCGTAATCAATTGCTCATTTACTCGACAGATCCTGTCTTAAATCTTTCGCATTAAAAACGCCGATCACTGTCATACGCGTTTTTATTCTTACTTCCCTGTTCAAGTATCGCTAATTAAAACCGACATTTATTTTTCTGGAGTGATTACTCATTTAGACCATTGTATAATTTCTTGTTTTTTTCTCCGCAGTGAGGAATTAAAAAGAAATATTAAATCGGAAATGTTAGTCCTATACATGCATTTGCTGAACGTGAGCAAAGATATATCAATGTTGACGACGATTCAAATGAAACTAACGAATCGGCGCTTAACCTTGCACACATGATAAATTAAACAGATCGGAGAGTATCGATTATTAAGCCGCTAGCGGTGGATGTGTTGTGTTCATTGCTTTAAAAAGAACTTGAAGTATTTCTCGTATTTGGAAAAAGGTTAGATGTTCATTTAGATGAAAAAAATTAAACGGCATGATTCCAACTATTCTCAGTCACTATAATATCACAGGATAGTTTCTTGAAGTTTTACGACCTTTTAATGACAGAAAAGTCAATTTCAAACAGGATATATGGTATATGAAGAAATACAAACAAAATCGGCGCTAATACTTGTGTTGGAGGAGGAATTAGAAAGTTCCATCAACACATTTTCGGTAGATCCATTTTGTTAAATACTCCCTATTCCTCCATTCAAAGCCATTCAAGCCATCTTGTCATAAATATCTTCCTAATTTCTAGAATCCTCTCTCTCTCTCTCTCTCATCTTTTAAAACCATTCTATCGCCCTTTAGTGTGGAAATATTCTTCAAAGTTTTACTTATACAATTTTTCAAAATATTTGTTTTCTTTTAATCAAATTGATTAAACTTCATAGACTTAATTCAATACTTCCACTGTTTGCCACCATCCTGTGTGCTACTCGCACCTGAAAAGCTAACGTTCTACGCAGCTCTTTTTCCACCGAAATCTGATTGTCAGATCCCTGAACTGCGCCGCAAGTTTAGACTATCTCATTTTGGGATCTACATGCAAAAGTCTTTTAATTAAGTCTCGTCTCTTTCCACATACACCTTCGATATAATCCCTTTAATACCCGTGGCTTTCTGAGTTAGAAAAATACCAAGATGATCCACCTTGTATTTTCTTTCCCCGTCTTCTTTTATAGCGACCTTTTCTTTTGTATTCTTTGAGACCCTCCTGACCTTAGTTTTCATTATCAATTTTCATGTTAAATTCCTCCTCTTTTCATTTAGCGAGTTAACCAGCTTCACTCGCTGATCCTTTACCGTCTGTGCTCCTGACTTCCATGATGGGGTTGCATCCTACTTTCAAATCTTCTCGTGTATCTCCCTGCGTTTTTTTCATAATTTATTCACCAAAGAAGTTTATTAGGTTTGGACCAGTCCTTGTCTCTTCTTTCTAAGGTAGCGATCGATCCTGTACTCGGTGAAGCTGACGTATTAATTTATTAAAAATATTCCTATGCCTTTCCAATGACTGCCTATGAATTTCCTCTAATGAAAATTTGTCATCGGTCTCTGAAATTTCGAAAACGGTGGGCGCAAAAGGTTTTTTCATATATTTACTATCTGTTTAGTCACCCTAATTGTGAGACTTACAATATGCAGTCGTCAAATTCCAGTCCTCAAGTGGCTAGGACGCATCGTTTGCGTCCATGTTTTTCTTTAGGTAGATACTAGTAGAAGGTGCTTGCATTCTGCAAGCATATCATCTCACCTTGAAAAAACATTCATTTTTCAAGCAAATATTTCATCATTGCAAATATTTTTTTAATTCTAAAGATTTCACCTCCGCAGCGATTTTCGTTTTTCCCTTATGTAAAAATAATAGTTTAAAACAATCCCCAAACTTTGCAATTTTAAGAATTTTATACTTTCTCCATTATGGGGTACTAATGCTACACATTTATACCAAATTTTAAAGTTGTAGCACTTTTAGAAGTGAAATAATACTTTTCTAATTGTTTAAATTTTAAACATTTTTAACGGCCGCCACAATATATTTATAGAGATATTAAAATATTTATTTGTGCAAATGCACTACTCTGTAAATAACTTGAAAATTTCAGCTTCCTAGCTCATCTCGTAATGTGAAAACAGTTATCTATTTGTTTAAACTTTAAGAATTTTTAACTGCCTAATAAATTAAAATATCAAAATTTGTATAATCCCTATTACGTTTTTTACGAATTCTACTTATAAAAATAATTTCAACTCCGTTGCACATGCGGAAATACAAAAATCTTGAAAATTTGTTTAAACAATCGCGAATTTTTAGCGGTCGCATTGTTGCACTTTTTCAAGATTTTCGTTTTTTCTAGTCGGTTATGCATAAAATCCTACCTAAGAAAAAAATTTCGAATCTCCAGCTCATCTGGAAGTGCCTAAACATTAGTATCCTCCTATATGTTATCATTATATATCGACGTTTCTTACAGAGGAGGAGGATATAACATACTAATAGAAGGTGCTTGCATACTGCAAACATTTCATCTCACCTTGAAAAAACATTCATTTTTCAGACAGATATTTCATCATTACAAATATTCTTTTAATTTTAAAGATTTCACCTCCGCAGCGATTTTCGTTTTCCCCAAATGTAAAAATAATAGTTTAAAACAATCCCCAAATGTTGCAATTTTAAAAATTTTACACTTTCTTCATTATGGGGTACTAATGCTACACAATTTAGCAAAATTTTAAAGTTGTAGCACTTCTAGAAGTCAAATAATATTCTCTAATTGTTTAAATTTAAATAATTTTTAACGGCAGCCGAAATTCATGTATGGTAAAATTGAAATGTTTTCTTGTGGTAGTTCACTACTTTGTACATAACTTTAAAATTTCAGCCCCATTGCTCATCCCGTAATGTCTAAACAGTTATCTATTTGTTTAAACTTTAAGAATTTTTAACTGCCAAGCAAATTAAAATATCAAAATTTGTATAATCCCTATTTCGTTTTTTACGAATTCTACTTATAAAAATAATTTCAACTCCGCTGCACATGCGGAAATACATTAACCATGAAAATTTGTTTAAACAATTACGAATTTTTAGCGGCCGAATTGTTGCACTTTTTCAAGATTTTGAGTTTTTTCTAGCCGGTTTTGCACAAAATCCTACCTATGAAAAACATTTCGAATCTCCAGCTCATCTGGAAGTGCCTAAACATTAGTATCCTCCTGTTATATGTTATATCTATCCTCCTCTGTAAGAGTCGTCGATATATAATGACTAATAGAAGGTGCTTGCATACTGCAAGCATTTCATCTCACCTTTAAAAAAATCATTTTTCAGAGAGATATTTCATTAGGGGTAATATTTCATTAATTCATAAGATTTCTCCTCGGGACCGATTTTCGTTTTTTCCTTATGGAACAATAATGAAGTAAAACAATCACTAATTTTTTAAATTTTAGGAATATTATAAATGTTCCACATTAGGATAATAATGCCACACATTTCCTCCAAATTTTAAATTTGTAGCACATTTAGAAGTTAAATAACATTTATCTAATTGTTTAAAATCAATTAATTTTTAACGGCTGCAATAACAATTTCATGGATACACTGAAAACTTTATTCGTTTCTGTAGACTAATCTCTAAATAACTTTAAAATTTCAGCTCCCTATCTTAACCGGTAATATCTTAACATTTACGTGTTTGTTTAAATGTTAAGAATTTTTAACTGCCTAACAAATTAAAATATCAAAATTTGTATAATCCCTATTTCGTTTTTTACTAATTCTACTTATAAAAACAATTTCAACTCCGTTGCACATGCGGAAATACAAAAACCTTGAAAATTTGTTTAAACAATTGCGAATTTTTAGCGGCCGCATTGTTGCACTTTTTTAAGATATTCGTTTTTTCTAGACGGTTTTACAGCAAATCTTACCTCAGAAAAAAATTTCGAATCTTCAGCTCTCCTGGAAGTGCCTAAACATTAGTATCCTCCTATATGTTATGTATCGACGTTTCTTACAGAGGAAGATATAACATACTAGTAGAAGGTGCTTGCATTCTGCAAGCATATTATCTCACCTTGAAAAAAACATTAATTTTTCAGAGAGATATTTCATCATGAGAAATATTTCTTTATTTCTAAAGATTTCACTTCTGGACCGGTTTTCGTTTTTTCATTATGGAACAATAATGGAGTAAAACAAACACTAATTTTTGCAATTTTAGGAATATTATACTTTTCCCACATTGGGTTAATAATACCACACATTTCTGCAAAGTTTTACATTTATAGAACAATTAGAAGTGAAATAACATTTATCTAATTGTTTAAAATTAAATAAGTTTTATTGGCCGCAATAACGATTTCATGGATACATTGAAATGTTTATTCGTTTACATAGGTTAAACTCTAAATAATTTAAAACTTTCAGCTCCCTATCTCAACGCGTATTGTCTAAACATTTACCTATTTGCTTAAACTTTAAGAATTTTTAACAGCAACACAAATTAAAATATCAATATTTGTATAATCCCTACTTCGTTTTTTTTACAAATCCTACCTTTAAAAAAATCTCAGCTCCGTAGCACATTCGGAAATACATAAACCTTGAAATTTTGTTTAAACAATTGCGAATTTTTAGCGGCCGCATTGTTGCACTTTTCGAGATTTTCGTTTTTTCTAGTCGGTTTTGCACAAAATGCTACCTAAGAAAAACATTTCAAATCTCCAGCTCATCTGGAAGTGCCTAAACATTAGTATCCTCCTATATGTTGTATGTATGTTATATCCTCCTCCTCTGTAAGGAACGTCTATATATAATGACTAGTAGAAGGTGCTTGCAGTACCTTGAAAAAACATTAATTTTTCAGATAGATATTTTATCATGGGAAATATTTCATTAATTCAAAAGATTTCACCACGGGACCGATTTTCGTTTTTCCCTTATGGAAAAATAATGGAGTAAAACAATCGCTAATTTTTGTAATTTTAGGAATATTATAATTTTTCCACATTGGGTTAATAATGCCACACATATCTGCCATATTTAAAATGCATAGCACAATTATAAGTGAAATCACATTTATCTAATTGTTTAAATTTAAATAATTTTTAACGGCCGCAGTAATGATTTCATGGATACATTAAAATAGTTATTCGTTTATATAAACTAAACTCTAAATAATTTTAAAATTTCAGCACCCCAACTCGCCGCGTAGTGCCTAAACCAGTCTTTCTCAACCTTTTTTTGTTTGCGTCACCCCATTTCTGTTCTGCGTCACCCCGTTTACTGTTCCATTTCCTTCAAGTCATCTTTAAAGATATATTAGGCTTTATCTACAACATAAAGATCAAAATTTATGCATTCAAAGAAGCAGAGGCAAGTATTCTTCTGGTTTTATTTATTTTTGTAATCCAGAATATTATGCACTGTGAATTTATCAAATATTTGCGTCACCCTTCAATAACTCTCGCGTCACCCTGGGGTGTGATGTCACCCCGGTTGAGAAATGCTGGTCTAAACATTTAGGCACTTCATAGCATTTTGTGCAAAACCGACTAGAAAAGACGAATATCTTGAAAAAGTGCAACATGCGGCCGTTAAAAATTCGCAATTGTTTAAACAAATTTCAGAGTTTATGTATTTCCGGATGTGTTACGGAGCTGAAATTTTTTTAGAGGTAGAACTTGTAAAAAAACGAAATAGGGATTATGCAAATTTTGATATTTTAATTTGTTTGGCAGTTAAAAATTCTTAAAGTTTAAACAAATAGGTAAATGTTTAGACACTACGCGGCGAGTTAGGGAGCTGAAATTTTAAAATTATTTAGAGTTTAGTTTATAAAAACGAATAGTCATTTTAATTTACCCATGAAATCATTACTGCGGCCGTTAAAAATAATTTAAATTTAAACAATTAGATAAATGTGTTTCACTTATAATTGTGCTATGCATTTTAAATTTGGCAGAAATGTGTGGCATTATTAACCCAATGTGGAAAAAGTACAATATTTCTTAAAATTACAAAAATGAGCGATTGTTTTACTCCATTATTTTTCCATAAGGGAAAAACGAAAATCGGTCCCGTGGTGAAATCTTTTGAATTAATGAAATATTTCCCATGATGAAATATCTCTCCTGAAAAAATAATGTTTTTTCAAGGTGAGATTAAATGCTTGCAGTATGCAAGCACCTTCTACTAGTATGTTATATCTTCCTCCTCCTCTGTAAGGAACGTCTATATATAATGATATTAATTGCAATTGTAGGTCCATTTGGGTATTGTTTATGAACTGTGATTGAACATTATAGAGGAGAGAAGCAAAAACAGTTTTCTTAGATGAAGTGGAGCGCGGGTTTGTAATGTTTGAAAACCGCCGCGGTAACGTGACTAGTTTATACAAAATAGTTCATTATTAAAGGTAATTTCGAGCAGCGCATTACCCTGTCAATGAAAAATATTAATCTATGTAAAGCAATTTAATTTGAAATTATTTATTTAATGTTACATCCTTAGTATTAATAAATACTGCTCATTAATTAAAATTTATTTAATGAATTTTATTGTATTTCTAAATGCTGCATTTATTATTATTATTCCCGTCGTTAATTTCAAGTATTTTATGTAAATTTTTGTATATTGAAGTTTAAATATAAAAGAGAAAACCATATTTTACGGTTCAAATAATGATGCTGTTTAAGTAGTATTTGTATACAATTATAATTTAAACAGGAACTATGCAAGAAAAACTAGTTAACATGAATGTTTTGCTCTTCATAACAAGAAAAAGGTAATGCACGGCAAAAATTATGAGCTCATCGATAAAATGCGCGATTCTTATAGGTTACTAGGTACATTTTATCCTATAGTTATTGCCATAAATGTGCATGACTTTTACGAAACATGCAGGGCTTAAAATAGTAATTAGGATTCATCAGTGGTGGTAAAACTAAAAATTAATATTGTGTCATTGCATTGATAAAATAAGAAAATTTAGTAGTAATAACATCTCACGTTAGTAAATGCTTTCTCTGTGAATGCGACACGTTTTTGTGATTGAAGCTCTTTCGTATCACCTTCAATGGTTGATGAGTTCAATTTCCGTGTAAATTATATAACATGCTAACCGAAGAAAACCTAAAAGAGAATCGGAAATGAAAGTCTTAATTATCGCGAAGACCCAAAATTTACCACGTTAACCGTTGAGTGGATTGCTGGTTTATTTTTATTTTTTCCTACAGGCTCACATTCCTTTAGAGTTTGCAACGCCACAAGAAACGGGCGTGTCGCGGTTGAAGTCTGAACTAGCAAACAGTCGAAATCTACTTAGCATAGTTGCGAGTAGGGCGTTGACATTTGAAATTCAATTATTAAACTAAATACAAAACTTAGTTTGTGTATTAATTTGAGTTTATAACACAAAAAGTGTTGCACTTTAGTGTGGCTTAACTCAATCTGGATCAAAATTCTACTTAAAGTAGAATAAATCCACTAAAATGCCTATACTGGAATCTTGTTGGTGTCCGTGTATCTGGAATAATAATGTTAAAACTGGAACCAAGGCAATTGCTGGATATACTTTTGTAAGAATTTGCTTAATAATTGTGTTTTGTGATCATTAGTTTGTAAATTCATAAATTAATTAATTTATAAATTAATCAATTTCTACCCAACTTGTGTAACGGATTCAGTGTAATGGCTTTACTTGTTTATTACGTATATTCAGAGAGAAAAATTTTCATTTTTCGTTCGTGAAGTGTTTTTTACGATAAGTATAATTTTATTTTTCGAATGGCCATCCGAATTTACCAAGTATTTTATGTGATGATTTCGTAACATATAAAAAGTTATGATTACGTTGACCAGTTACGACAAACAACTGCCTGGAATAATGTGTTCCATTATGTAACTTTGCACGAAATGCTTATAGATTATTCATGTTTTACCGCTAAGCATACTATTTTACTTTTTAGGCTGCTAGTGCGGTAATCATAACCCACACAGCATTTGTAATGAGTGGTGGTGAATCCAGTCAGTTTTACCTTCCACTCTTCGAAACTGATGTTCGAGATAGTAAGTACATTCTTTCTTATGGTTTGGCTTTTATTATTTCAATTGCATTTTCCTATCTTATGTGTTTGTTCAAACGGTAATGCAAGAGAGTAGTTGTATTTTATTTCTAGTTATATGACGTGGCGATTGCCATAAATTATTTGATGGTATTTGCATAAAATTTCAAATATTACTTTTTAGCTACCCAAGCAGTTGGAGGGTTCTTCATCTTCTATTTCCTTCTTCTCATCGGATTCTCTTTACTACTTATATATGGAGTTAGCAAGGGTGTTAGAGGATACCTCATTCCATGGCTGCTTAGCTTTGGATTGCTCATTCTTTTTCAACTTGTATTTGGACTGTGGCTGATAGGAGGTTATTACATTTACGTAAGTATTGAAGTATTAAATTATTTGGAAATACGTATATCTGAGATTATTTCAATTAAATTCAGTTGTACAAACTACTGAGGGACATTTGAAATTACAACCATTGGTCAGCGTTTTCTTGAAAAAGTCATTATTCAGTACACTTTCTCTTGAACTCATCTCATGTAGTAGTAGCTTGCAATTCTATTATGCTTAATATAAATTTGAAATTAATTCAGTAAGATATAAAACCAAAATATCTGCTTGTTAGAGAAGAGCCATACAAATTTTTATTGCTATGGGAATTTGTCTGGAACGGAAATATTTTCACTAGAATGAAATTTTCTTTTTAACAATGTTCCCTATGTTAGGATTGTATTGTATATGTAGTATATGTCACTTATTATTATTGCTGTGAACCCAATAATGTTATCATTCATGTAAAGTTTTCAGTTTAATAGAATCAAATGTGATCACATTAACCAATTAGGGACAGAGCACCGATATATCTGTGCTAGGGTATCATCCTCTTCTGCCCTCTAGTGTGATGGCATGGTATTTGCTTCTTTTATCTTTTTTGCCAGCAGCTTACAGAGAGTTTGAAGTTCTGTTCTGCGCAGTTACACTTTTTTTTGTCAGCGATTTCCATTTTACTTTTTTTTGAACTTGGCCCTTTTTATATTTGACAATGGGGACCAAAAGAAAATGGTGAGGAACTCAATTAGGATTTACTTCTTCACAAGAGAAGTCAAGTGGTGGGGAAAAGCAGATGGAGCATTGAGATATGTTTCTCACTTAGAATTGTGTACAGAGAAGGGCACAATTAAAAATAATAATATGGGTTTGGGTGGAAATGTCGTGATGTTTCTTGCAAAGCCTCTCTTTGGGTCAGGTGCTACTATAATTTCCGATAGAGTTTTTTATGTCACTAAATCTATTTACCGAACTCTCCAAGAAAGGTCGGAGAGTCATAGGGACTACAAACACTAACCGCACAGATCATCTCAAAGAATTGGTAGCAAGCATAAACGGCTTGAAAGAAAGAAATGGGACTGCGAGTGGCTCACCTCCAACCCACTTATGTATCTTCTTTTTGTTAGTGGGCTATGACTCGCCTATATAACCAATGCAGTGTGTAAAAACAATGCAGAAGGATGGGTCGAAGGTGGAAGTATATTGGCCCAAGATTGTAAGGGTATACAACGAATTAATGGAAGGATTGGATAGAAACGATCAGCTATGTAGCTACTACAACTTGCATATTTCTTTTAAAAAAAGTGGCGGCATAGACTTATCTTTGACTTACTAACTAGAATGTTATTACATTCTTATATCTACTACAAACAAGCTACCAATAAGTCAGTTTTGTCTCTAAAAATTCTATTGTTATCAGAGACCTCATTGACGAGTACAGTAGCAGAAAGTGCAAGGACACTGGACAAATGTTTCTACTGTGCGTAACTGTAGAGTGTCATTATCCTGATCAAGTGGAAATAAATAAAATAATATAGTAATGCAAAAAGAATATGTGGTATGTAAGGGAAAAGGAATAATGAAGAGGACAATTTTTGTGTGTTCCATTCGCAGAAAAGGTTGTGCATTGACCCTTGCTTCAAAGAATACCACATGAATCTCCAGTAATGAATAAACCAGAAACCTAAGTTTTTAAATATTTACTGTGGACTCTTATTGTAATATAGGAAAAATTTAGCAAGGATCCGAGTTCAAGTTTTTTTCCAAAATTAATTTTCTCAAAAAGGTAAAAAATTAGCCATTTTCCACCATTTAATTCAGTCCCTAATCAGTTAAGCGGCTTCTCTTTACAAACAGGTATTATTCATCTGCATAATTAATTAAGCAGCATAGTGTGAATATTCCCCAAAATATGCATTTTACTTAATTCTTCATTTCTCTTGCTCCCAGGCTCAATATCTGTAATGTTAGTTGTTGTTACTACTGTTGTTTTGTTGTATATTTTATGTTGCAGCTATATATTTTAATATTAAGTTGTAAAAAGTCATTTTTGAAAATTGTCATTTTGCACAATGTGTAACAAAAAGTTTTGTTAAATTTATTGATTTATTTTCTATTTACATCTCATTTTATTATTTTTCAACACATTAACGTTTGGAGCTTTATATATATATATGTTATTATCTTTATCTACTTGATATGTGGCAATATACTGTATTTCGTGGCATATAAGACGCATCCCGGTTTTTTAGAAGATTTTTCAGGGAAAAAAGTATTTTGGTTCACCAAGGCATTTATGAAGGGCCAAGTCATGCATCATTTCCAGTTGTGATTAAGTCTGTATCCGGCAACATTTACAGAAAATATTCCGGCGTGATAACAGTTAAATATAACGTTTTAGATAAACTTCACTTGTAAATAAATAAGGATGATCTAAAACATAAATAATTGCTTCAAGATTTGTATAACTAAATGTGCCCTGCTTGAACTTGGCAGTTGTATTAACCTGTCAACTGGGTATGCCGTATATATTTGTCATGGCTCTTCTCACACGTGGTGGGTATGCCCAGTATATATTCATCATATGAATTTCTCGCCCAATCGCTATGGGTATGCTGAAATAGTTCGCCATGTGGCTTGTATATCACATAGCGGTATCCTCTTAGTTTACTTCCCCATCCATAGATGGGGTATACCTCCTCATGTCGAAAAAATATAAGGGTTTTATGGAAGGCCTGCATCTGTCATTGCCTATTATTGCCCCTGCGCAGGTGAAAGCGGGAATTTTAAATTTTTTCCTGCATACATGTTTACAGTTAGGTTTGCATTCCCTTTACCTCATGTGGTGTCCCGAAAGTTATAAAACTCCCCTCCAAGTTTAAGTTAACGTTATAATTTGAAAAACAGATGTTAAAAGAAAAGTAGAATCAGCCTTAGTACAGAAATCTAATTAGTGTAATGTTAAATATTGAGAGGCTCAGTTTTACTTGAAGCGTGTGCATCACAGTTATTACAAAGGGTGAATTTCATTTTACGTAGTAATATAGTGGTTGAGACTGATTTTTTGGAGGGTGCAATACGTTCTCCAGTGAATATACGTTTTCCATTTATTTAGAATGTTATAATTTTATTTTATTGAACAACAAATGTTTATTTCCAGGCAAAATTAAATTCCCAGATGACTGGTTAATTAAAGCTGTCGGAGTGTGCCGCACACATCTCACGTATAGATACCCTTTACCGATATTACTTACCTAAACTTAAGTGCAAGATGATATTTTAATATAATGGGATAAACAATAAATAAAATGCATATATATTAACGATATGTACTCTCATCTAGTCTTTTTCTTCTGCAATTCTTTTTGCCTCGTATAGGTACATAACGATTTTGATCGATACAACAATACCAAACTACCTCTGTTCTACTATCCATCACTTCCTCCTTTAGTTGGGGCCATTTAAGACCAACCTTACGAAGATTATGTTTCTCTTATCCCATCAGCTTCAGTTTTTCCTCGTTTTCTCCATTCATGGGTAACTTTTTTCTGTTGGAGTAGGACCGAAATGACGTGCTGCTACTCGGTTTCCACACACGTTTTTTGTGTATTGAATCACCTGAAGCTTATAACAAATAGCATAGGCATATCTTTTCACTTTTGTAGCCATTGAGATCTCAATACACATAACATTATTTATCCTAGATACGTATAAAATATTTATGATTTCTACACGAATTCTACTGTTTCGTGGCATTAATCGCGCTATTCAATGGACTCATTAGGAACTAAAACATCCCAAGCACGCTGAAATTGTAAACACAGTGAGTGGACAGTAATAAAGTGTAATAATGAAAATGCATCCTCGGAATTCACGTTGCATAAGGTATTACTGTATATATTAACAACATTTTCACTATTGATTATTAATAATGTATATTTTGTTTTTGCGATGAATGACTGCCAATTATTCCATTTTGGGGATGAGTGTGCTTGTTAGTGTCAGTATTGAGAACCGTGATAATCTTAACTGTGGCGTATAATGCGCAGGCTGATTTTGGAGGTAACTTTTCTGGAAAAAAGTGGGTCTTATATCCAGAGAAATACGGTAATATCTAAAAAAAAATTATCTGTGCAATAAAACCTTATTTGTAACAATTTAATGATATATCATACAATTTATTTTGTCATTTTTCATTCCATATACATAAATTGTAAACCTGAAAAATAATTTGCTACAATCAAAGAATCTTAACTTTTTTCTGGATATTTCACAATTTTGGGAGCACTCCCCGAAAATTAATGCTGCAGCTAAAGGGTTAAACTTTAGTGCCCAAGTGATTTTCTATATTAGATCAAAATAATCTTGTATATTATTAGCTCATAAGTAAATCCCAATTGCTATGCATTTTGGGACCTGCAATTTGCATCTGGCACACATCCTCGCTTAGATCGCATGCACAGGTATGCATTGCTTAGCGCAAGGGGTGTGTTCTGAAAGATCTATGCACTAATGGAATTTGCGTGAAACAAACAGTTTATGACATAGTTCTTAACCCAATTGATTTTTACTAGTCAGAAATTTTGTCATCATTATATACCATTGTAAAGCTATGTTTTTAAATTAAATATATACAGTAGAAGAGTGTTTTCCTGAAGATTCAAATAATGAAAACATCCAAACATGGAAAAAATATTATTCCAAGGAAATATTAAATTCTTGATAGTGTACCGATTTATTTTCCAGTTCTAATTAATCAAAGAATCGAAAATTATTTAAAACATATCTCTCTGTCTGGTTGTAATCTCTACGTTTATTCCTTCATTGTAAATCATCCATTTCTTTTCACTTACAAAATGCTTTTTGTGCATGAAAGATAAATAAATGAATTTATGTTCATTTCTTCATCCTGGATAATCCATTTTCATCCGTTTACTAAAAGTTGCATGCGCACGAAAGGAAATTAAACATTTTCCTAATTATAATAGATCTTATTAACTTCATTTACTGCAAAGATTGTTTTCATTGACAACAATTAAATAACCATGCAAGAAATTGCCGAAGTTCAAAGTGAAGTACGACTTCGTTTGATTTTAATGATAAATGGAAAGTTTGTTTTTTTGTTTCTAGTGAAGTGGTACCCCTCGATTGGGTTATGTAAACCATTTATATCCTTTTCTAATTGCCTTTGCTTTACTGAATGCTATGGAAATCCACTTGGTAGAAGCCGAGAATGTGCATGCATACGGAGGTATGGAAAGGAGCCAGTAGGCATTTGTGCTGGAAGTGAAAAATGCTTAAACATTCACTGCATTTAATTTGTTATTAATAATCTTTCCACTATTTGCTGTTGAATTTTATTTTGCAATAGATATGAAGCAAAATAACTAGTGCATCATAATTGAATTAATGACGTCTAAACTGAAGACTTTGGATGGCAATCAGCCTGTGCAAACGAAAACATGGTTAAAAAATCTGATGTGGCCACCACATGACTTTCTCCATACCTGTAATATTTCTAACAATTCCAAATAGGTTAAATGAAAATAAATATTTTAAGGAACTGTGAGAAAAATTTAAAGACTTTACAAAGAACAGAAATTAACTCATACTGTAGCCTTCTAATATTGGATATAGCCAGGAATCTCCAACAATTAAGAAAATAAAAAGGAGCATTACTAAGACGTAACTACATTAGTCGCTGGTAGGTGATGTGATGGTGGCAGCTAAAAAATTTACTTTTTAAGATAACTCTTAAATGCATTATATGGGAAAATGTTTGGAACGAAGGTTGTAGAAAATTAAATTTTCTACAACATTTATTCCTATACTTTTTTACATTCATCAAATATTAAAGCAAATATTTCAAAATAACGGATGTGACAAGAGTAAACACCCACTTCCGGTTTACCGATTTTTACCAAAAACTAATCTGTTCTTGTACCTTTAACAGAAATGTCAAATGAGAAATTTTGCATTCGCCTGATTAATAGTTTTTGAGTTAGAGCACACATACAGTCATCATCAAGGAAATGGTCAAAATGTGTTCAGAGGAAGTTAAAACGTATATATTTTCATTGAAATCTTGAATTCGATTTTTTTCATGAAAACAATACTTTCTCTACACTTCGTATATGGAGAAAGTAAAAATAAAAATCTGATGTGGCCACCACATGACTTGCTCCATATCTGTAATATTTCTAAAAATTCCAAATAGCTTACATAATAATATATATCTTAAGAAACTTTGAGAAAATTTTCGACTTTACAAAGAACAAAAATAAACTCAAACCATAGTCTTCTGATATTGGATATAGCCGCAAAGCTCCAATGATTAAGAAAAGAAAAAGGAGCGTTACTAAGACGTAACTAAGCATCAATTGTTAACAATAGTCGTTGGTAGGTGACGTGGTGGCTGCAGCTAAAAATATAAGATATCTCTTAAACAATGCATTATATGGAAAAATGTTTCAAACAAAGGTTGTAGAAAATCAAATATCCTACAATTTTTATTCCAATACATTTTTACATTTATCAAATATTAAAGCAAATATTTCAAAATAACGGATGTGACAAGAGTAAACAAACTTCCGGTTGACCGATGTTAACCAAAAACTAATCAATTCTTGTGACTTTCATAAAAATATTAAATATAAAATTTCACGTTGACCTGATTAATAGTTTTTGAGTTAGAGCACACACACACAGACATCATCGAGAAAATGGTCAGAACGTGTTCAGGGGACCTCAAAACGTGTATTTCTGTTGAAATCTTAAAGTCGAATTTTTTCATGAATATAATACTTTCCCCTATACTACCTGTATGGAGAAAGTAAAAAACAAGCTAATTTTATCCATGTTCATGGATAACACTACTTGTTTCATTTAGATTCAAAATAATATATCTTCTTAAGTCTTTTAAGTCATTTTCACTTGTTATAAAGATGTCATGGTGGCATGCATCTTTCCTGTACGTTTTCACTAGAAGTGTTTTGTATGTTACTGTACCTGTCCACTATCTACTAGCCATGATTATTCTCACTTTAGTCCCAAATTTGGCATTAAAAATTCTATCGAGTTGTCGCACACCTTACAAGGAAAAATTTTTCCCAGCAATTCAAAATTTGTCTCCTTTGATGTTAGTAATCTTTTTACTTCTGTTCCCGTGAAAGAAGCCATAGATTTGGCTGTACATATGCTTTCCAAAGCAGGTGTCAATCAAAGTTTGATAACTGACTTTTCTAACTTACTTGAAGCATATTCTGAACAAAACTATTTCCTTTTTGACAATAGTTTTTATAAACAAACGGATGATCTCGTGATGGGGTCCCCTCTTTCCCCTCTCCTTTCCGACATCTTCCTCAACAGTTTAGAAGTTAACCTTTTTAATTCTGGCCATCCTTTATTAACTTATTCCGAATTTTGAGGTAGGTATGTGGATGACATTTTGTGTGTCTGGAGTGGTACGGATGACCAACTTTCTGAATTTTTAACCCTTTTAAATTCCCTCCATCCTTCCATTTCTTTTACGGTCGAATCTGAAACAAATGGTTTGCTTAACTTTTTAGATAGATCTCACTTTGTCTCGGCTGAACAACACCTACCTTTGTGATTTTACGTAAACCCACTTACACAGATCAGGTTATTTCTAATCACTCTTCCCATCATTTTTCTCACAAACACGCTTCTTTTCATTCTATGCTTCACCGCCTTCTTAGTATACCCCTTTCTAAACCCAATTTCCTTATAGAACTTAACACCATTAAACAGATCGCTATCAATAATGGCTACCAAATTGGTTTAATTGATAAAATTATCTCCAAAAAACGTTTTCTTATTGCCTACAAAAAAATCGTTTCTTTTCCGCCTAATCTCAACCCCAAACCTCTTAGTTGGTGCAGACTCCCATTTTTAGGAAACATTTCTTATAAATTGTCCAATCTTTTTCCTAAACTCAAACTTAAACCTGCTTTCTACTCCCCAATTACTTTTTCCAAATTATTCCTTAATGCTAAAAACCCGATAGAGTTGTCATTAAGAAGTGGTGTTTATAAACTTGCTTGTGATGATTGCGGAGTGGTCTACATCGGCCAAACGGGGAGGAGTTTTGACAAGAGGATTAAGGAACATAAGCGATACTTCTGTTTAGATAATTTGAATTCTCAATTTGCGAAACATCTGTTAAACCTCAATCATCATAGTTCCGTCAACCCTAAATTCCTCCATTTTGAAAGTAAAGGTCGCAAATTAGATGCTCTCAAACAGCTGGAGATAATTATTTGTGAAGAATCGCCCCTCTTAAATGAATACCTTTTCCAAAATCATTCTCCTCTATTTAGCTTACCAAATATTTTTTATCAACATTGCTGTCTTTGGCCCTTTTACCAAGTTTTTGTAACATTTTGCTACTATGTTGCTTTCGTCTTCCTTTCCCACCCCTTTTTTTCCCAACTACTCATTCAATTACCTTCCATTCGTTTTCTTTGTAACCCCTCCTGTCTCCCTCTCCCCCCCCTCATTTTACCCTATATATATGGAAAGATTTATATTTCATCACCTGATGATGCTACGATCGTAGTGAAACTGGTCGTGCTTAAATTAAAATTTGTGGAAATACAAAGTTCTTTCTTTTTTCAATATGAGTAAATTCCACTGAGTTGAGCCTGACCTCATTACTGATTTAAAATAAACTATGTATAGATAACCATTTGCTCAGAATCTTAATTTTAAAACTTTTACAGCACCCCCTGCCGGTTACTGATTTTTCATAAAACATTATTCTGCAGTGTTATTGTTTGCATTAAAGGTCACAAATATAGTGAAAATTTTAAACTTTCTATCTAAAACCATTGCTCTGAATCTTAATTTGAAAATTTTGAAGGCAATCCCTACCACCCACCGATTTCTCCAAAAAACCTCTTGGCAGTGTAATAAATGGCATAGTTCACATGTACTCGGCAAATTTCAGTATTCCATCTCTTACCGTTTACTTGCTATTTCAATTTAGTTTATTGCACAGACAGACCGATAACATAAGCATGTTTATAAAATAAAATGTGCTAAAAAGAATCTTTGTTCTCTTAGGCATATGATTTTAATCATGACTGATTAAGTAGGCTACAATATGTTTTCAATATTACCTCAAATTTTTTGTATATTCAGTGGAACTTCCATAACTCGAACATCTATAACTCGAATTTTCCATAACTCGAAGTGAATTAATTATACTGGGCAAAATATAAATAAGAAAAATGTATTTCCTTAAGTTGAATTTTCTATAACTCGAATATTTTTTTTTCCTTTAAGTTTGACTTATGGAAGTTCCACTGTATTTAATGTTTTTTAAATATTAATTTTTTAATTTACTAAAATATACAATTTTGTGGCTTTTTTTATTCATTACATCATAAGTTTAGTAGAACAGTTAGCATATTTTATTTTTTCATACATATAAAATTTAACATACAGAATGGCATTTAAAAAACGAACAACAAAATGAAAATACACACACAAGGTATGTATAGATATGTATGATTTGATACATCAGAAGCTATTTAATTATAGCTATTTATTAATGAAAACAAATGACGAATGGAAAACACAAAGTAAGGATACATAATGTTAAACTACTCTCCTTTTAAAACATTGGCCTCTCAAATGCGGCCAAAATTGTTCTATCATGGTAGTTAATTTTCTTATTCTCCTGAAATCAAACCTATGATCTTACAATAGATGATGACTTACCAAAAAAGTGCAAGAATTAGTTTCCATGGTACTGCGAAAAAATCATCAAAATCTGACTTACTGTTTTCGAATTATTCAGCATGTCACACAAAGGGATAAATTATGGTTCCAGGAGCATTTATTTTCTCCATTTGATTAACAAGGGTATGAGTGTAGCATATTGATCATTAGCATTTTTAAATTTCTTAAAAGCATGGTATAAACTCAGGATTTGGACAGTTCTTTGCTTGAAAGAACGAAGTTTATTATTTGAAGAGAGAATTATAATACATATCAAATTAATGTAAAAATGTTTATAAAACCAGGAAATACATGATTTTTTTTTCAAGTATTTGAAATGGAAATGTTTGTTGCAGAATCCAGGAGAACATTTGTGCATGATGTACTCAACATCATATTTCAGTAGTTCAATTTAAATTAAACCATTTCCTTCGAATGAACAAAAGAAAATCGTATGCAAAATTGTGTACGAGGTAAGCTGTACAAGTGTGGAAAGAAATGCAATCGCTTTGCTATGCTGGATTTTCATTTGCTATTAGGTGTTTGAAGGCAATTGAAAGTATTTTTTTACTTTATAATGCTAGGTTTTACATTTGTGGTTACGTTTTCTTTTATTTTCTGTTAAACTGCATTATTTATGATAAAAAAGTGAAGTTTTTAGGTTGACTGGGAACCACTCTCTCATAATAACATGGCGTCTTATGGGAAAATAGGACTTGCACTTCGCGAATTTTCATTTTGCATCAGTTTTCTGGAACCAGTTATTCGCGAAGTTCAAAAAGGTGTTATATTTTAAAAACTTCTAAATTCGACGAAAATGAATTGTCATCAGTAAGTGTCGATTTTTCACCACTACAATATCTATGCTGTTATGCATAATGATTTTTAAATTTGGTTTACCATGCTCTAACTTAGGCACTATATTTTATCACCAACCAACCAAAACGGAAGAGAGTCAGTATTTGTCATACCAGATGGCCACACAGCATTCGTAATTTACTACACTTTGCTTTCTAATGTCGTTTATGTCACAGTCTGAATCTTATAAATATTTTAGACTGTGTGTATGTATGTTCTTTATACGTTTTTACACCATTGAAGCTATCGAATTCAATAGTTTCATCGACCATCCTATGGACCAAAGGAAGAACTTGGTCTTGGTTTGCAGACCGTGCAAGAAAAATCCATGCCGTGGCGTGCCTTATAGGATGAATAGCCAATGCCAAGATAAAGAGTACAAATGGATTCATGCCTAAATATAGTCTATGAATACTTTTAAAGTGAGTCAAATGATTTTTAAGAAATATTAGAACATTGTTATCTTTTACCATTAACACTGAAAGATTTCTCGCAACATAAGTCGATACATCAACTTACATTTCTTTGGTAACCAAGATGTTGTTTATTATTTATGTTTTGGCTAATAGTATTGACATAATCCACATAATTTTATTGCTGCTTTAAAGGCTTTGGTGCATCTATCCATGTGAATATTAAGTAAGACGTTAATGCATAATTATATTAATGATAAAACTTTACAATACAATACATAAAATAGTAAATGTTAATGTCAACATCACTTGCGTAATTAAGGAATGGAGAACGTTTGGTAAACTTGGGGTACTCAACAGAAAAAGTAAGTAAATTTCAGAATTTATTGTATTAGTTTTATTGTAATATCAATAACATCAAAAGTGATATATCAATAAAAACAATAAAAACGTTTGCTAGTTAAAAGAAAACTCTTTCCCGGGCAAAGCCGAGTGTTTTAACTAGTAACACATAATGAACTGCTATGGAGTCCAAGGGTAAGGAAAGAAAAGCCAATTTTTGTAATTTTGGCATGCGAACAGGAAAATGTTTGCCATCCCTGATTTAGGATGTGGAAATAGCATGGGCTTAAGTTTGAGTGATTATCATTTGCTGTATACTTGTTCACATGAAGTGTTGCATAGTATTTATGTATGTTGAAACATTATATTTGTCACATAAGCACACTATGATCATTGTGATTATGGCAACTTTTTGTGAATGATAAGCCTTAGCTCAAGAACATCAAATTGTAGAATAGAATAGAATTGTAGAACAGTTGTATGTGTCATTTTATTTTAAGTATCACATATGTCTTTATTTTTGTTACAGATCCAATCTGTGTTGGTAGCCTTGATAGATTGGCTGTGGATGTCATATAATGTAAGTAGTTTAAAAGATAAAAGCTTAGGTTTCTCCAAGGAACTGAGTGTGTAGCATTTTCTTTTTGTTGGCCATTAATATAAACAAATATAGCAATATTTTTTTATTTCATTACTTCTATTTTTTTAATGCATCCAGTTAATTACAATCACTTATTTTTGTCTTTTGTAAAATTATTTTACTTAAAAAAATCATATTTATGAAGTCAAAGATGTCTAAATTTGTGTTATTAGATTATTTTATTTTTACTGGTCATCTTTAAAATTAATTTGGAAACTACTTATTATATGTAAACTTTCTCTATAGAAATTGATGATAGATAAATCTAGCATTCATTTTAAATTTTCCAAGGAACTCAGTTTTGATTAAAATCTATGTATACGAGATCTAAATTACAAAATTAATCAATACATTGATATTTGATTCCAGATCTACTGCTGGTTGGTCGTATATTCGGAATACCAGTACTTGGATGAGATGCAGTCTCCCAACATTGAGCTATTATATCCCTAAAGTCTAATGACTTCCAAAGTAGCAAGCTATCCTACCCATCAAGGAGGAGGTAGCTCATATGTGTTCACATCTTGAATCATTCCACATCTGTACATAAATTGAATGCAATGTCCATTAGAATGATGCTATACACTTTATACTTTTAATGACTGAAGATAATAAGGCTTTTTATAAGAATTTTATGGGTGTTTGATAAAGAGTGGAAGCGCAACAAGATATTATTTTTAAGATATTTTTAAGTGCTAAATGTAGATATCATTGACAGAAAATGCCACTCATATTTCTGTCAATGCTTCCTGGGTTATACCTGGGAACAAGTAGTTATTTTTTTATTGTAAGAATGCTGATTCTTATTACTCAGGCAACTGAAAATGATAGTGTGAATGTATTGCAATGTATTACAAGCTTTGCAAAAGGAGAGCTAATGCTTTGTCCTAATGCAATAATTGCGTTTAAGGACAATCAAACATTCAGGGTTATTCCGTCCCCTACTCGTTCTGATAGAAGTATTTTTGTAATGAACTTTAATAGAAGACTGCTTTCTTTACTCAGCTCATCTTACTTTTCATCTACTTTTATTATTGTTTAACTATTGAAGCATTTTATTAAAGTATTACTAGAAGCAGCTTTTTGTAAGATACATCTACACATCTTTACATATCCATTTTATAAACCAAAGTACTTTCAATTTATATTAACTGTGTCCAATTCTTTTAATAAATTTATCAATTGCTTGATTCCTAAATCTATTGGTTTCATTTTGTGTGTTTGATGTCATGTTAGTGAATGGTGATTTCTTTATTATGAAGTCTTATGTATAGCAGTCTTGTTATATATTTAGCTGAAAATGTTTAAATTATAAGCTGCATATGTAAAATATAATATTATCTCTTTTTTTGCATTCAGTTCATATTCACCTAAATTGGAAGTAAACTATAGCAATCATTCCACGTGTATATTCAGATGTTACCATGAAAAAATGTAGAATTTTAGTTTGGTGTATTGTAGTAATTTTTTAAACCGATAAATAAGGTGATTTCATCTGCTTACTTTCGAGTAAGCAGATGTCTTTAGACTTTCATTAGTTTTGTTATGCAGACACATCATTGAGGATAAAGTCTCCTGCCACTTAGCACTAACTTATCATTCACACTTAAAAAGCTCAATGTTCATATTTTGTAAGAATGTGTGAAATAATGCATTTTATTTTTTTTAATTTGTATGGTTAAATTATGTATTCATAAGTCTCCATATGACTGGGCTTTCAGATGTTTCTATGCATCTTAATCTCAAGCATTTAAATGAAATGTAATTTTGTTCATTTCCCACTAGATCAGTTGACTTGCACTCCATTTGCAAGTAAATTATTTACTATCAAACATACTTATCATCTAGCTCTGTCATATTAACTAATGCAGATCTTCAATTTGCATTTAGTGACAAATGTAAATTAATTGTTGGGTCATGTTTTTGCACAGTTCATGTTCTTTCTTATGTACATTGTATGGAATATTTCCTATTTTGTAATATTGAAATTATATCTATAGCTGAATTCCATGCATTCTTAAAGAGTGCTTCTGTTTATGTAATTTTTTGTAATACATTCCTAACAGTTTCTCTAAGGCACTGAACAGGTGTGATATTTTGAGTGTAGTTGCATGTCTTTGCTTAAGTTATAATTGCAGAATAATTGTTTTTTTAGAATTTTTCATTCAGATGAAAAATTATTTCAATTCCTTTTGTGTTATTACACACCAAAGAATAAATCAATCTCAGTGTAATATCCGTCCATTTTTTCCGTCCAATATGAATGGAATTTGAGGATGTAAATGCTTGCTTACATCACTTATATCTTTATATTGTATTTTTAAAACATCTGCTATGTTATTGTAAAAGTTGTTATCTTTGTACTTTCTGTTTTATGCTAATGGTCAGTTGAAGCTGTTGTTTTTGTACATTCCCTGAACTGTTCAAAAAAAGCTTATACTTTTATATTTGCAAAAAAATTAATGAACAATGTACTGTTTTAAAAATAAATGATTTGATTTTAAATATAGTTTATTATCTAATCAGTTATGATGACAAACTTAGATACTGAAGGCATTATATAATACTGCTGTTCCCAACCTTTTTCACTTCGCGAATCCCTTGAGCCAGCTTATTTCTCATAGTCCTTGGATTAACCATTTATCTTCGCCAACCCCTTGAGTTTTGGCGGTGATCCCCTTATAATGGCGAGTAAATTTTGTAAAAAATCTTTTTGAATGCGTTTAATTTATGAAAAATAAAAAATTTATATAGCGCAGTATGAAAACATTTACAATAAAATCAGAATCTCTGATATCCTGTAAAATTCAATTATAATTCTTGAAGCATAAGAAAATTTTGAAAATAAAACCATACAACTAATTTGAAAGAAATTAAAATATTGGTAAGAGTTGTAGAACCAAGAGAGTGAAAAAGACGCCATTACGAAATTTTTCTCGCGAAATCCTCAGATTTATTTCGCGACCCCTTAGGGCGCGGGTCGGCAACCTTTTCACCTATGAGGGCGCAATTTATATTACTGAGGACGTGAAGGGCGCATAAGCAAGATCAGTTGATATCTCTCTGTACCAGTGGTCTGCAACCTCTTTATCTATGAGGGCGCAACTTTAATTGTAGGGGGCGTGATGGCCCAACTGATGGCTTAAACTAATTTCATTCTAACCCCCCCTTGAATATGCACCCCTTCATAAATATACCTTAATTTATACCACACCTATAATTACCATATGTATTTATTTTGTATTTCTTTTCTTCAAAGATAATTTTTGAAAAGCTATTGAGTTATTCATTACAGTTTGCTCCTAAAAACCTATTTGCCTTTCCCAGTTCAAGAATCACTTATGTAAAGAGCCCCAATGAATGTTTTAGCACAAATCCTGTCAACATTGGTACTGACCCTGAATGTAACTCAGTTTTATATATTAATGTTTGATAAAACCAAAAGTAAGCTGGCACAATTGATATAATTAGTATTTTTTTAATATGAAACAAAAAATCACAAGCATTGTAAGTGGGATAATTTATAGGAAGGCAATGAACATAATACTGCAGTGCTACATATTCCATGATGAGCAGTATAAATATTTTGTATAGTTACAAATTAAAACAATAATATTGATTGGATTTTTCTTAACATAGAACTACGTGATTTCTTTAACTTGATGAATAAAACAAATACCTTATTAATGCTTCACCTTTATTTTAAAGTGCATTATTAGAACTAGCCCAATTCTTAATTTTATTTATGGTACTCCACATAAATTAAAATCATGAATTCCAAAGTCACATTTTATACATGAATATTCAAATGCCTCTTGAAAGTTTGTTATCCCTATATTATGCTAAGGTACAATTGCTTCTATGTTCTGAAGTAATTCTAGACCAGTGGTGCGCAACCTGTGGCCCTCGACCCTTCCCTAAGTGGCCGACAGAGCCTTGAGAAAATTCTTAGTTCCTGGAGGGGCTCACCCAGAGGGGGATACTCATGAGCTTCAACACACTAAAATCTCTAAATTCTCTCCCTTAGTAACCCTATACTGTGGAATTTGTATGAACCAAATGGGTACTTACTCAAGGGTTGAACCCCACCCAAAGGCAATCCTGGCGGGCACCTGTTTCTTTGTAAATAGTATAGAACAGACTAAAAAAACTGAGATTTCTCTTTACAAACTCATGCTTTCATTATTGAAGGCCAAAGGCATAAGGCGTGGCAGGAAAGAGAAAAAGGACAGTAGAGAAAGGTAAATTTTCCTTGGGTTGAATGCAATCCATACAGGAAGTAAAGACAAAGATGTGTAACTATAGGTCTCTGCTGCTGGTATACTAAATTAACCAAAGAAGGATGGGATCAACTGAAGTGCACATATGGAAAAGTGACGACATGCATAGTCCTATACAATAAATGTGATGAAATACAACAAAGGGAGAAGTTAGGACGGTACGATATGATGTAAGCTAGGGCACTGGAATTAGAAGGTAAGAAGTGAAATGGAATTCGTGGTAAAGGAATTATGAATACGGATGGGAAGATAGTCTCAGAAACAAAGGATGTTGCACAGGTATGGGAAGAATACATTAAGGAACTATACAGCAAGCAGGCAGGATCGGCAAAAATAGAACTGGAAGATGAGGAAAATATTGAAGAAGACAACTTCGGACCAAGTATTATGGAGAGTGAAGTAGAAAAAGCGAAAGTGGAACTAAAGAATGGGAAAGCCACAGGCAGCGATGGAATACCGGCTGAGGTACTTAAAGTCATGGGATCAAAAGGACTAAAAGTGATCACGAAATTAATTAATAAGATTTACGACACAGGAGAGTGGCCTTGGGATTTCCTAGAAGTAACAATGATCCCTGTAAAGAAGAAGCCAAAGGCAATGCAGTGTAAAGACTACAGAATGATAAGTCTTCTGTCACACACTTCAAATATCATCACGAGGATTTTTAATAAAAGGCTGGAGAAAAAGGCAGAAGAAATGCTAGGGGAAGATCAATTTGGTTTCAGAAAAGGACGAGGAACTAGAGATGCTATAGGGGTAGTTAGAATCTTATCAGAAAGGGCAATAGAGTACAGTTAAGATATTTGCGTATGTTTCGTAGACTGGCAGAAGGCCTTTAATAGAGTAAATTGGGGAATAATGATGAAGATATTAAAGGATATAGGTTTAGACTGGAAAGACAGGAGACTGATCAGGAATCTATACGTGAATCAAGGTGTAAAGGTCAGGTTGGAGAATGCAGACACCTGCAGAGTAAATATCGGTAGAGGAGTAAGACAGGGCTGCTGCCTAACGCCGATTCTATTCAATATATATGGAGAAAGTGTAATGCAAGAAGCATTAGAAGGCACAGGAGATTTCAAATTTGGAGGAAGGATTATAAGAACAGTAAAATATGAGGATGAACAAGTACTTCTAGCAAGAAAGGAAGAGGAACTCCAGAAAATGATTAATAGACTAGTAATAAATAACAGGTAGAAAATATGGTATGGAAATATATACAGAAAAATCCAAGGTCATTCGAATATCAGGCAAAAAAGAGAATCTGAACATAAGTATTGGAGGAAAGCCTTCAGAACAAGTTTCAGACTATAAATACCTTAGAAGCATCATAACAAGAGAAGCAAAATGTACGGATGAGATCAGGACTAGAATAGGAAATGCAAAAGTGGCTTTCAGAAGAAAGAAACGCCTACTTACAGGGAATTTAAGTGAAGATATCAGCAAGAAGTTCATAAAATTCTATGTATGGAGTATAGCTTTGTACGGGGCAGAAACATGGATGCTAAGGAAAAATGACATCAAATACTTGGAAATCTTTTAAATGTGGACTTGGAGGAGAATGCTGAATATAAAATGGACAAATAGGATGAAAAACAATGAAGTGCTATAAAGAGTAGGAGAGAAGCGAATATTAAACAGACTATTAGAAAGAGGACTGCAAACTGGGTTGGACAATCCCTGAGGAGAGAGAGAGTATGATTAAAAAGACGTGTTAGAAGGAAAACTAGATGGAAAAAGGGAAAGAGTTAGGAGAAGGTTTCAGCTGATAGACGATTTGAAAGGCAAAGAGATTTATCAAGATATGAAGACCACAGCGGAGAACAGGAGTATATGGAGAACCAGGTTTAACCATTAATAATCACGGACCTGTCTACAGACAGACTACCTATGATGATGATGATACACGAGGGTCAATGATAGGCAGTAAAGGGATTCGAAACTATTTTTTTATTTCCATAGGTCAGTTTGCTTGAAGCTGTTCTCCTGTTTAGTGGCAAAATCTGAGTGTTGCATTAATGTGCATTTAATTTGTGATCTAGTGTTGATATTTTGTGTAACGTTATAATTTAAATGTTGGTATTACTTATAACTGAATCAATTTTGTCATTATTTTACTGAACGTAGTGTTTTAAACCCTCAAAATGGGTTTGTGCAAATTGCTTAAAAGGAAAGCTGAGTGTGTTCGTAACCATGAGTTTAATAGTGAGTGAAAAGAATTTCTTTTTACTTTGGGATTGGATGGTAAACCTGGTTAGCCTGGTGTGTTGTAGTACAATTAAAAATCTAAAAAAATATGATCTGAAGAGGCATTATGAGACTAAACATTAAGATCAGACTGAAGGGCATAGGATAAAATTTGGCACGAAATTATGCAGTGAATATGTATGCGATAAGATTTCATGTAATTCATGCAATTTCGTTTTAAGAAGTGCATTGATGTATGCGTATCTATGCTTGTGGCATCGTACAAAATTGCTTTTCTGCTTGCTAAAAAAAGAAGCCATTTTCAGCTGGTGAAGAGTTAATAAAAGACAGTCTTGAAATTGTCCCTGCATGACTTGGTCATTCAACAATTGAAAAAAAGTAAGGGATATCTTCTTGCTATCAAGACAAATCATAAAATGGCGAGTGGAAGTAATCGTGAACGATATTGTTAAGCAAATTACAAACCTTGCTTTGGAGTGCAAATACTTTTCAATCGCAATGGACGAATCTATGGGCATTTGCAACATTGCACAGCTTTGCATTTTAATAAGGGCAGTAAGCGAAGATTTTGACGTAATTGAGGAGCTTCTTAGTCTCGAATCACTCCATGGGACAACAAAAGGTACCGATTTGTTTGAAAAATTAAAATCATCCTTAGAAATAAAAACCTTGATTACAATAAGATGGAAAGTTTTTGTACTGATGGCGCACCAGCAATGATAGGGAAAAAGATTGGCTTTACTTGAAAAACTTTTGAATCGATCTTTGTTATCATATTATATTATACACCAAGAAGCCTTGTGTGGAAAAAGTTAAAAAATGAATGACGTTATGGTTACTGTGATTAAGTGTGTCAATAAAATTAGAGCAAAAAGACTATCACCGCCAGTTCAAAGAATACTGCGAAATGTTGGAAGAAGAGTCCGGCGATGTTATTCTGCATGCCGAGATGTGTTGGCTTTCCAATGGGAAAGTGTTGAATCACTTTTGGCTTCTGAAAGATACCATCCTACAATTTTTGGAAGAAAAGGATGTGCTCTATGAGGAAAGAATTAATTTGATAGATAACAAGTGGCTAAGTGACCTAGCATTTTTAGCAGATATTACGGGTCATCTTAATACTTTAAATGTAGAACTGCAAGGTAAATATAAATTGTTTTCACACCTTTTTAATGATATAATGTCGTTTAAGATGAAACTTAATATGCTGACATCGCATCTAACACAGAAAAGACTGGATCACTTTGAATACCTAAAAATGCAGAGTGACGTATTCAAATTTAGCTATGATAAATATATTGAAAAAATTGATGGAGGCCTTTGAATCTAGTTTCTGCAAATTCGGAGGAGAGGAAAGTAACATTTCACTTTTTACGAATCCGTTCCTATTATCAGATGAAAGGATTAATGACATGGATTCTAAAATTCAAACAGAAATTATGGACTTAAAATTCAATTCCACACTGAAAACCAAATTTGATCAACTTGCTGCAGTACCAAATGGGAAATGAATGATTCAATTTTGGCGAATCCTGCCTCGAGAAAGTTTTCCAAATTTGAGAAACTTGGCACAGAAATATATGTCGGTTTGCAAGTACGTACACCTGCGAACGAGCGTTTTCGGCGATGAAAGTGATAAAAAACAAGCAGAGGTCACAATTAAAGAATTGAAATCTCCAGAATCTCCTTCTTGCAACAACTACATTGACACCGGACATCAACAGTCTAGCTGCAAATAAACAGCGCCAAAATTGAGTTCTAAAAAGGTGAGAGTTTTTAAAATCTAAACTTAAAATTTTATCTAGCCTTCCCCCAGCAGAAAATCCTAGGTATGTGCCTGCTATCCTTGTTTGTTTATACATAAGTTTTCAGCATAAATTTCATTACATTCGGAACTGTTAAAATTTTACGTTTGAAGTTAAAATTATTAGAGTGAATGGACTTCAGATAAAAAGTCGTAAAAATGTAGAAAGAGAAACAGGAGGCCGGAGAGTATTTTTCCAAATCCAAGGCAGAAATTCTATCGAGAATAGACAAATGGATTAGTATTACATATTAAAGAAGCCAAATAGTTAATCGTAGTCTAACACAAATATTAATAAAATAAATACAATTCGATTTGTAAATATATTAATATTGTTTTAAAAACTTTTTGCCAAATCACCCGTGTTTGAGTGGCCCGCGGTTAATAAAGGTTGCGCACCAATGTGCTCGACTATCCGGATGTTTTTTCATTGCAGAAACAAGCTGTCAAAGACTTATGTCGAGTATCATACGGAACACATGGTAAACCTTTGTTTACATCTCTTGATATTTTAACCTTACCCTCCATTTACATTTTAAGTTGTGCTTAAGTTGTCAAATCAAACCTTCAGCTGTTCCTCTCCAATGCTGTATATCATAACCATTACACTTGAACTAGATTGACATTCATATTAAGGAATACTCCAATGTACACTTAAAATGTTCCTTATTATGCTTTTCTTATCTTCAATAAATTACCAAATGATATCAAATCCATTTCTTTCTCTAAAGTATATAAAAATAAGTTCAAGAAGTTTCCGTTAAGAAATTGTTACTATAGTTTAAATAAATTTGATTCATAATCTGTAATTGTATAATTATTTATATTATTGTATTTTTTATCACTTCTGTAACTGAATGCCCTATTACCCCCTTATTAATGCTTCACCTTGTAATTTTATTTATGTGTGCCTATGTTTATGACGTCCTATCTCTGCATACCTTGACCAATAAACATGAAATATCATTTCAAACTCAGATGGATTAAGTAAATGTGTAAACATGTAAAACCCTTTGTCTTAAAATAATTGCGATAATCCATCCTTACCCAACTAATAATTTATATTCATATCTCACAAATTCATTGCCATTGCAAATTTATAATGTTCATTAATTGATGCAGTTCGTCATTATTGATTACAAAAATACTTTCCAAGAACCAACTCTTTCTCTATGACTAGAATGTTTTGTGACATGTTTCGACAAGCGTGAAATTTTCAGCAAGAAGATTAGACCTTCATTTAACGTTTATCCATAGGCCTTGCGTGTTTACATTAAACTAAGTTCAGTGGCATTTATTATCAAAACTACTATCAAGAACTGAAGCTAACGAGCATTTCCTTGATCAGTTGTGTAATATAGACATGCCAGAATAAAATCTATATATTTTGATTTTTATAACAAGAAGCTTAAAATTAATTATTATTAAGGTCATGATAAGGTATTACAAACTCCAAATGTTTTGACTTATCTTTAGTAAGTTTTATTTAATCTTAAGGCGCGGTATAATTACAAACATAAATGATCATGCTTATATTTATTTTGGCCTTCGACATGAAGAGATATGGGATATTCTGGTATTTCGAACACAATAGCGCACACGTTTCTGTAAGTAATGTCACATTGACCTGAATTAACATAAGCAATATTAAATATAACATCTACATACAGACTCAAAGGAAATAAATTATAATTACAATAAAGATATCTTCATTCATAAATCCGCGGTTTCTGAGAATTTCATAGCAGTGAGATAGTTTTTTTCTCCATCACTTCTGTCGCTTGCCTGCATAATGTTTTATTTTCAATTATCCATTACTTCCAAGTAAATTCAACAGGTTTCAATAGAGCGACTAAGCATTTTGAAGCCTCTTTCGATAATATAGCTAAATAAAATGTCCATATATTGCATTGAACGAAAAATGTACATTTCTCTTATATTATTTTGACATAATAGTTCTTCTACATCAAAAACAGTCCAAGTACCAATTCTAAAGAAAACTACAACTAGATGATAAATTCGACAAACTCTATCGTAAACATACCAACCACCAACTCTTTCCACAAGTATTCAAATAACGATTTTCATTCTTTCTTTTCTTTCCTGTATAAATATATAGGTGGCTCTCCAAGCGCGCAGACGACAGCATGGGGCGGGCGGGAATCGGTGTTTGACGGTGACGCAGTAGCACTTGTAGCTGTTCGATGGTGAGCATGGTAGGCGGAGCTTAGGAACACGTCGAAATGGTCCATGTGAAGATTCTTTTCTTTCCTATGTTGTGATACAAATTTGGTGTTTCGAAACGAGTCATTTGTGCGGATGGGCTTATCAGTGAAAGTGCACTAACAATAGAACATCGCAAGGACCTCAGAATTTGATTTTTGCTGAGGTTTGTTTGGTGACGAACTCTAACCTGACCTTCTGCTGCGGCTGGCTGTTTCTTTCGTGTGCTGGTGAGTGTTTAAAATTGCTAGCCGTGTATGATACTCTTTGAACTTTCCCCTTTTACTCTTTGTATTCCTATTTCGTAGATTACGTTTATCTCTTACTGTGTCAACCAAAATCCCTCCCGTAATGAATGTGGGCGTCACACAGCATCCTATTTATTAGTAGATTTTGTTTTTTTGTTCTTGTATCATGCTGTGTGCATATCTTCAGCGAATAACTTTCTATAGTTTACTGTTAATTAAACAGTGCCATGTGTTTGTTGTTTTGAATCTCTCGGAGTTCACCGGCCCTCCCACTCAGGTCGCGGGCGGCAAGTTCAAGCCCATAACTTTTGTCGAACCTCATGCTGTTTCTTTTGGTTCAGTTACATTATTCTTGCATAATTTTCTTTAGAAGGTGTTGTTTCTGCTTTGTTAGTATAGAGGTTTTATATGAAATTATCTATAAATTTGAATCACATTTAATGATTATTTTTATTATACGTATGCGGAATCATTATGAATATCCCTCATAATTTGTTGCACACGATAGTATTATTTATTACAGAAGTTATGTATCCATTAAAATTCTCAAATATCTACGTCGTGACGCAGGATGTGGTAAAGCGGAATCTAATTTATTTATCGAATTTGAACGTGATGAAATATTTTTCATCTACTCTTGTCAGTTTTTAGCCAAAAAATAAAAGGTCATATCTTATTCCGCATACTACCTTTCTTTAAAATCCTATTGTACTGTGGTTTCATCTGCAAAATTAATTATTGCGATAACGTGTGTGGTGTACGGTGGTTATTCAATCCTTCTCTAAATGAAGTTGCAACAATGAACTGACTGTTTAAGTTAAGGAATTTTTATGCGAAATTCACATAGGAAGAATATTATCTTGATTTTTAATAGAAGTTTTTATCTCTTCAACGGCATAAAGTAGCGAAGAGAGTAATTAGGGGATAGATTAGGGTTGTCACCTTTCCCGGAATTCCGGGAGTCTCCCGGAATTAACCTACCTTAGATGCATGTCACCCGGAATCGGGTAGAACTTGTCCGGGAGCCCAAAATCTTCGTAAATAAGTCATTTTCCGCTATATTAACATTTTTACCTTATATTAAGTGGAGATTTTGGTAGAATCATTTCCTTTGTTTCAAATAAAGCGATAGTTAATATATAAATATAATATTTATACAAGATCATGTCGGTTACTACCTCTGACGAGCCAATATAGGGTCTCCTGATTTTTATTACAATTTAAACAAATCAAGAAACATTCAGAATTGTTTTCGATTTCTTTTCAAACGTAAATGGAGTTGTCGGAGAAGTAAAGAAAATTGTAACGTTTGTGCTTTCAGTTTCAGTATCCAACGCAGCTTCCGAACGTGTGTTCAATGTCATTAATTTATTTCTGTAGCTTTTTTCGTCAATGACCTTTATTATTGAGATGCGATCTCGGCACATTTTCGTTGAGCCCGGACAGGGGACATTGTGGGTGGTCAGGGGTGGATGAAAGGCCCGTAAGTTCTTCTTCGGGCCTCCTCATTCATCTATCCCACGCTCTTTCTCTCTCTCTCGAATCTCTTATCGACTACGGAAAACATCTCGTCTCTTATATGCGCGCATCTCACTTATTTTTTTGCTTGCTGCCGCCTCATCTAGTCCCTGCTGCCTCCTCGCTCTTACTCTCGTGATGGAATTGGAGTCGGCAGATTCAAACGCCGGGTGTCTTCGGCTAGGTTTCGTTAGCATGCATCCCATCATCGATATTTCGAGATGAATCCTTTCATGATTTGTTGGCTAGATTTTGGAATTGCCTTTGGTTATCTGCGAGGATCGGTTTTCTACTCGTGAGAACAAATGGCTCAGGGTGTGTTACCGAGGTAGCTCGAGTGACCTGTATTAATTTTGTCGATAGGATATAATTGTTTTATTTCGACTTTGTACGTATCACGTATAATATAAAAGAAGTTAATTTTTTCGTAACAATACAAAACACTTCGTTTCAATTTCAGAGTGATTTTTATGGAATTCACGGTCATATCCCAAAATTGCATTTCTTATCATGTTTTACTGCTAAAATTTTAAGGTGTTGTTGAGGTTGCTATGGTAACATCTGGTGTTACTGCTGGCCAAATGCTCTTTCCTGTCATCTGTCAACACATGTTTTTTGCTCTCTTATCACAAATTCTATTTCCTCCTACATATGCCACAATGATTGAAACAATGTTCATGTATAACTAAAGTTTCTTAGAGCATCGTTTCTGTTTTTAATATCAACTTTCGGAATGATGGTTGGCGAAATTCGCAAATGAAATACTTACTTTTGGATATCGATTTGGAAAATGATTCAGGACGCTAGGAAGGCTTATGAAATAGTTATTATTTTTTAGATTTATCTTCTTTTATTTATTTTAAGTTCTTTCGCAAGAGACGGTCGTAGACAGTTGTTTAATCTCTTCCGTGATGATAATTATTGGTGGCCCCCGTGAATTTCCCCGCTGACAGCACGTTAGAATAGCTATTCTGTAGTCATAAGTTCTAAAAATTGTTTTCTATGAAGAAATTTATTATTGCATATCTTTACTTTCATTTATGTAAAATGTATGTAAATTCAGTAAAAAGTTCAAGGCATCTGAAATATGAAGAATTAACGTGAGAGTAAAGGTTAAGAGGACAGTGAAAATATAGGAGTTCTTATTCTCAAATGAATACGGATGCTCCATAATATGTGAGAGATGTATTTAAGAGTTTTTATAAGTTATTTGAAAAATGCGCTCATCTTAATTCCAGGTGCAGTTTAACAATCTGATTAGATCTTGTTCGCGTAAAAGTAATATTTCCCTCTGTCTAATCGACTGCCAGCCTCAATTCTTCCACTTCATAAAGTCATAATCTTCGTAGTATCTTTTGTGAAAGTAGTTTAAGGTTTATCGAATTTCTGATGACTCATATAAGATAAGCTTGAATGTATCTTACGTTATATCGTTAGATATATGTAGTTCTCACGGCCATCTGGAGAATAATATGGACATGGCTACAGTTTGATTCATTAAAGATGTATTCGTTTAATTATTTACGAAGTACATATACAGTTACGTTAAAAATCCTACGATAGGAAAGAAATAGGTTGAAAGTAAAAGAAAAATGTCAGTGTTCCCATAATTTTCCCTTTAGGTTTTTTTGCATCATTCTGGCCATTATGGCTTTTAGTCCTGTCATATACGTTGGAATACTTAAATTGATGAAATTTAGTGTGAATCTTTTTACGTGATGTGAAAAACTAACTAGAGATACGGTAGCCGATGTTCACCGTTTAAAGTGTTGATTTTAAAAGTCCGTAAAATACAGAATAACATTTGATTACTTAGAAAATTTGTAAGGGCGGGGCACCGAGCCTTAAAAATACTGCGTAAACAAACCTTTGGCATTTGCTTAATGGAAATTCCTAACTGTTTAAACCGCGTTTCTGCATCTCGTCCTTTTACCTTCTCATGTCACGCACTCGACACCTGTGTCCTTCCACGTGGCATTTCCCGGTCGCCGTAACCAAAGGAAACAAAAGCTTTTATTCGATGATCCTCCTTTCCTTCTACATTTCGCATCTTCTCTCCTTTGGCCGCAATTTCTCCCCAGCGCGCAACATCTTCCGCAGCCGGCGATGAGGACCGTGTGCGCCGCCTCGGCCCCTTTGATGTCGCGACCTTGCTCCCACCATCGCCCCAGCGCATACTTTCCCTCCAGGGACGGTCTGCATCTCTCCCTCCCTCTCCGCTGGAGAGCCATTTGTTTAGGCTTCATCATGCCCACTCTCTTTGGACGTTTCGCTGTCTTGGCGCGCGGGAACTCGCAAAAGGCGTCTCCTTTAACGGTCCTTCAGTAAGTTGCCCAGTCGCGTTTTTTCTTTCTCACTCCGCTTGTAACATCCATCCCCTCTCCTCGGACATCACTCGACGTGCATTGTTCTTGTCTGGCTTGACCTCTTTAGCGGATAGAGAGAGAGAGGGTGGTGCGTGGAATCTTTTGGCAAGACGCGAGGGGCAAGGATGTCCGTCATCGCGAGGCAACGGCCGGTAAACAGTGCCACAATCGGCGATGGCAACGTCCGTGGGAAAGGTGCCTTCGTCCTCTTTCTCATTCCTCCGGGAGATCTTTCACATCTGCGATTTCCTAATCGAGGCGACCGATAAAATGAGTGCGAATAAATCCCCGTTTCGTTCTCGGAGTCGTGCTATTTAAGCTCGCGATTGCATCGTATCCCACAATTCGCTTGTCGATAAAGGGGAAAGGAATTTCGCTCCGATTGAAGCGACTTTTCTGGTTTCTTTCTTTTTTATCCCCGGAGTTTCCGTGATCTAATCCCCGTTTCCGCGTGACGAGGAGCCACGTGTCTCTCTCGGAGAATGTCTACCGTCCTGCGTTGCGTAACGTCGACGTGATGGACGTTGAATCGGCGGAGATTTTTTCGTCGATCGTGCTTCGAGTGATTTTATGGGCGATTTCTTCCGTCTCGGTTTTGTTTTCCATCTGTTCGACGTTAATCGCGCCATGTGTCCCGAACTGGAGAGTTGGCTTTGTACGCACGACTCTCTCTCTCTCATTCACTCCTTTAAAAAATAAGATTGAGAAAATTGAGGTTGCCGTGCGACGTAAAATCGCAGTCACGAATTTTCTTATCATTTGGCCGAATCTTCTGTCTGTTAAATATTTGATTTATAGATTTCGACGGGCTCTAAATACCCTGTTGGCCGATAAAGTGAATCGATGAGTTCGCATTATGCTCGGCGGAACGAAATTGTAATCATAACTTTAATATTTGGCCTGTCACATTTATACTACGTTCTATTGGAGGCGCGGTAATTATCCGGATGATTTATTTTAATCTATGGGTTACTTATCATTCCGAAAGCAGCTCCGGATTCGAGTAATCTCATTCGTAAATCTGCAGCCACTTATACCTCGAAAGCGAGCGCAGAAAGATTTCCCATGCGAATTGACGTTCAATAATTTAGCAACCGGTTTGTGGATGTCACTTCGATCGCTCCCTAAACTTAATAGCTGTATTTCATATTAAAAAAAAACAATTAGTTTCGAACGTTCAGTCTCTTAATGGAAAGGACGACGGGTGTTTCCACTCAACTCACGGATCTAATCACATTTTCCTCATTCCGTTACTCATCCGCCATCAGATTTCCCTTGTCATTCTCCATTTGTAACCTAATAAATGTTTCGCATATGAATCTGGTACGGTCGCTTTTTTCCGAAAAGGTAACGAAAGTGACAGTTAAAAAAAAAAGCCTCTCGAAAGTCGGCAGACAGACATACTCCGATCTCCTTGCTTGGAACGAGCGTATTTGGCACGGGAGGACGCGCAATGTATACAGTGCTCGAGTATCGTTACATAGCTGCCATCGCAGCGTGACTCCTCTCGCGACGCCTCTTCGCGTACCGACAGACGGAGCAACCGTGCCCCTGGCCGTTGCCCTTCCCACAAGCTCTCAAGGACAGGCAGTCACCACTTTGGTTCCAGCCGCCCACCCCATCCCGTACCGCTTGTCTCTTCTCCCATCCCCTCCCACCGCCTCTTCTCTCGTCTCTCTCTCTTTCTCCCTCTCCTTCTTTACCTCCTCCACCTTCCCCAACCTCCACGGTCGAAGCCAAGAGGGATTCATTGAGATTTGTGGGCGAACGACTTCCTCGTTCTTATTACCCACCCACCGCGCCGAGACTTTTAACCTTTATTGTTTTTTTCCATTCCCGCTTATGGGAATGGTCTTTCTCCGTCACTTCGGCTTCCGCTAGGGCGCTCTCGGGTTTGGACTCAATGGATATAACGTCGGTTGGCCCCTTGGGTCGGCCCTATGCTGTACGCTGTCAGTTGCTTCGCTTTTGTTTTAAAAAAATCGTTCGTACGTTGTTACGGGAGAATTAAGTGGGCGATTTCGTCACGGCGCGCTCCTAAATCACGGGGCGGGGCAAGCTCACACACGAACTATGTAACACTGGCAAACATCCATGGGGAAACGCGGTGATAATGAAGGAATGTAATATTCATGAATTCCCGTTCGGTTCGCCTTTCATCTAGGCAACGAGTGAAAGTTGAAGAGTCGCAGTTTTTCTCTGTTGGCTGAGCATTCGCCGTTTTACGACTACTAGAATTCGATCACGTTGATGGTATTTTCTATTGCTTGAAGATCGTTCACATTTTGGTGTACGCTAATCGATAGACTTTCGACTGATTTCGAACGGAATTTTCAGTTATCTTCTATCGTTTATGCTAATTTTAAGTTTGTGATTATTTACGATGATAGGTGAGACGTTTTATCATTGAGTGATAAGATTTTCGACCTTGACCCAGTCTCACTTGTCCTTCATTACCCTTTTATACCCTTAGCTGTACATAATCTTATCTAATCATATGTGCGGGCAATATCTTTTCTGTACCATTACTTCGTGGCTAAATGAGATAATTTTTGCAAATTGATAAACTATAGAGATAAATCTTGTTCCCCTATCATTTTTCAGTTTCCCTAAATATTCTTTATTTCTTTATTTTAAGTCCCATGCAGATGTATTTCACTACGTTGCTAGACCATTTGCTGTTTTTGTTCAACTCTCCATCTGTATTATTCTTGGCCAAAATGTTCGTTGTCGGCTTTGTTGTCTAATTATCACCACTAGGATTTAATTTGTCGCCGATGCTGTTTCAGTCATTCCTATTTACAGGATAAATGGCTTTGTCCTAAATCTTTGGCCTCCATTCGTAATGCAATTCGATATTTGTCTGTCAAAGTACATATCCATTGGGACACACGCCCCTACTCGATTAAACCTTTTCATTCTCTCTTCTATTTCGAGTCTTCTGTATAGATTAGTCTTATTGATGGCCACTTTCTCTTTATCCTCACCTATCGACGTTTCTCAAATTTTTAACGGTTGATGTATTTATCTTTGTTCTCTCTCTCTCTCTCTCCTTCTTAACGAGAACATGTGAGTTGCATATTTTTTAAAAGCTTTAGGGATAATTGAGTGAAAGCTACACCATTCATACCGTTCGAGGCTACTTTATTTATCCGTTCACTATCAAATTTCCACCCCACTGTGTCCGACCTAGAGTGTGGATTAAAAAAAACCCTCCTCGAAAGTTTTCGTGGATCTACTGATCGTCATCTGTTTTTCACCTCTCTCTTTCCACAACACTCTCTCTTTCTCCTTCCCTCCCACACGTCATCTCCTCTCTTTTTCCTTGTCTCCCCTCCTCCCACGTCGCTTTTTTTACCAACCTTTCCCACAAAAGGGAGGGAAGGCCAGGTTCGAGTTCCAGGTGCGCCACTCGGGGGCCAGTGCGTTTCTGCGGGTGTGATACGTGGGAGTCGAGATGGGAAATGATGGAGGGAGGGGAGGGCTTGCGTGCGTGTGGGCGTTGGTGGGCGGAGTGCGCGTAGGAGCGCCGAAGGATTGGGGAGTGGAGGGAGAGAGGGTGTCGACGTCGAGGTTTGAGGAGAGGAGAAGAGAGGAAAGAGGAGATTGTCGCCTTGTCGCAGGACAGGCGATCCAAAAATCCGACCTATCACACCTCCACATGGTGGCTGGGGGGATTTTTTAAATCTTTTTTTCTTCGTGTGTTGGCGTGCCTGTCCTTATAAGCAAACAATGGGAACTCTCCTCTCTTTTTTCTGTCTCGCTCCATATATATATATATATATATATATATATATATATATATATATATATATATATATATATATATATATATATACACCTCATTCGGGTTGAAATTGGATGAGGGTATAAGGATAAAGGGGGGAGGGATTCGCACGCTCCGTGATGGGTTCCGTGGGTGTGTGTTTGTGTGCACTCTGTATGAATCGCCGCCCGATACCTCCGTCCTTATTGTGCCGTCCTCGTTTTCCCAGGATGAAAGAAATCGCATCGGAGGGGTCGTCGACATCTTCCTTCCTCTCCTCCTCCTAATCCCTCGTCCCTTTTATCAATTCTTTCACTTTGCCCTCTTCCCCTCGTATTCCTCCTATGCCTCTTCTTCTCCATCCTCTTCCCCTCCATTCGGCCTCCTGACTTCCTCTGAATTTAATCACGCGTTTGCGTGTTGGCATTGCGGATGAGGTCGTTCGTAAATGGTGTAATGAAAATGCCGCGGAAGATATATTGCCCCGAAGGAAGAGGGAGGGAGAGAAAGAGAGCACGGCTTGTTTGTACGTCTCCTCGTCGGGCTGTTCTTAAAGCCTCGACTTGTCTCCGGCGTCTTGTCGCTCTGCTTCACTTATGCAATCTTTTATCGTCGGCGGATGCTGAAGAGGAGGAGGAGGCGATGGGTTCGAGCAGGGCGTAAAAATGCTCTTGCGTGTCGCGCACGCTTCGGCCCTTTTACGTAACTGCTATCTGAGAGAAGGCCATGCATTTCGTGTTCGCGTTTCGGTGTTTTTGATTTCACAAAAAACCGTCTTGTCTGCTCTTTGATTAGTTCATCGTCGGTGCATTTACGCCGTTGGTATTTGTGGTGGAATTTCTCGCCGTCTGCAACACGAACGGTTTTTAATGAATGATATGCGGAGACGTTGAAAGGTCGCTTGTAAGCCGGTTGGAATTCTTCTAATCGCTCGGTTGAAAGGCGTTTCTCGCAATCTGACCTCAAGTTGATCGATTGAGAGAGCTACTGGTTTTTAATTAAGTAATTTTTTCATACCGATCGTGCAGTTTCTATCTCATAGGAGAAAAAAATCGACGACGAATCGCGTGCAGTTTTAAACTGAAAATCTGTATCGATTGTCGGATCCGTTCTGCTACGACTTTAAGCTCGATTAAACCGCTGGATGAGGCGCCAACTTTTAAAGAGACATAAACACGCTCCCAATGCTCGCTTTAATTACTTACCGGCTAAATGTAAAAGATAAGAATACCTTTATTTCAATCGACTGCGTGAAGGTCGACTCACGTTTTGCGTTCATTCGTGTTTCTTAACGTTATCCACTTGGTTGGATTTCCTTGACGTACGTCACTCGAGAATTCAGTCTCGTAAATCCTTTCTAAAGTAGATGTCCGTGAAGATCTGTTTCTCGACGTTAAAAAGGCCATCCGTCCTCGCATTAGACGTAAGATAGAGGGGATTTATTCAACCAATCCCCTTTTTTTATGGCTCCGTGGACTGCCTTTTCTTCGAAACTGTCAACGCATCCTTTTGGACTTTTCTCGAAAAAGTGTCCTTAACCGGGGAACCTAAAGTCATCCGACCAATCTTACATTTAATAAAAAATATGAGGGATGGCTTTTCGGCGGTTAACTGCCTTTTCCAGCTGCGAGGACTCTGAAAAGATGTGGAAAACTAAAGAAAACCCTTTACGCTCTACCGTTCCCTATAAGATGTTCCTCATCTCTTTTGGACGTATATATTGTCAAGTGGGTTTAGTGACCGTGAATGCAAGGATGTGCCTTGCGTAGACTGCTTGTTACGGTCAACGAACGCGGCGGCCCTCATCCGGGCGGAGGGATGAGGTCCCCAAACGAATGTTTACGGTTACTGCCGCTGCCACCATCACTTTCTCTCTCTCTCTCTGCCTCCAGTGGAATGCGGGTAGGCGCCTTTCCTCCCGCGGACATTATAAACAGACGAAGTGTCAGCCAAAAATCCGGATTTTCCCAGCTGACGAGGAAACGCCGCATTCTGTTTTGAATTTAACTGCGTTTTTTTATTATCGCTGATGATTTTTTCATTGTTCGCGCGAAGTATTTGTACACCGTGAGAATTTTATGTGAAAATATCGGGAGGGTCGGAAAGAAGAAAGCAAGAAATAAGATGTGTACAGCAATTATCGTTTTGTAACCTTTCTGTCCTGTGTTTGTAAAAATGATTCGTTCCGGTGATTTTGAGGGTTTGTGGTATATGTAATACAGGTCTGAAGGATGTGATTTTAGGAGTTATGTTTTCTATTAGGAGCTACTTGTAGTTCCTAATAGAAAACAAGCTGCTTGTAGGTTGTGCGACCTCTGTCTTACTACTGCGTTATCAGAAGTTCAGGCGGAAATGCCGAGATTCTGGAGCAATGCCTCGCGAAAGCGTCGTCATTGGAGGATTTAGAATGAGTTCTTGAGGTATTCTGAAAATCAGAGATTTCAAGTATTTGTTGCATCTGTTCTCACCTCCCATTATTGCAAGAAATGTTTTCATGAAGTCAGTAGTGGTAAAAATGACACGCAGAAGTAATAGCTTCAGAGAGATCAAGATAGGCGTTCCTATAACTACGTCTTGTTTCTATGCAAACACGCTATTAAACCACCGTCATAGAGAATTCTAATGTATTCTTTTGTTGTTAAACGTTACTGCTTGGAATAATTTTTCTCTGAACTCCTTATAAATTCCTTCTTTGGTATTCATGATACTTATTTAGCGATAGTTTTGCACTTGGCAATAATATATAGAACAGTGATTTTTTGCTTTGCTATGAATTATTATTTCTTTCGAAATGTTTATTTGTTATCGTATAATGTTTCCAAAAACCCGAGATACTGTTATACCATATGGTTGTGATGACCTTGTGCTGAAAGTTGAGGTATAGGAAGACGTTCCTTAAATATACATTTTGGCCCTATGCATCCGTGTCAGCAAGCATTGGCAAGCAACGCGTGTTTTTGAGTTTTCGAAAAATTATTTTTGGGAATTGGCACTCTTTTCCTAAGTCTCTACTCACATAAATTCATGAAACTTTTTTAAATGTAAGTCGAGGGTTTGCTAATGTATCCGCTAACGTTATGTTCGGGAGATTTGGTTGTTGGGAGTTGAACGAGGAATTTTTATAGAACTGTAAACTATAAGAAATAAACTTAATTTTGTAGCGTAATTAAAATCCAGTCTTTCTCAACTCAAGAACTTTTCATGTAAATAAGTTAATAAATTATGAAAATTCGAGTATTATATTATTAAAATCAGATTGCTATTTTGATTTTTGAAATAATATTTTCATTAGCTTATTAAAACGCAAATTGCTCATAAAACACTGCAAAGCGGATTTTTTGCTCAGTTTGAGCCGTTTCATTCTACTGAAGCCTTCCGTATTCTTCAGTCGGCGTTAATTGGATGACGCATCAATATTTGAACGGAGAATCGCCCATTACAGATAGTTGTAAATAGGTGCATTTTTGTAAGAATTCCGACTCTCGGTCTTTAAGTCGTTTGCGTGATACTTGTGGTGTTGATTCACAGTTTTTCGTTGCGTGTAAGAATGTTGGCACTTAACTCACCGCACATGTTAAAAAGTTTGCGTTAAATTTGGTTTTATGGAGATAAATATTTCTTTTACGACGTTGTTTCGGTAAAATTGTAAAAAAGTTTTAATAAATTCTAATAAATGAAATGATTTTCTTGATGCTAAAAACTAATATCGGATGTGTTTATCGATTCGAGGATCTTGCCATGATCCTCTTACTATGCAAATAAAAAATAATGTAATCCTTTTTGTCTGCAATGAGTCAAATCCAGTCGACCCTTCTTCCTTTAAAAAGTTATTGTCTCAGCTAAAAACTCGGTGGCTTTTTCAATGCGGCGACATTGTGATCGTATCATGCGATCGAAATGTCTTCAAGACTCGTTTTCGAGGTCATAATTACATAAAACCGCCGCCGCGCGAGTGAGGAAGGCAGAATGTTGGTGTCGGTGGCGTCGGAGGCCGGGTGGATAAGCTCGTTAAAAGTCTTAACGTCGTGTCTGAATCACATTCCATTCTCATGTACCGTGGAATTTCCCTCTCGCTTGATTAAGCGGATGCGTCTGGACCGCCTCTATCCCGCTCGCGCATTATCCCCACCACGCCGTCCATCCGCCCTCATGGCCGGGCGGGAAGTGGACAGGCCGGGAAGTGGGAGGCACGCCCCCTCTCCACTCTCCCCCCTCCCCACGCCGTCACTGCCCTCCGACCCTCCCCCACCTCGGTCCAAAATCCTCTTACACCTATCGCCGCCTCTTCTGTTGTTGGACCCATCCCCTCCGCGACAACGCCCTAGAAAAAGTGCGAATCACGTGTGACCGATTCATTCCACCTGTCAATCCCGAAGAGGAACGCCCGAGGAATAAAGGGCTCGGTTCGCTTTGCCACTTAGCTTCTTCGGCACATGTTTACGTTTCGTACTAGCCGACCGTAAACACGGTTGGCAGTGGACGTCGGGAAGAGGGTTCAAGGACGTTATTAAGTAGCCGGTTTGATGCAATTCTCCTTCATAATATATACGTTTGTATTGTGATTAAGCGGCCGCGAGATAAATGAATATCGGTCTCGTACGTGATCCGCGCTGCTCAGGAACGGTCGATTGTCAATTTTGCGTTTTTTATGAAAGAGCAAAGAGTTAATTACGGAGCTGACCTCAGGCCAGTATCAAGTCGATGATATGAGTGACTCACGTGGTATTAAACCGTTTGGTTAACCAGTTGCGCTCCCCATCGATGCAAAGTTCGTCGAATCACCGCTGAGGGCAGCTGCATGGCAACTTTGAAGCTCATCTGGTATAGGTAATCGTTTTGCTGATACAGAAGTTACGTAGGTCATCGTTTCCTCATATTGCTCCCCGGAATTTTTTTCGCGCGATTCTTTAATGCAGTACGTAATTTACCAAAACTTGGAGATCCGTGGTGTTTTACATTTCAATCTACGTGTAGTTCCGAAAAGAATTATCTAGCTCATATTTGTGAAATCAAAACTGAGAAGCAATGCTTCTCCAAACCTTTCTTTTTTGGCTTTGGGGATGCACTTTTTCAATGTACTAAAATATAATTCGGAGACTCGTAGCGTTTTAAATATGCGCGCGCATACTTAAGCAGATAATTTGAGAAATTGTTGATTTTTTATTGTTTTTCGTTTTAAGCACAAGTCGTGCCGAATAATTTTTAGAAATTTTGTTTATCGAGCGCGAATTATGACGAGGGGCAATATCGTTATGTCCTTGTGAAAAATCCTCATCAATGTCGCAATTTTGTTCGGATGATACCTTCAATTATCTCCAGTGCGTGAGATCGAAGGAATACTTCTTAACGACTTATAAATTTCCCCCTCCGCGTTGCGAGGCCTTTTGTACCGGTCGTCCTACTTCTTTGCCCGTGTTTGCTCTTTTTTCCCCACTTTTTATTTTTTATTCGACCAAAAGCCATAATTACCCACACGTGTGCGTCTGACGCGAATAATAAAGACGTGGCGAGTTGTTTATGTTATACCTCCATCATCACCGAGTATGTTTTTTATACTCCGGCGCGAGTGGTTGAACGCCGTATCCTTGGAGTTTTGCTGATTTTCATTTTCTCAGCGGATTGTTTACAGATCGTTGTTAGCGAATTCTACTCCCATCAGCCTAATTAGTGTCAGTGGTAGCTATTATGATTTATGATTTTCTTACTCAGTTGCCAGTGACGATACGGCATGGATAATTAATAGCTTTTAGTGTGTCATTTCAAGAGCTTCGATCTGTTTGCGCATATAAACACACACAGGGCTGGATAAACTAGAAATTGTATAGTGGTGACTATATTTTTCTATTATATTTTATCATGCACTAAAATTGCTAAGTAGGTATTATTTTTACTTTAAATGCATGGTGTGTATGTAATGTTTACTGATATCAACAATAACAATAATCACGCCTGTATTCAGGGGTGAGAGTTAGACAATCTAGTCTATTCTTACATCTAATTGTAAGCCGATGTGACACGAATATCCATTCCCCTACTAGGGATTCGTATCCGCGACCTCGTTATCCGAGGCCAGATACTCGAACCACCAATCCATCCTGGTGCCTGGGTTTTGGAAGTGTCTCCTAGATTTGGAACCATATTGATCCAGGCCAACATATATATAATTTATTAATCAATATTTATTGAGTAAGCTCAATCTCCTTCCAAGTGGACTCCTAAATTACGAGGCCTGCTGCTGTTTTAGGCGTCCGGAATAAATTCGGCTTTGAAAGTTAAATTGGATAGAAAGAGTGTGAGAGAGAGAGGGCGATTAACATTCCCTCACCCCATTTAACCGCAGGGATGAATTATCTCCACATTTGGCCTACATCGTTCGCGCACTCGAAACAAATCCGAGCCTTATGTTTTTCCAGGATGTTCTTTTTAGCCTTTCACGTCCTCCCCGAAGTCCTTGACTCTGAAACGAAAATCTGTATTTTTTTCGCCGCCTCGAATGCCTCGCCTGACTCGCGTTTTCTTCTCCGGTTTTGCGAACGAAGGAAGGGGACGGTTTGCTTTCAGCGGTGAACCGAGGGTCCAGGAGGCTCTCCGTTTCTCGCACACATTCACGACACACACGAATTCACGCGTTCGCGAGGCGTGACATCGTCTCAATTCTATCGTCTCTTTACATCTGTCTCTCTGGGCGCCATCTCGTTCCTCTCATATCGGAGGCATCGTGGAAGGAGGAGGGAGGACAAGAACTGGATGAGGGAGCGATTAGCTTGCAGACGCCAGAGTCCAATCAATGGGATTGAGCTACACGGCTAATATAAAGATTCCAAAATAAAAAGCGGAACGAAAAGCGTGGAGCGAAAGTGTTTTCTCGTAGTTTTCGAGCCTTCCGGTCATTTTCTCTCTCTCTCCCCCTCTCTCGCGCTCTCTCTTCCTCTCAAGGCGGCAGGGTAATTGAGTTGGCACTTCATTTGAGGTACGGATAGATTGCTCCCTCTCTCCGTTTCCCTCTGGCTATGAGATGGGAAAGAATTCCGCGTCCCATGCCAGGAACCATCGGCGGCAGCAACTCGAAATCCATGACGTGGTCCCAAACACTGATTGGCTTGGGACATTTTAGGGATTTTTGTTATTTTTTAGTCTCTTCGTTCGTGTTGTAGAATAGAATGTTAGACATGACTGGAAGGTAAATGATGTAAAATTTCGTTTTCGATGCGATCGTTGCATCTTTTTTGCGTTCTTTTTCTAAAAACACTTTTGTATTCGGGTTCGAGAAATCAAATTTTCAGGATTGGTTGAGTTGAGTGCTAGAATGTTGAAAATTTTTATGGATCTAAAATTAGCTGCTGGTGAGAAATCGAAAGAAAATAGCTAAAAAAATCTGATGTGGCCACCACATGACTTTCTCCATACCTGTAGTATTTCTAAAAAATTCCAAATAGGTTAAATTATATTAAATGTTTTAAGGAACTGCGAGAAAATTTTGAAGACTTTACAAAGAACAGAAATAAACTGAAACCATAGCCTTCTGGTATTGGGCATAGCCCTGAAGCTCCAACAATCCAAATATAATAAAATCCCAGGTTCGTTCGTACGTTCGTCCGTTCGTGCGTAACTGGTGGTAAAAATACATTTAAAAACGGATAACTTGATCAAATATGTACATATAACAATGAATTTTGGCGGATATGGTTACCACACCACCTACCGGCGACTATTGTAAACACATTACGCTCCTTTTTATTTTCTTAATTGTTGGAGCTTCGGGGCTATATCCAATATCAGAAGGCTACAGTTTGAGTTTATTTCTGTTCTTTGTAAAGTCTTTATATATTTCTCGCATTTCCTTCAAATATTTATTATCATTTAAACTATTTGGAATTATTAGATATATTACAGGTATGGAGATAGTCATGTGGTGACCACATCAGATTTTTTAATTTTTGTTTCTTGAGAGAACCGCCTTCGCGATCGATGTAAACAAAATATGCTATGTTTTGCTCGGTATTTTCTCGAATTTTTATCTCTGAAGCCATAACTCGTAATTATGTGGTCAGGAAGACTATCTTGCAATAAATGTTGTCCTCTATCCGAATAAACTTTTTAAATCATACCTCACAGATCATGTAAGGGCGTGGGATAGAAAAACATGGATTTAAATTTTTGTTTGCCGAGAGAACTGCCTTAGAGATCGATGTAAACAAAATACTCGGAATTTTCTCGAATTATCTCCGAAACCATAACTCGTAATTATGTGGCCTCGCGGACTTTCTTGTAGTAAATGTTCTCTATCCGAATAAATATTTAAATCTATATCTTACAGATCATATAAGAGCCAGGGAGAGTAATGTTTGGTATGTCATTGTTGCTTGATGGATGCCATTTAACGAGGTACGAGTATAAGTTTATTAAAATAATCATGTAAAGTGGAAGTTATCATTGAGGGATTCAGTTAAAAATCACAATTGGGCGCTGAATTTTAATAACGATCGCTCATACTTAATTAAAATAAAATCCGTCCTGCGCTCTAGCAGATGAAAGTTACGACTGACGGACGGACCAGACGTGCCCATAAGGCGTTCCGCTATTACCGCTTCGCTGGTAAAGGACGCCTAAAAAGCGGATAATTGACAAGAGTAAACACCCACTTCCGGTTGACCGATTTTTATCAAAAACTAATCAGCACCTCTTTCTTTAACAAAAATGTCAAATATAAAATTTCACACTGATCTGATTAATAGTTTCTGAGTTAGAGCACCCACAAAATTCCGGTCACAGACACAAACACAGACATACCCACAGTCTTCATCGAGAAAATAATCAAAACGTGTTCAGGAGACCTGAAAACATGTATTTCCATTGAAATCTCTAATTCGATTTTTTTCATGAAAGCAATACTTTCTATGCATGTCCTGCTTTGTATATATGGAGAAGGTAAATAGGCATGATGCTACAAACGTAGGCAACCAGCAATGCATCGCATCTGCGATTCTTTACTCCGCTGGAAAGGGAGCAGTCGGTGAACAGAAGCGCCACACATAATTTGTTCTGCAATTTTTCCCTCATTTGTTTTTATTGTTTCAACTCTGGTTGTGTTCCCAGAGTTAAATATTAGAAATGGATGAAACGAATAATACTGGAAATTTGCGTTTTTTATGCCGTCGTGGCATCTTGAGCCTTTGTTCATGCGAGGCCGACTGTTTGATATCAAGTGAACATATTTTAAAACCCAATAATCCTATATGTTTCTATACTTAAGTATTCGATTAGAGTGTATATTTATTTCTCTAGGAAGGCCGCATGCATTCGATTGCATCCCTTATATAGTTGGGGTCTAATTTCTCTAGCGAACTTACCTACTTGTCATGAATTGAGTCAATGTCTTTATTTTTGTATTTCTATTCACAAGTTCTGCATGGTGATGGTGTCATGGTGATGGTGTATCATGTTTATGGACCCTGTTAACCTAGAGCATTTTAGCCTAATACATTTCAGCATATGTGACGTACATTATCTTTCCACTTCAGCAATGTCCATCTCTTTTTCTTATGAGGTTTTAGTCAGTTAGGTCGAGGGATGGTCTACACTAGGAGCAAGCGCATGGTGACAGTTCGCGATTATTTTTCCTTTCCGCGTGCCCGAAACATTGGCCCAAGGCCTCGCGAAAAAATGCGAGGCGGCAATGGGGAAGTGTCGGGTTTGAGGACAGAAGGTGCCAAGTGACCTGATTCCCTTATTCTCACCACCAAAAACGCCGAGTGAACTATTCCCCTTGGCCCACGTATCGAGTTCACCAAATTGACGGAAGAGTTGGTAAAAAGAGTAACGGCATTGATTATTAAACGAAAAAAGGGGATGAGGGTCAAGGAGTTTTACCCGGAAACCGTGTCGCCATTTGGCAGATTTTGTCATTCGCGGATATTATCCGCTTGAATTGTGTAACGCGCAAAAAGTGCTGGCGAGTAGAGATTTGTTTTTCTCTGCCTCTCGACTAAAAATAGTTGGTAGTATTCTTTCGTTTGAGGTTAGTAGAAGTCAACAGCGGACAAAACAGACCAGCTTAAACACAAATTATTTATCCTATAGCCGATGCCGTGTTTTTCTCACCTGCTCGTAGATTCAAACAGAATTATTTGCCTCGTGTACTCATTTTTTAAGGTTGTGGTTGATGCAAACGTCAACATGTTATTGACAGAATAGTTTGATTCAAAGTACTTGCGCAAACATTTTTTGCGGTCATATGAATCAATACGGACGTAGTTGGTGCAAAAAGCGAATTGCTTAATTGAGAACCTGTCAAAAGATTGCCTTTCCAAAGAAGTGAATTGATGGCATTATTGACTGTGCGTGTTTGTTTTTTGCGCGATGAACAATGTTTATATTCAGTAATGGCCATGTTATGTGCACGCAATGTTTGCTCCTAATAAGGAACCACGCATGAACCCCTTTTTCGATAATTATTAACCGTGGCGAAGTAAGATAAAGCCTACAGCTGCTATTAATGGGATTCCAAACATTTTCTTTCGCTTTCGTGTTTTGTATCATAAATGGAGTAACGATAAAAAACTCCCACCTTGGGATTCGGTCTTGCTATTATTATTACTGACCTTGCTTATTTTTAGCGCGGTTAACATAATAAGCCTCAATTCAACATGGAATTATAGAGTTCGTCTAAAATGATGAGCAAGCCTTGATATCCCGATAAAATGTTTGAAAGGGAACATTTGGAGATGAGCATTTACGACCAATAGAGACTCTTCCGGAATTAATCAGGTTCTCATTCAGATTGAATCATCTTATCGTTGAATATAAACCTCTTTTCTTCCTTTGGATGGGATTATTAAAATCGTTCATTTTTTTCAGTTCCGAGCAGCTCCGAAAATGTGCCAAAATAATTTTATATCGCCTCGTTATCCGTTAAAATTCACTCATCCGTTCACGAGGAAGGCGAGCGGATTTTTAGTTTCAGCTTCTTATTTTTTTAAATTTACGAGACGTCACGGCTTTTTTATTATCCGTTACTCTCCGCCCATAACTACCGCCGACGTAATTGTACGCTGCGCGTATTACGACCTCGCCGTTCTCATATGTATACAGGAAAACCACACCGTGCACGCACACAACAGGTACATACACGACAGCGTCGCATGATTTATCGGTCGAGGAGATGCTCGCGTGCGAATCACGTGAAGGTCTCTTTTTACCGCGGGACGTCTTTGACTCTGTCGGAGCAAGGTCGCCTTGAGGCTTACCCTTAACATGCGAGAAGGAACGGGACAAGGCTTTCTCCCCGGCTTTTTTTCTTTCCTGTTCGTTTAAGCGGTTTCGGACGCGGGAAGGCATACTCTCGAAGGAGACTTTGTAGAGAACGGTGTTAGTTTTTACCCTCCCTCACTCTTCCCGTTCTTATTTTTTTTTCTCTCCCGAGATTACTCCCGCGTAAAACGTTTGCACAGCGCAATGTCGTAACCGCCGCCTTATCGCCTCGAAAGGGATCAGTCCTTTCGATAATGACTCGCGTTTGGCGATTTAAAACTAGCTAGCCAGCGGGTTTTCTTTGGATAATTTTTTTTTTAAGGAGCTGATTTGTCAACGCTTCCGAAAACAAACTACTTATTTTTTTTATTTTCTCAGATACCTATTATAAAGAGAAGAAGTGTTACGGTCGTAAAAAAATTTGACTTCGAGATCTTGATGGATATGCATGCCCTTACAGAGTTCTAAAAAGTAGTTTATGCTATTCTGTTTGTACTGGTATGTCTGTGCGTGGCTATAGGGCAGGAGTCTTCAACCTTTTTAGGCTGGTTTCCAAAGGAAACATAGCCTTATGAAATTGTCGTGTATGTGTGTCCCCCACTAACAACTTTTGCATCAATGGACCGATTTTCATGAAACTTGCAATGAGGCTCCTGCTGCCACGGCCCACCTCCGGGCTGCATTTTATTTGGCGAGGATTGAAGTCCTGGGTTCGATTCCAGGACAGCTTTTTCCCTATTTGTTTTACATAGGGGTTTCAAATCCATCGTGCAGAGATGTTTTCTTTAATAAGGTAACTCTACCCATTATGGCTAAGCTTTATTAATTTTTAAGCACTTTTCCCAAATATTCAAAGTAAAACTAACATAATGTACTCTTAGACAGTTTATTTAAGTAAACAGAAAAAAAAGTTACAACTATAACGCCTCAACATGGAATTACTGGTTAGCGTTTTTGTAAAACCTTGCTGTTAGAAACATATATGTATGATCGCAATATGGCCAATGGGTTATTCTTCAAAACTTCACAAAAAATAAGAGTACAAGAATATGAAATATTTATCAAGTACTTGTATCAAAATTCTAATGCTCGATTGCTCAAAAATGGTTACAATATATTGTCGGTAGGCAAAAATAACTAAAAATGGGAGAACAAAATTTAAGATTCTAATTTTACACAGATCAAAATCGTAAAATTGTACCACAAAAGATTTAGGCACACGAGGTCAAAATTTCATTTAAATAAAGAAATGAGCAACAAAATGAGATCTAAAATAATTAAAAAAATTCATTGTCATTATTTAAGGCTCACAAAATGGGCAATGTGGCCTATATAAGCCGTATTGGGGAGACTTGGACTAGTAAAACATATTCCGTTGGAACCTCATGACATTTCAATGAATTGCCAAACCAATCACACCACTAATAGTGCAGACAAATTGTCTTGTAGAATGCCTAAGGTCAAATTAATTCATTAACTTTTACCTGTACAAACAATGACTTAACCAATGTCTTGATATTAGATACACATAACCACAAACGCTGATCTCAAACAAAACACTCCAGCAAATTCAGTAAACTAAGCGCGCCCAGCAGAATTCCATATAAACACAGTTTTTAGCAGTCTACCGATATACTGCGACCACCATTTATGAATTTTGTCACGAAGTACGTTTGATATGGTGATTAGGCCATATTGGGGAACAGGCCATATTGGGTTAAGTTACCTTACTTTAAAATATCTTAAAATTGTGATATCGGAGCGGGGTTTCTACTCTTCTACGGGGAAAAGAATGTAGATTAATTCTTATCACACAATTTTTATAATTGATCGTATTTTCTTGAATTTCTAGCAAAACATAGCGTTTTTGCGTTTTAAATCACATTTTATCGGATTGTTGCCATGGAGATGATTATTACCGAACTCGGCTTTAGCATAGACGGGTGGATAAATGGGTTATTTTCTTTTCCGCTCGACTCCTCTTCAGCATTGGACAGTTCATCCAGACATATTAACGTATCAACAGTAACATTTATTAAATTCGTTTATTTAAAAAAATACATGAAAAATATAAAGTCAGAAAGAATTTTGACATTGCTTTTAGTATTTTAAACCTGATAATGCTTTATTTATGTTTTCCAATTTTTCTTTATCATTGATCATTGGAATGACTAGCTTATACTGAAACATTTTCTGTCAATATAAATAATCAATTCGGAACGTCAACTTTGGGAAACCAGCCTGTACTAGTCCTGGTTTGAACTTCTTGTTTTTGATGACGTACTCTTGAGAGAATTTTTAAAAATAGTCTCGTACCCCCTAGCAGATATAAAAAATGATTAGTATATGAACAATTTCATTTTTATTAAAATCCATTACTGATGTTCATAATTGTAAATAATAAAACTGTGGTAGATATCTATTATGAATATAATCTACGACCATGTGGGACCTCTTTCATTTAAAAAGACCTACCGAGATTTCAATTATTGACTGTGTTACAAGAAAGAATTTTCTATTCCAGTTCCTCCTTTTCCTTAAAGACGTCCCAAAAACTTTTTATAAAATTATTCCTAATCGTAAAATCAGAGCCTTTGATTCCGAAGTCGTGTTTGAAAGCTGAAATAAGAAGAAAGTTTATAATCTTTAACATTTTCGCGTACACCTTTAACACGCTGCACGCAAAACCCCTGATTTAGGGTCTAAATCGTTGAACATAATCTCAATAAATCTCGTATTTATGTTGTGTATCACCCGATATGGAAATCTAGTCCAAATGAACCATATCGCGCGACAATGAAGGGTAGTCTATTCTTGTCAATTTTCACAAAATGTCACTTTATTAAAAAAAATGGCTGGAAGGAATTTAATTAAAATTCATCCAATTAAAGAGATCGTCGCTTTAAACAACATCACATGATCCGTTTGCTTAAAAAAGTAAGTAATGTTATATTATATGACGTTTTACGTCCAGCTACCTACAAGCTGTCCATTAAAAAATTTAACCAGTGAAATTATCGTATGGACTAGACACTAGAGGCTTACGGGTATGAGAAAGTTCGTGCAATGTTTGTCGCACCGATTTTTTGCGAGTATCCTTTGTCGCGGGTCGCCTTATGAAAGCCTCCTAGATAGGAATGGTCCCCGCGGTCGTAACGAAAGGAACTGAGACCGAAAAAAAATAAAGTGGAGCGAGGTCGTTCGTATCTAAAAACGAGTACAATTACTCGGGTGCGCGAGTGCGTGCGAAAACCCGACGGCGTTGAAGATGGGAACCCGTCTCACGTTCCGTTCCAACCTTTCTCCCAACTCTCCTAGGTGGGTGGATGGGTGTGCCGCTTCGGATCGCATTGCTCCTGGGGCTTAGCAATTTTGCCGTTTTGATTCACTCGTAAATTTTGCGGGATGTTAGTGTCATGATGTTATTTTTAACGTCCTGGCTGCTTCCGTTTCGTCTTTTATTTTACCATCTGGAAGGTACTCGCCTCGGATTGAAGACGAGTTTTTACGATGAATAATTCATACCCGGAGCCGGGTTTGCGGCGGAGTCTTCTTTCGTTTTATTGCCGGATATTATGTGTGTTTTTCGCGAGGTATTTTGGGATGGTCGCGCGAGATATTAATGACTGATGATTGCGGATGAAATAATGATCGGAAAGTGTTTCGCTTCTTTGCCGTGCAGGCTTAGTTGAAAAAATATCGTAGCATTAATGAATACGCTTGGATGGGCTGGAGTATGAAACTATGGTTTTTTTACATCTCGGTGATGGAGAGTTTTAATGAAAATGCAGTCGGTATGAGTCTTAATAATCCTGGAGTTTAATTAAAGTAAATATGCATTACATTTGATTTATCGCTTGCGCTTTCTGGAGGCAAAGCATACGCTAGAGTGTTTAAGCAATGATTGATAAACCCCTGGTGCTCAATCTCTTCTGTTCGTAGTCCACATCAGCATTCATCGCAGGCCACAGGAAAATACAATCGAATAATTTAAGGAAATTGAAGGCTTCAAGTCGGAGTTTAATGTTGACTTATTATATTTGTTTTATACTTATTTATCTCTTACGGGAATAGGGAGCTAAAGGCAAAACCTATTGATTTCATAATTCCCTTTTTCCACTTTACGTTAAATTGTATCCTTAAATTGATAAACTCATGGCGGGTCGGATGAAAGCACTCGTTGAAATGTATGTGGCCCTCGGGCCGTTGTTCGGGTACCCACTGTGATTAACCATGCGAACTGTTTTTATTTGCCTTCCCTGCAAAACGATTCGAGTTATTCGCATTTGCTTCCATTCCTTTAATGAATACAATTATCTCCGTTAATCCCCGGAATTCCTTTCAGCCCTCGTCCCTCGTGAAGAAATTTTTTAAAAATGTTTCGCAAATATTCTAACCTCCTAGCCACTTACGGACGTCCATAAAAATTAACCCCTTAAAAACTTTTGAATGCGAAACTCCTTTTGATACACCGAAAACGGCATAGCGAAGAGTTACTTATGCAAAATCGTGACAGGAATTTTTTCCCGGCTATATCCGCTACGAAAAAACAAAATAAAATAGCCGAACGGAAAGGATGACTGTTTCGCATATCTACACGGCTTGTTTGCGTCGAGGAAGAGTCATGGATAGGCACAGCGAGAGAAAGAAAAAGGGCGGCCGGCCATCCATCGCCCTCTGCACTCACAAATGGCGGCGTCCTCTTTGAGTCATCTCTCTCTTTCTCTCCTCCTTCCCTCCAATTCCTCCCCGATGCCCTCTTTCTTTCTCTCTCCCGACCTCTCCCTTCTCAACAGCGCGCGAGTGTGACGGGACCTCTGTCGCAGCATCCCTGCGGACCAATTAAACAATTGGCGGAGTCTCTCCCTCCCCATTTTCCCTCTCGGCCGTCCTTTCTCCCTTTTTCGCCGCCGTCTCCCTTTCTTCCCCTCTCGATTCCCATCGCCCAGCGACGGTTGTTAAATTTTGTACTAGGGAAATTTTTTATGAAAAGTAGGTACTCGAGGATTATCGAGCTCAACCTATTGCCGAAAACAAATTAAAGAATAAACAATTCAATATAAAACACTGAAAAAGTACTTATCTTAGGTATCTCCAATAACCATCTCGAGTTATGAAAAACCAGATGCTCATTTCAGCTACAATACAGCCGTCATCAGTGGTGATTCAGCGAAAGTAGAATCCTGTTATAGCTATTGAAGATACCTAAGATAAGTAGGCAGTTGCTTTTAGATTTTTTTATATTGCAGTGTTTATTCTTGAATTAGGCCCTCGTTGTTTTTTTTAATACTTAATAGAGTTTCTGTGGCCTCTTGATCTCAAGGCCTCAGAGCTGTAGCCCTGTTAGCCCGTTCCTACTAGATCCGTCCCTGCCATTGTCTCATCTATTGCTTCATCTCCCTATTGTCTATATACCTCTCACAACCAGAGAGGACGTCCTATCCTCCCACGCCGTACTCGTATTTTTCTTCCTCTTACACTAACCCCATAGGGAGAGGAGAGATTGAGAGGGATGATGTAAGAAAGGGTATCTCAAATTTATTGGATAATGTCCTTCTGATGGAGTGTATCTGAGGCGGAGAGTTGGGAGTAGGAAGGATGGATGGAGAGCGACTTCGCAATGCCTTTCACCGTTTTTCTCGTCTTCTTTCCCTTTTGGCTCCCTTAGGTCGGAACGGCGGCGTGGGCGGAAGGGCGGGTCCTGGGTCAGGTCCTCCACGGTCGCATCCATTTCCTTCCGCCCCTCACTTCGCTCCCTTTCCCTCTCGATTCTATTCTCTCCCTGCCCCTACCCTTTCAAACTTTTTATTTTCGTTTTTCCTCTCCTCCCTTCTCTGCCTCATGCGTTCCACTCGCTCGCCTTTTTGGAAACGTATTTCGTAAAATGCCGAGCATGTCGAAAATTCCTCGCGATCCGTGAATTTATGGGCGATGACGTGGTTCGAATTTTTTAGGAGATAAAGAAAAGGAAATTTTTATTATTGCCTTTGCTTGCCCTATCCGTTTTCTCTGATGCGCGTCTACTGATTGTAGATAAAAGCAAGGGCAGTACTTTCAACCGAGTGAAATATTTCAACGACGGAGTAAATTTTCTCTTCCAAAGCAGAAGTTTCTTTTGCGGATGGCTGTTGGTTCTGGATCGGTTTGTCAGTGTCTCATGTGTCCCTTTCTTCCACTCTCTTTCCCTCTCTCTCTCCTCAGATTCACCTTACATCGAGGTTTGAGAAATGGCGACAGGTGCATTTAATAGGTACCACGAACGATTCCGTAAGTGATTTTGCTCCGGGGCAAACCGTGCAAAACAAACAAATCGTGGAGCCGATGCAAATTTTCAGGGCCTAACGGTGAACCCGAACGTGAGTGATCGTTTGCTTAAACATTTTTGCATTGAGTACCCCGCCTTCGGTTACGAAATTAAAATTTATTTAAAAATTCATCATGCTGTCTTCTAATGAGAAGCCTTGTTACCAACAAGAGGGATCGATTTCATCCTATGGATGGTCGTTGCCGTTTATTTTCCGAGATGAGTCATGGCGACGCAGTTGTAAACTGTGCTCGAGTTCTTTTTGGATGCCGATGGCATCAAAATGTCTTAATGTTTCGTCAATGCAGCCATGTGATTTTTTCGCGGTAATTTTCTAAATTATAGCCTTTCGCGTACGAAAAACAATCTAGAGATGCAGAAGTTATGTTTCAGAGATATAGAGGAACTCAATGGTCACATACTAATGCATGTTCCCAGCTGATTCACCTCTTGCCTACGCGCAATGGGTATCTAAGAGGTAGTGCAATGAATAGCTGGATAGCAAGGAAGAAGAGAAACCCGGTGCCGGCATTAGCCTACCTTAACGAAGAACACCAAGGGAGCCAACGGCTTAACGTCCCTTCCGAAGGACGTAACGCTGAATTTGCGCGATCTCCCCAAACCACACAAATAGGGGACCAGGCGACCTTGGAAAAAATCCTACTTACGCAGGATTCGTGCCCGCTGCCTTTTCAAGCAGCAGGCGAGTAGCAGCCAGCGTCCTAACCACAACACCATCGGCGCCCCGTTTCTTTTAAACTATCTCACGCAGAGGATATGGTAGCATCGGAGGATTGAGATCTGTAATCTCGAAAGCATAAATGCTGAATGAGTATAAATATGAGAATAAAATATTTAAAAGATACCGAACGCGAGTTATTTCGACGGGCTAGGCATGTAATAGCGGCGAGAATAATTTGAAACGGCGAAAGCAGTGAAATTTTTATCTTTAAAAAATTGCGGATAATTAAAATCTTCGCTCCCTTTGAAATTTTAGATAAACCCACGAGGGGTATGAAAGTGGAACGCAGCCATGTGGAGTGAAGATATAGCATTTTGTTGGAAAGCGACGAGTTATTCGCATCGCGATGAAAATATAAATGGCGACAAACCAGTTTTGAGTTTATCTAATGGACACATCGCCCGATGAGAATGTTTGCCTCGGGAAACAATATAAATAATTACCAAAGAAAAGAAAGATTCTTCTCTCTATAGAGGCGAAACGTTTCGTGGAAAATAGTTGTGACCAGCGATAATAGCATTTGTTTGTGGAGATTTACAACATTTGTTTCTGCGAACAATTTCACGATAATATTGGCGTTGAATTAACGATTTTCTACGTGAATCGCTTTTCTAAATTGTTGTAAGAAATTGTCTCATAACGAGCAGCATAGTTTTTCTCTTGCTCATAACTTGAAAACATATCTATTGTTTTTTATTTTTTGAAATAATTTCCAAAGATCCCGCGTAATTTGAGTAGCGTTTCACGTTTACGATTCAATTCATCTCATTTATCACGTATTCATTTTATTATCTAATAAATGTAAACTTCCCTTGCTTTTCCGTTTTTGCGTCTTATTCCAAGTTTCTATAGGTCTTAAGAGAAAGTCCTATATTTACTTTTTGCAGATTCCTCTTGGCAACGGAATAAAAAAAAGTCGACTTGCCGTGCCATCTTCGTGCCATTTGCGAAAGATTTACAACCACGAGCAAAAATTAAGTGCTCTTCTCGGATTTTTAACAAGCCTGTATGAGGACGAGTCCGAACAATTTTTTTCACTTTTTTCATCCATACGTTATTCCCCGCCGTTCGAGAACATGGCCGTTCCTTTCCACATTTATTTTATTTTTTTGTTCACAAGACGCGTGGAAAGTCCCTTTCTCGATCCTCCAGCCTACTTGAAACCTTTTTTCATATGAAAATCCCTTTAATCTTTTAAGATCTTTTTTCATAAAAAAAGACCACCCTACGCGTAATGGCGGGCGTTTTCCTTCCTTAACGGATGGGAAAGGTGCGACTCTCGGCGAAAGAAATGGGAAACTTGGCCCTCTCTCTCTCTCTATTTATCCCTTTCTCTTCTTCCGTTTTACGTATCCTTATCTTTTTCTCTTCTTTACGCTCTCTTGCTCTGTCTCTCTTTCCCTCTTTCTTCGTAGCCGCCATCGTCTCTCGTGCCAATGCCGACTGGTTTCCTCCGGGAAACTTGCCTCCGAGGATTTTAGTGAGGGATATCTCCTCCTCCGCCACTCTCCCCCACCCGCCCCCTCCCCCCCGTTTCACGGCACCCGGAGAATTCGGCTTAGAGAGCAGCCATACGACCCACCCTATCTCCCCACCTCCCTCTTCCCCCTCCCCTCCTCCGCAATATACCCGATTTACGGGGTAGCCTTTATGATGGGAGACCTTGCCCAAGACCTAAAATCCCCTCCTCCCCCCCTGTTTCGTGACCTTGCGTGATTCTTTGCTCATATTCAAGGTGCCAGCATCTCTCCCACGGTTGGCGACGCGTATCTCGCGTGACCGAGAACTCGATGAAAAAAATGACGCCTGGATGGTGTGCCGGAAAGAATTTTTTCTTTTTTTTTTTGTTCCGCCGTTTCGCGTGTTGTCGCTTTAATTCCTCTCGCGTCACTGAGGAGAACTCGGTTGTACGGGAATATAAGGAGGGGGGGATTAATTTATCGCGTAAATTATTACGTTAAATCTGGACCAATGCTTTCGAGAGAAGGGATGTTCGCTTCGCTTTCCGCTTGGAACGTGTCGAGCGAGTTGAAAAGGATGGCCCATGTGCTATTTTTTTCGGATGCCGAGATATTTATCGGTCATCGCGGCGGGAGAAAATTCTTGAAATGCCAATATCTGTTTAGCGTTTGCTGCGTTGTAAATGGAGGTTTTTAGCGCCTCGTTGCTATAATTGACACGTTGTCGATGATCAAATCTCACGCGAAAGATCCTGTTCTTAAAAAACTTCAATGTCTCGTGGAAATATCTCCGTGTTTCTCTCATTAACGAAGATTAATGACCAATGAATTCCATTTCGTCTTGGAGAAATTACTTTTATAAAGAAACCCGAAGAAAAGTCGAATTTGCTTTCGTTTAATCCATCCAGCATGGGACATATTTACGAGTAAAAATCAGTTTTATCTTTAATACGCAATGTTTTCAGTGGTTTTCAACGTTGATTTTCTCTCTACCTTTGGAGTTGAGGGCCTTTTTAAGTATAAGTAACTTTCGGGTCTCTGGATATAAAGTATGATCCAAAAGGCATATGCTGTGTTACCTCGAGCATATTTAAGTGCAGGAGTTTCGTTATTCTCACACATATTTGTGTGCCAAAATTAGATCCATATAAAAAATGTAATTAACTCACAATTAATAATGCCATCTTAAAGCAAAATTTGTTACGATTAATTTTATTTGTATAAAAACCTTTTTACGACAAAAAACAATTTCCTCAGTACTGCTACTACTACGACTAAAAATTTTAAGTTTTTTTTTGTTATAGAAATTTTGTAGTTTTATAAAAATAAATTTATAATAGAGTTCCACCAAGTATTGTCTAACAACATCGATTGTTTCGAATTTAATAGAATACTGTATAATGTACACAAAACAAATCTATATTCTAAAATGCGAAATTTTGTATATTTCCACTTTAAAATTTTTTTATTTCGACCATGATTTCAATGTGATAAAACGTCATCTTCAAGATAAAGACTAGGAAAAGTAGCGCAGTACATATACGGAGGGAAAGAGTAGGAGAGGAACCGTCGTTACTCCAAACCTCCCTCCCCCTACTCCTCATCACCACTCCTTTTTCTCCTTCCACTCTTTCCCTCCGTATATGTATGCAGTGCTACTTTTCCCAGTCCCTGAAGATGACGTATGGTCGAAATAAAAAATTTTTAAAGTGGAAATATAAAAAAAATTTCGTTTTGGTATATGGAAATATTCCACAAGTTAACACCTGCAACTGTAGATTTTGTCAAAATAAATCCCTTTAATTCAACCGTTGAAGGCGTGATGTGGTGGAATAATTCCATAGTGATTATTAAATAAAAATCTTGTAATTTTCCACTATTTTATTAAAATATCATAATATATATTATATCATAATTTATCATAACTTATATCATAATTTGAGCACGAGCCATAAGATGAACTCGATAATAATTCGCTTATCTGTCATTTTTCTTAATTTCGGTCTTTTGATCGTCGGTCGTTGGAAATTTCTTGTTATTTGCTTATACTCATGGAACAACAGCCTCATTCTCATCTGTATGATTTAGAACCATTAGTTGTTTGAACCCATCTTGCGCTCAGGAGTGGTTAACGCGGTTAATTTTCCGGTAGTAATCAGTCACTGTCGTCACTTCCGACAGTTCGAATACGTATGCTATTCCTCTTTCTATTCTCTAAAAAGGTAATTAACTCTTCCCCTAAAACGTGGATCTCGGCACCTACCTTACATTTAAACCACGAACGATTCTGTGCCTTTTTTGCTCATTCATCTTCAACCTTTGTCTCCCTTATTGTGTGTTAATGACACACATTTTCATCCTCAGCGTAGAATGATGAAGTATGCACTCATTCAGGAATTTGCGTTAATAATAACGAGGAATGGTGACGCATTTCCGAGTTTCCGTCATTTTCAGGCATAAAACATGTAGCGTGAATCTGCACAGCTGTCCAAATGACAGAAAAAGTATTTTAAAAACAAATTGAGAAAGTAAGTACTTAAGGTATCTTCAACCGTCATGAAAAGGATATTAAAAATCATATGCACATTTCGGCTACCGGCCAGTCTTCGTCACTGGCATTCACCAATGGCAGATTCTAAAAGAACTTGAGAGAATATTAAAATCTACTGACGACGAATACCGCTGACGACGGCTGCCTGGTAACCAAAATGCTCATATAGTTTTTCGTGACCTTTTAATGGCTATTGGAGATACTCGACTATTTATTTCGTCAATATTAGCTAGGAGACAATGTCGATGATTCACTATCGAATTAGCTGTGTAAATGTTTGCTTTTTAATTTATATCGTCGAAACGACCGCTAGTGCGTGTTACGGAACGACGACCTTATTGGTCTCACGTTTTCAAATGTATTTCCTTCCTCGATATTTTTGTATGGCGATTATCTGACTCGAAAAAAATATAATATGCGGTTTTAGTGACGTGTCGCTTCTAGGGATTCAACAAAACACTCGTTCCTTGGTCACCCACATTCTTATAGAATTACCTAGACTCTTTCAAGTGACAACCGTGTGTGTAATCTCTTTTTGTTTGCCTTAAACTCCAGCTTGACGAAGAATTCATTCATTTGTTTATGTTTTGACCTCAGGCTCACGCGTTGAGGATTGAGGAAAACCCAACCGGCTCCCATCTATCCCTCCTCCCTCTCCTTCCTCCCTCTCTACTCCTCATTCTTCCAAATGTAAACAAAAAGACATCTCGAAAATTTCCCCCTTCCACTTATCCTCAACCCACCCTCGTTGGACCACCTCATTTAATTCCCGTCTTCTCGAGTTCCTCTCTCTCTCTCCCTCCCATCATTCCATCCTACCCTTTGTTCATATTTGTTTTCGTCCTCATCTCTCCTCCTTCACCCTTTCCCTCAGCGCCACCCCTTCCCCTTACGCTACCCTTCCTCCTACTCCACCCTTCCCCTTTCACTCTCTCCATCCGGACTACCCGCACTTCTTTCCTTCTCCTCATTCTTGGCTTCCAACTCCTCCCTCCGTGTTTCAATTTTCGTCTTCATCTTCCAACCCCCTCCTCCTCTTCCCCGTCTCGCCCCTCAAAGCCACCCGTATCCCCTTAGAAACAATCCATCCCCATTCCACGTCTCCTCCACCAACGGCTTATGCTTGCTTCCTCGCCTCATCGAGTGCCAGTCCTGCCTCGCTCGCTCTCCCGCTTCGCCTCCTCCCCTCCCCCGCTCCCCGTCACGGTTTCTCCTCTCTCTTACTCCTCGCCCCTCCTTTCATTACGCACCAGGGACACGTACCCTTGGGGCGGCTCTCTTCGGCATTCCATCCCCATCCTTTCCGCCCTCCTACTCATTTTGTCCCTTTCTCTCTCTTCTGTTTCTCTCCGCTCAGCCTCTTCTTAAAGCCGTCTCTCTCTCTCTCTCGACCCTGTTTTCGATGCTTCTCTATTTCTCTCGGAGCCTGTCTCGATTGCTACTTTCTTTCTATTTCCCTCTGCGGCTACCGTCGCTCTTGCTGACCAATAGCCTTTTTCATTGCCTCGAGAGCCCATGTCGAGGAGTTTGGATGGGTGTTCTTTAGGGCCATTCGGAGACAGTTTTTCTCGTACCGAGAAGCGTTTTGTGTTTCTCGGGATGTTCGTGTCGGTGGAGTCCCGGAATTCCGAGGATTTCAGGAAATGATTTTCAGTCAAACGTTTTGAACCGGATGCTTTTGTGTTCTTGCCGCCGTCAGTGGTTTTCCTAGAAGTTGTTCTTAACTAGGCTAGGTAACGTATGGTGGGCTTTGGGCTCGGAACTTACTTAATCTTTAACATGAATCACGGAAATTCCGAAGAAATGGGTCACGGCATTTAAGCGTTGGAGGAACTTTTAGTAGCTATGCAATATGTTCGGGTTAGTTTAATTCGAATCTTGCGAGGGTGCAAAAAAGGATTTTCGGGAATAATTCGAGTTGTATGAATTCAAGTCACCCTCATGGAAGAGTTAAGTACAAATTGTGTCTTCTTCGAGCATTTCAAATTCCAGAGCGGTCTCAAGCACGTGGTCCGCATGCGGCCCTCCAGTCAAAAAAAATGCGTCCCTCTCGTTACTTTAATTCTATTGCACGTAGGTGAAAGAGAAATAGCAGAGGAGACAACAATAGAGTAACGAAGAGTTACTAAACAACCTAACACTTTCATAGTTAATAATTGTATGATAATTTGTTTTTCATTAAAATATATGTACCATTTTGAGTCAGGTGATTTTAAGTTCCAACGAAATGCTTAGGATCATCATTATGATATATGCAGGCCCCGATATACATATATTGAAATTATTACCTCTATTTCAAAATTATCCATTCAGTCACGATGCTTTTTTTGAGTTCGAGGAGTTCGGCTACATTTCCAAAGCGTGATATCTTTGATGGCCGGTATTCCTGTTCGAGAAATTTTTTAAAATTTCCTTCCCTTTTCCTCATTTATCTCATGTAAACCGTTGTGGGGTAAATAATTGCGACGCATCGAAGGCTACCAGAAGTCGGGGTGTTCTCTAACATTCTTGTTAGTCAAACCTTGAATGACGGCTTTCTCATTGACTTAAGGCGGCTCGTTTTAAAACCGTCCGTTCTCCATCGGAGGGTAAAAAATTTCGCCGCGTCGGCCTCGTTAGTCGGCAATGAGAAATTCCCTCGTTCAATGAGAACACGTCCGCCAGATATATAGCCGACGTTCCGAGGTCGAAATTTTACGATATTTTTTTCTTCTTTCCGTTTCGTTATTAACATCATAATTTCTAATCAGGAAGAGACGTGCAAGGGTTAAGAGATATATTTTTTAAGGATTTCCCGCTCTTACGCTTGATTTATCTCGGTTTTACCGCTGCATTCGGATTAAGAATCCATCACATGTATGGAAAGTTTTCGCTGCGACGTTGAATGGTAGCAGATGCTTTTAGGGTGATGTGTGGTGGGAACGTATATGATGTCCGAACTATCGTGCGAGTTTTTTTTTGAGCTTTCTACAGTGTCCAGGTAGTCCCTGGCAATTCTACTTGTGCGTGCATACTGTATTTACAATTTATTTTGCATGGCATTTATTGGTATATAAATAATTTCATTGAAGCATGTTTTTCTTCGTATTTCGGATATCAGGGTTACAGAATTAAATTAATTAATATAATTAATTAATTTTAATAATGGTTTAGTCAAATTACCATGGACCTCCTGGACACCCTGTAAAACAGGGGTGAGCAACCTACGGCCAGCAGACCATATTCGGCCTGAGAAGCTATGATGAAAAATCAATCGCTGAAATTTAACAAGAAAATTCATGTTTTTTGGTGAAATTATACGTAAAACCTATATTTTTAAAAATTATATGCTACCTCATAATCTCTAGGTAATTTCCCATTTAAACCCTAAACCCCGCTGAAGTATTGGCAACTTCCAATGCGGTCGACCGATATATGCTTAAACGTAAGTGTAACGCAGAATATCAGTTATGCTCCTAATACATATTAATCCGGAAGCATCCACCAGATTCCTCGATTCTTATAATACGTACCTTTCCCCCCGTTTTTTTCAGCCACTCTGCTGTCGCGTTTATCGCGGAGCATGTCGATTGGAAATGTCATATGGCCTGTGGTTGCCTCAGGAGAGAAAAAAAACTGCGAAGCCAAACAAACGGACGGTCAAACAAACGAATTCCCCCCCCCCCCCCTAACTCCTACGGGTTAACGACCGACCTTATCGTCCCGATTCGTGCGCGCGTCTTTTCGCGTGACTGCTTTGGGCCAAATTAGACGCCCGTGTTATTCCTCTCCGTACATATCGGTCGGATCCTCCGGGACAGAGCGGAGGGAGGGAGAGGAAGAAGTATCAGGGCCGAACATTTTTTGAAACCCATTATCGTCCACATTGCGGAACTCGATGGGGCGCGTTATTCTTTTACAATTCGATCTCCTTTTTCTTCTTCTTCTCCTCCGGTCCGAAAACGTCGGGTCGATTTCATCCACGTGTTGGCGCGGTGGGGGTGGGGTCCCTCTTTTCTTCCTCTCGGATCGCTTCACCTTTTCGCTCCTTCTCCCTCCCACCCCTCTCCACCTGCCCTCCTCCCACTGGGGGTGGGGATGTGCGTTCCCCGCGCCGCGCCCATCTCCCTCGCACTCGCCCCTCCCCGCTCCCCGTTTACTCCCCCTTTTTCGCCGACCCCCGCCTCCTTCTCAATCCTCTTTCTCCACCCACTCCGCCCACTCCTACTATGCCCCTGAGGGTCCTCCTCCTCGCACCTCCTTTGGGTCGTGACTCCGCGCGTTTTCGGATCCCGCCTCACGAAGCATCCGGACAGCTGCCGGGAGGTTGGATGCGAACGGCCTGCTACGCAACGGCTCACTCTCTCTCTCTCTCTCTCTCTCTCACACACACACACGCTCCCCACGTTGGTTCCTAATAGATGGTGTCTACGCCCCGATGGAACGTGATTTACTGATCCTCAAGGGTTTCTGCGTTTCCGGTCTTATAAAATGCCGAGGCTCCGTTACCTTCGGCCTCTGGGAAACGGCTGCCCCCGGGGATAATAGGCGGGGAAAATGGCAATTAAAATTTCGGCTGTTAGGTACGGTTTTTATTCGGCGATTGCGCCACGTCGTGCTTTCTCGCCGCGGACTAGAGGCAGACTTGATGGCTTTGTTTCGTTCCCGTTTAGGGCATGGTATTGCGATTGACTTCCTGGAAGCCTGTTGAGAAATACATGCAGCCTTGATTGCCATTTGCGGTTTATAGTCTTGCTAAAATATTCGCTTTTATAATGTTATATTCTGAGTAACATGCCTGTTTTAGAAAAAATAATGACGCAAGCAATCACCTGTGCATATTTCTCATATTTTTCTTCGATCGGATGAGTCTGTTCATGCGAAATTTTGCCCCGTGAGTTTTAAACGGGTCCGGTCCTAGGTATGTGGGACGTGTGCCACCGCACTCGGGCGGAGGATTCTAAGAGGCGGCCTTCGGGTCGATACTAGATGTTATCTATCCACTTATAAACGTATTTAAATTCGTTTTAAATCGAAATAATATTAAATAAACTGTTATCAGTTGTGTATGGGACGACGCGTAAATCGAGGGCTATTTGTATTCGGTGAATTCAAATTTTCCTTCGCACACACCCGTTAAAACTCTAAAGGTCTGCCCTCATTTTAAATAAGAAATGTATTAATAAAATTATAATGGTAGGTTTTTTTCATCCAGGCGCTGGATGCAGCCTCTAAAATTTTTCCTTCGTATCTGAAGTGTTTCATACATTTATCAATGCATTAGTTTCCCATTCGAGGTTATACATATCATGCTGAAGTTCTGCATAACTAAGTGATTGAATCGGTCATTTTAAATATACGACATTTAAATATGAATTATTGCTACTAAAAATTATCGAGCACAAAAAAGTTAATGTCTCAAATAACCCTCGGGAAAAATTTTCCCGATTAATCGGACCTTGAACGTAATTATTCCGATCCATATAATCTCTTATTTTCTCGTTTTACCAGACATTTATCCTTTTATCTCGTTCCTTTCAGGTATATTCTAGAAGTTACAGGTGCACGTGTTTTGCTGGCCGATCCAATTTTTATTACGATTTCCTTGGCGGCTTTTTTATTACGCGTGTAACTTGAAGCGAAGCCGATCGCCAAGGCTGCTGGCCCGAGGGTTTTTTTCCTTCGGACCTGATCAAAATTCGTTATTCTCATCACGGGTCCTGTAAATATTCTAAGAATATAGTTATGGGACAAAAAAATAAAAACATTAAGGAAAGGACGTCCTGGAACGTATTCATTAGCGTAGACGTGATGATGAATCGACTCGGCTTCCTGAAATAAACTGAAAAAATATAAAGCTCTCCGTGATCCTGTTTGTGATTTTATTCAAGGTCGCGCAAAGATAAGAAAGCCGTAAATTACTGGAATATGAAAAGATTTTGATAGGTAATTTTAGCAGTGGTGATTTTTTAAAAACTTTTTTGTTTGTGATGAGGGGCGCTATACAAGTTCTAAATTTTGTTTTATCAATCTCTTCATGCTTCATTAGCTAGGGAAATGCCTCGGTCTAAACTGTTCGGTCTGACTTCATTTTTCAAATCCAGATAAATCGTGAGTTTTATATACGCGGAATTCCTCTTTAAATATTTTTTTAGCTATAAATTTTTCCGAATCGTGTTAATCGCGAATACACTCGTCGAAACATTTGTTTTGATTTTAACTCGAGACAATGACGTCGGTTCGAAAACGAACGGTGAATGGGATTTAAATATACTATAAAGCGACGCGTGAAACCCTTAATGAAGTGTATGGCGGTCTCATTAACGACGCCGATCCGTCGTCTTCAATTTAGAGCGGGAGTAAAAAGGAAACTCGAATTCCTTCTCGGTACCCCTTTAAAATCCCATTCGTTCTCGGATGAAAAGAATGTCACGGAGAGAGAGAGAGATAGAGGGATAAAAGGGAATTCGAAGTGACGGGAATGAATGGGGACCAAAGCGACGAATAATCCCCTATTTCCGGGATTAGAGTCGACCCTCGATAACTGGAACCTTAGAGGGTGACAGGGCATGTTCGATTGATCGAAACTTCGAGTAATAGAAACCCCTTAATCGTTACAGGCTCGATTTATTAGACTCCTACCAAGAGCGAAAAAATGAGTCGCTTCGAAAAATTTCTTGCGATTTTTACACATCCCTAGAACGTCGATTATAATCAGGGGTGGAACAACGTTTCAAATCGTTACGTTATTCTGCAACGTTACAAAGGATCTGTTTTCGTTACACAACGTAAAAATAACACTACGCAATTTAATTGTTACGTTATATAACGTTATTTTGTAAAACCGTTATATAATGTTATTTAAATTTTTTTGCTTTGGCCAATGGCCCATTCTTAATTATTAAATATAAATGTATTAAATAAAACCACAAAATAATTGTCTATAATAATTTTAATTCAGTTATATAATAAAAACAGTCAAAATAATACTGTGCAATTATACGTCTTTGGCAAAAAAGGAAATAAAATGTGTAAATCCCAAACATTTGTTCTCAAGTTAACCGTAAAATTTTACGGTTAAGGAGTTAATTTCTATTTAACATCAATTTCGCTGTAGTCTCCATCGTTACTTATTTATTTGTTCTCAAGTATGCAGTCGCATCTGAAATGGAATTTTTTACAGAAATTTTAATAATTATAAATTGATCAAATTCATCAACGTCGGTGGTTGAATGCGCTTTATTGTTTAGCGGAACGATTTCAGTTTCTTTACTAAAATTTCTACTTATATTCTTTAGAGTTGTCCGAATCTTTTTAAATGAAGTTTCGCTTTAATGCATTGCTATTCAGACAATGTGGCTTGGAATCGTGGTTCAAGATAAATAGCGAGCGGATTACGTTGCTAACACCTCGCAGACTTAACAGTTCACAAATTGATGGAATGATATGATCCTTAGGTCCTAAGCAGGCAGGCATTAGCTGTAAAGTTAGATATAATTTTGAAATACCGTAGCAGATAATTTTTCCCGTTTCTGAATGCGGGTGTTTTTCTTAGTTTGGTCCGGGCTAGCCAATCTAGTATCAACCAGCCCCAACGGTCATAGCAGAATTTTTTCTCGTTTCAAAATTATTCCCAACTTTACAGCTAATGCCTGTCTGCTTGGGATCTTATGATCATTTCATTCCATTAATTTCTAGCTTGGCAATCTCACCATTTGAGAGGGAGGGGTTTTCTTCGGCTTTATCTTGGAGGATGTCTGTTGAGGCTGGTTGATACTAGCTTGGCTAGCCCGGACCCAACTAACAATAAGAAAAACACCCGCATTCAGGAACGGGAAAAATTATCTGCTACAGTAGTTCAGTGGTAGAATATCCGCCCGGCAAGTGGTAAGACCCGGATTCGATTCCCTCTCATAGCAGAATTTTTTCTCCTTTCAAAATCATTCCCTTAACAGTTCACGTTTTTTACGTTATGTAACGAAAACTAATCCTTTGTAATGTTATTACATCCCTAGTTCACGACATAACAGGTGATACCGAGCATTTGACGAAACGCACTGAAGTTATCTGCACTTTGTGCAATGTTGCCTGGCCAAAACATTTTGGTGTGATTACGTTATAATAACTTCATTGCAATTAACATTTTGATATCGTTATAATAAAGTTACGTTAAACGTTATTGGTTATTATAACTTTATTATAACAATATGTATGCATCGTTACGTTATTGTAAAAAAGTAATTTAATCGTTATTATAACGTTATCGGGTATCGTTACGTTACATTTTCCAGCCCTGATTATAATGCACAACTGTAGCCTTTATAACAATAACCCCCAGGTTTATTGTTTATATCCTTCTTAGCAACACTTTTGAGATCCGACTCCAAAAATTCTGAGCCATGGTCCGCAAGGACCGTAAAACCATTTAGGCGCATAAGTTACTGACAGTATTTCACCAGATTTTTCCTCATCTTACCCCCCCCCCCCTTCCCTCTTTTTTGTTTCGATACATAGTCTGTGGATAAATCACCATGTTGCGTAAAATGTCGGTTTAAGTTTATGAAGAGGAATAAAAAAATATGAATAATGCGTGTGAAAGAATGCTGGGTAGCTTAGGTTTATGATACGAAGGGGCGATGTGTCCAAAGCATTGGACTTTTAATCCTAAAGGATTAACTTGCATGTATGCGAATGAGAAAATATGTGTATTTCGACCCGTCGAAAATTCGAGTCATTCAGTTCCACTGTATATATCACATCGGTCTCCTTTTTTACCTCTTATAGGGAAAGCGATACGAGCACCAGAAAAACCCCACGGCCCAGCCTCCCACACTCACACACACGCACTCTAGAATCTTCCCTTTTTTATACGTTATCCGAGAAACCTCTCATCGTCTCCATATAGCGCCGAAGTGTATTTTTTCGAAAGAAAGAGAGGAATGGGAGAAAGGTAAGATTACTCGAAAGAGGGAGTCTGTGTCGGAAGAATCTTCCCCGCCTCACCCCACTCGTTCCGAACGCCACTCAAGTCGGATTTAACGGTCGTCTCTCGTAGAGACGGCCTCCCATCCCGAGGAGAAAAAGTGTCCCTCCTTAACTTATTCAGGTATGTCTCGAGTCGGCAAAATCCCTTATATCGTCCCTTTGAGACCCTTCCGCCTCTAAACGAACCCCATTCATTTCGGAAGAGGGGAATCAGACGCCATTAAAAGGACGTTTGACCCTTTCCACGTGTAAAACTCTTTTTTTCCCTCATCTCTCGTGGATATATCTGGGATCCACGAGGCTTATTGTTGTGACCCCACGGACCGTTCCTAATCTGGATTTAGCGTCTCTTTTTAGTGCCATTCCATTTATCTGAGATCTCCGCCACTGAGAGATAGGGAGGGGGATCCTGAGGAGCTATGATCATTTTTCCTTCTCAACCGTCTAGATCTAACACGTACGTTCGAAAAAGCGTTGAGGGTTTTCAGCTACTTCTATGTACAGTCAACTCTCGATAACTCGAATCTCCTGGGAAGAAAAATATTGTAGTTACCGAAACTTTGATTTATAGATCTTCATTTTAATCGCATTGAATATGCTTCGTAATTTTCCACTTTTTTGTAAAACACAGAGCGTCCTAGGTTTAGCTTTTTTTCGATATGAATGTGCTTTGAAAAAAGCGAGACCTATAGGTAGTTTTGTATTTTACAAAAAAAACTGGAAAATCACAATTCAATTTCTTTGTTCAATAAATAAATATCGAGCACTTCTTTTAGCTTAAATCAGATTGACTTAATAAGTAACTAAGTAAATCAAACTGAAAATAAGTACTACTCAAGTACCGTCAGTAGCCATTATAAACTTTTTTGACTATTGCCGATCCTTGAAAAAGTACAATTTTTTTATTTGATTTGTATGTCTATTTCAGTTTCATTGTATTTATCTTGGAGGAAACTCACAAATTATTGCCTGACGATATTTCTACTGTTTCAACATAAATGAACACGAACGAAAAAATTATTTACTTCGACTCATCGAGAATTCGAGCTGTGGGCGTTTGAATCATCCAGGTTCGATTGCGTGTTTTTATCTATCTCTCTCTCTCTCTCTCTCTTTGTTGCTTTATTTTTCCTTCTCTCTCGTTTCTCCTTCCTTCCTATTCCTTCCATCACTTATATTTCTCTTTAGTTTCTATTCCCATTCAAAACCTCTCTTTCCACATTTCCCTCTTCCCCTTTCTCTCTCCGTGAGATTTGATGGACACGCTTCGTTACGCTCTCGCTATCTCCGTCGTGTGACAGGCGATGATGGGAGAGAAAGTGATCCCCGTCTCTTTCCCACCCAGTTTGACCGAACGCGAACGAGCAGACGGCTAATAAGTCCCTTGGGAAATCGTCACTGGTTCTCTCTTTTACACCTTCCCCTTCCCTTCATTCCTGGTGATGACCTTTGTTATATAGACACTGGGATGAGGGCACAGCGGAGCGTGTAAGAAGCTCATTTTCCTCACCCCATTCTCCCACCGAAATTTCGTGCATCAAAATGGTAATTTGGTGTCATTTTAGACAAGCTTGATGTGAAAAGGCGAGAGAGGGCTCGTGGCCTAAGACAATCTGTATGATAATCAGGAATGGGTCGTGCAGTATAGGAGTTTACAGAGTTCTCTTAGAAATTTATTTATTTATATTTATTAGTACCTCTTAAACAGCACTTCCGTAGGGCTCTTACCAAGAGCTTTTAAACTGTAGGTAACTGTAAAACCCATTCTCAGGACAGGGTTCAAACCCGCGGCCTAAGTGAATATTGGGAAGCAGACCCGCTAGGCACCCCTCTACTAAGTAAGACCGGCTTTGGTTTTAAAAGTTTCATATCAGAACATCCAGAGCTGATGTGGTAAAATAACAACGTGTACAAATAAAAATTGATAATAATGGCTGTTACTTAGTGGGTATCGATTTTTATCTTTTTCTACTTGCGTGGATAATTTTCCGAAATGATTTTTAAATTTTGACGAGTTTCATTACGATTGTAATTTGACGTTTTAAATTTTGCTGAGCGCGTTTTTTACCTTACCAGCCTTGATTTATGATTAATCAAATACACCATTCTTTCAAGTCAAAATTGTACGTCACTGTACACTATAACTTTGTTAACATAACTCTGTGTATATTAACACAGCTTTTTCACCTTGCATTTGGTTACAGATGTTTTCATTCTCCTTTTTGTGGAAGTACCCTGGATATTCTTATTGTCATTCTTTCTTTGAGTATCTTTCTCAGTGACTTGTTTAATCTGGTTGTTTTATAAATTATTACTTGCCTAAATTTTATCTTATGAGTGACAGAAATATTCCTTACGTTTTCTGCTTGACGCTCCGCTTCTTATATAATTCCATTGCCCAAATTTGGCTTAATGGATGAATTTTATTGCGATCTATCATTGTAACGAATTGCCGTCAACCCAAGACGTTCTACGGAGAGAGGGTGACTTTTCCCGCGGTCACATCCTCATATCCCTGTCGCACCCAATCATCTTGGACCATTTCTTCCCCCCGCTTCAATTCCATCCAAATGTGTTTCGTTCCTCCGTCGTTCCCTTACCAAACATCAGTGACTCACGGTATCATCCTCTGACCCTCCCACTTTTATTATAATAAGTAGTGCCCGTGACATTGCCATGACTTGAGAGGGCAGCAACCAGCGGTATCCCGTAGCCTTGCTCCAGGCGTGTCATCTCATCCATCAAACATTGCCTTGGGGCATACTCTTCGCTCCTCCCCCCCATTCGATCCTCTCCTTTCCTTCTCTTCTCTTTATCCGAGTGACAAGGATGATGTCCCCCATCCCTGACCCCCACGAACATCCTCACCTCTCACCATATCCTTCTCTCGACCCACCCACCTCGCGCTGCACCCTTTCCTACACCATTGCATCGCAGATCCCCGAGTTTCCAGTTCCCAATCTTTCTTTTATCCTTTATGCCCTTCCGCATACACCACTATATATATCACTCTTAACTTGATCCCCTCTCATTCCTGTCCCCTTCACTTCCTAACCTTACCTCAAGTCGCCTCGGCTCGTTCGCTCCTTACCTGCCCTCATCCGTCTTCTTACGTTTCTCCGATCCTAGTCCATCCCGTCTCTCACCCATTCCTATTCCCATTCGTCTCTTCTTCTCTCCTATTCCATTCCTACGTCCAACCATGACCTTATCTCATTCCAAAACTCTTCCCCTCTCGCTCTCATCTCTCTCCATTGTACGTAGAGAAGGTCGTACAAGATTCTCTTGGTCAGTGATTCCGTTCTTAGGCGAAGGACCTATTCCTCTTCTCTGACTCCATCCTTCCTCCATCCCTCTCTACCTCCCTCCCTTCCCCTCTCCCTCCATCCCATTGTTTTATATCATTCTGTATTGTTTCATACTATTTTATACTGATTTATATCATTTTGTATTGTTTTATACTATTTCGTATTACTTTATTTTATTATGTATTGTTTTATATCATATGTGTAATTTTATATCATTTCCTTCTTTCTTATGTTATGCATGATCCAACAACAATCTCCATATTCATTGTATATATTTCAAGTATATTTCATCTTATTCTGCCTAATTATTGTATTATATTTCTTGGTTTGCATTACGTTATTACCTATGCATGTATTTTTTTATGACGGTATACAACGATGCTGTATATACGAAGACTTACTGTACATACTCCTTTCTATTTAATGTTGTATTACTATATTATCATATGTACACTATCTAGGGTTTTCTCAGGTTTTTCACACCCCCCTTCTCAGTGGGTGTTTTCCTGCGTGGGTTTTACTAGGGAGGACATGCCTGTTTTACCTAGGTTTTCCCCACAATCTCTAATCTGTCTTCAATTATATATATATATATATATATATATATATATATATATATATATATATATATATTTACTCTGTATGATTTAGGTATATACTGTTTATATAATGCGTATTGTAATATCTTACTTTACCATTTTTTATATTTATTATATTGACGAAGGATTAAATGTAAGAATGGACCTTATGGTCTAAATTTCGCCCGAATAAAGACGATTATCTATCTATCTATCTATCCCTTCCCCTCTCCCTCCCTTCCCCTCTCCCTCCCTTCCCCTCTCCCTCCCTTCCTCTCTCCCTCCCTTCCTCTCTCCCTCCCTTCCTCTCTCCCTCCCTTCCTCTCTCCCTCCCTTCCTCTCTCCCTCCCTTCCTCTCTCCCTCCCTTCCCCTCTCCCTCCCTTCCCCTCGCCCTCCCTTCCCCTCTCCCTCCCTTCCCCTCTTCCTCCCTTCCCCTCTCCCTCCCTTCCCCTCTCCCTCCCATCCCCTCTCCCTCCCTTCCCCTCTCCCTCCCTTCCTCTCTCCCTCCCTTCCTCTCTCCCTCCCTTCCTCTCTCCCTCCCTTCCCCTCTCCCTCCCTTCCCCTCTCCCTCCCTTCCCCTCTCCCTCCCTTCCCCTCTCCCTCCCTTCCCCTCTCCCTCCCTTCCCCTCTCCCTCCCTTCCCCTCTCCCTCCCTTCCCCTCTCCCTCCCTTCCCCTCTCCCTCCCTTCCCCTCTCCCTCCCTTCCCCTCTCCCTCCCTTCCCCTCTCCCTCCCTTCCCCTCTCCCTCCCTTCCCCTCTTCCTCCCTTCCCCTCTTCCTCCCTTCCCCTCTCCCTCCCATCCTTTCTCCTCCCCTTCCTTCTGTCACCTCGTCTTTAGCTGTTCCGACACCCAGCTTCTTATTCGCCTCTCTCTCACTCCCTCCCACATCCTCTCTTCTGCCTCCTTTCCTCGACTCCTATTTCTTGGCTGTCTGCTGAGCGTAGGCGGCTAGATTATAAAATGCGTCCCTTGGTTAGCCTATACCGAGTAACTCTCTGGGAATGGTGGAATGGGAGCGTTCTGGGGGGCGTCAGAGTGAATTGTTTCTCCTTATAATGTGCCGTAGGGGACGTCAAGGGTCTCCGTGACCGGAGGGGGAAAGGAGGAGTAGGAGATGGACGCCTCACGCCACTTGATGAAATTTTCGTGTGGATTTAACGGCTGCGGGAAAGAGTTTTTCTTGGTTAATGGAGTCTTGAAAAAGGTTGTCGACCCCCGGTAATAGTAGTTTTTGTTTTTTTCATTTTCTATCTCCCACCAAATTTGAAGAAGTGAATTTAGAGTTTAATTTACACGTCAGAGGAAACCTCATCAGAAAATGAATATGAGGAGGGGACGTTTTTGATGAGATATTTAATATAAGTCGGTCTGCTTGGATTGAGTCGCTTTTATTCCGTCAAGTCAAGCTTCCGTTCGTGTGTTTATCAAATGTGAAACGTTTGTCTGAGGGGATTTTTTTAAAATCGGCGAGCTGAAAATTTGAGCCTCACGAAGATCTTCATTCCATCCACTTGTGCTCTGTGTGATGGGCGTGCGTTTGGTCTTCCTCCTTCGGATGGTCGTGAGGGAGTGTGGGGTAATACAGTTATTTAAACCAATTTCTCTCTTGAAACGTTTCGTGGTTGAGGATATTAACTATTAACTTTCGTAATTGATCTGAGTTTCTTTGAAATGTTCCTTAGAAGTAGGCGTTTTTGGAGTTAAAATTCGACTTCTTTTCCATTGCGATTTCCACATACTAGCTAGCAACCCACGCAAACAATAACTAATCAAAGCTCTTCGGCTATGCGTTTTCTCTTTATTTAAAACATTTTCTGATCTGTGGAATAAAACTAAGTTGCTGAGAAAGTTTCTCTCATTCTCCTCAATTAACCATGACCCTAATTCATCCCGGAAATATGCTTTCTTTTTATTAAAATGTATATATTTCGTTTATGGCAGCTATTTTAATGGAATAATCTCCAGAAGAATGGTGAACATCGAAATTCTCCGAGGAAAAGCAGTAGCTATAAAGTCAAAAGATGTCTCTTACTCGGTTTAAAAAAGCCAGCTAATGCGTATAGCTCAAAATCTTCAATTTATTTCATAAGTATATTTTATACCCCCATAGTCTCCCAGGCGACGTAATCATCTCGACCTTGGTTGACCGAGGGTTTTTATCCAACGCCCCGCGATAAAAAGTTCGAGATCACCGCAAGAGAATAGAGCGGATTAGTATGTGGTCTGGCATGAAATCACTTTCCTTTTCTTAGAATTGACCGACAGAATTGTGGTCATGAGTTTGTTAGTCACATTTTTAGGAGGCTTCTCGCATCGCTGGACGAAAATTACTTTTGTTATTGCTCATCATTTATTTCCCGAGATCTCGTCCATATGAATGTCTACAATCATGTGGTCCACATGTAATCCCCTCTCCATCCTTTTCCCTCCCTCCCTTCTACTTCTTCCCTCATCACCCTCTCTTATCTTCTCTTCTCCTCTCTTCTCCTTCCTCTCATTTCCCCCTTTTCCCCCTATCCCTCTGTTTCTTCTACTTCCTTTCTCCTCACCCCTTCCTCTTTCCCTCTACCTCTTTCTCTCCTCTCCCTCTTCTCTCCCTCCTCTTCTCTCCCTCCTCTTCTCTCCCTCCTCTTCTCTCCCTCCTCTTCTCTCCCTCCTCTTCTCTCCCTCCTCTTCTCTCCCTCCTCTTCTCTCCCTCCTCTTCTCTCCCTCCTCTTCTCTCCCTCCTCTTCTCTCCCTCCTCTTCTCTCCCTCCTCTTCACTCCCTCCTCTTCTCTCCCTCATCTTCTCTCCCTCCTCTTCTCTCCCTCCTCTTCTCTCCCTCCTCTTCTCTCCCTCCTCTTCTCTCCCTCCTCTTCTCTCCCTCTTCTTCTCTCCCTCTTCTCTCCGTATTCTTCTCTCCCTCCTCTTTTCTCCCTCCTCTTCCCTCCCTCCTCTTCACTCCCTCCTCTTCTCTCCCTCCTCTTCTCTCCCTCTTCTTCTCTCCCTCTTCCTCCCTTCCTCCTCTCTCCCTCTTCTTCACTTCCTCTGTCCCTCTTCCTCTGCCCCTCTTCCTCTGCCCCTCTACCTCTGTCCGTCTTCCTCTGCCCCTCTTCCTCTGCCCCTCTTCCTCTGCCCCTCTTCCTCTGCCCCTCTTCCTCTGCCCCTCTTCCTCTGCCCCTCTTCCTCTGCCCCTCTTCCTCTGCCCCTCTTCCTCTGCCCCTCTTCCTCTGCCCTTCTTCCTCTGCCCCTCTTCCTCTGCCCCTCTTCCTCTGCCCCTCTTCCTCTGCCCCTCTTCCTCTCCCCCTCTTCCTCTCCCCCTCTTCCTCTCCCCCTCTTCCTCTGCCCCTCTTCCTCTGCCCCTCTTCCTCTCCCCCTCTTCCTCTCCCCCTCTTCCTCGGCCCCTCTTCCTCGGCCCCTCTTCCTCGGCCCCTCTTCCTCGGCCCCTCTTCCCCATCTTTAATTCTTTCAATCTCCCTCTCTTCCTTGTCCCTCCTTACCTCATTTTATCTCATTTCTCTCTTTTCTCCCATCCCATGTCCCTCCCTTATCCCATACTTGTTCCTCCCTCCCTTTCTCCTCTCCCGCACTCCTCCCTCTTTCTTTCTTCCTTCATCCTCACTCATCCCTCTTTCCTGCCCCTCAATCCTTTCTCATTCCCCCCGGTTTCTCTCTCTCTCTCTCTCAGCTGTGTTCCTCCACGAGATGACACGCTGTCTTCCAACCTAACGCTTCCCTCTATACTACACTCGCGTCATTTTTCGACTCGTCCTTCCATCTTTTACTTTCTCTTCCCCTTAATTTTCTTCGCCCTTTTAAGTCTTCCACTACTATAAAATACTGGGCGCAAAGAGGCGTCTTCCTGTGCAAGTCATCGACGTCGAGGAGGTGAATGAGAAACTTAAGGCTTAATTTTTTCATCCGTTTGTTTAAAGTCGATGAATTTCATTTTTCGCAGCATGTGAGTTGTTCTGATGATTCAGAGTAATACGAATTGCTCAGTCTCTCATTTTCTGCTGTAGTGCCTTCGTAACCATTGGTTGCCCATCGGGGAAAAAATCTGTTACGACTGAATTAGTAATAATTTGAAACACTATTAACCTTATTATCTTTTCAACAGATTTTCCGACGACCAGTATGATTTAACCTTGTCCTGTTTTGAACTATTATCTTTACATCTTTTCCCTGAGCAACTTGACCGAACGCATGATAAACCTGACCGAAATGAATTTTTGAATATATAACATTCGCTCTCATTCACATTTTGTAGCTGTAAATTAGGTAGTTTTTATGCTATTATAGGGGTTTTACTGGATAGATTTTAAATCGCTTTACCAAAAATAATGCATCGAACGAATTGCTTCCGCTCATGCTATGATCCCGATAGAGAGTTCTTTTTAATTTTTAACTCGTTGAGTCCTAAAAGTGGGTCTGACTCGTGGCCTCATCAAAAGGCCAAAAATCTAAACCACGAGTCTGACACGTTTGCGGTTTAGAAGTTTTCCTGTTTTAATATTTGTGGTTTTCGGCCACAGATGGCGCTAAATTTATATATATATATATATATATATATATATATATATATATATATATAATCTCTTATTTGGCATTTTGATAAATATCTTTTTATAAATGTTTTTTTTACAAGGAAAATTACGTCTGTAATGCGGAATTGCTTTTAATGTTCTAAAATAAAGAAATATTTGTTTGAAACCGCTTGAAAATTACACTTAATGGTATATAGCGTTATCTATAACTATCCTTTATATTTAATTGCTTTGCAAACATCGCAAATATTAAGCCATGTTTTCCTTTTATCCGGAAAAATGCCAACAGCAACGCAGAAGCCTATATGGAATTTCAAAATGTAGGAATACAGCATAACCGATAGAATGTAAGCAGTAGCTTAAAAAAAGCATAAGCAAGTATATTCTGCCTAACCGGGCATAAGCTGTATTAAGTGTGGTTGACAGAACATGAAACGCGCCATCTAAAGGAAAACTCAAGGAGTTAATTAATTTTTTCCGTTGGATAACTGAAGAGCATGCGGTAGATAGAGCTTGGAATTCTTTTTTTCTTCGTGTTCAATATTTCAATTAAATTAAATTTTGTCCATTGTTTCCGACTCTCCCCAAAATATACATATGCATCTATCAGAATTTAACATTCAACATCCGTAATTCGCGTAACTTACGTATGCTCGCCGTTTTACATGTAGAATAAAGTGCGTTTCCGGATTCGAGCCGCAGCGTAAATGAATTTTTTTAAGGTAAAAGAAGAAGGAAACCTCGCTAGCTTAAAAATTATCGTGGCTCCGTGCGGGCGCGTGAGTGCATTTTCGAAACACTGCTTTTTATGTATCTTCCTAATGTGTCTCTCTATTTCCACTCACTCGCGCCTCCTTTTTATTCTCCTCACCATCTACATCTCTCTCTCTTTCTGTCTCGGCGATAACTCCACCCTCTCTCTCCCACTCCTCCCTCCGATCTTCCCGACGCACGCATTCCCTCTTCCGACCGAGTCTGGTCTCGTAAGGTGAGAGAGAACGGTGGTGGGTGGGCCAAAACAGAAAAGCACGTGCCCCTTCATTTGGTCCGCCTCGAGTTTATTTAACGGCCACCTTCTCTCAGTCTACGGGCGAAGAGTGTTGTGTTCTGACCCGTGACATTATATTTCTTTATTTCTTTTTCCCTAGGGTATCGTGTCGTTAAGTTACCGACGCCGCCAATTGCGAGATATAAAACAGGTTGCGTTTCTTGGGTAATGAAGTCGTGCGAGTAGCCGTGGAGCGGTTTGAAGTCTCTTGTTTTTTTATCGCGTTCTATTTCATGAAAACGAGACGGTAAATACCACCCCGTAAGGTCATATCAGCATGTTCACGTGCTGGATATTTTAAAGTATAAGATTTTTGGAAAGGTCAAATTTAAGATACGTTCTGGTATTTTGAAGGAACGAATGACTGAACGAATCAAGTTGACTCAATTTCAATTTTCAATTTCAAAAACCTTTATTTTCCTTATAAACAGTTACAGGTAAATACCCTTCACTTTACATGTTATCTTAACCTAATACATAGTATAGTTTAAGATTAAGATTCTATAGCTTATTACCTTCAGCTATTTTGCCATATTTCTTCTCTCTGAATGATAACCGACCTACTCTAAAAATAAAAAATCCAAACATCATTAATGTTTTTCCCTCGTGATTTTTCTTCTGGTAGAAAATCTATCACAGCTTCACTCAGTCTTTCCGACCACTCTGTTACAGCACGAAACAATACACGTATTCTGTTCATCTTTAGCCTAATAGTTTTTCTGGATTAATTATTTTTTACGTTTCTTTTATTATTTATATTTTACATGATTAGTAGATAGAGTATGCTCATTTCTAAGTAGGGATACTTAGCAGGCCACAATCGCTATTATCATCAAACATTAACTTTGTAGATTCTCGAAATGATACTTAAAATGTAAAATTTTAAATGTAGACGAACAAGGCCTTTGTTGGAAAATTGTTTGGTAGTATAAAATGTCAAGGGCTTAAGCAAATTCCGTTAAAATTAAAATGAGCGTGCGACGCCCTCACGCAAGGGCAAAAGCCTTATCCGGCGAAAAGTCCTTCCTTTTTTCCTTCGTTTTCGCATAGACTCGATTAGGGAACGTGCATGATAAGCAAGATGGCACGTCTCCGATACTCGACCTTCGCAGCCGGGAGCACGAAAAAGAAAACCAACAGAATGAGTGGCCGAAATTAATCAAGTCGGCGAGACACGCCAAGCTTCGCTCTCACTGAGAACGCTCAGCAACTGCAGCGCAGGGAGGAAGGTTTTCAGACGCAGACAGCTTAGGCGACCGACCTCCCAAGGCCTCCTTTAATGACGTTCTTCTTCTCTTTCCTCCCCCCTCTCCCGCGCACACACACGCACTCCATATCTCCAGTGCATTATATTTGGCACCCGAAGGGGGGGGGAGCCTACCTTCTCTTCCCATCATGCATCGCCAGCGAAAAAAAAAGAAGAGCGTTTTTAAAGTCGGCGCAACTCGGTATTTTTCGGGCCTCCGTCTCTCTCCCTCCCTATCCTTCTTCCACATCCCTTAAGCCACGCGAAATTAATCGCGTAGTGGCATATGTGCGGGACCCCTGCAATTTATACGTCCGGAGGATTCTATTCCGGCGCGTCTCTCCTGCCCCTTCTTTCTCCCCCTCCCTCCTCGCCCCACAGGCGACCCTTTTGATGGAATGTCAGACCTATTTGTTACGCAACTGCATTTCTCTCTCTATCTATCTCTCTCCTCTTTCCGTCTCTCATTCAAGGACTCCCTACCCTATGACACGGGATAATTTTCCGACCCCATTTTTTTACCTAGTAACTCGCTCACATCTCCTCAAATAAAAATGACATTACCCATCCGGATGATGATGAGTTATACATTTTTTTGTTCTCTCCTTTTTAACCGGCGCCTTTTCCTTTCTTCTTCTGGTCTTCCTTCCATTCCTCTCCCCTCCTCTTTTCCTCCGTACCATTTCCCGCGCTTCCATCAGTGGCGTAATTGGCGGTGATCTCAGTGGAGTTCTCTCGACCATCTTTCCGAGCGGTCACGTGGAAGAACGGGAATTCTTCCACAGATCGCCTCCACTCGCCAACAAGATACGGACGGCTTGTTTTCCTCTCATTTTTCTTTTATTTTAAAGGAATTAAAAAAATTGAAACTTTTATCTGTGTCGTCCTCTCGTCGGTAATGTCATTCGAGTTTATCAGTGGCGTCAAAAGGCTTTCGCTGGCGACTGGCGGCGCTGAGGGGAGGGAGCTGTTGGAAGGCGTTTACTCTGGATAAAATCGGTGAAATATGCATTGCACGAACTTAATCAAAACTGTACACTTCTAGTGCACACAGTAAATGTGACTGGTAACATTATTGTATGGACAGCTTGGCCATAGACGAGCATAAAACCTGATGTCATAATGCAACGGGATGCTATATAATTATTTTTGGGGCATATAGCTTATGTAATATTCTTTGTGACATTAAGCTTATAAGCGAGTGAATTTTATTCACAATCTATGCGGTCATTGCTGAGTAAATCGATATTTTGCGAAAATCTACTAGAATAAAGTACCCTCCATTTTTACACGATGTGGTTAATTTCAACCAGAGTTCTATTCCGAGTGATACCTTATGTAAACACATGATTTCGTCAGATTATGTTGAACCAATCAGACTCTACAGCACAGTGTCTTTCTATTCTCCTCCAGTACTGGGTCGCGAGGCATACAAGAGAAATGTGAGGATTGAAAACATTAGCAGCTGAGATATATCAAAAGGGATATATCGATTGGCAAAGAAAGATAGTTGACTGTATTGTAGCATATATTCTTTTATTGCGAGTTAATGAAAAATAAGGTCAGAAAATATTTTCTTCATGTTGTCATCATCGCGAGACAAAAAGTTGGAGAAACACTATCCTAGAGATCCGCGCAAGCGACAGGCACTACCGATAGACGGAATTGCAAAAACTACTTTCTCGGACACGTGCATATTCATCAGAATCTCGAATCCGAATATTTTCGCGACCACAATACTTTCTCTATATGCTTCGTGTACGACGAAGTAAAAAGCATCCTATTCGCTGAGCCCGAGGATGAACGGGGACTCATCAAATGGCCCTTGGCTATTCACTCGTCTTTTCCGGAATAATATCGTGGAGCGATCAGCGTCCGCTTCCAAGGGCGGCGAGAGCTTATTCATTCCCGAGCGAAATGAAAACAGCCGACTGTCGGGTAATGCGTGGGAGTGATTCACTCGTCTGAAGGGCGGGTGTCGCACCCTTAACCTTTCAAAGCCTCAACGACCAGTGTTCGCTTATCAATTAATGAACAGATCCGAGTCACCGATTGAATCCGAACGTGAATATTTGTTCGCAGTCTGCGTCCGGTTTTCTTAATAATGGCTCGGTTATGTACTCGATTTTAAGGCCTAAGGCTCTACCAATGCCATTTTTACTTTCTCCATATACGAAGTATAGAGAAAGTATTGTATTTTAAAACTATAATTCGAGATTTCAACGGAAATACATCTTTTGGGGTCCCCTGAACACGTTTTGACTATTTTCTCGATTGTCTGTGTGTGACTGGGATTTTGTTGGTGCTATTAACTCAAAAACTATTAATCAGGTCAACACGAAATTTTATATTCGACATTTTTGTTCAAGTGAAAAGATCTGATTAGTTTTTGATAAAAATCGGTCAACTGGAAGTGGGTGTTTACTCTTGTCACATTCGTTTTTACTTTCTATATATACCTACGCACGTACGCAAGTGTTTCCATGAAAAAATTCGACTTCGAGATTTCAACGGAAATACACGTTTTGAGGTCCCCTGAACACGTTTTGACCATTTTCTCAATTATGTCTGTGTGTGTGTGATAGCTTTTTTGTGGGTGTTCTAACTGAAAAACTATTAATCAGGTCATCGCGAAATTTTATATTTAACATTTTTATAAAAGTCAGAAGAACTGATTAGTTTTGGGTAAAAATCGGTTACCCGGAAGAGGGTGTTTACTCTTGTCACTTATCCGTTATTTTTAAATATTTGCTTTAATATTTGATAAATGGAAAAATCTGATGTGACCACCGCATGACTTTCTCCATATCTGTAATATTTCTGAAAATTCTAAATAGGTTACATAATAATAAATATTTTAAGAAACCAAGAAAATTTTAGACTTTACAAAGAGCAGAAATAAACTCAAACCCTAGCCTTCTGGTATTGGATATAGCCACAAAGCTCCAACAATTAAGAAAAGAAAAGGAGCGTTACTAAGACGTAACTAAGCGTCAATTGTTAACAATAGTCGTCAGTAGGTGGCATGGTGGTGGCAGCTAAATATATAAGATATCTCTTAAACAATGCATTATATGGAAAAATGTTTCAAACAAAGGTTGTAGAAAAATAAATTTCCTACAACTTTTATTCCAATTTTGTGGGTGCTCTAACTCAAAAACTATTAGTCAGATAATAGTTTTTGGTAAAAATCGGTCAACCGAAGTGGGTGTTTACTCTTGTCATTTTTCCGTTTTTTATATATATCCTTTAATATTTGCTAGATGTAAAAAAGTAATGGAATAAAAGTTGTGGAAAATGTAATATTTTTTCTTAATTGTTGAAGTTTCGGGGTTATATCCAGTATCAGAAGGCTATGGTTTGAGTTTATTTCTGTTCTTTGTAGTATTTAAATTTTTCTCGCAGTTCCTTCAAATATTTATTATCATTTAACCTATTTGGAATTTTTAGAAACATTACAGGTATGGCGAAAGTCATGTGGTGGCCACATCAGATTTTTTCATGATCTTTTCTTGTGTATAGCAGTAATAATTCTCCGGTGCTGTGATTTATGAATGTAATTCCATCAATAAATCGAAAATGAACGCCTGTGGTAACTTTCCTCGCTCTCTCTCGCTCTTAGGTTTGGTAAATTATTTTACCACATATATAACGGCCGTCCCTCGTGGTAACACCTACGTTCCCAGCCGGTCAGAATAGTGGTCAATTACAAGGGGGTTTTATTTCTTAAATTTACATGATCTAGCAGAATGGATATATGGCTAGATCGTGCTCGATGATACGGAGGAAACGAACTTGTATTAGCTAAAGAATTATTGATGTCGTCTTATGGCTGAAAACGGATTCAAGAATAAGCACTTCAATATAAAAAAATTAAAAATAAATACGCATCTTGTATATATCCAATGGTCATCATAAGGTTATAAGAAACCAGAAGGTTCTTTAAAAATCTATCTGCGATTGATCACCACTGAAGACGGCTGCTTTATAGCCGAAATGTGCTTTTAGTTTTTTAATTTTTATTTTGTTACGGTTGTTTGAGATATCTAAGATTGGTACTTAATTTTTAAATTTTTTATATTGATGCCCTTACTCTTGAACAAGCTTTTAATTTCATCAATGTGTATAAATGTATCTTACGTGTAGTAATAGTAATTGTCGAACTCGCCTCATGGTTAAAAATAAAAAAGATAGTAAGATCTCCATTAGCCATAAAATAGTTAAGAATATAAGAATCTACTATTGGTGGGTGCCACTGATGTGTGCTGCTTTGTAATCGAAACGACCATCTGGTCTTCCGAATCTTTTTATGGCTGTTGGAGAGACATATTGTTCCTATACATTAAATGGAAAAAATTAACGGTATATTATTGTGTTCATGCCGAAGGATCTGATTATAGTGTTTTACTTTTGATTACATTGTCTCGCGTTGGCTTCTAGTAGTTTTTATTCAGGCAACCGTTTTAAATAAGCTGTAGCGTGCGTACGGTATTAACTTGGCGGCGATGCGGATCGAATTAATTTCCCCGATCACTCGACTAGGCCCTTTTTAATGTAAAAAACGTACCAATGGCGGGTCCCGTTTCTCTCTCTTTCTCTCTCACACACACACATATGCACCATTAGCTCCCCCTCCCACCGAATCCGCTTCATACCATGGCGCAAAAAAAAGTCAACGACGCGAAATGCGGTTCGGTTTTTTCTGCGGTTACCCTCTTATTGCACGTAATGAGCGCCGTCATTTCAGATATCGTATCGAATGGCGCGGGAGGCGCAAAACGCCCTTGCATGCCTGCGACATTTCTGGGTGAGCATGAGATGCGAATGAAATCGAGTCCCATACGAGGAAGAGTGTGGAGGGGAGGGGGGGAGAGGGAAGCAGGAATAGAGGTTTTATGGAGTAGGACATCGGACGGTTTTATTGGTCTTGTTTCCCCGTGGGATGGAGCCTTGTAATTAGATTTGCAAGCATATACGCTACATACCCTCTCCTCCTTCCTTCATGGTTAAGGCATCACTGTGAGAACCAGCAGCATGTGTCAATTAATGAGTTTCCCGTCTCGCGTTACACGGTCATTTCAATTTCTCTCACTCCCTCTCCTGTCTCCTGTAGCATTTCATCACGCGGTGTTCCTATAGATGCATCGTTGCCAAGGTAACATCTCTTTGCCATTAGTTCTCCTCCCCTCTCGATCGCGGAACATTTTACTCCTCTTTGTGAATACGCTTACGGAATTTGCGTGTTTGTTCGTGTTCGGAGGACCGAATTTACAGCGCGACGGGCGACGTTATGATCGCTTCGAAGATGATTATGACCTTTTGAAGCCGGTTCGATAAGATAGTTATGGAAATGTTGTGGCTAACAAGAACTCTTGTTATCGAATACGTTTGCTGAAATAGCGCATTTCCCTCGTTGGTTAGGCGCCGGGTGGTCGTATTGGTGCGATAATCCTCGGAGATTGTTTACTTTTCGTCGCGAATATTGCGCAGTTCGATTTGTGATCCTTGGTTTTATTGGAGTCATCGACGCCGTCACATATTTCAATAATCGTATTCTTATTTAAAATTAGAACGCGCGTGGGCATTAAACGTTAGAGGGGTAGAATAAATTAGGCGCGTTGAAATGTCAAAATTTCCCGCTATGGCGGCTGCCCTGATAGATTGAAATAATACAAATGTGCTATTATTTGACTCAGTTTTTTTAACCAAGTTTTTATAACTTATAAATACGTAATTAAATGAAATGTTATGATAAGATTTAGTATTATGAACTCTTGGCGCAAAAATTGAAAAATATATCCATTCATAAAATTAAAAAACCGTCTTCGCGGCCCTCTGATAACCTTTCGTGACTTGCTATTTTCGTCTGATATTTGAACAAAAGCCTTCTAAAACGCTGAAATTGATGCGATGCAGACATGCAATAAAAGTTTTTTAAATGAACATTTTCATATTGTTCTTACTTACATCTATAAATAAATAGTATTCTCGAATGAATAATTATCGAGTTGATAATTTTTTCCTTCCGTTACATTAGCGGCCCTAATCAAGTGAAACGACTTCGGTATGTCATTTGTATCAATAAAAATCTCGAAAAACGAATTCCGACCAGAGGTAAAGCGTCTAACATGTGTGCACAGACGGTCTGATAACGACAGACGCTTTTATTGTACAAACGAACTTATAAAGAACTTATCTAAAAAAATCGCATCGAAGCAAGACATTCGGTATTCGGTAGCAGTCGTGTTCCATACATTGCGCATAAACGCCATAAAATAGGACAGCACATCTACGTTATCAAACTCGAGGAACCGGCGGCATCCTATTAAAAAATAATAAAATAAAACCGTTTCTCCCAGTCGCTTCCCGGAGATTCATCGACGATTCACGTCCATATCTTACGCTACACGTTCGAAAGCGAAACGCTTATATAAATCGCCGTTGATTTATATTATTCGATAAAAATGTGTATCGAATCCTCGAGGTTGGATAGTATCCCGCACATTCCTTGTTAGGAAGCGTTCGGCCGCAATATCCCGCTGCACCCATCCATCCGGTTTTTCACGTCTTTCGTCTTCTTCTTTTTTTAAACCTCTTCCCCTTCCCCCGAATTTCTATTTCCCTTCTACGAAAACACCATAAACTTCGGATTGATGGAGGAGGAGAAGACGTAAGTTTCCATTTCCTCTCTCACTCGACGAAGATCGGAGAGAGGGGAAGAGGAGGAGGAAGAAGAGAGAGAGGGAGAAAGATCCTTTCCCTTCCGACCTCTAAACCCGTCATACACACCCCTATCTCTCTTTGGAGAATCCCTTTCCCGCCTCTTCTTTCTCCCCCCAGTAATCCCCGCCTCTCCTCACCCAGACCTCCACTTACTTCCCTTCCCTCCTTACTAGCCCTCCATCTCTCCCTTCCTACTCCCCTCCCCTCTCCCTCACTCCTCACTCCACCCTCCATCCCTCCCTCTATACTCGCCCTCCACTACTCCTCTCTCCTCACTCCCCCTTCACCCCTCCTCACTCCCTCTCCAACACTCACCTCTCCTCACATCCTCATCCATCCCTTTCTCCTTTCTCTCCCCACTTCCTCTCCCTCCCCACTCCCTCTCCCTCCCCCTCCCCACTCCCTCTCCCTCCCCACTCCCTCTCCCTCATCACTCTTCCTCCGTCCCTCCCTCCTCAATCCCCCTCCATCTCTCCCATTCTCACTCCCCTCCATCTCCCATTCTCACTTCCCTCCGTCCCTCCCTTCTCCACCTCCTCCATCCCTTCCTTCTTCTCTCCCTCCTAACTCTCCCCTCCATCTCTCTCTCCACCCGCCATTCCTCCCTCCACACTCACCCTCCACCCCTCCTCTTTCCTCACTCCACCCTTTTCTTCTCACACCACTGTCCATTCTTCCCTCACTTCCCCCTCCATTCCTCCCTCTGTCATTCACCTCTCCATCCATCCCTCACTCCTCCCTCACCCCGCTCCATTCCTCAATACCTCATCTCCCTCCTTGCTCCTCCCTCCCTCCTCTCCCATCCTACCCTCACTCCATCTCCATTCCTCCCATCCCCACTCACCCCCCTCCGCCCCTCCCATCCTCACTCATCCTCCCTTCTACACCCCCTTTTGGACATCTGGTTCACATACACCCGCATCTTTCTCCCACATCCCCTGTCTCTCCTTCCCCTTTCACCACCTCCTCCTCCTTCCCTTCTCCCTTGTCTCTCCCGTTTGCTGGGTCCCACGTGCGTCTCCAGCCCTCTCCCTCCTCTCGCGTGTTGGGAGTATCCTCTCTTTTCATCCCTCTTTCAACTCTTCTATGCGAAGATGCAATCGGATCCAAAAGGGGTCCCTCCCAAGTCCTCCTCCTCATCCGAAGAGGGAATTGTCTCCTTGCTCATTTGTCAAAGGGCAGTCATTCCTCATGAATGAAATGTCCCTCCACCCCTTACCTCCCTACCTCCTTTTGGTCTTTGTTACTCCTTTTTATCCACCTCTGGGAGGTGGATGAGGAAGGGAGGGGTATTCCTTGTATCCCTTTCTTCTCTTATCTAGTCGGTTCGGAAAAGAGAAAGGAGGCGTGCGTGTTGGTTATTTCACTGCGAGGACCACCCTATTCTAAAAACCTTTTTCCCTCTTAACCTCGGATTCTGTGTGATAAGGTAGCTTCCTTTGAGGAGGGCGGGAAAAGTGTAGTCTTTTGGGCGTGCGTGTCCTTTTTTTTTACTTCTTTCGGCCGTGACAGGTGAATGCGATATCGGAGGAGTATGGTGGTTTTTTTCGACGAGCCTTTGTTCTGTCGGTTTGCCTTCAGGAGGTTTGTCATAAAAATGGTCCCGAGAGCGACTCGTGGAAAAAATATGACCCTTAGCGTATTCCCGTTGTTTTTCATGTTAAATTTACGGCGAAAAATTTGAGGCGAAAACGAGTTTCTTCATCGTTCCGCCCACGCGAAGGAGAATTGTGGGCGAGGATAGACGCTTCGGCGAGTTACTAATAAAAATAATTTATTTGCCAGCGACTCTATTGTGGAAGGAAGTCTGTATCGTTTCTATGGTGTAAGCCCCATTCGTCTAGTGAAGTTTCTAAGCTCTCCAAAATATGTCACCAGACCACCATATTCGCTAAGTATAAGCAATATTTAAAAACAATTCACTATCTTTTAGTAATGCGCCTGGATCTATTACAACACAGTTTCTTATAACACGGATTTGGCACAGCACGGTTTGTTCTTAATACCTAAACATCATACAACGCAGATTGCGGTTCGCATTAGGGTTACGTGGTCAGAATTGGGGCGTGGGATACCAATTTGCAGAGCGAGGAAGAGACGTGTCGAAGGACCATAGTGCTTTTTTGTATAAGCTTAGATATATTGCAATAGCACTCTGTACAAATATGTTCGTTAAGGAAAGATTTTGGGATTTTGGTACTTAAAAGGGTGCCTGAAGAATATAGAACGCAACCAACTTTCACCATAGTATAATGCCAGGTTCACACAGCACGCATTCATATCAAGCAGTACCTTTTCAGAACGCATCCCCCATGTTATAGGAGAGCTGGGTGTACTTCCAAATTACGATTATTTATTTCGTTGAGCATTTTTCACGCGCCAAAATAAAACGCGAATTTAGAGTTGCCAAAACGAAGAAAATCAATTCTTCTTATCGTAGCCTCTGACACAAGTATCGGATTGGGCGTAAACGATGACAGAAACCTTAGCAAGACGTGCCGCCCTCGGTTAGCATCTCTGGCCGCTAATGCTAGGGTCTGGGGATCGAATCCTGCCGAGGGTGTGATCGCGTATTCTAATCTCAGTGATAGTTAAATATCGCTCTTTGTAAAAGGCCGTTCATGCCAGTTGAAACGAATATAAATACTCGATATCGTTCGCGGAGAAAACTGAAATTACGAAAAGATCGATCGATTACGCCCACCTTAACTAATCCCGCGTCACTTCTCCCGAGAATTCCACGAAACGTCCGTGAACGATTTCGTCTGATGCATCATCATCAATCAGTCCTCGTGACAATGATTAAGTGCCCATTATGATGACCCGACACCTGCGCCGACCCACGGGCATTCGAATTCGTATCCCTCACTCCTCTATAGCGGCTATGCTCTGTAATTTCCCACCATGCACTGCCCCGTGAAAAAAGAATCCGACCACTCTCGAAAATAATTTCACAGAATATCTCATTACGAGCGTCACCTACGCTTTACGTCTCCCACCGATGGCACCGACGATGGGAGTTCCGCATCTGTCTCTCTCTTTTCCCACGAATCCTCTCTTCGTAGAAGGAAGTGCATATTTTAAAAAATAAACGTAAAAAGCCGCGCACTTGCGACACTCGGGCTATAATCGTGGTGGGCGTTGTCTCGTGAGGGGGTTGACTAATGCTCGTTGAAGCCCCAACCTCTGTATTTTTTCTCTTTATTACTTTCGTCGGCGAGCGGTCTTTTTCGATTCTCCTCTCGGGTATAGGAGAGAGGGAGAGAGGTTGGAAAGGAAAGAGAGGGGAGGGAGGTTGGAGTGAGGGGGGGGGAGAGGTTGGAGAGAGTGAGGGAGGTTTGATGGGGGGAGGGAGAGACGCAAGGATAGGTTGGAGGGAGGGAGGGGGGAAAGTGTGAGAGAACGAGAAGAGGGCCACCGGATAACTTTCACTTCACGAGATGGAGAGGGAGGCCATTTTATCCTCTCTCTCTCGTGGATTGTATGAGAGAAAGGGATTGGATGGGTTGCAGAGGGTCAAACAATCATCGGCCCCCAAATTACCTCTCCGTGATTGAGCGTAAATACCCGCGAATGCACTTCCAACGGGAGAAAAATGGAAGCTTTTTTGTTTAATTGTGTAAAGAGAGAGGGGGAGATGTAGAGAGAGTCAATGAGTTCTCTCTCTGCATCGTTTTCTTCTCCTGCCAATGGTTCCTTTCTATCACTCTCTGGCATATTTCGAACGCGCGTGTTTGTATAAACGGTCGCTTTTTCCGAATATAATCAACTTTTTCCTCGGTTTGTTTTTTCCTCGGTTTGTTTTTCCCTCCTCACTAGCCGTAAACCCTCTTTAAAGTGTCAAGAGATCGCACCCCAAATAATTAAAGGGAGCCCAAACATATTCTCTTGTTTTTTTGGAAAAAGTGATGGTTTTCTTCTACTCGCTCTCGAAATTGTTTTGATGTTTTTCTCGGTTTCTGGCTGCTTTTCGTTTCTCTCGACAATCTCTGTTCCTCTTCATTCCCTGAGAGGTGGCGGTTTGAATTTGTGCAGCGGTTCTCGACTCGTGACTTTTAACGTTGCTTTCGTAAAGGTGAGTTCGCAAGACTTTTGCATGCTTTATGCTTATACGTTGTTATAAATTTGCTTATTTCCGCCGAATATTTTCATCGTTAAGTTTTGTTCTAACTACATATCTGTATTCTATTATGATGATATTTTTTTACTCTTCGATACAACAGAAGGTGAATATTATTTCGATCTCATTAGTAATCCACATGTTGTTGACCGATGGTTCTTGTTTTAGAACATCGGTGAATTGCCATTTTGGACTGATGCTTTGTAGCCAATATTCGTAACTGTTTTTATCAAAAATTTTGTGGCCATTGGATCTATCTTCGCCGTCATTTCACATCAAACCATTAATCGAGTTAAGTATTTCGTTTTTGAGACTGCAAATTTTAAATGAATACATTTTATAAGAGAAGCAATCATATTATCGTATTTTAGCATCCGAGTATCCAGCCTTGACGAATTTTTACTCCTGAAATTGGCTGGTAAAATTATCGCCGTGATGTGCTCGCTTACTCTCTTCACAAGCGATGAAATTTCGCTTCAGTGAATAAGTGCCGAAGAAAAAAATCTTTATCCAAACCGCGTGCCGTTTCTGCGATCGTTTTGACGTAGTTTCGAATCCCTCCATAAATGTTTCTCAGGTTTTCATGACCGTGACCAGAAAAGGAAGACCAAATAACTCCCCATCCTCGACCGTTTTCGTAGCGCCATTCGTATAAATCGAAAACCCCGAGAAGGATTCCTCCTGAATAGACGTAAGCATTCGAGAGGTGGGATTCTTTTTTACGGCTCCCAATCTTGTTTAGGTGATCTCTGGCCCTCTTCGAGTCACGCCCTACTGCCTCATTCTTTCACTTCCATGAAAACGAGACAGAGAGAGGAGAGAGTGAAGGAGAGTGCTTCCAAAAGAGTGTGTCTTCCCGTCCTCACGCCGTTACCCGTCTCTTTCCTTCCTTTCTTCCTCTGCCGCCCTCTCTATCCTCCCGTTTCTCCACCCAGAGGGAGGGTGGAAGAAGGGGAATATGGGGATGCGGACCACGCCCACCCCGTGCCTTTTTCGACCCTTTACATTCCGGATGCACATCTGTGCGCAGCGTTTCTCTCGCAGACCTCCCTTCTTCGCGGCGTTCTTCGGGTGCGGAATGTTCAAAAGTGTCTTTCACGAAACCTTTTCGAGAGTCGTCGTCGACCCTCTTTTATTTTCCTCCCTCGCCTTTTGACCCCTTGACCCAAACGGGACGGAAAGGATATCCGAGAAACACTTCCTGGTAATTCGTCATTCTCGAAATAGGAGCAGTACCTTCCGACCCTCCTCCGTGGTTTTATTTTTGTTCCTTTTTTCGCGGGCGCACATGTCGGGTCCATTAATGCATCGAGTTCGGTGCTTTTTTAATTTACGACTCCGTTAGTGTCGAGTGGCTGGTTCGAGTGAGTTTTTCGCTTTATCGTCGACGGAACTGGGTCTTCACGCGCTGTATTTTTTTCCTTCTTCTCTTTCCAAGACCGGCGTTGGCTCGCGGGAAGTTTAATAGGCTTGAAAATAGTAGCCTCGAGGGGCTACCGGCGCTCGGAAGAGGAGGATGGACTTCGCTTCGGAGAAAGTGATCGGGTCCTGTGAGCGGCATAATACAGCCGTCGTTTTTATTGACGCACGTTGTGTAAATGATTGCTTTGCAAATGGTCCTGTGTTTGGTTTTCGAACGGCGGATGTTTTTTTTAATCCTTTCGTTTCAGCTTGAGGCACGATGAAAATCATTTGGCCGAATTGCATGTAATGAGATTGGGGTTTTATTTCTTTAACTTTTTTTACGCTTAATGTTTTCTCGCGTCGTTTCTGCTACGCTAACGCGGTGAACGTCTGTCCGTTTCGTGCTTGTAATTTGTGCTAAAATGATCGATTTAATGGGCATCCATAGCCATTAATAGTTTGGAATAACCAGACGAGCCGTCATCAGTGGTGATTCACCGACGGCAGATTTAGAATTCTTCGAAGGTAGATTTATAATCTTTCATCGCCATTAATGACGTCTGCTTCGTATCCGAAATGTGCATGTTTTTTTCCAACTTTTTTATTACTATTGGAGAGACATAGTTTTTCAATTCGGTTTCAGCCATAAGGTGAGCTCGAAATTTCTTTCTGGAACGACAACGTCAACAGTCGCTTTTTCTTTTGTGCGTGGATTTTTTGTGAGAATAGATTTAGGAATAATTTTCAGTTTTGTGACGGCATTATATCTCTGGATATATCATTAAATAATCATTAGTACGAAATATTTTAAGAAGGACCCATTATTTTTTGCGATTTGCGAACCATGTTGAAATTGATGAAAGGGTTAATTTTGAGATATCTATGAATCGTGTAAATTTTGTCCTAATGTACACCTTCGATTGACTTTGCTAAACCGTTTCATGTGAAATTGTGGAAACTTCGCTCGATTTATTTATTATATGGTTCCGTCCCATTTAGTCTCGCCATTAATCCTTGTTTGTCGACTTTCTCTGAGAGAGAAAACAGCGACACCGTTGATATGATTACCTTAATAAATGAATCCCGTCTTCCCGATATTTGTTTTCCGTACCTATCATCATCATGTCATAAAGCAATAAAATATTTTTAAAGCCACACCATAAAAGATGTTTATGAGTCGATTCGTATTCGTTAATGACAAACAAATGTTATTGTCAGAATAAGAACCTCGACTTTCGATTTTACTGTTGTTTACCGTTTATACCGTTTACCCCATTACCGTTTTATACTGTATTTTAATTTTGTTTTGCCATACAGTGGGTTTACGTGTAACGTTCTTGCCCAAGGGTTCCAGTGTTTACTTTAATTAAAATTCGCAATTAATGCCTTTTATGCTTTAACTTTATGAATACTTTATCAGAAAAAAATTTCAAATTAGCAAAAAGTGCTTTGGCAATTTTTAGCGTGTTTTATTTCATAAACGAGCTTTGTTTTCGCTCTGTCTGTCCGCCTGTGCAATCAATTAAACTAAAATAGGAAGTAAACGGCAAGAGACATAAGGCTGAAATTTGCACGGCGTATGGAATCTATGATGCCATTTATTTTTCTTTAGATTTTAGTTTGAAAAAATATACAGGGTCGGATAGGGGCCCCTTAACTTATTTTTAATATCTCAGAAGTTATTAAAGATGAAAAGCTGAAATTTTGGTCGTACATTTTCGCATTGATGCCACTCACAAACGAGACCATACTAACCGTATATGTGGCGGTAGAACCACATAAAAATAAGATTAGCTAACTTGACGCACATAATAGGAGATCAAATTCCAAATTCTCCTCAGTTCGTCAATTTCGTTAGCAGGAGAAATCTTCACAGCGAATTAAAACAAAATATTACCGAATTCAATAATAGAAGAAAAGACGCGCTAATTTGATCCAGATTCAAGGATAACACTCTACTTGTTTTAAGCTCAGTTTTAGTTGCTCGTTTCTTCTTCCTTGATGAGGAAAAGCATACTTTATAGGGATATGTTCATGCGTAAGCTTACTTTTAAGTGGATGCAAATGTTTTCCCGCAAACGGCGTGCGCCGCGTTGCGCTTGATCGTCAATGTTTTTCTCTGCTCTTGATTGATATGCGGCGAAAGGAACCTGGAAGTGGTTATCCTGTCATCGGTCGGCAGACAGGAGAAACCATGGAGACACGATAGATAGCGCTTCCATGTTTCAGCGTTATCGGCTCACCCTAGATAAAGGAAGGCCATTTCCACCATAGTGCCCCGCCTTAGTGTCACGGCTAGTAATGCGAAAAAAAACTAAACGAACAATGAGTGTTGAAAAATTCAGATATTCTCGACATGTGCATGATGAAAGGAAGGATGAAATTTGATTGGATGGTGTCGAAAGAAAGTTTGAAATGCTTATCAGATTCGTGCAATACGGCGCACGAAAGAGGAAAAATGCTTGACGCGTGCACTACAATGTAAATTGCAAATACATCTGTTGAAATATGGGTTGGAAACACGTGTTTGAGATGCTGATAGTATAACTAATTATTATCGATTTCTAAAGGACGCTTTTCTTGTGGAAATCCATATTTCTTTAGAAATTTTATTTAAATAGATTTTTTAGATCTTTCTTTGAGCTGCGGATTTTTTTACTTATAAAGGTTGTCAAGAATAATATTCATATATATACAGCGAAACCTCGGTATAGCGAGAATATGTAAAATTCGTAAAACTACTCATTCTAACGAGCATTCGTAATATCCGAAAATTAAACTCCGTGTATGTTACGTTAAGAAATTGATGTTGGCAGTGTTTTCGCATTTTATATTGAAGTTCTCGTTATAAGCCGTACTTGTTCTGTCGAGGTAACAATGTATATATTTTGCAAAAATATATGTATACGGTACAACAAGCACGAGGAAATCTTTTTGTGTTGCGATTCCTTTCAATCTGTATTATTTTCCCGTGGATTGCAATATTTTTAGTTTCCATTGCTCTCCATTTTATAGAACGAAAGCGGGAATTGAAACAATTCAGGAGAATTCAAGCGAGTCGGTGGCCACTTTCTATAGTCTTCGGCTCTTTTCCATGCCTTATAAACACCTTCGTGCAATAATTCACACAAGTCGATATAACTTTGAAAAACGCACTCGCCAAATAAAGCCGGAATCCTAAGAACGCGTAGCGGCTAAAACTTTTAGAATGGGAAGCACGAGCAAACGTAAAGGAAAGCGCGCGAGCGGCAATCGATAGAAATCGGAATCGTTTCTTTAATGAAAAACAAGCAAGCGCGTGCATCAAGAGAGAGAGAGAAAGAGAGGACGAAACTTTCGAAGATCCCTTTACGCGTCGAATGGTAAGGAGGAGCGCGACCTCAATCACCGCGGCCATCTCGAGAACTTCCATTACCGACAATCACGTCCCTTTTTCAAACCGAGTCCTTCGTGCGCGTAAATTAACGCCACCTCTCGCTCAAAACCTTCCGGGGAAGGAAATTAAGAGGGGAAATCGCGAACGCATTTTATCGATCACGACGCGTTCGCATCATCGCGAAATGATTTTTTTTCCACTCCCATTCGCGAGCTCCGCCCCTCGCCAATCCCCTTTTTTGTCTTCCGCCGCCGCGCCGCTTATGGTCTCAACAACACGTACGGCATGTTGCTCTCATTACGAGCCTCTTTAAAAATAAAATAAAACGGCGGGGAGTTCGCGCTCCTTATCGCTTTGCCGGGATCTAAGCCGCCTCCTCCGTAGCCTCGGAAGATTGCTGTTGGGTCATCAGTCAATCGGGACTGTATAATCCATTCGAATTACCCTGGTGGGGATGATAACAGCTTTTTTCCCTCTCCGGACACCCACGGCCCCTCTTACTCTACTCTTTTTTAACTCCTCTCTACTATCTTTCCCTCTCTCTCCTCCCCCTCTCTCCTCACTCTCTCTCTCCTCCCCCCTCTCTCCTCACTCTCTCTCTCTCCCCCCTCTCTCTCCTCCCTCTCTCTCCTCCCCCTCTCTCCTCCCCCTCTCTCCCTACCCCACTCCATCCCCCTCGATCTCCTTTTCGCGAAATGAAGCCGACCTACGTCAACGGAGCTTCCTTTAATGGAGATTATATCTTTTCAGAATCGACAGAGCGTGTGCGTGTGTCTGCGTGCGTGCGGGATACAGTCGAGGCTGTAATATTTAATGTAAAGTGGTTTCGAGATGAAGGTAGGAAGTGAGAAAGAGGCGGATATTTCTATCTGAAAAATTATTCAGTGTGAGAAACCTCGCCGGGTCGGCTTCGTTTGGAGATTAATTAATCCGTCGCAAAAGGAGAAAAAGGCCATAATGTGTGCGATTCGAAATTGAGAAGGGGTCGCGTAGTGAGAGAGATTACGGAGGGTTTCCTTTTGTTCGGATCGGAGGCTCATAGGCGAACTCGATGAGCAGTTTTACTACCTAGATTACGATTATATTGCGTTTTCTTGCGCTGGAGAAATTCTGAATTATACGCATGCTTTTTAGGTAGATCGGTTTCTTCAAAAAATTCTTCTCGAATCTGATTATAACGTAGACATCTTTATTAAACGTCCATGGCTCTGAATTACCTTTGCTATCCAGTTCTCTCGAATGAAAGATTAAAATCTTGGGAAATGTCTTCGTCTCCTAAAAAAGTTTTTTTTTGCGGCAGTCGTCTTAATCTTAAAGGAAACCGTTCTTATTCTCCATGAGCTTCAAGGCGCACAAGTTGTCATTCAAGTTTACCATTCTTTGTATCCTTTGTCGACCACGGTATTAATAGCGACAGAAAACTCCTTTCACGACCTCCTCCTCCTCCTCCCTCCTTCCCTCTCTCTCTCCCTCATCACCCACGTCAAGGGACACAAAAGGATTCGAGAGCGAGACGTCTTCATCCCCACCTATTACCAAGAATTCCTTCTTCAGATTTTTAGATCGAATTCCTCTCAGCATTTATTATTTCTCCGCGACCGAAATATATATATATATATATATATATATATATATATATATATATATATATATATATATATATATATATATATATATATATATATATATATAAAAGAACTCCTCGCGTCTCGAGAGCTACTCCTTTTTGGTTTCGAGTTTCTTTCCAGTCATCATCATTATCTCCTTTGCTTTCCCTCTCACTCGGGTCTGTTGCCACCACGCCCTACCCATCTCACCCTCTTCTTTTTTTTGGGGTCGAGATGGCTGGATAAGACATGGACCCAAGAGAGAGGGCAAGTGAGAAAGAGAGGGACGACCCTTCTCCAGTCTCAGCCCCTACTCTTTCTCTCAATCTCTTGATTCATTTCCCGGGAGGGAAAGTTTTTTCGCCCGCCTCCTCCTTCGGACCATCTAGATATACGCCAGTGGCCTTTGTCGGAGGGCATCCTTTTTTGATGTATCCTTCCACAAACTGCCTGTAATTCACAACCACCTTACGACCTTGGGAACCCTTACAGCATCCAACCGAACAAGTGTCTTCAAATGAGCCTTCCTATGTTCCCGCAATCCTGGGAACTCGACCCTCGTCTTGGGTGTTCCGATCTGTATGCGTGCGAACGATTTCGAAGGATGGAAATTCCTCTTTTCGTCGTTCACGGCACGCGACTGGGGATGTTTTCACCAGTTTTTTCAAAAGTTCCCTTGTGCATCCTGTCGAAAGTGGTCCTTGGTGGTTGTCGATTATTTTTCTTCGCCATCCTTGATCATATTTTTGTGACGGTCCTAACGGTGGCGACGTGATCATCGTTTGATCGTGACATGCCCGGATGTTTTCGCATTGACTGGAACAATACCGACGGATCTTTAATTAGCGCCCTCGAAACAAATTATATCATTTATGTAAATTAATTTCGTCAACATGTTTTGATCATAACCTAAAAGTTTTATGGAATTATTACGTTTGGTTTGCGTAATTTCGTTTGATTTATTCATCGCGCCATCGTATTTCCAACGTAACTAACGAATAAAACGCGATATTCGGGCTTGGCTTCTTCGCTTTACGATGCCGAAATAACAGTTTTTATTGCAAAGTTCAAGTCGTAAATATTAATTTATGGTCGGTGCCCTATTGAATTGGGTCACTTGAGCAATTAAGGGCATCATAAAACCGAAAACTCTCAGAAATTTTATTTTACTCATTTCATGTTTTGAGTGCCGCTTCTTCGTCGAAGTTCAACCATCTAATAATATTTATCCAAAGCATGCCTCGGAGTTAATGGATCCACAAAAACTGCAGTAAAAATTTAGTTTTTAGTTGCCCTCTCTCTAACATCTTTCAGAGAGATTTCAGTCAGATTTTATTCTCTCCTTGAGAGTCGTTCGATTAAAAAACCTTCTCTACTCGGAAAAGAAAATAATTTCCTCATTAATTGAAAACAAAATTTGGGATAATATTACTATTCTGTGATAATGCCTTCAAATAGGCATTTAAAAGCGCAATCAGCACTGCTGGAATGTTATTTAGTAAATTATATTACGCATTAAATGTGCGTTGTAGGAAGTTTATAGATTCGTGGCTCTAGTCAGTCGGACTCACTCTCCTTCCCGCAGAGATGCTCTTTATTAATTGTTTGGGTACTTAGATTTTATTCATTTTCTAATAGCAAAATAAATAATTCTATAGAGTTGTATTTACAGGTTTTCTCTCTGTAAAAAATAAACTGACTTCTCTTCGTTTCAAAGTATTCTCTTAGCATCAAAAGCAGTAAATTTGAGGTTACTATTCGATTCGATTTTCTATAATTTCTCTATTACTTTACAAGTTTAATTTTGCTCGCATAGTTACCATTGAAGTATTAGCTTATTTCCTAATTTTAAAATAATACGTAAATATTCTTGTCCTGTTGTTTTCTTTAGAGTAATTTTTGAAACTTGAATTTACTCGCCTAAAAACGCGATATCGCGTTAGTACCGCCATAGAAAGTATTATTCACAAAAAATTATAACTTTCACTGTAAGAACGCCATTGGAACTAAATTTCGTTAATCTTCATGAGATATAGAGGTAGGGGTTCAATTATCGTACACTAATCCTTTATTCGTTTCTTTCTCCACAGATTGGTGAACCGTTCTTAATGCTCGAGTCGGCATTTCCTAAGAAGTAATTTTTCCTCTCTCTCTCCGTCACTACTGGAATGCGGCTTCTCGGTAAGTGTTGCAACGCTGAGGAATGCCTAAAAGGGCGTTATTCAGTTTCCTGCCGTTTAATCCCAGCCTTAGGAAATGAAGATTGGAATGTTTCGCATCTGGATTTTTTTTGGTATTGAAAGCTTGCTTCTTACGCACATAATGAAATGTTCGCCTCTTTGGGGAGGTGAACCTTGATATGACGGGAAAAACAGAGAGCAAGATAATGTTATTACGATGTTATTCTTGGGCCACGGATCATATCTATGACGTTTACCATTGAAAAGTTCTATAGGTTTATGTAAGTGCACACTCGACATAAAAGACCGATGAAGCAAACTTTTTATACTAATTCATTTCTCAGATAACGGCGAGAGCTAATTTGAATTTTTTGGTCGCAAAAATACTTCTACTTTCCATGTTTGATTGGATTTTTTCAAATTTAAACATCGATCCGTTAAATTGCGATTTTAAGAAAAGTAAATTTTGATACTAATTTCAGAGAATTAATTTTTATTCGTTTTCTTTTTGTGGAATGTTCTTATGGTCTGATTTAAGATCGCGTCATTAAATTTTCTGGAAAGGCATTTTATTGGCGATCCTTTTCTCCTTGCTTCTCATTTGCAAAAATCTCACTCTATGAAAGTCTCCCTTCTCATCCCTTTGTCTTTTTTTCGTGCGATTGCTTCTTAAGCCGATGATAACTTTTCCAAGACGTCTCACCTAATGGTATCCGCGACGGCTACGCCTGTAGTAGGTCGCTTAAGTCTGTCTAACGTTCATTAAATCCCGCCGCGAGTGATTGGCGTTCGCGCGTTTCTTCGTACCTCGAAGCCGATCGCGAGCGATTTTACGCCTCGGGAAACCGAACTTTCTCCCCTCTGACCGACACGCCAGTTCCATTTAACGTCAATTCAGTCATCCGTAATGTTCGGAAACCATTCTAGACCTTATCTGCCCTCATTAAAAGGCGAGATAAACCCTTAAAAGGGTCCGACTTCATCCTACGTTGTCCATTTTCCCATCCTTCTCTTTCCTGCAGTTCTTTTTCTTTTGGCATTGAAAAAAATTCGAAACCTGAAACGCTTCCTGTGTTCTGCTTGTAACTCGCCCCCTTTGCCTTTTTTTTCGTCTGCCTCTCTCTCTCTCTTTTTTCCCTCGCCCAGCTTGTTCCCTTATTCCTTTCCGGCAGCTCAATTCACCGCTAATAAACAGGACGAAGATGGTCTTCGACCTCGGTGTAATTAACAGGTATTCCGCTCCGTTACCGAACACGTGCGCCCGTCGCCATAGTGTCAGTGATGGAGGGGGACAGTTTCATGTTGGACAGGTTGAGCGTCCAAGTGCTCTTTCGATCCGTCATTAAAGTCGAGTTACTGATTCATTTTTCGATCGCATGCAGGGCGTTTTTATTACGTAATAATCTAGAAATTTATTTTTGGTTGCTGAAATTATTCGCGCCAAATTTGTTTCGTGATTATTGCTTTCTACTAATTCAAAAACGTTTCATGTATACACATGGCATGTGTATACATCAAATTTGTTTATGGATACATTGTATAACTTGACGTTCAAGTTTTGATGTAGAACTTTGCATTTCCACTTTGTATACATCCACAGCATGACAATAATTCTGACTGATTTAACTGCCTATTCATGACTACATAAATAAATCGATATCATACTGATTAAATATCATGAATTTTGTAAAATGTGGTGGGCAAATGCATATATATTGTTTGAATTTGTTGTTAAAATTTATTGATACTTTGGTCTAATTTTATTTGAAAAGTTATTGTTTTCATATAATACAAATTCATAAGATTAACATGGCGAAATTTAAAAAAGGGGATATTCTAATTATTAGTTTATCATTCGTAGTAATCCTGTGATTCATTTATTTCATTCATTGTATGGTTAGCTTTAATAACAATAAAATATCATTACGGTGTCACCGTGGACCGCAACTGCTTATGCTGCATATGTATTTGCCTTGTAATTTTACCATTACCGTTTTAAATGCAAAACTCTATGAAGCACTGACGATTTTCTTTTCCACGCAGCCAAATATTACTCGTACTCTTTGTCATCCCACATAAATATTCACCTGTCTCATTTGTCTTCACATCCCTAGTCCTTCTGTCCAACTGAGAGCATTTTTTACAAAGGTTCAGTATTATGTCCCTTCTATCTCAAGAGAGATGCGTTCGTCTGGATGTCTGTCTGGACACAAGTGATCCTCTAAACTGGTCCTTCGTCTGCATCTGAAGCTTTTGTGTTCGTCAGGGGGTTGGATTTTCTTCAATTCGTCTTTCCTAAGAGTTACGTTCTCCATATTTTCTGTGTTGAGGATCAAGTAGGTTACTGATCCTTGAGGTCTGTTAAACAAACAACACCCATGTAGAGTTATCATTCCACTGAGTTAATCAGAGTAGATGGTTATAAGCGCGAGAGGAGAAATTCAAACGTGATTGAAGTTATATGTAGTTCAAACCGTAGTTTAGGAAGAGCTTAGAAAAATTATTCTTACATTTAACCCTTTGCCTGCAATGGAAGCGTTTACGTTTGGTAATTTTTATTGCTCCCAGCGGCACTAATGCTTATATATGTTTTAATTTTATCCATTTAGTTGATGTGACGCGATTCATTTTCTGAGCTTCCCCAAGCCATTTACGATTCTTTCTACAATCTCATTGCTGATCTCGAATATCTTAGTATGTAGCCTTTTGTCATTTATGCGAGTCCAGTCATCATTGCAGCTACAATTGCGCGATAGTACAATGAAATATCGCAGATTTTACCCGGGTAAAAAAATTTCTAACCGTATTCGAGCATCCTCAGAATATTTTGTGGCATTATATTCGATTTCATTATTAAAGTCCATGAAATTATCACTCCTGAGATTTAAATATATGTTAATTTTTATAGGAAAAACTCAGAACAACTTTTTCCTCATACAGAAAAAATTACACTACTAATAATAAATTATAATTTATACAATTACGTAGTATTTAAGACGTTAAAATTAGCTATAAGATCTTTTTCTAAGCATTATTATGTAGTAATGGCGTATGTATGATCTTTATTTTACCATTCGCAGTTGATCTCGCATCACATGTTAATCTTTATCACTCTTCTTTCGTCATTACCTCTTTACTTCATGAAAATGTGCACAGAACGTATCTCACTGTGACAGTGCTCGTTTTCCGACCTGTCTCCCTCTTGTTTTTTTGTTCCCCTGCGACAAGAACTACCTTCATTACCGATTCCTGTTCTGCGGGAAATCTAAGAAGCTTACACGCCATGGCGACACGTGAAGTGCTCCCCCCTTTCTCTCTCTCTCAGCCCTTTTAACCATGACTAATTCGGGAACTTCCGCCTGCTTCATAATAACTCACCTTCATAGCCTTTCGAGGGTGTTATAGCGCACTTAGGAGAGATGGCTAGGAGGTTTATTTCACCCTCTGGCATCTCGTGGTTTAACGGAAAGACGGATTTAACGCCCAGGAAGTTGACTTTTGGGAGAAGCTAAGGTAGAATCGAAGAGGGATATAGCTAAACATTGGTAAATATTCTTCGAACCCAGAGGGGTGGAGAATATTTTAGGAAATCTTTCAAAATTGTTTTTTAAAGCGGGAGTTTGGAGATGGGTACTATATTTGGCCATCTACTTTGCCGTATGATTAAGGTGGTGTGAAATTTACATAATAATTTAAATAACGTTATATTCAAAGTAAAAAATATCGAGAGTCGTTTTCGGCATTTTTTATAAGTTATAACAATAACCAAATAGAATTGAAAATTTCCTGCTTGCCATACATAACAAAATTAATCCCCTAATAAGTTCAGAATTTTGCATAATCGCTGATTATCACTGATTTGTAACCGAGATGCGCAAATGGTTTCTCCAACCGTTTCAAGGCTGTCGGTTAACTGGCTAACATTTCCATAATAATTTTATATTTCAATCCGGAATCTTGATAACATGTCTGCCGTTAATACTTTTGGCCGATTTCATCGTGATTTGAAAATTGAACTGTGACAGTGGCAGTCGTACACTCATTTTTTTCGCTTCAAAAATTTCGTTGTGCTCAATGGAATCCAAAAAACTTAGAACCGCTTTGTAAATTATTATGCCCGCTGTTCCCAGATATAATTCATGTCCAAGTCCGTCGACCTGGCAACCAACGAATTGAGGCCCCAAAAATCCCGTTTCAAGATACCGCGTAATTGAGCGTAATGGATGACGGGTTCCTCATGTCTTTGCGCGTTATAAATTGCTTTTAAAGTTTGCTTATCCTTCCTCTTACGACAACACCGTTATTTCTCATTTTATCAACCCCCTCCTCCCCCTCCCTCTCTCCGCGTACATTATCCCCCCTTTTCCTCCTCCCGAACCCGCTGCATTTTCGAACTCTTCGGATCCCTTAATCATTCCGAACTCTTTCTTCACGTTCAACGTAATTTTCCAAATGGTTTCCATTCCTTTACTCTTTCCGTTAAACTCCCTGGCCAACTCCCTTTTTTTCCTACAGCCACCAACGTCGCCGTAACCCATAAATCGAATCTTTTGAACGTATAACCCATTCCGAACTCTTTCATGCAACCCTTCCCTATACTCTCTACCCTCCCTTCACTCCTCGCTCCTCTCGCCACCCTCCACGCCGCGTTAACCTCCCGAGTCTCTCCCCTCTCTTCCTCCACATCGCTCACCCTCGCGCATACCTCTTCGAGACACCTACTTTTTCTTTTACTTCTCACGCGAAGATTCCACACCCCTCCCCCTCTCGTCTCTCGCCCTCTTTTCTCTCCCAAGTCTTCTGAACCAGCTAAACTTTATCCCATTCCAATTCGATCTAAAATTATCCCCTATATAAAAAAAATAAACTTCCCCTTTTCGTCTCCCTTTTCCCAGTCCAGGCGAGACTTCTCACTTCAATCCCATCATCGGAGAGGTATTTTCACGTGAAAAAGGATAAAAAAAATCGTGGTTCTTTTCTCTCTCTCCGTGGCGGTTTTTTGATGGAGGTGGTCTTCCCTCGGAAAAGACGTTATTACTTTTCTCTCGTGCCTTGCGAGAGTCGGAGGAGAAGTAAGTGAGGAGGGGGAGGAATGAGGGATTGAGGAAGGGTGGAGTAGGTTGGCGGAATATTCCAAAAACTCTTTGTGTACCTGTCGTCGGAATAATACAGTATATCATCCTCGGGTCCCCTTCTCCATGGAAAATTCCCTCGTCCTAGAATAAGGATAAAAAAGGAACGTCGATTCATTTTTATTCCCTCGCTCGCCTAATAGCGATAATTCTTCCAGTTCGGTGGACGTATGCAGAATAGGGGGGAGGCCGCTTAGCGTACCACCCATGGCGCGAGTTATTTCTTTTGGTCCTCTTTACGTCCACCGTTTGTGTTTTAACCTAATAGGTTTCCTCGGTTTTTCGGACGTCCGTTGTTTCTTTTCCCCCTGGTTCTCCTCATTACATCCGTGGTGATAAATCTCCCCGTCTCCTAACACATCCGGATTTTCTTGTACCTCTTCCTACTCGCTCCCTCTTCTTCTTCCACCTCGGGGTTATGTTTTTTTCGCTGCCTCTGGGGGTCGACGTAAATCTCCATGGTCGACCTCATATTATCACTTCCATTTTCATCCCGCTTAGATTCTCCCTCCCCACCTATCCTCCCTCCCCGCATTCATTAATGATTACGTGGAGACGCATAATGTCGAATTTTTTCGGTGTAGGATGTCACTTAATTGGAAGCCAGTTATGAAATTAGGGTGATTTAAGCTGCCTATTAAATTATTTTGGGCTCTTTGAGCGCCCCCTATCCCTTTGTCCGCCTCCGTATTAATTATAGTTTCCGTTTGGGTATCTGGACCGCACTATATACGTGGATGCGTGTAGGGGTTTTACTTAGCTTTTTATATCGTGTTATTTACGTTCACGATTTATCCCTATTCGCTGCTTTTAATTTTATGTTATTATTAAGGTTTGTACTTTTTGTATTTTCTTTGTGTTTTAAGTTTTTCGGAAGTTTTAAAAAATAGTTATTCCTGTAATTTTTTTTTCATTTTTATTGAACCATTGTATATGCTCGAAAGTTATCAAGGCGCGCTTTTAAACTTCATTTTTGTTCGAAAAGCTACTAAAGCATTGTTTTAATCCAAATTAATCACACATCTAAGTTTTTATAGAGGATGCAGGGGTTTTTATAAGCTTTCCTTATGTTGGCGCTCCAAAAGCAGTCACTTCTAAATTGACGGTTTATGTTTAGTTCGAGACTTTGACGGCCATTTTAGTCTCGATAGGATGAAAATATTAGTTCATCCATTTTGGAGTCATTTTTACCATCTGTTTAATAAGTTAAATTTCTTCCATTGATCGTTTTTTTATTATCAGACACGGTGAAATGCGACAAAAAGCTGAATTTACACGTGCGTGGTTTTAAAATCTTAATCTCCATTTGTTGTATTTGGTTTTTGTTGAGCATTCTGTCGTAGAAGAAGAGTTCGGGGAGCGTTGCCTAATGGACGCTGACTCCCCATGGAGGAAGTCCTTAGCTCTACTCGGGGTTATATCGTTATTAAGGACCAATCTCTCGATAATGTTGACCTTTTTCGTCTTCCGGCGTTCACACCCATTGAGATGAGGGTGTTAATCAGTCGTTGAGTCGATCGTTTACCTCTCAGGTCTTCTTAGATTTTCATGCCAGTCTCTTTGTATCTCCGCTTCCTTTATCACTCGACCGCAATCTCTCTGTCTCTCTCACGCACACACGCTCTCTTCAAGTACCTCCTTTGCCTTCATTATCTTCCACTACCCGTCCTTTTCTTTCAGTCACTCACCTCCTCCACTCTCTCCTTGGTGTCGTCGTCATCCGAAATGCTGCGTCGGACAAGGTCGGTTCATGCGTAGAAGGGCATCAGAATTTCAAGGTAACGACATGTATATGCCTGCCTATGGCTCTTCGCTGGAACAGAAATTGTATTCACAAAATTAGTATTTGAAAATCAGTTCCTACTCAAGTATCTCTAATAGCCATAAAAGCATTATGAAACGCAATTCGTTTTATCATGCTGCTTTTTATGTGAATTTGTTTTCAGACATAGAGCGAGCTATATAATTCTGTTTTGAATTAAAAAACTGCGCATGTAGGAGAAATGGTTTTGAAAATGCGGATGAAGCCCGGTATTTTTATTCATTTCCTGTTTCAGTACACTTCTTCACATAATTTTCTTTAACAACTCGTATCATATTTTCGCTCATAGCGGCGGTTATTAGTCTTTCCGATTCTATAATCAGTTCCTTCCTTTTCTCGTCTTCTGTACTTTCGTTCGCCCTCCTTTGCCCTTCCACCTCTCCCCCCCCAGCAGTAACTTTGGTTTACACCGCGTGATCATTCATTGTCCAATCGGCCATTCTCGCTCCGGAGCTAGTTTCTCTCCAGATGCAGTTGTGACCGACGGCCACCGCCAGACAATACCACAATTCCCACCCTCACACTGTGAGATTCGGGGCGGGATGATACATCGCCCGTAGGGTGTAAGCGCACGCACACTCAATGACACGTTGCTCCTGCTGGCCAACGCCCATTCCCCAAATATAATACCGTCGCCACGCCCTCCGCAGGATCTTTTTGACCCTATTCCTGTTCCGCAAAATTTGGAAAAGTGTAAATATCTATATATAGCCAAAAAATCGGATTTCAGTAGATCATGAAGTCCTCCGGTTACTCTCTCCACGTACTCGCTTTCTCCGGCTTCGGTGCTGAAATTTTGCGACATTTTAAATTAATATCCTAAATTATTCGGTAATAACCAAATTGATACTTTTACTCTGATTAAATTTCTAGTTTAATTCATTTTTTATTCTGAATATTTTCGTTATTGGCGTTTGAGATTATTTTTCGCCGTCGTTTTGTTAATGCTTCTCTTTATTGCATTCTTTCCCTTCATGTGAAATCGAAATTTATCATTCTGCATTAACATTTTGCTGAAAAGGTAGAGAAATTAGGATGCGTCAAATTTAATTTGGTATTTTTTAAGTAAACCACTCTGGTTTTGAAGGAGGCTGGTCTTTCTATCTGTCTAGATTTGAAGGAACTTATATTAATCTATATGATGTCTACGGACTTGATGTACGACGGAGCTATAAAAAAAATTTATGGCAGTTTTATTAAAGACGCCTTACTCTTCGGATGGGCCCCTAAAACCGACCGTTTGGCACAGGGGAGTGGCGAGGCAAGTCAACCAGGCCAGATGGGTTGCGTAGGCGTCGCGAGCACATATCCCTTTGAGAAGTACGTATTTGCGTCTCCTCCTGCTTACTTAACCCTTTGGCGCTTGCCTCTCGGCAGACTGAAAGCAACGTGTTAATCTTCCCTTCTCTTAACCCTCTCTTAGAAAGTAAGGCGCGTTCGAGCCCCAGCAGAGGTAGGAGGGGCGATTTTGCGCAATCGCAAACGTGGAAGGTGGCGAGAAAATGACGCACCCACGTGAAAATGACCATTTTGGTCATCGAAAGAAATGCATGACCCGGTGACGTCAACCTCGCGGCGTTCCGAACTTTCTTTTTTTCCTCGATCGGCGCTGCCTCCGCGGTGCCGCTTCGAAAAAAATTTGCTTTAATTTATTGTAATATTGCGAGTTTAAATGTGCTTTCTATACGTGTCGCGCTCCTCTTTTTTCCCGCGTGTACCTTTCCTCCTACCTTTTTCTTACTTGCTTTCCGCCTCATTTATCTTTCCATCTCCTACGCCCCATTCCCCCCTCTCCTACTTCAGTTTCCAAACTTTTTCGCTTTCTCCCCGCCCTTCGCCTCTTCTCGGCCACCTCTTCATCCTCGCCTTTTCCCTCTTTATAGTGGTTCCCTGTCACGTGTTGTGGGGTCAATCCAGCGCATGACGTCACTTTCACCTCACGATTTTTTAATGCGACTACCTCATCTCTCTCTTTCTCTCTGTCTTTCTCTCTCTCTTTCCCACTCCCACTCCCTACCTCCTTTCTCCATCTCGGCGCTCAAAGCACCATGTTTTGTCACTCGTTCGCTTGCTCCCTCTCCCTCCATTTTTTCCCTATCCTTCGCCTTCCCTTTCTCCATCCACCACTCCGCCCCTCTCCCTCTTACTCATCCTCTCTCTCTTTCTCATCTTTATTCCCTCATATCTTTATCCTCTCTCTCTCTCATCTTTATTGTCTTTTTTATTCTATTTCTCCATCCGTTTCTCCCCTCTCTCTCTCCCTCTATTTCTCCCTTTCTCTTTCTCTCTCCCCCTCTTTCTTCCTTTCTCTCTCCCCCCTCTCTCTTTCTTCCCTCTTTCTCGCCCTCTCTTTCTCGTCCTCTCTTTCTCTATCACTCTCTCTCTATCACTCTCTTTCTACCTTTTTCTCCTCACTCTCCCCTCTCATCGCCATCAGTTTATCTTCGCCCCTTCTCATTCCATTTTTCGTTTCGCTACCTCTTTTTCCTCTCTTATCCTGTTCCTTGTGTCCTAAAAACTTTATCTCTTCCTTACACTTATCTCTTCACTCCCTTAATCCTCTTATGCACGCATATATTCCTTTCTCTTTGGCTCTTACCTGCCTCCGTCTTCTCCCCCTCCCCCTCAGTACTCTTTTCCCCATTTTCTCCATCTTTCTTGTACTTTTTGCCTTACGAACTTCAACATCCTGACTTTAATTTTTAGATATTTTACCTTTCTCTATCTCTCTCCAATGCAACTTAAAATTTTTTAAATTCTATTTGAAATGTATCGAAAATGTTTAAAAGTAGGATGTGATTTCGCAGCCATATTTTTTCCAGAATGAAAACATTTCATATTTTTCTTGCGATGTCCTTGGCACTGTGTGGAGGTTGCTTGAAGTTCCTCCTCCTCTAAGGCGCGAGTTCGTACCCTTATGCTGGTTTTTCGACACGTGGGAGACGAGTGCCACCTTTTTCCCTACTCTCTCTCTCTCTCTCCTCCTCCCACCCTCTACCTCCTTTCCAAGTCCTCTCTCTTTTCTCCCACGTCCATCGCCGCCTCTCTCTCTCTAAATGCATTTTATGGAGGTTGCGCCGAGTCAACATCGCGTCCTTCAAGAAGGGCGTTAAGCCGTCTTGTACTTTCGCAATCGCTAGCTAACGTCTGAAACAGGGATTCTCCCTTCGTGCCTCCTACTCACCTCACTCCCCCTCTCCCTTACCATTTGCGCGAGAAAGAGGCCGCGACGGGCTTTTTTAGTAGACCGTGTACCGCGAAGATAACGTGAGTGACTATTCGCTTATCGTTCGATATCAGCGTTCAAGGTTGATTTAACGCTTTCAGTTATGAATTTCATCGGAGGAATAAATGTTTTTTCCAATTGCATCTTAATTCTGAAGAAATCAGTAATTAATTAATTTGCCAACTCTTTAGCTTTCCAGTACGATTTTCTAAAACATCGTGCCTATAATATGCATCGGAAGTAAATTAATGCAATTGACTGACCATAAAAATGGACATAGTGAGTGAAAGGGTCTAGAAGGGCGCCGAAAATTTAAACTTCTCCTTCGATGAGAGACGAACTAATACTAAAATCGCGCTTTTAGAAGTCTCTTCTAGATTGACGCGTCGGCTAACATCCTTCTTATTGCCGGCAATCATCGTTCCGCGCTAGTTAAATCATCTCCCGCGGTCGGACCTCTACAGTCCTAGTGGCGAGGATGCGAATAGAGCAATCACTTTCCTAACGTCGGTTTCATTCGACCGTGTTGCGTTAGCGACTCGCCCCCTTTGTCAACGAAGACGCTTTTCCCTTTGTAGCTGGACCTTTTAAAGGGCCGCTCCTCGGCAGTTCAAAAGAGGAGGTCGAGAGGGTTGATGCGCGCGAGCGTACATTTGTGTGGGGATGAAAAATGGCGCGATGCCGACGTGATCTTGCTTTTTATTCTTTCTCTTCTCTCTTGCGCTCTCCGTCCTCCGCGGGGGGGTATTCGTGGAAGTTACATCACATCCGCCCGAGATGCAGCAATCACGCACTGCCCACGCGGAGACCGTAGAGCCCACGCCTCTGATCCCTGAAACCTGTATCGCGCTCCGTCAGATTCCCTCGATGTCCATTATCGTAATGAAGTCGCACTCTTTTTTTTACCTTCTTGAAAGTTTTTCGCGTGTACCGTGCAAGTCGGTCTAAATAATTCGGCTTTCGACGTCGACGCGAGGAAAATGGATGTCCGTCGGCTGTGATACCAAATGTCTGCCGACGCGTGTGGTATTTCTTTTTCGTTCTTCGCTGCCGACGAGTTGGTCGATTGAATTGCAGACAGAGGTCTCAAAAATTCGGCCCGCCGGTTACAGAAGTGCTGCTTTCTCGATACTTCGTCGATGGAAGATAGTGTGGACCGGACGATCATCGAGTGACTTGTCGATAAGAAGCGCTCTTAATCAGGGATCTCAAACTCATAAGTGTTGATGTAATACATTTTGCAAATTTCAGAGTTTATTTAAAAATTTTATTAGAAATACATTTGAGTTTGGGCTGCATCACATCATAAATGCTCCACGCGGTCCGCGTGTTTGGAACCCTGGAATGTTTAATAAAATTGAAGCGAACGGGATTTATAGTTTGTACTAAAATATGTACTGTTCGTAGTGTATACTAGTGTAGTAGTGTATACTAGTGTATATATAGTATAGTGTATTCGTGTGCATACGTTTCAACAGAATATTTAGGCTCATCATCTTGACACGCTGCCCGCGACATATTTCGAAATTGTCTATTCGGCTCCCATTCGATTTGAGTTCGAGACACGCGGCTTAAAAACATGTATTTCGAGGAAATAGTTGAAATTTATATTTATCGAAAAAAGTGTGACCAAATCTTAGTTCGGAGTATCTCTTTCGATGGGGAGATACAGACGTCGTGGAAGGAGATCGAAAAAAGGTTGACTGCATTCTGAGTTTGGGTGTGGAGAAGTCGGTGAAAAATCGGCCGAGAGGAAAAAGAGACTAATGAGTAGGTGTTTGAGCGTCTTCGGAGGGGAAAGAAACGTCGCAGACTGTGCTAGAAAGAAGACGGAAAAAGTAGTTAAGGCAGGTTACTTAGAGGGAGCCACCAGAGACAGATGTTAAATGGATGAAAGCTGGGCGAGAGAAAAAGAGCACGGGATGGACTCCATGGAATTGTTTTAATGGAAAACGCGAGCCGTCAACGACTTGAATGCTCCCAGACCACTGCTACGAATGAATTGTACACGTGGAGCTGGATAATGAACTGTGATCGTTATCTATTTGGGGCTTCGTACATGAAGTCTGGAATTTTACTTACAATTCCTCCTATCAAATATTGTGATCATGCTTTTTCTCCGCGATGTTTGTCTTCTTTTTGCGTTAGTTTCATAGAGGTCATTAGAGGTCTGCATCATTTTTATCATCTCACTTTCTCGCCTATTTCGAAGGAATTTTACGCGGAAATTTCATTTAATTATTTTTCGAAAAAACTTGTTTCTTAGCTCGTTAGATCGATTTTCATGCTATCCTTGCGTTTGTTAAAATTGTCCCTAGTTGTGCAAACTTTTTCTGAAATATCTCTTTACGCTGCCCGTTTGCCGCAACATGTAGTTATTGTGCACAGTTACGGATTTCCTGGGGCTCCTGGCGCTAAGTAGTCGGGGGCCCTGCAATCTAAATATATAGTGAAACCGCTTCTGACGGCGATCCTCTTTAGTGACACCTCTTAACGATCGTTTTTCTATGGAATCATAGAGAGGTTCCACTGATTTTTAAATTGAGACATTTGTTATTTCTGAGATTATATACACGAACATTTTTTCGGGGCCCCTTAATGCACGGGCCCCTGGCGCGCGGTGCGACCCCTCTTAAATCCGCCACTGATTGTGCACCCTTCTTATTAATTTTCTCTTATGTAATCATAGTGCCTTTATCGTACGCCACTAAATTTTGCTGGAAAACGGTATGTTTATTTGCCCTTTGTACCTCTCCATTCAGAAATATAAAAACTTGAGAAAATCGGACATTGAAAAACTATCCTCAGACAACTCGAACTCTTTCCGAGAAACTCGTAACATTTGTACTCTTTTGGTTTTTATCGGTTTTAGAATTTTAAACAGAAATAATTGAATGTATTTTCTCAGATTCACCGAGTCCTGTTATTTTGTTCTTGTCGCGATACATTTCATAGCTTGCGCGTTTCTCATTGTCACGAGTCGAGAAAGAATTTGATGCAGCAGTATTTCACGTTCATATTTCTTTCCCGTGCGTCGCTTTCATATTCCATTACATTATTCCTTTGGATTCCGTTTGTAAGGTTGTCATGAAAAGAAAAAGCGAGTTAATCGCATGACACGGGATGTAAGAGTTATAAACATTAGAAACGTTCATTGCCTCCACCAAGTTTAAATTTATGGGTTAGTGTAAACGGTGTTTGGTCATAGTTTATGTACGAGGATGAAAGTTGATAGGAAACGAAACAAACAGAGTTTTCCGTTTATAAATCAAGTCCGTTTTGTCTATTTATGGAAGAAATATGGCTCGCATTGTGCGTTTTCTAGTTCTGCCGCCATGGCGTTGCTTCCCTCGGTATGCCTGGAATATTAATTTTATGGGTTTAGTCCGTAGGAAAGAGAAGACACTAGCCCATGACCCATTTCCAAGCAGCATTTCGCAACTTTAGTTTAAACCAGCCATTAAGCTGTAGAGAATAGTTTATTTTAAAGTATGGGTTTCGTTTCCTCTCTTCTAATCTCATCAGATAGTAGATCTCCGAGAAGTGTCATCTAGTTTGCGAGATTTTCCCATTATTTGCTTTCCCACGTATTTCATGTTTACATATTTTAAACTGAAAGTAAAACTTGCACATGCTCTACGTTGAAAGGATTAAAACTAGTCGTGTTGTTAGGGATTGTACAGGTATTATTGGAGTGTATTCTGTGTGGGTTTGTCAATTAAATTCAAGGGGAAATTATTTAATAAAATTTTGTGCCGAAATTTGCAAGAGGCGTTCCATGGTTTTTTTGTGCTTCTCTTGAGAACTATAGTTTTCTACTTAGTAATTTTACTTATGTTTATTATTTTGATTCTAGCGCTTCATGTTTAAGAAAATACACTTATTATATTCGACTGTTTTAGCCGTCACTTTGTGGAACGCCGTAATGAAAATTTAAATAAAAAAAATGTATTGAAAGACTGCGTACAAATTCCACTACGAAAAAATGATGACTCTGTGAGTCGAAACTTAGGTAGTCCTTTTTTTGAGGACCTATACAAAAAGGTAGATTATCGAGTATGGGTTTGCCTTGTCTAGCACTCGATTTGCTGTACTCGGTGCTATCAAATGTCATAATGATATTGAGGATTTCAATTCCACCGTTCATTCGTCGCTTTTCTTTGATACTCGATTCAAACGACCTCTTTCTTTCAAATTACATTTATTCGTCCTTAATCCCTATCTCGACTCACTACACTCTAACACGCCCTCACCCCTCTGTTTATCTCCCGTGCACTGCTTCTTTGTTACCTCACAAATTCTCTTCATCCTTACAACTCCCGTTTGCCTCTCCATTGCCCTTGTAATTCACTCTCCGTATGACACTTTCGCTCTCCTTTCACAACCTCATACTCGTTTCCTCGTCTAACGTATCTCTTTACCCCGTGTTCTACATTAGTGTAGTTTTGGTTTGTTACTCTTCAAGGAGCACAAGCTTGGTCCATCAGCTTCTATCCACAAATTAGATCACCCATCTTCGGTCTATGTACGGCGTTCTCCATTACCAAATTACATATCCCCCACCATCTACATTTCTTTATCTTTAATTAATGACGATATGGACTTATGGTCTTATTCAGCATGTATCTATCATCTGTAGTGATTGATTTCGTCTCGTGTCACGAGATGAGGAAAACAGCCTTCCAAACTCTATAAGAGTTTGGAAGGCTGTTTTCCTCATCCACTCTCATGTTGATATGTGAATACATGTAGCGGTTGCAGTTACATACATTCCCAAGTAAAATCTATTGAGGTATCTCATAACCATTTTTTCTTAACTTTTCTTAGCTTTCGCCATAAGAAAATGCATCTCTCTCGCTGAAGTTTATATATTTACGAGTATTTTATTCATTATGTTGCAATTTTGTTTGCGCGTTTAACACTCTCTACTTATTTTGTAGTGTAGTGTATAAATGAGGTCTTTTTCATATCCGATAATAATCTCATGCTTGATCTTCTCATAATTTTTAACTATAAATTTTAATATATTTATATATTTTTGTCAAATAAGTCAGTAGTATTTCTGTATCATTTTAAGTTATTTGGCATTTTTAAATATCCTGAATTATCCTGAAACATCCTTCAATTTACATTTAAACTCGGAATCAAATCAGAATTTTCTGGAAGACGTATTGTAAAGCTGAATCGTTTGGCTATTCTGCGTTATATGGGCGATACAGCTTCTCGCGAAGAAAATGTTTCATTTTTACTCTCTCATAAAGTTAAATCGTTCTCTGAATAGCAGACATTATTGAAAGGAATCGTGGAGAATGAATTACCAAGGAGTTTTTAAGGTAAAAAAAGGAAGTTGGGAAAAAGTTCTATTGGTGAGGTATCGATAGATGGAAGTACTGTTCCATTAACCTCTTAATTGAGAAAGGAGGTTGAGTTGCACCTACCCAGGGGACAAGGTGAATTACTCACTCATGCCAGTGAGTCAACACTATTCTGGCTTCGGTAACTAAGAAGGGAGTAGAGTGCTACTTACTGACCCTCTCCTACATTGTGTACGCGGATTCGATTCCTCACGACGCGGCCGCTTTTGGGTTAGCATGGCATCATTGTGTTGTCATGGTACACGATTGCATAAGAGTTTATTGAGATTCTGTATCTCTCCTTGTTACCATGTTCCCAATTGTGTAATTGCGATTGCGGAGTGTCGTAATCTCGAGTCATTAAACCATAAACCGCGTTGCGTATTTTTTTTTGCGGGAATGTAATTTCACGGTCGCATTTTAACTTTTTTTACTCTTATTCTAATTATATGCGGCTAACGTTTTCATCTCTTGCGATTAATTCATGACCGCCGTCTTTCATTATAGTATCGTAAGAATATTAGGGCTAAATAGGGAAGATCTGTCTAATTACACGCTCGCAGTTTGATGCAAACTACCGATAACGGAACTAATTTTCCAAAACACTCCTTAATTATACCCTGAGGTAATGTTGGTTTAATATTTTACGCTCAATCACGGTACAATTTAAACTTCGTAGCGTATACTTAATTTTATTGATTGACCTTATAACGTCCCGATTTCTCCATTTTGCGGGAAACTTCTCCACGTCCTCTTCGGTATGCCTCGCCAAACCTCCTCCGCCGCCCAAATTATCGCAGCATCATCCGCTTAATTACCGCCTTTGCAAGTCGTTTCGCCACACTCCCACGGCGATCATCTCTGCGGGATTCTTAACCAGCGTTCAGGATCTTCTCCTCCACCCTCGTCCCCATATTCCTCCCACCGCAAGACAAACTTGATGCCCACGAGAGGAGCGTTAATAGCAGGAGGATCTCTTCCCTCCCTCTCATACTCCCACTACCTCTCCTTCATCCTCTCTCTCTCTCTCTCTCCTCCACCACCCACTACTTCTCCTCTCTAACTCCTTCCTCCTAGTCTCGGAGTGTGAAATATGTCCGCGCGGGACTTTTCTCAGCCGTCGGCGAGGCGAGTCCCAATCCCTCTCCCCTTCCCAGCATCCGAAGACACAAATAGGTAAGATGGAGATAGATAAAAGGCGAGACGTCTTGCGAAACGCACGCCGTCTTAAATTACTCCTCCCCCTCTTCTCTTCCTGTATTGTAATGTCGAACCGAGAGAAAATGAAGGGCTACGCTGAGTCGCGGCGAGATTCTCGCGCACTTGTACATCGAGGACCTTATTTGGTGTTGGTTTGGCTCGGGGGTCGGTCGCGTGTTGATAATCGCTTTCATTTCTTGGGTGATGCGGATAAATGTATTTTTTTAAATACTGATTAAGTCAAATAATGCGGTACTTATAAAATCGGGAACCCAAGCCAAAACGAATGTTAAAGTTTCGGATCCCTCGAATGTTGTGATAAAGAAAAAACGTAGACCTATATTCATTGAGGCAGCATTCGGTTTGACATCGTACTTTCAGTCAATATAGTTGCTTCTCTTTTCGAGTATTACATTTGTCATCCGAATATTATTGTATTGAGTATTGGTGTTAGACCGTTTATTCTGATAACATTAGAGATTTAAAATTTAATTCATCAGAATCAGCGTTGGCCAATTACAGCAGAATATGGTTACTTCGCAACAAAATTGCGCATCTTGTTCGCCATCTATACCATCTATTGGATACAAGCCATAACGTGATCTCGGTTATTCAGCTTTTGAATGATAAATTCAAACGATTATATCCCCATCCTATCATTTTCCGCGTTTGGCACCGTGTGGTTTAAAATCAATATGAAGTATAGGTTTGAAATAATGCACTTCTTCGAAACGTACATTGACACCTAAATAACCCATAATCCCGTACTAGCCTTCTTCAATGTCTACGAAAATGGCGATAATGGTCCATAATGGCCACATGGTCAAAAACTTGTTCCGAGGTAACTTAACATTGTGTGTCTTCCGTCCCAAGTAAGGAAAGAGGTGTCGAATGCCTTCTTAAGCTTTAGCGAAAGATAAAGAGGGACCGAATACTCCTTGAATGAAATTACCTACGGGTAAACTTAATCTTTTTCGAAGGGATCAGTCAAGTCGCAGCCCGACGCCACGATTCTTTGACCGTGAATCTTTGATTAATCCGATTATCCTTTGAGATCGGGGTATTCAACTCCACTCTTGAATACCCTCGGATGTGTTACCTGGCATTATTTATGGCGAGTAATGCGAGCGTGTGTCTATAAAAGCTTCTCGACTGTTCCTCGCACCGGCGTCATTATCGTTTCGACGCTCGTCGAGAAGTCTCGAATCCTCCGGGCGCGTGTTCATTCATTTCTTATGGTACCTTTTCAACATGATAACCATCGCTTCGATTTCCCTTTAAAAGGATTACGATTCGGTATTGCAATAGTCTTCTTGCGTTTCCATATCGTATGTAACCCATTTAACTCGTAGACGTTTCTCCAGCATTCGAATTTCCATCGACTTGATCGATAAAAACTGGGTTTTCCATCTAGTTTAGTCGATAATGTTGAGGTGATTGTTATTTCCTAGCAGGAATATCATGATAATTTCAATCTTTATTTAGGTCGGAAGGAGGGAACCCAAAATCGTGTAGTTGTAGTAAAGCGGCGCCTTGAGACGAAAGAGAGAGACAGACAGACAAACGGCATAATTCAGGCGAAATTGAGACAATCAGGTCCCTACTTACCTTTAACCCTGCGTCATCTGTTCGAGTTTACACGATAGTTGAAATGTATTACTTCAGTTGTTAAAAAAATACAATCTTAAGTTATGGTACATTAATATATACATTAAAGGCGGCTTATGAAAGATTTTAGATAAAGAGCTTTGGGTCTTAGGTTTGCGGGGTAAAAAGGTGTGAGCGATCGGACTTGGCCGTCACAGAAAAGGAGGAGGATCAACAGAAATCTGCGGAAAATCCCTGCGTGGAACGAAGAAATACACAAATATTTGCACGCGTATATATTTGCTACCTTAAGGCAATGATAATATCAATCGCAACCATAGGATTACAGAGAGGGAGAGAGAGGATAGGGGTAATTCCGCGAAAAATATTTTCGTCTGGTTTCGACGGATGATCAAACTCGCGAAAATGTCACCTGATAATTTCTCGGCCGCGGCGTTAATTCTTTTTTTTTTTGTTTGAGCTTCGACCACATCCTGTTGGGCAGACGTCATTCCATTCGCGCCGTAATTTTCTTATCGGCTCAATTCCCTGCCTGTACGAAGATAAATGCGGACCCGGGCGTCGCTCGTGCGACGCAGCGGAATCATGGGGGAGGAGGTTGCTCGATATCACTCGTGGCATACTTCCGTCGGTAATCTTTTTCTTCGACGTTTCCGTCGCGCAATGACTGTCGCGGAGATCATTTTTTTCCGCACGTCCCGTGGCCAACGACCGCTCTCCTTCCATAAAGACTCCAAGTTAATCGGTCGTATCCTTTCCCATAGGGGTTGAAGGAGATTCCATTAGCATAAGTGCGTCTCGGCACGCATCCGCGATTGCACGGAGGCGAGTGTGTCTCGTGGGCGTGGCGGGCGGCGGGGCAGAGTTTTTTTTTAATGGGCGTAAGTGGAAACGATCCGGCGAGGGGGCGGAGGGGTCGGAGGAAATGGAGAGGAGGTGTTGGCGGAGACTCTGGTCGCAATGGATATTGCCTGCCAAGTTGGCGTTGGCGGCGGTCGACGTGCCGGTCTTCGCGAGAGGGCGCGGATTAAGGAAACGAGATGGCGAGAACGAACGAGGTCGAAAAGATCGCCTCGCTCGAATGTATTCGAGATCTCCGTGAATCGAGTTCGAACGGCTGGCCGGAAGCTTTCGAGCCCGAAAATCCGTTCCAGATTAAATAGGCGATTAGGTCTTTGAAAAATATAATGCAAGTCTCCTGCGATTTGTTTTTTCAGCGATTTCGGGATAACATTTAGGCCAAATTTTTCCATTAAAACGATCGGTTTGATACAATATATTTAAAACAGCAATGGGCGATGGCCATCTGACAGCCCGCGGGTCACATTTAGCCCGCGGAAGTATTTTATCCAGTCCCAGGGTTTTTTAATAAAATTATTTTTTATCAATGTGACACAGTAAAATCGCGTGCAGCATTGTATTTGTTAACCATTAAACCAAAGTATTGAACATTAATATGGTCCCTGAGACCATGTAATCAAATCGTGCTGTTTAAACAAATTTTGTGCACTCAACACTAATTGCTATGGAGATGCTGAACAGAAGTTAACAATTTGACAAATGCAAAATATCTTATTGGTCCCTGGTACTCATACTTCGGGTTAAGGGTTGCCCATTTTCCAAAAGGATACATATCATCGTCCATTTAAGTATATCGTGTATATTAAATTCTTCCTCAGAATACAGCCTAGGTAAAAAAGTGGGTCGAGAGCATGAAGACCTAAACAATTAGAATCTGTTGCTCATGAATCGCCCCTGTTGACGGCTGCGTTGTAGTCGTGATATGCATCTGGTTTTTCTCAACATTATAATGGCTGTTGGAAGAACTTATTGTCAATTTTATTTTAGCTATGAGGCGAGTTCGATAATTTTCTGTTCAATTAAAACGGTCTTCATCGATGCATATTTACTGAAATTCGAAATGCAGCGAGACTAAAGTGTCAAAGTTGACATTGTAAATAAATGAGCGAATTGAGTAACAATTTTGGTTGCGCTATTCTTCAAGGATTTTTCCTCTCTGTTTATTATTAAAGGCTAAAAATTTTCTTCTATATTACCCGTTTAAAGTTTAGTATACGCATTACCTTAATTTATGGCCATTGTCACTGCGACTGAGTGTGCGATAAATCTTCCTTTAATCCTTTACTGAATGCCTAAAAGCGAAAGAACTCCTCGAATCTGTAAAAAAATATATTTATCGCGAGCCTTACCTCTCCTCGTAGTGGGCAAAAGCTTCCGCCCATAGGGCGAAGAAGGCCTCCATGTACTTTCCTCGCGATCCCATATGGTTCGAATCCCCAATAATTGCGTATCGGGCCGCGTGACGTCGACTTTCGAAATTCGAAAAAAATCTCTTCCTTCCGCCCTCGCAGTACGCGTGCACGTACTATGTTCGACAATGGGTGGGGAAACGAAGGGACAAGGATGGGAGGGGCTGAGGTGTTGGGATAGACGTTTTAATCGCGTTTTTATTTTCGAATGCCGCGGCGTGCGTTTCCTGTCTCTCCTGCCGCACGCACATACAAGGAGATCGCGAGGGGAATCGTCAAACGGCGGACGCGGCGGTGTTTTTTCGCCTGTCATTTGTTTTTTCCGCTCGTCCTTCTTTTCTCAGTCTATCCCCTTCAGGGAGGGAGGTGGGGAAGAAAAATGAATAGTAAAAAAGGGGAATTCCTTTCGTCTCGTTCCGATTTTGGATTCAAGAAGGAATAGGCGCGACGCCACCCTCGGGTTGCAAATGATAAGGTTCGCCCGTGTGTGGTTAAATTCGTCACCGCTTGTGCGTGCGGTTGGTTTGCTGCTCGTTTCGGAGAATACGGGCGAGTCACGTGACGGATCGGTGGAGGTGGAGAATAAGAACAGAATCGGGGCCGATTTTTTTTAATGGCGATAAGGCGGAGAAAAGAAGAGAGAGAGGTAACATTTCGGGGTTTGTAATAATGGAAATACGCTGTCTAGCGGGATAAAAAAGCGATAGATAAAAAAAAGGCAGACAGTCTTTTTCGTTATGCCCGCGAGTGGAGCAGCGCTACTTTCCAAAATAAAAAGAAAACGTAAACTCGGTGAAGATCCGACGCCGGATTGGTTCTCGGCCTTCAGCAGGTTGATATTTTGGATTTGGATATCGTACAAGATCGATTCTTTCTTAAGGTGTCAGAAGGGTGTGTTGTTGTTCGGCTGCGTACTCGACGTTTTTTTTATTTTTCTCTTTCAAGTCGCGATGTTCGGCACTTTTTTTACTTTTGCTGGAAACTGCCTCTTATGCTCGATCGTTTGCCGCTGCAGAACCGACTCGATTCTGCAACTATCGTATTTATCCACCAGTAATTTCTTATACCAAAATGATGTTAGCTTTTAATGTATTTTCCTTTATGACTAGGGTTGCCATCTCATCGGGTTTAATTCGGATTCTCCGGGTTTAAGGTAAAATCTTTGGTCTCCGGTTCGCTTCCAGGAAATCTTCGCGTTTATAAAAATTATCCATTACCTATGTCGTGAAGGTATTTTGTGCGTTGGACAGTATTTGGACGGATGAACCTAAACTGTTTGGGATAAATTTAATATAACAGAGCTCCTCATTGCAATGAATTTTGAAACGAATTAATTGCTTTGATTTCCCAAAAAATTTGTGTCGGTAAAAGAAAAGCGACTGAAGCTTTCGAAAATCATATGATAATAATTATAATAGAAGTTGAAAATGTATATTTCATTTTTCCTATGTCACATATCTGTGGAATGTATATTAATCAACAGAATATGTTATAAACTGGCATTTTGGCAATGATATTTTTTATTGTAGATCTCTATGTGCAATAAAAATAATAAAAAAATCATTTATACATATAAATTATATCAGACTCTTCCGGTAGATATTTAGCATTAGATGTTAACCACATATATGATACGTTCCTACGCAGTGTTTGGTAGGGTATAGGCGACTGACTCTAAGCCTTTAAGGAAGCTCTCTTTAATTCCAGAAAATGTGTTTCATACTGTAAATTTGTTCAGCATAATCTACACCTTCAAGGTTTCTGGGTTATCTTCATTGTTTTGTTTTTTTTTTCGCGCGCCCTTCACGTGCGTTTTCCTCTCCTTTTCATCTCTTAGGTCAGAGTTATAAAGATCTTGGCGGAGATTTATAGCGGACGGTGATCGGAGGTGGGCGGATTCGGAGGGAGGAGAAAAGGTGAGAGCAGCGAGGAGGTTAGGAGAGAGGAGAGAAAGAGGAAATGAAAGGAACGAGGGTTTGGGGGTTGGTAGCGTGGGTGTTTGGGGCGACGGCCTTTTGATGATGACTATCTGTATCCAGGACTGTTGGTTCTCTAGGCATGGTCGTAGTAGTAGGTGGCTGGAGGTAAGACCCCGAGGATGGGCAAGAGGAGGAGTAGGTGGAAGTGGCAAGGGAATCGCACTGTACCTCCTCCCCTTTCTAAAGCTCTTCCCTCTCCCGTATCTGCCGTCTTCGTCCTTTTCTCGCTTAACCATGGTTGTTATTCGTGGTCGGTTTTGACAGCCGTGAAAGCTCCAACTCCCCACCTTATTCTTAACCGACTCCCAGTCACCTATCGGAAAGCGGAACACATTATCCTTACAAGTCTTATTGTTGTTGCGGTGTGGTTGGAGAAGATTCGAGAAGCAGGAGGGACGAATCTGGTCCGTGAAACGAAATGAAATGACATTCCGAGACGTGGTTTGGAAGTATTTGTGGACCGGTTAAAATCAATTTGCATTCGTGTGTATTTATATAAATATAGGTGCGCGCGCATACATGCACATAAAATCAACGTAAATGATTATTTAAATGGCGATTGCAGGAAATTGTAATTCGTAAAATTATCCAGCTCGTCCTATGGCTAAGATCAAACTGATAAATCAGAACTATTAAAATCCATGAATTGTTAATAAAAACAAAATGCTAATTTCGGCTACAAGGCAGCCGTCATCAGTGATAGTTCACCGATAGTATATTCTATAGCATTTTTTCTATAATCTACTATCGGTGAATTACCACTGATGACGACTGCTTTGCAGCCGAAATACTCATTTGGGTTTCACTATCATTTTATTGCTTTTGAAGAAATTGCAAGATAATGTGGATATGAACAACCCGGAATCCTTACATGCTCAGCTATTAGAAATTTTTATAGTTTTTTTTCTTCCTTTAACATTTCCGTCGTCTCAAGATAGAGTTGTCGTTCTCACCTTATGGCATAAATGTAATCGACAAAACCATGTTTATCAAGTTACCATAAAAATTTTGGCTAAATCAGATGCGTATTTCAGTTTCAAAGCATCCGACATCAGTGGTGATTCACCCATGGAATATTCTTTTAAAAAAGTACGGCCACAAAAGGATTTACTATCAACACTCATGACCACTGATTCGTAGCCGAATTGCGCATCTGGTTTTCCAGACTTTTTGTATCATTGCAGTGATATAATTTGTCAATCGTAAACTATTTATATTTTATTATTTTAATTATATTTTATTATTTAATATGTTTTACTATTATATGGAATATTGTTTATTATTTTTTATAGTAAAACGATCAAACCACTCGAGAAATTAGTGATGCCAACATGCAGTTTTAAACCAACCTCATTCGTCCGATTATAATACGACGCGCCATAATCGCGACAGTGTGCAGTCCACTCCCTCAGCGACCGTCATATCTTCGGAAACAAACCATTCCCTTCTCGGACTCGGTTGCGCAAATGCTAATGTGCGGCTCATGACCCCGCGTGGCGGAGAAAGAGATAGGGTCACGAAGCGCACATGCGTGTCGCAGCGATCGCCCACGCCTCCATAATCCCATTAGTCTTCTTTCTCTTTAGATCATTGGCCTCGTCTCCCATTAGTCGCAGAAGGGCGATGAGGAGAAGAAAAAAAACAGGAAACTGTAACGTTAACGCGTGGAGGAAAAACATAAGAGAAACGTAAAGCGCAAATATTATTATTATTTTTAATTCTTCCCCGTTTGGGTTTTCCGCTTTTCAACTTTCAACTCTCTTCTCGTTTCCATTTATTTTGCGCTTGCGTCGTGTGTGGCTAATGGTTACGTTTGTAAGAACGCCTCTTACTTCTTACTTACTTACCTTTCCAAGGCCACAACACCTGCGGGCGCGCGGGTCGCGCGATTCTCTTGTTTCAGCGCCTCGTTTTGTTTAGCGTGTCGTTTTTTTTCGTTTCCTTACCTATCGCTTTGCATTACGCGTCTCCGCCGCTAACAACGCTGCGTCGCGCGCTTTTTCTCCAACCCGTTCCCTCCGCGTTGCCTGCGCTGGGTGGTCTATTGTTGTTTAATAACCAGTTATTAGCGCGGGGCCGTATGGCGTCTTCGAGGCTTATAATTTGGTAGGCCTCGGAAGAATTCCGCGGTGGATCATTATGCGCGGATATGAGGAGGTTTTTGTTTTGATAGTGGCAATTAAGGAGATATTTTGAAGATTATTTTTTTTAAAAGGAAATTAGTATCCCTCTAACTACGTGGCAGCGAGCTAAGGACAAAGTAAATAATCGTTTAGAGTACGATTCGCTGCGGCGATATCCCTCGGAATGTTTGCTTTTCAATTTACCTCGTAGCTCTGCCATTAAAGGTCTTTTCCTGTTTATGCAGATTTTCTCGTACAACTTTCGTAACGTGCCTCAAGTTATATTATTTTGTGTCATGAACATACAGCTCGACTTGGCAGCGCTCTAGATCAGTGCTGTTCACTCGGATAATAGGAGAAATGGAAAGTTTAGTGCATTTAAGAACCCAACTCTCATATCCCTTTCATTTATGCCGTCAGAAATAAAAACAAAGGAGCTGATAAGCTGCTCTTTCTAATAAATGCGTCCCAAAATATCGGCTATTTTCAAGATATTCCGTCGAAAAATCCTTAGGTTTTGTTCGCCCTTGTTCTTCACCATTGTTCTTAGATCACACGTCGGAGTAGTCTTTCTTGATAAATTTGACACATTTTTAAACGAGTTGTTATGGTAACTTTTCTTGTTTTCTTTCGATCGAAAAATCACGACCTATAATCGGGCGTGTTTACCCGCGTTTTTGATCGTATCTCGCTAAAAAAAATACTCGAGCACCATAGAATTTCAAAGCGGTACGGAATAGGTTACCACTTTCCTCACGCGCATATTTTTCGATAATCCTCCAGTTATGGACGACGTTGCGTTACCCTCTTGTATCCACTAGTAAATTTATTATCTATATAGGGGCGTAAATCATTGTTATTGTCAATTCTCGGATAAGATAATAAATCTGGGTTACTTAATATGGCTGCGTTAGTCCAGTAAAAAGAATATAAATGGTATCTCTTATTTAATGACCCCTTTTAAATCCTGACTTTTTCTGCGCAATGGGCACTTAAAAAGCTTTCCATTATCAGTTTTTATTTCCATTCTCTCCTTTACGCTCGATGTCCGAATCTCCTTTACCTCACTCTCGGTTCACCATTTGCGCTATCTCGTGACGCAAGCGCGACTCATTCGACGAATATGGCCGCGCGATGTGGTCACGGGAGATTGCGAATTCGATGCCGAGGATGAATAAATGTATGCGAAAGAGGCTAGACCTCTGGAAGCGAAGTGACAAGCCGGCTGTCACACACACATGTGCTTTTGTTCGCAGTTTTAGAGGAGACATTTTCTCTATTTTTCATTTCGTTGTCAAGTAATGAAAAAAATCTTAATAAACGGGTAGATCGATGAAGCTTACGAGGAAAAAATGAAAAACTATCTTGATATCGGTTAATTTTATTGCTGTAAAAAACTTGTGGTGTCGCCAAGAAGGGAATGATTTTTTCAAGCAATCCGTTATAATTAGAAAGAATGGTTAAAAATGAGAATGAATTATATTTGTCGACAGTAAATGTGTATTTTATTCAGAATTGATTTTAAAAAATGTTCGGAAGAATATGGATACATATTTGCTTACTAGTCCGCTCTCATACGAAACTACGAAGTGTTTTCTGTCCAAAAATCAAAAATGTTTTTATCGGAAAACTCGCGCCGCGGAAAGTAATGTAATGATTTAATCCAGTTCATAAATTGAACTATAAAATCGATCGTTAAAAAGTGGAAAACAAAACCGTATCTTTTAAGGAACTCGAGCATCTCATTCGCCACGTGGCCCCGCGGGGTTTGAGACCCACACTGAGATGGAATGATCCGCGGGACCTTGGAAGTTGGAGATATTTTAGTGTGAGGCGCTTAATAGAAGCGGTGCTGGAGTCTCGGAATTTTTCAAATAGATTGGCAACGTTCGAAATGCAAATAGAATCGATCTTTGATAGGAAACTGTTCGCAAAGCACGTTACCGCTGGACTCGGAGAAGGAGACCATAATCGTCCCATTTGAGGATAGGTGACTTATTAATTTATCATACGAGCGGAGAAGAAAGTACCTCGATGACTAGGCATATATAACCGGTCTTTTATTCCTTGAGGCTGAAAGACGCGCTAAAAGAACGTTTAATTAGAGAGTGGTGGTATGGCGCAACGGCGCTCCATACCTCGCACTTATGGCGTATGGGAGGCTTTAAATGTAAACCCAAACATGAAATGCCTTCAATTAACGTCGCAATTAGCAGAATGGCCCTGCGAATATTTTCAATTGACGAAATATTTGTGACGTTTTAAAGTAAATTGGATAGGACGTTTGGTATTTGAAGCATATCTCTTTGCTTTCTATGTAGAGGCGTAAGTAGCATTTTATCTTAATTTTTTTGTCTTTTAAGCGTTTTTTGTTCCAAGTTAAATAAATGAGCGGAATAAATGAAACTTCGACGTCTTCCGCGCTCGGCTACCATTAAAATGAAAGTAACTCGAGCACGAGTGAGGTGCTCACTGCTGTGCCAGTCGAATATTCTCGTAAATCGTTGATTCCTGACGTTGTTTTTCACACATCTACCATCGTTTCTATTTATACGATCTTTCAATTAGACCGCAATAAATCGAGAGTGTTTATTGCGTTGCTGTTGCGATCTCCGTTCGCGTTGCTCAAGCTTTTGTGATGATAAATGTGGGTGTTGTATTTCTGCTGGGTGGCGGGTAAATATGCCTCGTAATGTGACAAGTTCAGAGGAAGATGATTGGAGTAGTATCATATATTTGTCGTGAATATCTGTCCGAGTTATTAATTCGAATTTTTAAACTATTTCGAATTTTCAGATAACAGAAACAAATGCGTTTTGTTTTCCTTTTCTTTTACATACCAATAGGCTCATAAATATTAAAAGTCATTACCCTTGACCATAAAAATTTTACTCCTTATTCAAGCGCTATTTAATTATCGGAATTGTGTTCTAGTGCACCATCGTTCGGTTTTGCACCTTCAAGTCTTCCCTCGAGATAATGAAAAACCTATTATTGCCGCGTTTCCAATCCACGCTCTGCGATTTCGTGTCCCAAGAGGTTTTCGCTCGGGATACCCTGGTTCTTTTTCTTATCTCAATCCGAAAACCAATCTCAATTCAGCATTCACGGCCGATCAGTCTCATTCGTCCAAATCGTTTCTTAAGGACCCGATGCACGCCGTCTGCCCTAAAAATAAAAACTCTCAGCCTCATAGAATATACATCTCACGCTTTTTATTCCACGCTACTCTTGAGATGCGTCCCATGTATTGAGGTGTCGGAACGCCACGGGGCGTGATTCCAATAACAAAACGAGACAAAATAAATGTGTCGCCTTCTTGTTCCACTTCTTTCCAACTACCTCTCCTGAATTTTCGGTTTCTCTTACCTCTTTCCTCTCCCCTCTCTCTTTACCCTCCTGTCCCTGTTTCTCCTCCCTTTTCCCCCACCGGGGTGGCAGTGGCGGAGTGGTTAGAGCGTTGGCCTTCCTCGCAGCGGTCCCAGGTTTGAGTCCGGAGGATCAGATTTTTCAACCTGGGATCGTCCTGTCCCCGATTTGTGTAATTTGAGGAGGCCGCGCATGTCAGCGCTCCGTCCTTCGGAAGGGATGTTAAGAGTAGGCTAATGCCGGCACCGGATTTCCCTCCTCCCTTGTGTGTATGTTCGGCGTAGAAGGAGATGGCTATAATAATCCAAGAGGTTGATTAGCCAGAAATTCCATACAAACCGACTTCCTCCACCCCTCCCTCTTCCCCCACCCCTCCCGCTCCCCCACCCCTCCCTCTCCCCCACCCCTCCCTCTCCCCCACCCCTCCCTCTCCCCCACCCCTCCCTCTCCCCCACCCCTCCCTCTCCCCCACCCCTCCCTCTCCCCCACCCCTCCCTCTTCCCCCACCCCTCCCTCTTCCCCCACCCCTCCCTCTTCCCCCACCCCTCCCTCTTCTCCCATCTCTCCCTCTTCCCCCACCCCTCCCTCTTCCCCCACCCCTCCCTCTTCCCCCACCCCTCCCTCTTCCCCCACCCCTCCCTCTTCCCCCACCCCTCCCTCTTCCCCCACCCCTCCCTCTTCCCCTACCCCTCCCTCTCCCCCCTCCATCTTTCCCCACCCCTCCCTGACCCCCCTCCATATTTCCCCACCCCTCCTTTTTTCCCCACTCCTCCTTCTTTCCCCACTCCTCCCTCTTCCCTCTCTTTTCCAACCCTCCCTCTTTCCCCTCCCTCCCTCATCCTCTTTCCATTCTTCTCCTCCCATCTTACACCTCCCACGCATCTTATTCCGGTCCAGTGTTCTCGGCGTCATGTGAGCCCCGATGTGTGGGACTGCCTCTTTATTTCTTTTCTCCACCTCCGTGAAAAATAAAAGCGAGGAAACGAAGACGATTTTCATTATCCCTCTTAACCTTTGGGCATTCCTCAGGGTATCGGTTGGTGGGCGTGATCGTGAAGGTTCGCAGTCCTGCCCGCTTCGTTAAGGATGACGACTCCGTAGTCGAGTGGGTGGCGTGTGGGAGTGGAGTGCCAGGGTCGGAAGGGTATGTACCTCCGTGGGTTGGTGCTCTTCGAGGACAGAAAGAGAAGAGAAAGAGAGAGGCAACGCGGGCGTGGTATGCAGTCCGTCGGTGGACAGACGGAAATATCGTCCTCGCATATTCCTCCGGGTCCGGTTTCGAGGAGGAACCCTCTATGGAAACGGCCAATGGCGACAATCAATACTCAGAGCCGTAGAAGAAAAACCTGCCTTTTCCATTTAAGTTATCGTAATTTTTCTTTCCGCGCGACAGTCAGTGAGGTTTTTTTTTTAGATGGATTGCATCTGATACTTATTACTCTTTCATGGTCGAGTAGGAGGGATTTGTATGGACATTAGACCGGTTATTTCATTGGCGGCGAGACTTTTAAAACTCGCCGCTGCACCGCGGCTGCATTTCAAAAGAGAGGGGTAATTTGTACTCACGCCTATTACGAAGATCGATAGCATCGAGTCCTTTTGCACTCTGTCAATGTTGCTGATTTTTCCTCGATCAGGTTTTAATGGTCGGTGCAAAACGTGTAACCAGACGCCTTTGGTTGTCTTTCTTTTTCGTCAGCGTAATTGAAAATTCATTTCGCAGCTTAGAATGTTTTCCTTTTTTTAACAATACGTTAACTGCAGTAAGTTTTTGCCTTCGCTAAAAAGACTGTTGGGATATATATTCATCTCCGTCAAATTATACGGATCAGTTATGCTATTAATGAAAGGATGCAGTGCTGTGGCATTAACAAAAACTCGCGCCGTCAGCCAAGATGGCGAATAAGTTTTCTGTCATTTGAAAAGATCGTTTAGACGACGTTGTTATCAACGATATTTCGTTCCAGCTTTTCTAGAGTGTTGTATGGAGTTTGGATTGCCAGGAGTGGAAGCTGTTAGGAGCTAATTTAAGACTTGCATACGCCAACTGTTTATTTTTCTCGGCTCTCTCTCTCTAACAGGGTCTAATCTAAGACACTCGTAATAACGTTCCCACCCACTGTTCTTTGCTGTTTGGAGAGAGAGAGAGAGGGGTGAGGGAGAAGGTGGAAATGGAAGAGTGAGTGAGAGAGAGAGAGAGAGGGAGGATCGAAAGGAGAGAGATGTGATGACTTTAATGGCATAGTGTTTATGCCCCGAAAGAGATCACTTGGAATGATTAGTCTGCCTACGTAGCATCCAAGTGCACGTGATTTTCGCGGACTTTTTTTGCATCGTGATTGGACGTAAACGGTTAAAAAACCTTTGATTGAACCCTTTCGATCAATTGGACGTCGCCTTCAAATATCGTCTTAAGATGAGATAATTTTATCTCTCTCTCTCTCACCCAATACCGTTGGTTACCTCATCCATATTCCAATTTCGCCACAGTAGACCAGTGGCCGGCAACCTTTTTTGATCGCGTGTCAATTTATGTTGTTGGAAAATGCGACGGTTCGATAAAAATTTATATGAAAAGAAAAAATTAATCTGAATTTTTATATTAACTAAGGTAACTCGACTCAATATGGTCTATCTAAACTTGATTCATTTTTTAAGAACCTTTCCCAAATGCTGAAAGTAAAACTAATGTACTCTTAGACAGTTTATTAAAGTAAACAGAAAAAGTTACAACTATAACGCCTCAACATGGAATTACTGGTTAGCATTTTTGCAAAACCTTGCTGTTATGCCATATTATATGGCCTATTGGGTTATATGTTCACAAAATAAGAGAACCAAGAATCTGAAATATTTATCAAATACTTGTATCAAAATTCTAATGCTCGATTGCTCAAAAATGGTTACATTATAGTGTCGGTAGGCAAAAATAACTAAGATATGAGAGAATAAAAGTCAAGATTCTAATTTCACACAGGTTAAAATCGTAAAATTGTACCACCAAAGATTTAGGCACATGAGGTCAAAATTTAATTTAAATATAGAAATGAACAACAAAATGAGATCTAAGATCATTCAAAAAATTCATTGTCATTATTCAAGGCCCGCAAAATGGGCAATATGGCCTACATAGGCCGTATTGGGGAGATTTGGACTAGTAAAACATATTCCGTTGGAACCACATGACATCTCAATGAATTACCAAAGCAATCACACCACTAATAGTGGAGACAATTATCTTGTAGAATGTCTAAGGTCAAATTAATTCATTAACTTTTACCTGAACAAACATTGACTTAACCAACGTCTTGAAATTAGATGCACGTAACCACAAACGCTGGTCTCAAACAAAACACTCCATCAAATTCTGCCAACTGAGCACGTCCAGCGGAATTCCATATAAACACAGTTATTAGCAGTCTTCCGATATACGGCTACCACCATATATCAATTTTGTCACGTAGTACGTTAGATACGGCGATTAGGCCATATTGGGGAACATGCCATATTGCATCGAGTTACCTTATATTATACTTATAGAATTACTTTTATTTTCAAAACATAAACTCTTCTAAACATTTTTACCTTTGTGTGTCACCCAAATTGTGATTGCGGGTTACTCATTGACCCACGGGTCATAGGTTGCCGACCACTGAAGTAGACTTGCAAGGTTCACCCACCTCCGTCACATTTATTCCTCCGTTTTTTCCGTCAAAATTAATGAAATATCGTATAAAATGTTGAACTGGACTCGCCTTTCCCCATACTTAAAAACAAACATTTTTAAGAGAAAAATTATCTTTCTCATATCGTGACGAGTATATTTCATGGAACTCGCTTATATCCGGTATTTGAAGGGGAGGCGTTCCTTTCCCACATTTCTAACTTGCGAGAATTAATGTGAAATGTGTCACTTTTCATTAGTTGTAACGTTAATTAAATATGGCCTAATCTGTCCGGCACGTTCGAGAAAGTCAAGAATTTCAGAAATCGCCGTGAAGGAAGAAAGTTTTTTAAAATTAGGGAGGTGCTACCAAGGCGTCATTTTTTTAATCAGCCGGCTTCAAGAGTCGAGGTCATAGGCTTTTAACTAATTGGAGAACGGGTGACTCTAGTTACTAGATGCGGGCTTTAATTAGTACTCCAGAGTATGAGGGTGGATGTGATATTTCGGGAAAAGAAATTAAGTTCAGGATGGAACGTTTTATAATATTTCGCTTTCGCCCCAACTCCGACGTATGTAAGAGGAAGACCAGCAGTCTGGTCGTTGATCCCTCATGATGCCACCCAGAACCCTCTTGGATCCGCAGGCTATCCGGTAGACCAGAGTTGGGCAACCTTTTCTACATGGGGGCCGCATTGGTGGTTGAAAATCCTTTGGAGGACCACATTGTAAGTTGGCAAAGCTTCTGCGAGCCGGATTAGAGTTTAAATCGGAAGTTAGGTCGTGATCCTAAGGTATCATATAACTGAAATTCTTCTAAATTGGGTTTACAGGGTTAAAACTTCGATATCAAATGCTTTATTGTAACAATTTGAATTGAAAAATGAAATTTAATGTTGAATTTTACGGATCTTTTTTTCTTCGCGGGCCGCATAAAAAGCTCACGGGGTCCGTATCCGGCCCGCGGGCTTCCCATACCCGGCGTAAATGTAACATGCATGGACAGTTATCGAAGGAATGGTGGAAGAAAAGAAGTGAGAGTTGGAGGAGAGAGCACGTTGGTGAGAGGCGGAGGAAGAGAGAGGAGAGAGAGAGAATGGAGGATCGCAGTAAGACGGAGGAAGCAAAGGAGGAAAGGAATAAAGAGGGAGAGAGGGCGCGGAGGAATGGAGAAGGCGTGGCAGTGAGAGAGAGAGAGAGGATGGGCGTGCGCGCGAGCCAAAATAAAAGAAAAAAGTGGGCAAGGGGAGAAGAGTACCTTGGCGGCGGAACAGCATCCTCGGCGAAGGTCATTCCGCGGGAATGAAGGGGTAGGGTGAGGAGGGGAGGGTGGGGGAGGGTGGGGGAGGGGGCAGTTGCGGGACTGGTGCGTGGTACACAACCCTAATCCGCGTGAGAGAGAGGGAGAGGAAGGAGGAGGTAGTGAGAGAGAGAGAGAGAAAAGAGAAGAAGAAAGAGGTAGTGTGTGAGAGAGGAGAGAACACAAACGAGAGTAAGATTGAGTGGAGTTGCTTCGGGAGTGTTTTATTTGTTCAATCTTTTATTATCCCTCGGCCACCTCCGTATTGAGCTTTTTTCTCAAAGCGGCAGTTTGGGTAACATGTTGTCACGCACTTCGGAAACGCTCAAAATTATGCTCCGAGTTTCTGGAATGAGGAGATCTTTATTTTTTTGTAGCGTGCGAAATGGTTGTTCTTTCTCAAAGGTTTGGGACGAGTCGCGTTTCATAACGAGTTGCGCAAATGTTTGGAGGAAAAAAAACGTTACGCGAACTTCTCCCCCCGCGGCGGAGTTTTTGACTTGCCGACAGTCACTCAGGTTCGAGTAAAGGCTAGAGGGAGAGAGGGAGCATCTCCCTCTCGCTTTTGCTCGGTTCCGACCTGTCCCAAACAACGGGCTCAAGGTCGTCTCAGGTCGACTAAAAATAAGATATGGCATATGTTGAAAATTATTCCATGCTTCCGAATGTCGGATTTCCCTCCAATCCTATCCCGTAGGAAAGAACTCAGCATTGAAATGATTAAGGTCATTAAAATATTATTGAAGTGGAAGAGTACTCCATGTGCTTATTATTAACTCTCCTCTAGCAATTTACCGTTCTTCGATTCTAATAAATGGAGTTGACGACCGATGTGGTGCCACAGAGTACCAATACTTCAGATACTAAAACTCACGTGTGATATTGCTCTAATGGTTGCGTACAATATAATTTATTTCCTACGAAAAGTAGTCTTAAGATGGCTAATACATTTTCAAAACAACTCAGCGTTAGTGGAACAGCAGAAGGTGTCAAATATTATACCATGTTTATCGTTTTTAATTATACATGCTTCTCCCGAAAGTCGGGCTCCTCGGCATCCTTGGAATTAAAGTAGCGAAAGTCCTTTCCTCCCTGCCATACGTTCAAAAACCTCCGACGGTAGGCGCCTAACACGTGATATCGTAATGTTTCCACAATCTGATCAATAACTGAGAACCACTAGAGAATTATATCGAGCTCCTCTTGTGGCTGAAAACAAATTCACCACTGAAGGCATTGTAGCCGAAACGCGCATCTGGGTTTTCATAGCATTGTTATGGCTATTCGAGATATCCTAGATTAGCTCTTATTTTTTCAATTGTTGAAACTTGAGTGAATATTCTAGAATAACCGAGATATCCAGTGCTGTTTCTGCTGGACTTAATCCGGGATAACGTCTGTAGCCCATGAGTGCGGAGTCGGCAGTTTAGCACGGCGGAGGAGCGTGGAGATGGAAACGAGAGGGGGAATAGAGAGAGAAAGAGGAAGAAGGGAATCGGGACTAAGGAGTTGCGAGGAAGGAGAAAGGGCGGAGGAGTGGGCGTTTAAGGCGTCGCCCGTGGGGGCGACGGAGGCGTCTTTGGAGCGCACGTGAGGGGGAGAGAGGGAGGAGAGAGATGGTGTGGGAGAGAGAGAGGGGGGGAGAGAGATGGTGTGGGAGGGAGAGGGGGGAGAGAGAGATGGTGTGGGATGGAGAGAGGGGGAGAGAGATGGTGTGGGAGGGAGAGGGGGGAGAGAGAGATGGTGTGGGATGGAGAGAGGGGGAGAGAGAGATGGTGTGGGAGGGAGAGGGGGGAGAGAGAGAGATGGTGTGGGAGGGAAAGGGGGGAGAGAGAGATGGTGTGGGAGGGAAAGGGGGGAGAGAGAGATGGTGCGGGAGGGATAGGGGGGAGAGAGAGAGAGATGGTGTGGGAGAGAGAGACTGGGAGAGAGAGAGGAGGGAGGGAGAGAGGGTGTGAGAGAGAGCGGGTTTGAGAGAAGAGGGAGATAGAGAGAGGGGGGAGAGAGAGGGTTTAAGAAGGAGAGAGACAGAGGGAGGTAGAGAGAGAGAGAGCGAGAGAGAAATCAGCAGCAAGCCCTTTCTCACGTGGGCGGAGCGGATTCAGATGCCATGCGAATATTCCCGACTCTCTTGCTCTCTCTCTCTCTTTAGCCCACTCTATTTCCCTCCTCTCTCTCTCCTCCTTATAATCTCTCCCCTTCCCACTTATCTCTCGTCCGAAGGTGCCTGAAATTTTCCATTCGCTATCAAGCGTGTGGTGGCTTCGTAAAAGCTACCGCGCGTGTTTCCACCGGACCGTTTCCGCCGAGATTTTCCGAAAATACGAACTTTTCTTCTCCACGATGAAGTGCTCACGTCGCCGCGTTAGCCTTTGTGTTTACCTCCCGACTCTATGCAATCATCAGAAGAGTGCTCGGTATTTTTAGTAACTTTGTTTTAAATCGGGACTTCTGGGTGACTGTGGTGTGGTCGCTTGTAAGGATGAGTCCGCACTTATAATTATAGCATCCCGTTCTATTTTTCTTTATTTTTTGAAGAAAAGCTAGCTATGAAATACGAGTACTACAAAATGTTTCCTTGGTTATGATAAATTTTAATTGGATAAACGCTTTTGAATTCGCTGTCGACCATTTTTGGCTTAATCTTGGCGTTTGCAAAAAATAAGAAATGCAGTGATACCCCGTTTGCGGTTATACCAGGAGAGCTGGAATTCTGAAGCTAGTTAGAATATTCTATGGTAACGTCCATCCAGCTCTTTGTTAACGCACGAATTTTCCGACCACTATGTAAAGCGGCACTCTAATGCCGAATAAAACGACCTCGAATATTTTATGCGTGCAGGTTTATTGCATGTAACGCGAATCTTAGTAGAGAACACGCCTTCTTAAATGAGTTTGTACATTATTTTACAAATATTTTAAAAACTTGCCCTTAAAAATTCCATCCATCGGATTATTTATGCTCTCCTATGTGCTCACCATATTCCTGATAAAAATGAAGAATCCCTCTATTGACTGGGTTACGATTAAAAATAAAGTTGAGCTAACCCCGAGGCGAAATCGAAACAAGATATGTGAGTATACGAGCGCAAAATGAACTGTTATCATCTAGGGTGCGCAAACTTTAGTAAGCTCATAGTTAATGACGTCAAGGGCAAGCAAGTAGTACTGACGATGAGGGAGGCGAGCATATCTGAAGTGAGGTGTAATTTTAAGACGCAGTATTTATATCTATTTGATACCCTTGCAAGCCGTCGAGGATGGTGCGGTGTGCGGCGGTGTTGAAGGTTGTTGATGGTTGAATGGGAAGGGAAGAGCTGAATGGTGGAACAGGACACTTACGTTGACGACACACTTTATACGGTTCGCGGCGGAAAGTCGTGTTTTTTGTGTGTCGGAACGAGAAAACTCTCCTCGGAGCCGATTATTCTGTTAGTTACACGCATAAAGACCTTTAAATCGTTTGTTTGGAGATGTTCGCTACGAAAAATGTTGTTTTTGTTCCACAAATTTATTGACTTTTACTTTGATACATAGGCACAAATATAAAGTTATAATATAAGTAATTCTTATTTCAATTGGTGTACGTGTCTGTAGAGCAAATACATATACTCTCATGAACTCTTAAACGTGGCTCTTCAAGAAATACGGCCCTCACATTGCTGTGATTTTATTGCAAGAAGGTAGAACAGACAGCGTTTAAAAGGCAATCGCCTTATACCAAAGAGATACGAAACGATATAAAGTGAATAATAATGAGTAATTATGTGATGGTTTGTTTTATAGTTACAATAAATTCTGTTTTGAATGTCAATATAATGTCATTGTCATGACTTATATTGTCCGGTTTATCTTTTTGGCCACCTTGCAATTTGAGTTTGAGAAGATTCAAGTAAGGGTAATACACTGGTTTGCAATGTTATTTTTTTTTGCTTGTTATTTATCGAAGTAGGCAGGGGACAAACCTGTTAAGATTAAACATTTAACTGCTCTGTGAAATTTATGACTCCAAGTAATGCATTCTACATTATATAAACGAGCTTAGTCAGTTTTTTCTTTAATCTAGGGATTTTGTTCGTGCCACGTGCTATTAACCACTTCGATGGACGCATTCTAGTTCTAAATTAAGTCTTCGCTATTTATATGGATTTTTTAAAACAAGAAGACCTTCGTCGCTCAACTTTGGTTTTACCAGGGACAAAAAACGGCGGGAAAAAAGGTTAGGGATAAATGCGAGCGTAATGTCGAAGAGAAAGGAGTTTCAAAGAGTTTCCGCCGTGCACCTGTTAAAGCCGTAATTGAAATAGATGTTACGTCCTCGCAGCCACCGGTGCCTTTTTTCCTTCCTTCTTACCCGACGGCATAACTCTAGGTAAACATCTACTCTGCCGCGTACGGCATCGCTCTCCTTTTATTTCTCTCGTTCGGGAAAAGCATTTCGAAAACAATCGGCCGTGGCCTACTTGCGGCCACACCGCCCCGGAATTATCACTTGGGATTCGAGAGAGAGGGAAAGGAAGAAGGAAAACTCTCCAAACAGCATCGTGCGCGTCATCTAGGTTGTCTATTTAAGCCGTTGAGAGTCGTATCTACGTCGCGGGTTCCATTGTTAGCAAGTTCCTACCCGAATCGTAAACGTCCAGGGTCGTTGCCCGCTCGACTTCGGATCGGAAGTCCGTGATCATTCATCTCGACGCTTTATCCGGGTTTTATTAGTTTGAACACCGCGCAATCGTTTTTCCCCCAGTATATCGTAGAAACACATTTGTCCTTTACCCTTAAATCCTCACCTTTCCCTTCCTCTTACAGTTTACTAGGTAAACCCATTCCTATAATTCAATCCCATGAAGATCTTTGAGTGATTTTTGATGCTAAATAAAAATTTTTCCAAGACATCGAGAAAATTTCTGCGAAAGCGATGTCTTTACTTGGTGTTCTCTACAGATTCACTGAAATTTCCAATCCGTTAGCTCTTAAGACATTCTTTAATGGCTGTGTTGCTCCCATACTAAATTACTGCTCTCCTATTTGGTCTACTGCTGCTCCTTCAAACATAAAACGGCTTGACTCTATACTAAAGTTCTTCTACGCCATAGTTCGACATCGCACGCGGGGTAGAGCACCCTCTTTAAGCATTCCCGCTCTTTCTCATAATCGTCTTATTACAGATCTTAATTACCTTCATTCTCTCATCAATGGTTTCTATCGCTCCCCTGTACTTTCATCCTATTTTCCCTCCGTGTTCCATCTCGCTCCACTCGCCTTCAAAATCTTTTTCATTTACCAAAATTTCGACTTTCCGTCTCCCAACGCTCTCTCTCTTACCGCCTCCCGTTTGCATATATTTCCTTACTGGCTTCACGTCCGAATCTTGACATTTTCTTACCCACTTCTTACCGTAATCAACTACCTACTACGTAATCCTGCATTTCCCTCATTTCTGGCGCTGTTTTGTTAGGATCATTTCAATTGCTGTTAATATTATTGTCTCGTATTTATTATAGTTATCTGTTTTAATGCTATATTATTTGTTACAGTTATATGTTTCAATGTAATGGGCCTCTGTGCTGTTTTTTAAACTGAATAAATAAATAAAATTCGTGAAAATCGTTCGTCCGACCCCTCCTAATGAATCCTTCGGACAAAAAACGTGACGAGGGTCTCATCGAAATGTATTTTCAGTCCGTTTTATATGTGCGTGAGAGGTTACGTAATAGCTCTCTCGATGTCCCGGAATGGAGGGGGTTAGAGGTCACTCCTCTGAAGAGGTTATAAATATTGCCCGTTGAAGCAAAAAAAAACTCCACCTATAAGGACGGACATCGGGCAGGTTTTAAAAACGCGGACGTTTTTTTTTCTTCCGTTGCTGTACCCCTGACTCATAAAGGTCGCGACACGAGATTGTTTGTGTCAGCACCCTGGTGAACTTGTGTTTTTCAACAGCTCCGTGGTATGTGTGCGTTCAACGTACGGTACGCGGAGAGAGAGAGAGAAAGAGAGAGAGAGATAGATACTCGTGTTAGCTTCCAACGTGCCGAATAATCAGTCTCCGCGAAATCTTCGTCGTTGCCTTCAGAAAATAGATATGTTAACTTCTTGGGCAGATGTGTTTGATGAGCTAATCGTTACACGTTATTAGCCATGATTTCTTTCGCGCTGTTACTTCCTTTGTAATCTTTTATCGGTGGATATGGTTAAAAACTTTGCCTGTCCATGGTCAGGTTGAATTTTTGTAGCTTTAATAAACCTGCGTATATCGCAAATCTCTCCTCTCGTATTATTTTCCTGCTACCGCCGTCATCTTAGAAAAAGGTTTCGGCATAGGTGTGTAAGAAGTGTGAAAATATATTTGACAATTCGTCGTGTGTGTGTGTCTTAAATAAGATTTACGCCGCTCAAAACAAAACATTTTAATGAGATTATTCGACGTCTGAAAAACATCGCCGTAAATCAATATCCATAACGAAATATTTATATATGTATATAGTAGATCTTCCATTTGAAATCCCACGAGTAATTTCAAGCTGTAATAGGATTTGAGAGTCCATTCCCATTACTAGAGGGTGTGGACCTGTTCGGCCAGATCATGAGGTGATACACCCCTTATGCCTCGCGGGTTTTTGTGTCTCTGTCCTCCGGATGTCCTTGAGATTTGCGGGAGCCCTTAGCATTCCCTGTGGTGGTAGCACACGCGTCCGTCCCTCCGCAGGTTTTTATAGTGAGGCGCGCCCAGCGAACGACTTGCTTCTCTCTGAAAAAAACCCATTTCGAAGCTCGGTTGGCGTTTGGGTCAGCGGTGCGTACGTGTAGGCATTCCGTTCTGCCTCCGCCGCCTCCCGCCCGTCCGTCAGCCTCCCTTCCAGCTTCGTCTCGGACGGAAAGGAAGAGGGACGGGGTGTGGCTCCGTCCGTACGGCACTTGGCGTGACGCAATCAATTCCTCGTCCAGATGGACGGTTTCTCCTCTCTAGAGGGAGGTTCCAGGTTCGAAACTCGCTTCGTACGTGCTCCGCGAGGATTATTTCCAAGTTTTCATGTAATAGGGGAGGGTGTCCCTATTTTGCTCTCGCAGGTTAAATCGTGGGTCAGAAAATGTCGCGACTGGCTCAGGGACAAAATTACGAGTGAATGAATTTCTCTTCTCTTTCAGATACATTTCTCGTGGTGTTTTGGATTTTAAAAAACTCCCCGTTGTATCTTTGTTTCTTAAATGTCGATTTCGGGTCGCTATGGTATTATTATTGTGTTTTCTTTTAGAAAACTGGAGCTATGAGTATTTTCCATGTTTGGTTCGGAGTTTCAGCGTCTGTCGATTTTGTGCGAGCGAGGCTATATTTTCTGATAAATAAAAAAATGCAACTATGCAAGTAGTGCCTTGTAGGTAGAACGAAGTTATTTTTTATTTATTTATAAATTCGAATGTCTCCCTATGCTTTTTGTAATGCCTTATAAATTGTTTAGTAATGAATTGTTGGTCATGATTTATTTGTTACTTACGCGAAATTAATGACCTTGCATTTATATTCACACGCTGAAGTCATCCAATGGCGTGACCAGCGTGATGGCAAGCGCGAATCCTCTGATCCATAATGATTAGTCAAGCGGAAAAGTTGCTTTATTAGCATTTTCAATAGCATCTCAGAAAAATTACGTTAAGTTTTCATCGGTCCTAGCTCCATGGACGTTCACATCGCTATCTTTTCCTAAACAAATGGTATAAGTGCAGTGAAAAATCAATTTAACGAGAGTTTTTAAGTATCAAAGTATAACGAGAAATCGTTATATACGAAAGAATTACATATCTACGTAGAAAGATATGTTCGCCCGAAGAAACTTTCTATATTCTTTGTTTTTTTTTCAGTCGGAATGTACGTAAATATAGTGTTTCTTTTTTTCCGTTGTCGATAAATTTTGTTTTGAAATCTATAAAATGGAATCGTCAGCATCTATAACGCTATCTGTCATTTGTCACATTGTTCGTAAGATGGATATTTTTTGATAAAGATGATGGTATGACGATAAATCATTAAGTTCAGATAAGCAAATATCACAAGTTTTCCCCATAATTAGTAGTGTTAATGACCCCATAACTTTTTCATCTTCCTAACGTCATAATAAATTATCTTATCGAATAGTGCGACGACTTGGTGACTTATCAATGGGTTTGCTCAGTAGACCATGCAGCTGGTGTCAGACTGCCACTATTTCGTTGTCGATGTTTACGCTAATATTTTTAAAAATCTCATTGGAATCTATCGGGATTACTTTTTCGTCCAAACATCATAACTTTGGTGTGCTATAGATTGTAACCTTTTTTGTCACTTTTTGTAATGTAATTTTTCTTTTTAAACAAAAATTATTTTCATGTAAAATCTAGGAGATGCGTTATCTGTAGCTATCGAGTTTAGAGAAAAATTTTGATTTATTCACTGAAACACTAATCTCTCAGGAAATAAGCCAGAATATTATCATTTATGCGCATAAATCGATTATTTGGTATATTTTCTCGAGGTTATTCTGTATTACCTTGTCGAACACCTGTTTAGAAATTTAGAAAAATTAAAGGTCGTCTCCTTATTAGGTTGTATTTTACAGTCGTAGTTTAATCTTTAACAGCTGACCTAAGTGAAATTGTTAAATTATTCCGCTACTTTACTTTCCGATAGTATATATTTTACAAAGAAATAAAGTATTTTTTTCTTTTAATTACCTCAATCCTCATGACATTATCAAACACCGAAAATCTAATTGTCGATTCTCCTTCTCAAATGTCAAAATTTAATTTCAGATTTATGCGAACATGCATAACATGTCGTTTCACCATCTTTGTTTCTTAGCTTAGTTAATAGTTAATAATAATAAACAACAGCGGTTAGGGAAACCACCTAAGTTATAATGTGATCATAATTTCACCTCACTAGTTGAAGATTAATTTAGATGGTGAGGTAATACTTTCGTTCCTCAATCACAGTCATCAATTTCCTTGCCACATTTTCCCAAAAAGAAACGTTTTTTTCCTTCGGAGGAAATAAAAATCGACGGGAGATTAACATCTTTTCTCAGACCTCGCATTGGTTTTGAAAGTCATCGTGGTCGTGCAGCGTAGACGGGACATGAAAGGACGATGCTATCGCGACAAACAGAGTTTAAAAAAATAACCTGCTGTATATTCTACTTGTCGAAGTTTAAAGTGCCTGAGATCTTGTTCCGCCCATTTTCCATTCCCGAAAAGGAAGAAAAACAACGGATGATAATTATCAGAGGTAGAAGTCTGAGTGGTACAAGAGAGAGAGAGAGAGATTCGGGAAAGCTATGCGAGTGTGTGTGCTTTTCCAGAAATCCGGGGAAAAAAAGATCGGAAAGATATTCTTAAAAGGTATTTTCAATAAAACTTTGTAAAGGTAGATTTTTAAAGAAATCTTTTCGATGCGCAATATCGCATACCGACAGTTTTTTTCGCACTCGTTATATAAGTCACGACATTTTTAAAAATTCAGTCCTTTAGGCCTCAGAAATGTAATTCCAGAGTCATTTTCCATTTAGCGCTCGGCGGGAAACATCCCCGCGAAACGGCTTTCTACGTTAGATAACGGAGAGAAAACGGCATCGGGTCATTTGTTGCATTTTACCGACGACTGCCATCGAAGCGTTACGGCGACAAGCACGATGCCGACTTCACTCAAGGAATCGGCATTTTTATACGTGTTTTCCGCCCGCCAATCGCCTTATACGATACCCCGCGAAAGTAATTCCGTCGATACCCTTGTGAAAAAACCTCACCTTATGTTCCCGCACCTGAGATAGGCTTAAGATACTTTCCGTGTAGCTTCTCGTCTCGCGACTTCGCTTCCACGCGGAGCTCGCTTTGTGAAGCTTTCGGGACGGCTCGGAAGAGGGCGCGGCCGTCGGAGAGGTGTCTCACGTGACTCTTCGACGGGAATGACTGTGAAGTAATCCAAAACCCTCGTGGTCTCGAACCAAAACAAAGGATAGAAAAAGGAACGAATGAGAAGAGACCATGGGAGGCGGGAAGGCGTGTTTCTTGTGTGCGGTGCAGGAGGGTTGAGAAAGGGTCGTGTGGGCGGCGACGACGGCCGAATAATAATAACACCTCTTTTTCCGTTAAATGTGATGATTTGACCGTCACGTGACAGAGGGAGGTAAAACCCGCGCTACCGAAAGAAACATTTCCTTCGAAGGTTTTTTGAGATGCAGAAGAAGAATGTGTTCCGTAATGAATCGTGGGCGTTTGTTTTTTCTAGGAACTCGGGATCCTTTTTTTGACGCCCTTTCTTTATTTCACTTCCTTCGAAGCTTTGAAAGGGATGATGAGACGGAAGATCGAAAGGTCGAGAACTCCGCCCCGCTCTCCCCCGGCCTTAGCGACGCGACGGGTAAAAAAATACGCGCGCGTTTATTTTTTTCGATCCGTTTATTCTCTCATCGAATTGGAACGCGGGATCGACGCAAATAATTGCGTCGCGCCGTTTTTTTTTGCGGAGGTATCCTCGGAGATATTTATTGCGCTAATCACCGCCCGAATGAAAGGGTTCAACGATAATCTTTGCCTCAGGGCTCCGGGGACGATAACATTTCTTAACCGTAGTTGACGCGATAATAAAATGGCCATTCACGAGTGCGTCAACTCGCTTTCCCTTTACATATACATATTTTTTGTGCTGATTATCCGTTCCGTTGGAATATGAATAACAAGAGTTTACGCGATCTCCCGACTTAACAGTCAACAAATAACTCGGTTTTATTCGACCGCTACCGATGACCATCCGAGCGGAACAAATGCGTCGCTCCGATCGGATCGGAGGCAATGGAATCCCGCCCTCCGCTTTTCCCGTCGTTACCCGCGCGATATCGTTATGATATATTTTATCGCTTTTGCGACGAGGCTAATTTAACGGATGCAAATTGGACGATGTGCCAGAGCTTTGTTACGGCAATATACTGCGTAACAAGCGATCAAATATTTCGCGTTTTTTTTTGTCGTCGTGTTATCTCTCACTATGCGTCTCGAGGTGAACGATGGTGATTTGTGACTGCTGCAGTGGCTGTAGATCACCTACTTCCGTGAAATATTTCTACAAATGGAACGACGTCGGGACTTGTGTCCAATAACTGCATTTGTCTCTTCCCATTGGCAATAAACATTACGAACTGCGGACGTAGAATTAAATTACGGATTCTTAGGTATGATCTTGTTAAGTGGAACTAGACAAAAAAAAAATACTGGCACGGTTGATCGGATTGTTCAGCTATGATCCCATATTAGCCATAAAATGTTGGGAAACCAAATGGGCATATAAGCTACTAAATAGCCGGCATCGGTGGTTATTCACCGATAGTAGATTTTAAAAAATAACGTGATTCGATGACAGCTGCTCTGTAGCTGAAACGCCCACCTAATTTTCCGAACCTTTTTATAACTTTTAGAGAGGCATATTTTGTCAAGTTATTTTAGCCATAAGATGAGCTCGATAATATTCTTTTGAACGTCACATTAAAGGTTAAAAGTTATTCGGTGTGCCGAATAGTACGCGGCATGTAATTATGCGTGAAATATAGGTAGCTATTCGAAGCGCAAAAAAAATTACAACTCTTTAACTGCAAAAAGGAATGATGAGGACGTAATTTTGTGAAATATATTTTAATGAAAATGTTCTAGACTAAATTATTAAATTAAACTTTTTAAGAAAAACTTCGCGGGTTGGAAAATAATACTCCAGCATGTCGGATTCGATCTGCGGGTTATTCCTTCCTTGATCTAAATGCATTGGAATCTCTATAACTTGAACAACAAGGAAAACTCAGAATTATAAAACTTCGAGTGTGATTGTAGATATATTTAAGGGGAACCTGTACCCTCTCTGACTTTAGAATGTACCCTTCCACAAGTAAAAAATTGCGTTACTGGCGCTCTGAATACTGTGATGAGAAAATGATCTTTGGTCACACTCGGACTAAATTCCCTCGTGATCGAATGGGAGTAGCATTTAAGCAACTCAACCGCGCACGTGCCTATCGTCGCACCTAGATATTCGTCTCGACCTCCGTTAAGTTCATTCCACCCAACTCCACCTCGGAATAAAATCCCTCTCGTTTTCCTTATGCCCACGTCCGGGAAAAATCGAAAGCCGTTTTGAATATTTTTACATGTCGATGAAGAGTGGACGGTTCCGAGTTATCATCCCGCTCTCTTTACTCACAGCCATATACCCGCAGCACCGAGAGAAAAGGCGTCGGGATCGGTCCGATTGCCTACGAATTCGAAAATGTGCGAGCGAGTTTATCCGTCCTCTGCCGAAGAACGGGAGCTATCCGTTTAAATACGTCGGTTTCATTCACCGGCAAAGGTGGCACGCCCAAAAGAAAAATAAATTCGAAAGATTTCCTTCGAGAGATAGCCGACGTGAGAGATTCAAAGGGGGAGAGAGAGAGAGCGAGAAAGAGGGACAGAGATAGTTATTCTCTCAAGGGAGGAGAAAAAGACGGATAAAATCATCGAAGCGTGTTCGGGTTAAGTGGGGAAAATACGAGTCTCGCCGTTTGTGACCGTGATTTTTCCTCCACCTGTTTGCTCTTTCGGATCCGGTAATTCCGGGGAACTGGTATTTCCCGGCGAATCCGACGTACGAGATTTCAGAAAAAATGAAGCGCGCCTCGCGTGCCTCCGAAAGGTTACTCTCCTCCCCTTTTTATTCGGAGGGTTTTTTTTGCCTCGAGGTGGAGGAGTAAGGGAAGGCACCCACTCTCAAAGAGGAGGAAGGGTCGACCTCTTTGGATTCGGGTCAGGCGCCACTCCGTTGCACGCAGATACGAATCTCGCTCGATGGACCGTCATTAGTTGGTTAAAGGGAAAATAAGAGAGAAGGAGGGAAGACGTGCTGTCCTGCCCTGCGGTGTTCTTGATGATCCGAGATGTGGGCGTAACCCATGGCGAAGAAGGTTTTATTGCGGCCTCCCGATTTTAATCTCTCTCTCGGAATTGAAAATGTTTGCTCTCTCTCCTTGCCTTGCCCCCTTTTTTCCGCGCATTTAGACGTCCGGCGCTAACCGAGTCGCGCTCCTCTTCCACGATGCTTTTCGGCATCCCTACGCATGAGAAAAAAATCGTCAAAATAAATGTTCTATGGGTGTCGCAACCATAAAACTTCGATGGCGTTCAGAGGGGCAGGCATTTTTTATACGAGCTTATCGCGTGGTCGATTGATTTTTTTTAACGAGTCGAATGGAGGCATTCTTATAATAAAGGGCCTTTAATTGAGTTGATTGACTTGATGCTCGGTCTCTTATAATGGAAACAGACAGATAAGAAACGAGGAAAGAGTTTTTGGCGTATAATCGCCTGCACTAAATGTTTCTTCCTCTGGTTCGTCAAAGGAAAGGTTACGTATATATGCCCCGTGTTAAGTATATCGATAAATACGCCAATTCGATCGAAACGGTACTTTTTGAAGCTTTTTAAAAATTTGAATCGGTGTTTGTATTTGCGAGATATCTGCGATCCACCGATTTAGGCTAGTGGTAAAGGTACGCGCACCTATAACGCGACGTATTTCTCTTTTGCCGCGTGCAGTTTCAGAATATTTCAGTTGAAAAGAAAACGATCGGTTTGCACGTGACGGTAAATAATGAGTTATGATCAAGTGCCATAAATTCTACGTCGAAATTCAATGCTAGGGTGTTTTCCTCTCCAAATGACCCAATACGTAGTTCATACGGAATCATCGTGACGCTTACGATTTTTTCTTGGTATATGCAATCCATGCCATATTTTTTCCCTGATAAGTTTGACCCTTCACTAATGCTCTAAATATATTCTGCTTTAGGTCTTACGTTAAAAAGAAACGTCAATTTTTTATCGATACTAACAGCTACGGTTCAAACGGAATGTAGCTTTCTGCGCGTTTTACTTGTCGACCTACGTTCGTGCAGCCTGCGCAACATAACATTGTTTGGTTTTACCCGAGATTATCTTTGCTATTTGATTCGTAATTACTTTTCCGATGCGGCTGCTAAAAAAATCCCATTTCAACGAGGTAATAAAGTAGTCAAGTGGGGCCCTGCCAACCTTCCCGGATGTTCTTTATTGCATTGCGTTAATACGCGGAGGTTAACCATGGCGCAATTTTCAAGTAAATTTATTTCCTCCACCCCTCTCGAGCCGAATGGAGATTTCTTTTCATATTTCTCAAACGTTTTCCATCGACGCGTAACCTGGCTTCAATATATATTTCTTTCTTTAACGTTTCCGCCAGAATTTTCCAATCCCCCACCCGTCGCTATAAATTAAAGGGGGGAATGCGGCAGCGCGTTAATCCTCGCGTGAAACTGTGAAAAAAGAACTCTTTTTGCGTCTTTACTGTTATTTTCTCTCCTTCCGCAGCCTCAAGTGCAAAAAAGGAACGTCGCCAGTTCATCCCTGCGGTTTTTCTTCCTCTAGTTTTCTGAAACCCTGTGGTATCCTCGGAATGTGGTCGCACGCTCCCCGCACGTACGCACGCTTTTGACCCCTTGACTTGACCGAGAGGGGCCGTTCTTTTTTTTCTGCAACCAGCCTCACGCGCAAACCCCCAATGGGATAACCAGCTGCTTGTCCACCCGGGAGAGACCTTTTACCGAAGGTCCTCTCTCTCCCTCTCTCTCGAACGGTCATCCCTCTTCTCGTGCGCAGACACACGCACTCGGACATACCCTTTTTCAGGCAAAGGAGATAAGGGAAGGTCAACGAGGGTCGTGTCGATGCGTACGAGGAGAGAGGAGCAGGAAGAATAGTATGTAGCAGGGAGATCTCGGGAAGACGGAAAACCGTTCGTTTTCTTACTCCTCCCCCGCCCTCTCTCTCCCTTCCACTGTTTTCTCTTCATGGCATGAGAAGACACCACAACTTCTCTTTCTCTCTTGGGGGTTTATTTATGTGCCGTGGGTGGCGTAAGTAGCGGATGGGTTTTACACTCTTTCTCTCAAGCAGTGGGTTTGGGATGGAAACGAGAGGAGTGATGAGGGAAAGCTGCGAAGGACGGGGGCGTGGACCTGACGCTCTGGTGCCCTGCGGGAGGTTGCGAGCTGAGGACGGTTTGTTGGAGGAGGTGACGGTGGGGCAGGGTGGGTGCCAGAGCGGTGTCACTCTGTCGGGGCGGCGGGGATATGACCGAAGAAATGGCCTTTCGGGGAAATGTCGTGCGCGTCTTCGCTTTTCTTTTGTCTTCGTTTCACTTCTCGAGCGGCTCCGGAGTGGAGGGCGCGTTGCGTGAGGTAATGGGTAAGCGATGGCTTCGGATCAGTAAAAAAATGACTTTCTTAACGGATAACTTGCATCAACTTCACTACGTGCGTTCCTTCAAAGGTGTCGTCTCGCTTTTGTTCCGGCGACGTAGTCGTGCTTTGCGAGAGGTTGACGAATAACGGTTCGTCGTTTTTTTTTAACGCCTTCCATTCAGTACATTGTATCAAGGGTTTGGAGGGTGGAATTCCTTCGCGTTATTTTAGTCCGCTCGAATTTTATATTGATAAGTAAATTTCTTTATTACTCCTCCGAGCGCGTCGCTCCCGTGCGTTTGATGAGGCAATTCGCTTTAACTGCCCGGGTATACACGTATTTATATAAATATATCGAGATTCGATCGCCGAAGAATCATGGTACCCGCGGCAGATCGCGGTACTTCGGTTGTGGATGATCGAGACCGTAAACCATCCATTCATCACATGTGAGAGTGGTGGTAGAAAAAAATCGCAACGAAAAGCTCTCGGAGCCTGAACCTCGCAGTAAAATTACGACGCAATGCGATCCTTAAGAGGTTCGTGTCTGTTTCAACGAAAGGCGGCTGGAGAGAGATAGAGGAAGTGAATGGGAAGTGCGAGGGAGGAATGGATGTTGCAAGCTACGCCGTAGAGCAGTATTTCCGAAACGGGGTGCCGCAGCTGATTCTTAATGGTGCCGCGAAAAACGTACTTAAATAATCAACGGTTTTGAAAAATTGATAGATCATTAGAGCAATATAATCTTTCCCCCATGATTCGATTATTATGCAGTGCTAACAAACGAATGCGCCTAAAAGTTTTCATATCTGCATTCATAAAAATGCAACCTTTTTTCAAGGTTGAGGAGCGCGAATTTCTCTTTAGATTTGAAATGGTGCCTCACCTACAAAAATGTTAAGAACCACTGGCATAGATCAGGGATCTTGGATCCGCGGGGCCCCCTGTATCTCATGCTCAGAAAAATTATCTTTTCTATAACAAACATCTAGAGCAATTTTTTCACGTTCCACGCCCGTTACGTCTATCTACTGAGACTAGTAAGTAAGAATAGTTCGTAACAGTCACTCCTTTTCCTCAACTCGTCCCGCCTTGTTAAATGTCACAACTTGTGTCCCGCTTTTTAAAAAATCTTGATTAATATCCCAAATTGTCATTTAAATCGTCCGGAACGCCCTCACTGATCACTCCAAGCTATCTAATATTTATTGCATCTATCTATCCAAGGCTGACACATCAATAAATGCACCACATACAAGTCACTGTAATCTGCCCCTCCTTATAGTCGACAAATATTTGAAAATGTCCCTCCTCGGCTTCCTGAAAAGTTGGTCACCTTAATGTACAGAGTGTCCCAAAAGTCACATTGCCCCCAGACGTACAGATTCAGTAGCAAAAACAAGGAGTAGGTCATATTTCTCATGTTTTTTGTTATATTTATTATGTTTATTAGTGAAAATTGGCTCATGTTAAAACGCTGGGACCACATTGAAAACTGACCTCTGCTCAGACCTCACGACTTAAGCTACTTCAATCGCGGAGCACCGTAGACGCGGATCCCCCTTAAGGCGTAGGAGCCTGGGCGACTGTCCTCCCAGCCCCCCACAAAGACGGTTATGTTCTTGCATTCGGTGGTCCGCTTAACGTGTAATATCAGCCTCAAACGTGATCCTGATCGAAGTACACCCAAAATGTTCTCTTGATTGCGGTAGACCTATACTGCAAATGGGCCGGTAGATCCTAAATTTAACAAGAGAATTTCACGTAATTTTTACATGAAATACGAAAGTATTATTTTAAAAGTATTATAAGTAAATACTTGAAATAAATATCTCTTATATAAATCGTGCACAATTCGCGATAATCCGATTATAATGATCTTATATAATTTCAATTGATATTTATTTGAATGCGCGATAGCATAAAAGTCAATATTTTGTGGACGGAAAAATTATATTAATGACGTTGGTGGTGTGTAGAGTGGAAATGCATTTAATGAATTATTTTAACTCAATGGGAATATCCGAAATTCAATCGGAGGCGTGGAGGATGTTCGAGGGCCACCTCCTTTCACGTTATCATACGAAGGTGTGAAGGGAGTGCTCTAATATCTCCCATTCATTCCCCTGCCAAACACATCCGATCCCTCGTCCATCGGTCTGTTATTCGTTTCGCGATTAATTCGTCATTGACTTTTCAGCGGAAGTCTCCGGTCGCTTCCGCAGATGTTTGCTGAAATCTCATTTGCCGCTTCAACGGAGCCGAACGGACGAACGAATGCCAGAGAGGAGGCCGTTGTTCGCGCGTTCATCTCTCTCTTCGTCTCTCTCCCTTCCTCTCTCTCCGCTAGTCCCTCCGTGTATCTTTCATCTCTCTATCCCTCCCCCTCTCTCCGGAGTCACGCAGTCTCGTTTCTTCCTCTCGGTTTATTTTGTTTTTTTTTTCGACGTTCGTTTTTATCCCATATTTCCTTTTATATATTTGAGAATATACTCATCGTTTTCAACGCAGCGCTTTTTTATCTTTATCCTCTTTTAGGTTTTTTTACTGCTCGCTTTTATCGCGTCTCTCGGCTCTCTTGTTTCTTCGACGGTTATTGATGGTACATGTGTCGTTTTTTGAGCCTAAGAGAGTAGTTTCTCTCTTTCCCTTCGGAGCATGCATCGGGCGTTTTTTTACATTTTTATCCCGCAAGCTTAACGAAGCATTCGCGAGATGACGTACAAATTGGAGGTCGTTCCATGCATGTTCTTCTGCGTATTTTCCGCGCCATTCCGAACGTTTGAGATTCCAATTTGTGGGATGATGCAAGAACTAGCGAACGAGTTTTCGTGTCATGGTTTTAATTCGAATCGCGATCAGAAAAAATGGCCCGTTGTTGTTTCTTTCTATTGCAATCTCGTCAAGTTTTCCTACGACGACAAAATGGTTTCAGAAGGTGGATTAAACGGGCTGGAAAAATTGTATCTTTAATCAGAATTAGAATACAGGTTTAACTCGCTTAACGACAGGTCCGGTTCCTCGAAAATGAGTCGTGAAGCGAATTGCCATTTCCCAAGTACATACATTCATGTTTTAAGGCGCGTCCCACAAACTCCAGTAAATTGTGATTTTAACTGATTTTAGAGTGTAATAGTATTTATTACTACGCCGCTTAAAGCGCTTCTTTTGAGTGGTGCGCTGTTTAAATTATATAGTAGTCATTGTTTTTAATGTTTCGTTATATGAAGTCAAGGAATGTCGCAAGGCGAAATTTGGAGGCGATTTTAGAGTGTCATTACGGGAACGTCGCTAAACGAGGTGTCGTCGAGTGGAGTGTCGTTCAGCGAAATACACCCGTTTGCTTTTTAGTTTAATACTAGGGACATAAATGTCAGATTAAATGTACATACGAGTTTCTTTTTTCGATGGAAACGGTAATGGGCTGTCTCGCCTCCGGTAAGTTATTTTCCATCTTGGGTCGCTTATGCTTCATGCAAATTTTATCGGAATCCAACCGGTTTGCGCGTTAATCAGTCGCCACCTCCTTCATTAGAAAGTTTCCGGAATTGGGTCAATAATTGAAGGAACGCAGTGTCGCTGGCTGTTGAGGATTGAGCAAAAAATCGCGGGATCAGGGAGATTGTCACTTGGCTGTTGCTCAATCGCGTTCCATCGTTTTAATTGGGTTACCGAGATGATGACAAACATTTGACTTTCTCCTCGAGGAGGCTGAGACAGGTTTTGCACTCGGTAAATCGAATCTTCGAGTGAACTTTTGACGAATTTGCGATCATAGATTCGCCAATTTTTATTACTTTCCTCGATGCAGTAATTGGATTATAAATTCCCTTCTCAGATTCCATGTAATCTTCGATTTATATTCGCCACTGCTGTCTTTGAGCTTTATATTTACCCAAATGACGTACACAACGATATTTAAATCGATTCTCTGAGCGCGTTATCAATTTCCTCGTCGCGCAATACTTCAACCATATTATTTCTAAATGCATAAGGGTGGTTCATTCTGGGAACCCGTTTGCCTCTCCCTGCGGAGACGAGGCCTTGACCTTGTATAAGTTCGTTGTACCTTGACGCTTTATCAATCTTATTCTTGTCTCACGACGCAAGTACGAACACAAGGTTTCTTTCAGTACAGTAATCGCAAGTTTTCAATGGTCTACCGAAGCTTTCCCAGAGCATCGTGTGCTCTTACGACACAATGTCTCTTAAAGTTGGATGCGATCCACAACTGCTGCAGTAATGTTAATTTTGTCGTTATTTCGCCGAACGTGGCGCATTTTGTCAGTATCGTAATGCTTAAAGAAATAGGTTTAGCTTCCTCGTTTTATCGGCGAACAGGAATCTTAGCTAATTACGCTATCCCTGCACTAACATAAGTTCAAGAAAATAAAGAAATTTTTTACTTTGGTTAAGACGATTTAGATTCCGCAACCTTTCCAGAGATTCACTAAAATAACAAAACGGCTTCTCGTAGCCAGTGGCGGATGTGCGCCTCATGGGGCTCCTGTCACTAAACATTTTGGGGCCCCTGTCGCTAAACATTTTGGGGCCCCTGTCGCTAAACATTTGGGGCCCCTGGCGCTAAGCAGTCGGGGGCCCTACAATCTAAATATATAGTGGAACCGTTCCTAATTGTACCCTCTTTTGTGGCACCTCTTAATGATCGTTTTTCTATGGAATCATAGAGAGGTTCTACTGATTTTTAAATTGAGACATTTTATAGTTCTGAGATTATGTACACGAACATTTTTTCGGAGCCCCTGGCGCGCGCCATGTGCGACCCCCCTTAAATCCGCCACTGCTCGTAGGTATTTTACATAATTAATGACCAATGCTAAAAAATTAAACAAGTTTTACGCCACTTGATTGCTCTTCCTTTAATAATATCTTTACTAATTAAATATCTAGACTTTAGCCTAGCATATTACCATTGTAAATTAATTGAGGATGATGATAATTTTAAAACTTGGCGACAATAAATTAATTTCAAAAACCAAAAGACGACTTTTTGTAATGGAAACTCAAATAATTTTAGAATTATAGGGTAAATATTAACTCTTATCCATACGATAACATTCGTTTTTTAAGGCAATGATTTTATAAGCGAAAGAAAAATCTTTTTTAAGAAAGACCAATTTTCCATTGAGTCATATAACTTTCTTCTGCTGTAGCTATTGGAGATACCTGAGACAAGTATTTTTAAAATGCTTGTTCTTGAATTTTTGTCAGCCATAAGACGAGCTCGATAGTTCCCTGTTGAATATAACTTTCTATACTAGTCAAAGGTCCAGAGCTCAAAAGAAATATTATTGAAATGTATGAAACGTATGCACTATAGACCATCGAGCCCGGAGTACCATTTTCGTTGCATATGTATGCTAGTCACGGAGGTGGTTTGTATCGTATCTCCCGTGGATCTGGACAGAAAAGGAAGCGAATTTTGGAGAGTCAACTCGCTTCATTTTTTCTCTCTCTCTCTCTCTCTCTCTTTCAAGCTGCGATCTCTCGCATCTGCCCCGCCTTACCTCTGTAAACAGTCGGTCACACATGCTCCTTTGGACACGCTCCTTCTCCAGCTTCCCTCTCCAGGTGTCCCACGCAAACTCTCTCCCACGCACCTCCTCCCTCTTCTCCCATCCCATCCCATCTCTCACTCCCTCATTCGCCTTATTCCAACAGGAACTTCGTCTCTCTAGTTCCCCCGTTGTAATCCCCATCCTCCTCTTTCTCTCCCCACCTCTCGCGTATCTCTTGCTCTCGTCTCGCTGGCCACACGCCTATCGCCTGTATTCATCCACTCTGACCTCCTGCTCGGCTCCGCTTAAGCCATCCGTCGTGCTTCATTACGTAAAAGCCTTGGGAGTGTCCGGGTGTTCGTGTTGTGTGGGTATAGAATAGCTATTTTTTTTCCTTCGCTCCTCTTGTGTCTTTTATTTTTTCATTTCGTTCGGAAGGCTGGAGACTTGTGTGCGAGCGATTCTATCTTGTTGTACAGTTACATTTCTGAATCATTGACTAAGTTTAGAGCTTATTAAAGTGAGCTTAACAATAGAAAGAAAAATGATATATCCATAGATAATTTATAGATTTTTTCACGCTGAAATTATACTAAATATTTAAATGAAACTTGACAACATCAACACATGCTTTTATTTTAGCATTAAAATAGAAATTCAAAGAACCGTTATATAAGGAAATGTCCGTTTTTTCCCTATTGATAACCGGCTTAAATTTCGGCAACATTTCTCTAACCTAGCGGTGCGCAAACATTTCAAGCCCCGCCCCTCTTTTCATCGCTTAAAATGATGGCGTTCCCATTTTAATTAATTAATATATAATGTTTGTTGTTTATAATAAATTCATATAAATATGAGAATTTTAAAAGCGTAAAATTCGATATTCTCTGATAAAGAAAAACCAAATAGCCACTAGGTCAGTCTCGGTCGTGTAAACTTGCTGAGAATCGCGTTCCACTTTGACAGAAGAACCGATCGCGCCCCCGTCAAATCTTTCGCGCCCCCCAGTTTGCGCTCCCCTGTTCTAACCAATTGGAAAAATTACTCCATTCAAAATTTTAGTATTCTTTCCGAAATTAATTTGACCCTATTTCCAAGTTTCGTTAAGGAAACCCACCCTGCTACTTTTGCGCCGGCCACCTCCTTAAGGGTCGAATCAAGTTCTTCGCCTTTCTGCTTCGTAAATCTTGTAATTTCCGGGTAGGTTGTTTCGTTCGCGCGATACGCCGATGCGCGGGGAATGACGAGACGTCTCATCTGTTACTCGGTGGCCATGTGTACACCCATCTTGCATTTTTTCACGCGCGCGAGGGGCGCATGATTCCTCCTTCCCTCGAAAGGGTTACTTCTCTCCTCTTTACCTTTGTAAAGCCACCGCGGAAGCGTTTCCTTCGTGGATTCCCTCCAACAGACGCCACTTCTCTTCCAACCCTCCTCCCCCTCCCCTTTCCCCACCTCTCTCCCGCGCAACGCGGCCAGGGAGTGGTGTTGGCGGTGGTGGTTCATCTCTCATGCTCTTTCTTCCGGAGATATGTTCGAACCGAACAACCAACATCCCCCGTATATCTTTCTCTTTTTCTCTTACTCCCTCGCCGTCTCCTTATTTGGCCTCCGGAGATCCCTCGATCACAGTGAGCACGAGCTGTTTGACGTCTCTATTTTTTTCCCCAAAGGGGTAGAGACCCCTTGCCCTTCCGACCGTACCCCCAATAAGGCTCTCTCGCCGCTTCTTCTCACACGCATAGTACGAGAACTCTCTCGCGAAACAAAAATAAATAAAACTCCGATCGATCCGTCTCCTTCGCCAACTCCTTCCTTTTCACCCTCTTCTTCATATCTCTCCCTTTCTCTTCCTATTTCCATCTCTCTCTCTCTCACGCTTCATCTTTCTTTCCATCTCTCCCACGCGAATGACTGACAATGTTGCAATCTGGTCCCCGTATCTCCCACTCGTGTCATCGAGTCGTCTCTTTCAAATGCCGTCGGTGGTCTTCGTATCGCGTTTGTTACGTCGCTTTGATCGGGGTATTATGCGAGAGAAGTCCCATTCGATCGTCGTTCGTAATAAGCCTCTAATCCTCACGCTGATGGCGTGTCTGCTGTTGGTTTTTGATACAAAATGGCCTCTGGAAAGTTATAAATTGTTCTACACAAAATGGCCGTCGGTAAGATATGAGTTGTCACCTAAATAAAATATATTTGTACGATAAAGAATTTTACTAATTTTATAATAGTTTCTTCACAACGGAAAAGGTCGAATGTGAAGAGAAAATTAAGGATCGAACGTAAACCTTTCTACGGAAATTAGCCACGTAAGCGATTTGAAAGGCTTCTTCGATGTTTGTGAAACTTTCTATCACGCATTCAATTAGTTTTGCTTATGTCGTTAATAACAATAATCCCTTTGATAATCCATTGTTCGGTCAACCATTTGACCTACCTTTAAGTTGTATTAGTATTTTTACACGTAGTGTATTTAATGTATGCATTGTAATTTGTTAAGATTGCTTTGAAACTTTTAAGCGATGCATTTAGTTTTATTTTCTCCTGCGAACTCCAAAATCCGTTTCATAAAGTCACTTTTTGTTGCGATTCGTACATTCTACGTGATACGCAGCCAATTTTCCGCTAAACAAAACCTCATTTTTGCGCCTTTTCCTTCCCGTTCTCGATAAATTGAATCCTCCGTTAGCTACCCGTTTGAAAGCGTAATCTCTTTCCGCACAGAGAACCCCGCCGCATTTCCATTCCCCTCCTCGAAAACCTCTCGCTAACATCCCGAAGGAAAGTTTTAAAAATCTTATTAGACGTCTGCGTGAAATAAGGGCATCTTCGAGCGATACGGAGATAAAAATCGGAAAAAACGGGGGAAAATCTCTCGTCTCCCGCGTTTGACCGCGCGCGGAGTTAACAAATCAAACCGTCCGAGGAGGAGGATGAGAACGCAAAACCGTGGATTTCATCCCTTTTAAGTTACCCTTACTAATCCGTCTTCTAGGTAGTAGTCGTCGCTTACCTCGCTCCCGTTCTCTTTTCGTCCTATCTCTCCGCTTGATTTGTGTTCCGGTTTGGTGACACGGTATGGAGAGAGAGAGAGAGGATGGAGCATGTGCGAGCATTAACATATAGTTATAACCCTCGTGAGAGTGTGAGAGAGGGAAAGACTTCTCGTCGGAACGTCTCGAGGAGTAAAAAAGAGGAAAACTCGGTTTCCAGAGCGAACATGAAATAACGCCTCGAAGCTCTTTTCGAGACGTACCAGATAGTGATGATATCGCAGGCTGTTTAAGCCGTGTGAAATGCTCGTCCCGTGTTGCATTCTGGATCGGATTATTACCTTTGCGTGACCGAGAGCTATCTTAAAAAGGAGGCAGTCTTAACGGAGGAGGGCGCTACCCTTTTCCTCTCGCTTTCTCTCTCTATACCTCTTATCTACTACTTCCTTTCCTTTCCAACCCCGTCTACTACCTAATACTCGATCTCCTAGCACTTTTCGTCCGTTCGCCTCCCACATGCTTTCCCGTGCGTCCCGACGGCTGCACACTGCGCCAGGAGGTATCACGACGCCAAATTGCATGTCTTGGGCTCCCTTTTCTCTACGCCTCTGCGGCATTTAAAAGGGCGATGAAGAAGAGTTTCCGGTGTAATTATATGTGCATCCCCTCTCTCTCGGTATATCTCGCAATAATGGAAAGGCTCCCTACTCCTCCGCCAGGGGGAAAGTTTCTTTCTTTCAATCCGGATGATTATTATTAAAGGAGGTGATCGGCGGGCTGCGGTCGAATCGGGTCGGTTCAATCGGTTTCGGACGACGCCGGACCGGGTATCGATGTCCGGAAAAGGCTTTTATGAAGATTATCGTTAATGATTTGATGGCGCGTTGCCCGGGAGGACGTTTCCTCGAAATTTAAAAAGGTTGAAACACATAATTATTTTCGTATTTTGTTTAAGTAACACAGCGTCGTTTGTGATTAAAATGATGAGAATCCAGGATAGGCGTAACTGCAAATAAGACCTACGAACAAGAATAGATTAGGTGAATTAGGTTGTGGATTTTATTTATCGGCTTATGAATATTCTATTATAACTGCTCGGTTTCCAAACATTTTTTCCGTAATTCTGAAGAATGAAAGTCATCTAGACGCGAAACTTTTTTTAAAACTTTTCCGTTAAGTCAACAGTGCGATTCTTTTGTTTCTGCTTTTAATGTAATTAATATATTTTGTAAATAAATTAAAATTAGAAGACATACGCATTTTCATCTCGTTGAAGGAACCAAAAGAATAAAATGCTGATCACGTTTTTTTGTTTTTCAATTTTACGGATCGTATGAACTTCGTCGTCGATTGGGCTACTTAACTAGAACTATATTTTATTATGACTTTTAAATCCTACAAAATTTCAATTTTTTGGTATTTTAAAGACCGCGCTCAATAAAACTCGGATTTCAGTGGTGGCAAAAAATTTGGCATAATTCGGTATTCTAAATCATGACCATATTTTATTACTCTCTCTTCGTAAAGCTCCATCGACGTTAATTGGTTTATTATTGTTTTTCAAGTTTTAAGTTTCTTTGATAATCCAACATTTGTTTTGTAAATTCCACTGAAAGAAACCTAAGAAAATAAGCATTTTCCTAAGTTGGAGCCTTACCCAATGTGGACTAAAGAAAGTAACACCTGACCTTCTTCATGACAGGTTCTCAGACAAAACCAGCGTATCCCTTTCTCTCCTTTTTTTAATTCGACTTATTTATAGCGCCTCCCACGTTTCAATCATCATCGATTACATCCGAGTACACCCTCTAAACCGTCCTAAAGGGATAATTTCGCCGTGATTGCACCTCACAGGCGATTGAACAAGCTGAGCGGTGAGGCGATGCGTATCATTACACCGTCTGGGAAGCCACGGAGATATCGGCTGCAAGTTATGATGGTATACAGCTACCATGCTGGCGGTTCGAAGTCACTTCGTCCATTCGGTTTTCATCGCCGCTCGGAGTTCTTTCACAGAAATCGAGTAGTTACACGAATCCAAATGCATTTTCGCAACAAGGCTCCGATTTACGCCTTTCTAACCCTCAAGGGGTCTGAATTTTCGCACGCTGCATAAATAATTTACACAAGAGCTGCCTTTGAGGCCAAGAGTTGGCAACCTACGGCCTGCAAAGCTATGGAGATGAAGCCGTCTGTGAAATTTAGCGCACAATTTCATATTTCGAATTCAATCCTGGCGACGTTTTATTCATAGTAGATTTAAATTTTACTAATATGATATCTCAGAATCTCCTATCAACGTCCGATATAAACACAATCGGCCGGTCGAATTACTCGTGAACTTCAACGCGGCCCACCACGTAGAAAAGATTGCCGACCCGCGTTTGCCTATTTCTTTACCATCCCAAATTTTCGGGCTTCAGAAACATTTCAGTGGGCCGTATAAAATTGCCTCCGACCCATTCGTTTTATAAATTATACGGTAGATGCTAAAGGTATCCCCCACGAATGTGCATCCGCTTCAATCAGCCGTTTAATGGCTATAGGAGTTAATTGGCATCATCTGCTGGACGCAAGCCGTAAGGCGAACTCGATAATTCCTGTTTAATTTTCTTTGTACGATTAATATCGGTAACGACTGCAGTCAGTAAACGGCTGAGTAAACCACATGCGCGTTTCAATTACCCCTGGCGTTAGCTACTTCGCAGAAGAATAGGTACGCGTTTTTTGTCATGGTCGCTAACCTGTATCATTTAGCGGTACAAGCCGTTAGCCGAGTTTGTCGATTTAATTATGATTCGATCATTTATAGATCGCATTTCCCGTTGTTAAACGGCTCGTAGAAAGAGAGAGGAGAGAGAGCGAGGATTCAAGTACTAATTTTTATTTAACCGTTGGCCGGTAAAATGCAAATGAAACATGAAAAACTTTTTCCGTGACTCGGGTCCTGATCTTCGGCCTCTGTCTCCTCCGTGTACAGAGAGGGAATCACAAGGGGATGCCGGAAGCGTGGGATGGGAGTTACAGGGTTGCACGCAGAAGGGGTTGGGCGTGGGAAGGGGGCAGGAGGGAGAGAGGGTGAGGACGGATGGGTGCGGAAGGAGGAGAAGGGCGTGGTTGGAAGGGCTTCGGCGTCGGGGCGGAGGGGGGCGGGGGTGGCGACCGGCATAGGCCTCTTTCTCTTCATTCTGCTGTGGGTTGAAAGTGGGGAATGCGAGAGGAAAGGGGTCCTCGTGAGTAGAATTTTCTTCGGGAGAGCGTAGTAGAAGGGGTGTTGGCTCCTCTTGGGTGACTTTGGAGGCGACGGGGGGTCGCAGGGGGATGAGTGGAGAGGAGATGGAGGGAGTGGCTGAGGGAAGGGTGGCCCGTGATGGTGGCGGCGGCGGTGGAGGGGAGGAGTGAGTAAAAGCAATTTACAAACAATGGGCAAGGGTGGAGGGTTCGACTTCCGCACCCCTTAGTTACCTCCTTCCCCCACTCTCTCCCTCATTCCCTCTCTCCCTACCAACTGGTAACAACCGGAGAACCGAACATACAAGACCTTCTCCCCTTACCTCTTTCCACTCTCGAACCCTTTCCGTTCCGTCATTTCCTTGCTCTTAAGAATAATGTTGTGCGTAAGTGCATGCCAGGAATGCTCGCAAGTATGTTCGTGCTGGGGTTGTTTTCGCTGGGTGATGGATCGCTTTTGTTGTGTGACGGCGCGGAAGGACGTTTAAGCGAAGGAAATCTCTCGCATTATATTGTGCTTCGGTATGGCATTTTAACGCTGCCGAGGTCTCCAAAATTATCCATATCTAATAAAATGATTTAGTCGCGATAAAAGTACTACTTGTAATCATAAACTGTTGATTGGATCATTTGTGTATATGTACAGTTAAAAGAGCGGTTACATTGTTATAGTAATGCCCATTTGGTTTTACCCACTGTTTTTGGCTATACTACGCATTTGGTAAAAGCTCCAAGTACGTTCGAGAATAATTTTATAACAGTTGCATTTTCTTTTCGTCTAATATTCCAGTTGAAGATTATTATTGAAAACATGCGTATCGGGATACATTTACTCTGCTTAAGTCTTTTTTCTTTTGACGAAAATGTCCACTCTTACATGATTATTGGCGATAAAATGAGGAAGTATTCAATTTACTGTTGTTCTTCAGCCATGTTTTTGTGTTCTAAGCTAAAGTAGAATGTTACTTATAGGTATATTTCCCTTATAATATAATTTTCATCATTTACATCTTTACTTCAGTATTCTCAATTAATTAATAGGTGTGAAGAACTTTTAAGAAAAATCAATGCTCGACATTTTATGAATGGGTTCATCTCTATCGAAGAAAATTTATCCTTTATAGTTTCCCTTTTGAGCGTTGTTTTGCCTCGTTCCCGTTCATTCTGATGAACATTCAACATACTCAGGGTAAAAAATAATAGTTTCTTATGCCGTTCCATTAGCGCAGATCCAGAATCTTTGCGACGTATTAGCCTCGTGACGAATATTATAAACTCTCCAGTTCTCACGATCTACATCTCTCTCGACTAGGCGCGATATTAACATCCCATCGCTTCGGAATCAATTGGGCCGACCTGTTGGAGGATTACTCATTTGGGTCGCGTTCACTCGACCTATTGAAACTAAATAACAAAAAGCCGTCGCTTCTCTTCGGAACGCCTCCTTCCTCATTTGACAGTTCAATTAGCTATCTGAAAGGGCGCCGCTGCTAAATGTCTCCCTCGATGCTGTAATTTACCCCTTCTTTCCCACTCCTCTCACTTTCTCCCTTCTCTCCCCTCGCCACCTCCCGCTGTAACTCCATAAAACGGGCTGCATTATGTATCTCTCGCATCGATCAGCGGAACGTGATGCCGTTTCCATCTTTCCTCCTTCCGCGGTATTTTTTATGGGAAATTAGGACGGAGTTTCAGACACGCGGCTTTAAAAGCTACAAAGGCTCAAAAATTAAAAAATACCGGAACACTCGGCGAGGATAGTATGTACGTGTGCGTCGGCTTCTTCTCTCTTTCTCGATCCGTGGCTTTTGCGTCGCTGCATTACGTATAACGCTGTAAGAGAGGAGGAGGAAGCTGGAAGATCTCTTGAAAAAAATAAAAGCAGCTCATGTCGTGTAGAAGCATGTGTATGGCTTAAGTCTCGTATTTCCCGGCGTCATAAAGATCCCGGGAAGCGATTGCCTTTTTCGCTTTCTCCCTCTCCACTCACAGATTTAGACCCTCTTGAAGAGAAGGCTTTTGGACGAGGGAGGAGAGAGCATTAAGGTCGGAAGTCCCCTCTCACGTTGGTGAGGGTCGGAATAGTCTTCTTTTCGCCCCTTAATTCCAACTTGTTGCATCCTCCTCTTTCCCAGCAGAGAGAGGGAGAACGATAAAAAAACTTCGGATGGGTTTTTTCCGCGTTTAAAGGAATTTATATTTCAGTTCCCGTCGGGCGTATCGTCTTCTCAGCCTCGTGGGAATCGACGTAAATGCGGATGCTGGAGAAGGGAGCGTGTTTAGGCGTCTCTCGCTATTCTCGCCTCCGTGTCGTTTCGTTTGGTGCCCCTTATACTCTCGGATGGAAATGATCGATTCGGTTGATGTTTCGAGGTTTTTAATCCAGGTAAAAAAATATCGGTTTAGTGCGCCTTGTTTTCGAACGACACGCTCTCAATCGGGCGCGAAGGTAAGGGAGGAAAAGATATTATTTATTCGTTTCCAACGAGAAAACTTGACGAGGGACGAGGAGCTTCGTAGATAATCTTCTCCTTCTTGACGCTCTTACACGATTCTTTTCTAGTAAGGTATTTGTTCGAAATGAAAGACGTGACACACTCTGCGTCTTATCTGCCCGAGAAGAAGTAAACTTGTGACAATGGCGCTGACTCATTTTAGACACTTGCAAAACAAACGGCCAACATTACGTTCGGTCGTATTTTTTGTTTTATCGATTTTATCGGTATAAGGTCTCATTTTTTTTACCGCTTCAGTTTGTCATTATTGCTGGTTCTGACGATGTAAATGCCCGAATTATTTACTTATTTACGAATAACAATGTTTTTTCCTCCCCTGTTTCCAAAAATAGACAAACTCGCGTGTCAACATTTTTGATAAACGTTTGTTTTGATCCAGCGACTTGTTATGATGCGAATTAAACTCCAGAAGACATATTTGACGGATTGGATCCAATGTTCGTTGAAGAAAACATTCTCAAGAAAACTATGCCGAGTTGTCTTTGTGCGGCTTTGGTATTTATAGTCTGCTACAGCTTATTTTCATTCTAGAGGAAAAGGTTGTCTTTTTTAGTTGATTGCCGAGAAAGAGAAGACCCAGGCAAAAGGGCAATTAAGTTTTCCGAAGTTGAGTATTTTAGGGTTCTGTCGGGCGACACCGCGTCTCTTTCTACGTTAAAAGCACCAGACCGCGCCTTAAAATATTCCGTCCATTTGTCACCAGTCATTTTTACAGGTTAAATATTTGCGAGGGATACCTGCTAAATCCTTTCCTTGTAACTCAACTTATATGCAAGAATAGTTTACATGTTTCGCATAAGAGTCATGTATGCACGTACGAATTTAAAACATTCCGAGTTTCATAGAAATTACAGAAATCATTTATCTCAATTTGCTATTTATATAAACTTAAAACGTGATTTATGGGATTGTGCTCTTCTGGTGGTTAGTTCTATCGTAAATGTGCAAATATAAATACTGCCATTATCGTGAAAAATAATAAATAACAAAATAACGTGGAATTGCTTTAAAAAATAAAAAATTACAATTAAGTACTTTTATAGTTCTGCCGAAACTTTTTATTTAATCGGTAATACAATAAATTCTATTTACTTTTCTACGTGCGTACTCCTTCGAAATCCGTCATATATTCCGCATTGGATGCCGAATAAATATTCGCCGGTGAATTTAAGACATGGAAATTTATCTCACATTTTCCGAGATGTACTACCCATTGAAATTTATCTGAAACGAAAATTTTAATTGAATTAAAGTTGCCATTTGAGTGGTAAATGGTTCGTTCCGATCCATTTCTCGACGCGAAATACGCTTTATCTCGTTCCACGGAGCTTTCGTCCTTCTGGCCTCGGTTCAGCATCTCAAAACCTCCCTCTTTGATCCTGGAAAGTTTCCGCTCTTATCGAGAAGCTCAGAAGAAAGAATCAGATCCGCGAAAAGGAAAAATAAATTCCTCGACGCTCGGATCATGGCCAATCACTCATCCTATATTTGGATTCCGGAGTCGGAAAATTTTTAACCGTCACCTCGATGCTCCGAGAAGGGAAATGAAAACAAAACATTATCAGTAAATAACGTTGGTTTATCTTTCCGCTTAGGTAGGCGTCCCGATTAATAAGCGGGCTATATATAAACCCCGCCATTCATATAATCTTTGCGACGCATTACCGCTTGTTAATAACGTCCTCCCTCTTTTCCAGCTCAACTCCTACTCTCTCTCTCTCTCTCTCTCTCTCTTTCCTTCCATTCCTCGCAATAAATAAGGAGTTTGCAGCTAGACGTTCGATGAAATGGGATACGCGAACCTCTCTCTCCATCTCCCACTCCGTCTAGTTTGCTCCTATTGCCGCGTTTATTTTTTTTGCTGGATTACCGACCGTTTCCGCCACAACCACCCGCTTCATGGAAGAGAAAACGAAGAGGAAAAGGGAGGGAGAGGGCAAGGAGAAAGAGAGGGAGAGAGAGAAAGGGAGAGATAGAAAGAGGGAGTGAGGAGAAGTAAGCGGAGAAAGAGAGAGGTAGTGAGAGAGAGAGAGAGAAAGAGGGACCTAGAGACGGGGAAGAGAAAGAGGTGCGAGAAGGGTAAAGGGGTAGACGGGGAGAGGGAGCGAGACAGGGAGGGAGGGGGAGAAAGAGAGAGAGAGGGATTGAGAATAAGGGGAAAAAGGGAAGAGGGAGGGATTGAGAGTTTGAGAGGAACACTGAGGGGGTAAGGGAAAGAGGGGAGAGGGAGGGATTGAGAGTTTGAGAGGAACACTGAGGGGGTAAGGGAAAGAGGGGAGAGGGAGGGATTGAGAGTAAGGGAGGGAGGGAGAGTGAGGGAGGAAGGGAGAGTGAGTGAGGGAGGGAGAGTGAGGGAGGTATGGAGAGTGAGGGATGGATGGAGAGTGGGGGATGGGGAGTGAGGGATGGAGAGTGGGGGATGGGGAGTGAGGGAGGGAGAGTGAGGGAGGGAGAGTGAGGGAGGGAGAGTGAGGGAGGGAGAGTGAGGGAGGGAGAGTGAGGGAGGGGGAGTGAGGGAGAGAGAGCGAGGGAGGGAGAGTGAGGGAGGGAGAGTGAGGGAGGGAGAGAGAGGGAGAGTGAGGGAAGGAGAGTGGGGGAGAGAGGGAGGGAGAGTGAGAGAGGGAGTGTGAGGGATGGAGAGTGGGGGATGGGGAGTGAGGGAGGGAGAGTGAGTGAGTGAGGGACGGAGAGAGAGAGGGAGGGAGGGAAAGAGAGAGAGAGGGAGGGAGAGAGAGAGGGAGGGAGAGAGAGAGAGAGGGAGGGAGGGTGAGTGAGTGAGGGAGGGAGAGGGTAGGAGGGAGGGACAGAGGAAGGGAGGGTTGAGGGAGGGTGAAGGGAGATATAAAGAGGGATGGAGTGAGAGGTAGGAATAGAGGGGGATAGAGGTAGGGATGGGGAGTGAGGAAGGGAGAGTGACTGAGGGAGGGATAGAGAGAGAGATAAGACCATCGTTTGACTTCTTTACCCTTTCTCTGAAAGTTAGCGGACGTGTTGAGCAGCCTCCCTCCGTGGCGAGGGAACGTCCTCTCCCCGCGGAAGCCTTCCCTTTCCTACTCTCAGTTCTCAGTACCCCATATCCCTCCTACCCGCTCGACTCCGGCATCCATCTTAAAAACCCGTAGGTTTTGCGAACAACGGGTCTCCTTGTCTCTCTCACTCTCTCGTCACTCCCTCTTCTCCTTCCTCGATGAGAACTCGGCAGTTGTTTTGAGAGCCTGAATGGCCTGTCACAACCTTTTCCTCGCAGACTCGCATGGAAAAACACTTCTCTTGTAATAAGGGGTGGCCGTTATATTTTTTCTCCTCCTTTACTACTCCTCTACCCTTCTCGGTAATTAAGAGGGTTTTTTTTCGGCTTGAGAATGTTTCTCCAGGTTGTGTTTTCCTAGGAGTAATCTCCTAGGAGATGTCTGGTGTTTTTGAGTGTTCTCCTCGCAGATCGGGTCTTGAACTTCTATCCGGGGAGAATTGGTAAACAACTTAGCGAAGGGTTATCTTCGGTGCGGATCTCCATGCCGTATGTTCACTTAAGTGGTATCTAGTTTCGCATTTATGCAACGAATCGTCGTGTGCATCCGAATCTTACATTAATATTGCGATCCTCTAAGTTCAAATGTTCTTTGCCAACTTCTTATTGTATGACAATCTTTCGAACGAACCAGCGTACCTCCGCACACTTATAATTATTTATTTAAGAGTACGTAACTTTTATTTAATTTTAAATTGAGATTATGTTTATGATACCTTTCAAAGGAAGTATATTTATCTTACCTTCAGGACTCTGAAGAGGGCTACTTGGTAGCCGAAATACGCGTATCACTGCCACTCCCTTTCCTCCCGCCTTCTTTATATCGGCTCCACCGATTTTTAGTGTATTTTCCTTCCTGACTTCTTTTGTTTGTTTTAATTTACGACAAGGGTCACTGCAATTTTTTGCGCACCTGATAGTCCCACTTTGTTTTGTTTTTGTTTACGACAAGGATCACTGAATGTTTTGCCTTTGCATACTCGATTTGTGCGAGTGTGTGTGTGTGATTGGCGGTCACTGGCGAGGAGAAGTCTCCCGTAAACCTGGGTGTCGATTTGCTGTCCCTGGCGTTGGCCCTAAAAAGCTCCTAAACGGCCGGTGGAGTGTTGGTTTGAATGGGTGAGGTATTTTTGCTTTTCAAATTTAAATTTTTTTATTTTTAAATTAAATTTTTTTTTTCAATTCTCCCCTATCTTTTCTTCTCTTTGAGGTAGTTTTTAACTTAAGTTTTAGTACGGCATTTCGAAATTTTTTCTTTTACCATTTTAAAGTAAGTTTACAATTAAATGGCAATGTTTTGACTTCGTCCATCATATGAAACGTAACAAATTTAATCCAATCCAATAAATGTCGTTATATAGGAGGTCTATGCACATAAAAAATCTAAAACCTTATAGTTTTTCTCCCAATTTCTTGCTTATATGACCATGATCATATCACCAATGAGCTGGATTACGTCAATCCGTATAACTCGTGATGGCTTCGCGTATAATTTTCTTTGTTATAATTAGTTTTACGACTTACGGATGCAATAATGGGAATTCTACTGAATTGAAAAAGTCATGAAATCGGCGTTTAGATGGGTGTTGTGCGGCTAAAGATTATTTTTGTTACGCTGAAATGGATTCTGATTGAAATTGACAGAAAGATGTAACGAGTTTTAAAAAATGTATAGCAACCTCCACGTCCATATGACAAGAAAAATAAGAATAATTAAGTTTAGAATCCTGCAGTAAAGGAATGAAACTTTTGAATCAGTTGATACTTGAATGTAGAAAACTTGGCAGAATCTATTAAAAGAATATTCGAATTAGTGGTTTATTACTTTTCATAATAATATTTTTTAAACTTTTTTGTCACTAACAAATTATTCTTTTAAGATATGGCGAGCGTGAAAGAAAACATTTTTAAACGTTTTAGTTTGTTATTATTGTTGGCACGGTTTCATTTATTAAGCGCCATGAATAGATAAACGAAAACCGCGCACGTCTTCTGAATTTAGTTTGTTCTTCTTTCATGCGAATAATTGAACGCGCGTGATTATACGAAGTGGAATTGTCTTCTCGCGTTTGCTTTCATTAATTCAGCCTTTATAATTCCTTGAATATACGTCACGCTGCCTTGATGAACGTACGATACGCCATCAAATTTTTTACGTAGCCAAAACAAGCGCATCTCGCTCCAGCGTGAATCATTTCTATAGCGAAAACGACCGACTGCCGCTCCGAGGAAGAGGTTAATTAGGCGAGGCGTGCACCAATCTTTTTTTCTTTTAATCGTATTTCTTGTCTCACTCTTGACTTGACGATAAAGTCTCTCCCGTTCCTCCCTCTATTCTCCCTCCACCTTACTACTTCCTCCCACTATCTCCTCCTATTCCCTCCTTCCTCCCTTCCAACCAACTCTTTCCTCCTCCGTAGCTTTGCGCATTAACGAGCTGAAGACGTTTGTCAAGCGTTGGTCGGCTCATCAATCACGCGAATTAACGACCGCTTTTAAACCGAAACAAATGAGGACGAGGGAGCGACGAAATATAAAGTGAGCGAGCATTTATAAAGCGCGCGTAACTCCCCCGATCGCGAAACAAGAGTTTGAACGCGCGGCATGCGGTCGTATAGAAGGAGACTCCTTTAAGTATGTTAAGCGTGAAAGACGCTCTCGAGAGAGAGAAGGCGGCGCCTCCCTCTTTAAAGATTTACGTTCGCCTTCGTGAGTCTCGAGGACGAGGCGATCCTTCCTCGAGGAAAGAGGGAAAGAGAGAGAGAGACAGGATGTTGGAAAGGGTGGAGGAGGGGGCGGATACAGACTTCATCCTTGGAAGTGAAGATGGGCAATCGAAAATGGAAAAATAGACTAAAAATAAATCATCACAAGCATGCAGATTGTAATATGTAAAAAAGAAAATGGATAACAAATAATTAATAGAAGAGGCTGAGACTTAGTGGAATTTCATTGTCTTGAGAAGTTATACGGCGCTGTTGAAATAAAAACAAAATTATAACAACACAAAGTTTAATATAACTTGAGCTTATTACATATACAATGTGTATACCAAATTAGCCCAAGTCATTAAGCTTTGTGTTATAATTTTTTGCTATATAATTTATAATCATAGGAATTCGGCTCAACTTTGTGATAAATGGTAATCATATTTAGAAGAAAGGAACAACTGTAACTTCCACACAAATTTATTTCACGGCCGGTTTCGCTAAACAACTAGCATCATCAGCCTAAATAAGCTTTATAATTTCTCAAGAAATAGATAGCATTTTCTACAACAATAAATAAAGTAACATTTCTTCGATATGTTATTTTATTAATTTTTCAGTGTTCTGAGATCTTGGATCCCCCCCCCCTCCCCCCCTGGATACGCCCTTGAGTGTGGAGGTGGGGACGTATGTAAGGGTAAGTCACCCGGACCAATGCCGCCGCCGAGTATGACGTGTGCGTGTCCTTAATTCCGTCCCTTGATTGATCCGTGGGAAAGAGATCTCGTTCTCGTTGGCGTGAGGATGGCATGAAAAAAATAAATACGCGAGTGCCTCTGAGGTCGTCTTTGGCCGTTTAAGGGCTAGGGACGGATAGGGAACGCGTTTTCATTTTTATGTCCCCTTTTAGCGTTGCCTAATAAGGATCCTTCTTTCCATTTCCCAGTTCGGGGCGCTTGTCGTTTGTACACATTGTAATCCAGTTTCGCCGTCGAGCTTGTTAACTCAAATTTGGGTGAAGGATGTTTGTTGCGTTAGTCACGACGATGAGTTACGAGGTTTTTTCAGGAGAAACGTAAGTCCGGTGCACTTAAATCTTAACGACCATTATGTACACTATTTTTATTCGTTTATTTTATTAGCTCATAAACAGCTATTTAACGGCCGTTTGCAATGAGCAAAAACGGGGAGGAGCACATAGGACCGCGCCCATGACAGGATTCGAACCTGCGTCCGTGAGACCCTCTTAACCATCCTTCTGTCTATGAAATGACGCTATCGTTTCAAATATGTTTTAGGACGAGTATTTTAAGATTGACGGGCACAAGCAAAAAAACTCACTTTCTTTAGCAAGATTCGTAAGTGTACTTTCGGGCTTGTAAGTGGTGCCTACCCTTCTGTCATGCAGACGCCATTTTGGTGTTTCTCCAGCACACGTGAAAGCATCAGCTGAGAGGCTCGTAGTCTTTCTGTCAGATTGCTTACCTACCGGAGGATGAGTAATAATCATTATAGTATCCGACTACCGCAATTTTCTTCCCGTCATCTATCAAAGAAACAGGAGAAAACGATGTCATATTTAACCATATGGAGTCGTATTTTTTATCATTTGTGTTATTTAGAATCTATCCGTGAGCTTCCGTAATAATAACGTTAGTACATATAAAAAAAGATGAAAAATCAAGTGAATTACCCACGTGGTACTAATGTTGTATGCAGTGGCTCAGCTAACGTTCGGACAGCCGGGGCGATGCCCCGGGGCCCACGCTTTAGCTGGAGCCGCAAGAGATTGAATTTGAAGACCTAGCCCGGGGGCCTACGCCAGTGATTGTGTTTATACTACTCTGTCTCGAAATCAGTGCAATGAAAGATGTCTCACGTACTTAACAGATTATGGCCAGGTTCATTTAAAAAACATCGTGAAAAACCCTCTTATGGTAATCATACATTGAGATTGAGAGTGCCTACAAACAAGAAGGGAAAGTGTGCTCCATAAATGGAATAGGCAGAGCTTTCAAATGCGTTCTTTATTATATTAAACTGGATGATTATATCAAAACAGGCTCTGTGTATACTATTTCAAAATCTTATCTAAATTAGCCTGTAGAAAGGGGTCCTTGAGGCGTAGGTATGTTCCATAGGTTACTACAAAGTTGGAAAACTAAGTCTGTTGTTGTATTATCTTATGTTGTTGCTTCTTCCTATTTTTCATCAAGAGACTCGAAGACAGCCGGTTGAAGTAATTTGGTTTACCTTGTGGCCTGATCAGAAACATTCTTATTGAAATCGCCCCAAAATCATATTTGGACTGCAAACTGTAATTACTCTCGTACTTAATTCAGTTACGAACCATCAAGCGGTTCTAAAGATGAAAGACGCGACAGACAGGCGACAGGGATATGGCAGAGACGGCAAATACATGGCACGCGTGCGGTTTTACTTGACATGCGTAAGCTTGTATTTTCTGTATAAAATATGAAGTTTCTTGGAGAAGTATACTAGAGGCGCGCGAAATTGAACGCCTATAAATGTTGGTCGACAAAATCTCTTTGTAAATAATCGGACTAACCGATCGTAAGTTTATTTAATCACGAATGGAATTAATAGGCAGCATAGCGGCAATCAAGACGGTGTTTACCCATGTATCTTAATTCCCTATCTTGAAGGTATTTTTCCTGACGGAGCGAACAAGTGAAAAACATAACGATCAAATTGACTTATAATGTTTTCATCGTGGCAATATCACGTCCGATCTCGCAATCAACGTCGCGCAAATCGCATTTTGTCCCGTAGGAACGCGGTTATCGCTAGGGCGGTTTATTTTTTCGTCAGTATCTGCGCAACGTCGAGAGAACGGGGCGTAGAATACTCGTTCCGCCAAAACAAATCGCTCCAACGTATTAGCTGTCGGCGTGGCACCAATTGGAAAAATAGACAAATATATTCTTTCGAATGGAACCACACCCAAATACATTTGCCAAAGGATCGAGAGGCGTGAATCACTCACTCCCTTGCGGTTACAATTCACGTTATTCTCTCCCCCTTAATTTGTTTTTATTTTCACCTCGTATAATACGTCAATAACCTCCTCTTGTGATCACGGCGTCCCCTTCAAATCTCTTTTTTTTCCTTCGCGCGAACTTTTCAATCATCCTTGCTATTCGCATTCCTTGCGTCGAACCCTATCTATTAGTTCCCTGCCCTTTCTTATCCGTCTCTTCTATCATTCGAAGTCACATTTCCGTCATCACTTCCCCCACCCCGCTCTCCTATTCCGCTCCGTGTGATCCCCTCCCCCTCACTATCGAGTCCACCCGCCTGTCCCTTTCCTCATCTCGCAGTTATTCCGCTCCGCCATCTAAATCAGCCGCACTCCTGCGTCGTCTTCTGTTATTCTTACGATATTTCCTCTGGTATTTTTTCAGGAAAAAGGCGAGATTTCTGCTTCTTTCGTCGTCCGTGGAATACCGAGGTGTGTCCTGTTTTTTCGGTGAGTGTATTTTTCCTTTTATTGTCACGACTTGGAAATAAAATCCGAAGTTGTGACGAATCTTAAAATAGAATCAATCAAAGAGTGAATGCGGTCGAACCTCTAATCTCCAGGGGAGATAGGTAAAGTTCGAGTTTTCGAAACTTCGAGTTGTAGAACTTTATTTTGTCGCGTATGAATATTAGCGGGTAAAATATTTGATTCGACTCATCGAAAATTCGAGCTGTCGAGGTTCGACCGTACTCATGAATAATATCCCCAAGGAACGATCCTTAGATTCCTCATTAGTCAACTGTTTGCTGCGGCTAATTTCATTCGCGAAGGGAAAATATATTGACGTCTACCTAGTCCTTAACTGATTAATTTTCTCGGGTCTTTTGATGAATCATTCTTAGCGGACGTTTTGTCATTTATAACGATCTTGTTTTAATTATCAAAGCTTGAAGTAGCTGTCATAGTACTTTTTTCGCAGACATAGATTTATAAATATTTATCGTGGCATATATGCATTATAATAAAATATTAGTTCATCTCTTTTGAAATTCTTAGTAGAACGAAATAAGATTTTTAACTGTGACAGACAGATAATATGTATTATGATGCGATCTATTAGAAATGTGTGTCTACAGTCAGAAAACTCTCGCTTGATTTTCCTTTTCAAAAATAAAAATGACATTTTTGAAAGAATACTGGCGAATTATTTTAAAATCGCTTTAAATTTTCAGTCATTTCCTCAGTCATTTGCAGCGGACTTCGGTCATCATTTCAGTTGGATGGACGTTTTTCTCTTCGATACATTCGCGCGTTATCGTTATCATTCGCGGAGATAAACTCGATTTTTTAAAAATCTCCAAGAACAGAATTCGGAGATCAAATGATTTATTCCGACGATTGAAATCGATGCGTCATTCGCGTAAGTAGCCATTTCGATACATATCGTTGTGAATTGCCGCGAAAACCTTCCGAATGCTCTCATGTTCGTTTCCCTTCGACCTCAAGCTCTCTCGTGTCATCCCGTCACATTCCAGCGCTTCGTCGGTCAGCAATAAAAACGTCCGCTCGAGTTCGGAGGCGACTTCATTTCTCAACTCATCTAGAATGAGAGAAATTTCTCCATTGTTCGGCAAGTGATGGCGTGGCGTTTCCGTCGGGGGGTTGGGTAGGTATATCTAGGCTTCTTTTCGGTCGGGGGTATATATTTTACCAATGATAAAAGCCCAAGCAATGCCGGCCGTGACCTTGTCCGACTGCTTCGGATTCAAGAGGCCAGATGGCGATAAGAGCGAACTGCGTGTTTATGGCCCTCATCCCCCTATCCCCTAACTTCCATTTCGCCCCGAGGAGAGGGAGAGAAAGTGAATGAGAGTTGAAAGAGAGATTCCCGTGGAACCTGAGGTCTCTTTTTTATCTGGTTCTATCGTTTCTTCCAAGGTAGCTTCAACCTCTCACCATTCCTCACGATCCCATTCCCACGTAATTTCTCGAGTGAAATACATACGTGGTTCTTTCTTCGATCTGATCCATCGTGGGGCACCCGTGTAAATTTAATGCTAAGCGGATTCAAAATATTTCGTCCGCCCACAATGGGATTAGGTCTCAACGCTAGTGCTTCCTCTCTCGAGAGAGAGATGGTGCTAAGAGCGCAAGAATATATATTTTTGTGGCCTCTTAATTGTGTGAAAGGTTCTAATTTGACGTTTTTTAGACGGTTTACTTAAGAAATAATCCTCATATCAATAACAAAATCTTCATTTCTGACATTTTCAGCGTATGTTATGCTCCATAAAGATAGACTAATTATTTCAATAGCTAAATACTCTTAAAATAAAATTATGAGCGATAACTAGGTAATGTCATGACTGAACTATAAATTTGTTCAAGAAGGAATAATCAAGCTTCTCTTAGAAGACTACGCTTATGGTGCGCGCAGTTGCCAAATTTCTCCTGTATTAGAGCCAACGCTAATATCTTCATCCCATATTAAACGTTATAAGAAATAAAACTAATAATTTATTGTAGGGCACTGGAAGCCAATAAATGTTCATGTTTGAACATAATTATTCGTAAATCTTATCGCAAAGTGTACTGCATGTCGGATTACACAGTGCTTCCAAATGCGTTATTTGAGATTTCACAATGTTCTCAATCTTTTTCGCTCAGGTGAGTATTTAACGAGACGCTAGCGAGATACGTTGTAAAATACATGTAGGTTTTCCTGTAAAGTAGTCGTAATTATTGTCCGATTTTAACTAAAATTGGAATCGGTCAACCAATTTTGTTAAAACTCACCGATGCCAAATTTCACCAAAATAGGTCCAACGGTTCCCGAGTTGAAACAAAGGAACATTGTAAACTACATGTAGGTCTTCATGTAAAGTGGTCGTCATTGTTGTCCGATTTGAACCAAAATCGGAATCGGTCGACCAATTTTAGCAAAACTCACCAATACCAAATTTCATTCAAATACGTTCAGCGGTTCCCGAGTTTTAACATGCGGACGGACGGACGGAAAACGACCTCCCCTATATGCGTTCACTTCGTGCAAAGAACGCATAATAATTGCAGATTACTATTATTCAGTAAACTGGGTGTGGGCTGTGGGCATTTTTAATGTTTGGCCAAAGAAATCTTTCTTTATTCCAATACTGGAATGTTACCTTTTTCGTAAGGGAGAAGCAATTAAAATTGAACATATAAATTATAAAAACAAACATGAAATTCAAAATATCTTGTCTAATTTTATAAGGAGAAACAGGCTATTATTACTTTTAAACATGCAGATTTCTGAATGACTTCGGAAAAGTTTTTGGGGGTACCAATAGTGTTCTTGATTCATAGTAGCAATCTAGAGCAGTGTTTCCCAACCAGGGTGTCGCGAAAATTCTTTTGTTCGTCCAAGTTTAACTATCCAGTGAATTCTGTATCGTGCAAATACGTGTAATTAACTATTAGAACTGTTATAAGTTTAATACATAACAACTAGTAGAATAAATGTTTACCTAAAATACAATATTAAAAAACTTACGATTATTACTATGAGGGAGAATGGTGCCGCCAAATTCTGAAAAGTTACCCAAGAGTGCTGTGAATTTAGAAAGGTTGAGAAACACTGATCTAGAGATTGCAATTTGATGTTCACATCGGTTGTATATCGGGTTTCGGGAACAGTAGGGAAAAACATTCTTGAGATTGGAAAAGAGAAAACATCCAAAAATGGATTTAAAAAGTCGCCTCATTGTTTGATTCCAATAGATATGATTCATGAGTTCTTATCAGGACAAATACATCGTAACTGAAAATCGTATTTGGATTACTCGACCGTTTTATGGCTACAGGGGTGACCTTTATCATATTTATTTTATCCTCATAAAAATTATTATCCTCCATAAATTTTTAATCCGTCCCATAAAAAGATAAGCAAGAGCACATGATTGATTTTGATCCGTAATGAAATATATGTGTAATCGAAACTTTTCCGTTTCGGATAAACCCGATGTTAAAAATCACTGAGACTTTTTACAACACGATTTAATTTTCGCGATTCGTTTGTCATTCTCGGCAATATAAGTTGTAGTTTTATCCCTCCTGTTCTTCGCGAGCTTTTCTGAATCACGGTGTTCCTAATTGCTTTAGTCTCATTCAGAAATAACTTGTACCCGAGCCCTATATCTCTCTACAGAGTCACGTGGCCTTTTTTATTTCTACTCGACAGAGACGGAGAGAGTGGATTACGAACCCGGGATATCCGCCTCAAGGTCTCGTCTCCTTCGCGTCAGTGAATTTTCCCCCTTTCCCTACTCAGAAGTCTTGTTTACACGTTCACTTTTAAAACCACGTAACTGCTACAATGCCGCATACATGGCGTTCATCCTTCGCATGCTAATGAAGGAAAAGCTCGCCCGCCCGCCGCTCCCACTCGTTCGCCATTCGTCTGTTTTGCTTTTTTGCATCAAATCTCCCCCGCCTCCTCCCTTTGCCACCGCCATTGTCGCTACACGAGGAGTGACATCTTTTGTTTTATTTTATTTTGGCGAATCTTCTCGAGCGCTCTGCGTCCCTCCTACCACAGCCGCCTAGTTCTTGCACTCACGATCTTATTACGACGATGGCTTTCGCCTCTCAGACCGATATTTTTCCAAACTGCGATCGTCTTTTTCATCATCCGCTCGCAACAGATCGCCATTCGATGCATGTCTTCTCCCCCGACTGATCTACGAGACCTTTGCTCGGACGCATCGGAGTCGATAAAGAGATGAAGAAGATGCGGTCGCATAAAGCGGGTTACGAAGGAAGAGGAGGTACGGGGATTGAGAGGATCGGGAGGGAGGACGGGAGGAAATTTCCTCTCAATATCCCATCGATATGCTTCTCAGAAACGAGCGCTTAATCCGAGAGGGTGTCCTTCGCCGGCTCGATTCTTCGCTCGCTAGTCGTCCCTCTCTTTGCTGTCCCCTTTCCTTCTCCCTCCTCGAGACGGTGTGCGTACGCATTCATTGCGACATGGTACGATGAGTACGAAGAGGAATACGAATTTAGCTCTCTCTCTCTCTCGCTCTCTATTTCTCACTTTCTATCTGTCCATCTCCCTCCCTTTATCTATTCGTCTCCCTCCCACTCTCCTTCACTCTCCATCTCTCTTAGGTGAATCTTTTTCTCCCTTTCCTTTCCTATATTTATCCCTCCCTTCCACTTTCTCTCTCCGCCTGTAACTCTCCCCCTCTCTCCCTATCTCTCCCTCACCCCTTTTTTCCTCTCGCCCTCTTTTTCCCTCACATCCTCTTTCTCCCTCTCTCATCCTCTTTCTCCCTCTCTCATCCTCTTTCTCCCTCTCATCCGCTTTCTCCCTCTCATCCTCTCTCTCCCTCTCATCCTCTTTCTCCCTCTCATTCTCTTTCTCCGTCTCATTCTCTTTCTCCCTCTCATTCTCTTTCTCCCTCTCACCCTCTTTCTCCGTCTCATCCTCTTTCTCCCTCTCATCCTCTTTCTCCGTTTCATCCTCTTTCTCCCCTATCTCACCTTCGGTCTCCCTCCTTTTTCCGTTTCCCTTTCTCTCATATCTCTTCGTCTCCTTCACTCCCTCTATCGCATCCACTTTTTTCTCTCTCCCTCTCTCCGCCTGTCTATCTCTTCCTATCTCTCTCTCAACCCTTTCTCCCTCTCTCACCCTCGGTCTTCCCCTCTTTCCGTTTCCCTCCCTCCTTATCTCTCATATCTCTTCGTCTCCCTCACTCCCTCTCTTTCTCTCACTCTCGCTCTCTATTCCTTGCTTTCTCTTCCTCGCTTTCTCCCCCCCTCTTTCTCCATCTCCCTCTCCCATTATCTTTCCCTCTCCCTTTATTTCACTCTCCCTCTCTTCCCCCTCGCCCTCTTTCTTCTCTCTTTTTCCGTCTTCCTCAACCTCTGTCTTCCTCCTACTGTCTTCCTCACTCCTTCCTCTCTTTATCACTCTCTCCCACCCTCGCTCTTACTCTCTTCCTCTCTCTTTTCCTCTCCCTCTTCCCTTCTCTCTTCCTCTCCCTCTTCCCTTCTCTCTTCCTCTCTATCTTCCTCTCTCTCTTCCTCTCTCTCTTCCTCTCTCTCTTCCTCTCTCTCTCTTCCTCTCTCTCTCTTCCACTCTCTCTTCCTCTCTCTCTCTTCCTCTCTCTCTCTTCCTCTCTCTCTATTCCTCTCTCTCTTCCTCTCTCTTCCTCTCTCTCTCTCTTCCTCTCTCTCTATTCCTCTCTCTCTCTTCCTCTCTCTTTTCCTCTCCCTCTTCCCTTCTCTCTTCCTCTCCCTCTTCCCTTCTCTCTTCCTCTCTATCTTCCTCTCTCTCTTCCTCTCTCTCTTCCTCTCTCTCTTCCTCTCTCTCTTCCTCTCTCTCTCTTCCTCTCTCTCTCTTCCTCTCTCTCTTCCTCTCTCTCTCTTCCTCTCTCTCTCTTCCTCTCTCTCTATTCCTCTCTCTCTTCCTCTCTCTTCCTCTCTCTCTATTCCTCTCTCTCTCTTCCTCTCTCTCTCTTCCTCTCTCTCTTCCTCTCTCTTCCTCTCTCTCTTCCTCTCTCTCTTCCTCTCTCTCTCTTCCTCTCTCTCTCTTCCTCTCTCTCTCTTCCCCTCTCTCTCTTCCTCTCTCTCTTCCTCTCTCTCTTCCTCTATCTTCTCTCTCTCTCCCTCTCTCACCCTCCCTCTTCTCGTCTGCTTGACGCGTATTTCTCCTGCGCTCTCATCCAGCCTCTTCTTCCGCTCTTTTCCTCCTCTCTCTCTTTTAACCATTCCATTCTTTACCGTTCCTATCTGTTTCGTCATATCCCGCTTCGTTATCGATCATCGTTTCATGGATGAATGGGACGAATTCGCTAATTGATGGTCGAATATAATGAAAAAAACAGAATGAATTCAGGTCCGACGTACGGAGCATCTCGACCTATCTTTATCTCTGTAAAGGCTTGGTTTTGTTGTTATTTGTTCACATTGGATTTTAATATTCCGTCGGCGTGCGTGGCTTTTTAAGAGAAAGAACTTGGCTGCTCGCTGCTGACATAGATTGACGCAACCTTGCAACGTGCCGCGCCTTTCTGGAGCAATTCTGCATCGATGATGTTTTTTCGTGTCGTGTTAAAAGTATTTATCGATATCTCATCCTCGCCGTGCGTTTTACTGAATAAAAAAGCGAGTGAACCTGATCGTATTTACCCATAAAAATTCTCATTCTCCGAAACCCAAAATATATGAGCTCTATCAGAAAATTAACGGCGTCTTAAAATTAAATCTGAGATAATAACGTCCTTTTATAAATAATTTTTAAATCAAACGGAATTGCTTAAATTTATGAACTTTTTAATATTTACATTTCAACGTTAATTCTATTCAAGCTATGCAGACGTTTTAGCCAGTAAATGCGACCAAATTTACGTTCCTACGTTAAAAAATTCTCCGGAATCCTGAATATATGAGCTCTACCAAAAAATTAACCCCATCTTAAAATGATTTCAGCGGGTAGAAATTCCTTTTCAATTCTATAAATAATTTTTACATCATACTAAATTGCTTATTGATATGAAATTTTGAAAATATTGACACGTTAACAAATTCTATTCGAATTATGCAGATGTATTTGTTTAATATGCTTGACCAATACTATTCCGAATTGGCTGCTATGGTTATATCGCAAGTAAACATGTTTTATATAAATGACACAGACCGAAGAAGCTGTAACTTTGTGAAATTACATTTTAAAAGAAACGAGGAGCCCTGCCCCTACGCACTACGCGCGTAAATCCCGCCCTCCCCTCGCTTCAGGGACTTCGGCGTTAAGGCCGGCTCCCACTGGTGCACGCCGCGGCACAAAATTTTCTTTCCATATTATTAAATGAACCCTCTCCCACTGAAGCCGGAGCGCGGCGCGCCTCTGCAACTTCTCTGCAGCGGTTTGCGCGGAGACAATATTCTCTGCTACCGTGCAAGGGCGTGCTTCGCTGTGCTTCGGTGTGCCTCAGTGTGAGTGGGTCTTGCGCGCGTGCGCACGGTTTTCGAAGAGCTTCGTTAACATTCGGCAGGAGTCGCTTTGTTTCCGTCACCACGTGACTCGTGCCGTTTTCACTGCCTAGGCAGTGCCACGAACCCTCCCCCATCAGAAAACGTGCCTCTGCGTGCACGGGTGTGAATGGGTCGAAAAACCGTGCGGAGGCGCGCCGTGCCGCGGTGTGCACCAGTGGGAGCCTGCCTGCGCGCCTCGCTAAGCCGCAAATAATTTTTCGGGACGCACATTTTTTGTCCAAGTTTTTTTCTCCGACGTAGCGTTTTTGAAATATAATTTTTTAAATATTTTAAACGGTCGCCATTTTGTTTTAGGATGGCGGATGAAAATGAAATAATTTTACTGGGGTCACAACACTTATCGCAGCATCTCTTCGCACTGAGATAGAAAATTTAATGATCTACTTCTTAACGCGATACTCTCTTTAATAATTTGTTCATGTCAACAATAACAACGTCGATTTAATTACGAAATAGTATTTGTTCGAAAATAGGACTGTTGGGAGACCGACAGCGCCGGGGGGTAGGGAGGAGGGGAAACTTAAAGCGGTGCACTGAATGCCGAAATCGGCAACAATGTGATTTCCGTTGACGACGAAAGATTAACTCGAAAAAAAAACGCAAAATTTTCGTGTTCAAAACGAATCTGTTGACCGATTGGATGCATATGTATAAAAATCGACGATTAGAAAATGAATTTTCGTTCTTTTAGGCGTTGTTTGGCTCAAATCTCATATTCGTACGACGATTCTAAGTAATTTTAAAATATGATTGAAAGTTATGCGGTGTAACTTCTGCCGATGTATCGTCTCAAAACCTCTTTAATTAATAAAGAGACTTTAATCTACAAAATAATGTTGTGTAAATTAGAGCAAATTTAATTAAATAAACTAACCATGCAACCACGATCGAAAACTACGGTCGTGTAGGTATTTTATTCAGTGGGATTTTTATCGAGTTACATGACATTATTTTGCGGATCAGCGTTTCTTCGCCGATTCGTATAGATTGTTTGAACCTGAAATTGACGTTTTTTTACACGTCCTTCGAAATGAAATCAATTTAGCGACACGAGAACAGCCAATACGATGTCGATTCAGTAGTCATTCATTCATTAGTCAGCCGCGGAATTCTTGCCTCGGGAAGAAAATCCGACCGACGACATGTCGGAAACATGCGCTCCGCAAGAAATCAGCTTTTCGCAATCCGTCGAGTATATTCCGTGGACGTGAGTAATGTTTATGCTCTTAACCATTACGTACGGCGATAACTCTTGGGTTTCTTGCGTCGCTTATACCATCGTCCGTGAATAATCCCCGTCCATTAACTAAGCCTCGTCCCTCATAACGATTCCTCTCTCCGTTCTTCATGTTCGTTTTTGCCTCGTTATTCTCTCCTCGCGGTCACGTTTCACGGTTGCACGGCTCTTTCTATAGAGAAAGCAGACAAGGGTGTGGCTTGATTATTTGTTTTCGTGCGTGGCCCTTCGTCCCGGTGACGATAGATGAAGATGGCTGCCTCGTCTGCACGATGCTCTATCTCTCTCTTTAGGTAAGCTAACAATCGGCGATAATTATCGCGATTCGGTTTCTTGATTTTCTAATGATCAGTTCTAATTGGTTTTAAGTTCTTGCGTGACTGCAAAAAGACTAGAAGGTTCTGGGCACTTGTGTGTGCATATGATACAGCGTTACATTTGTTCAAGTAATCTACATTTGTTTAATTTTTTCAACAGGATGTTTGTTTCTTTTTTGTATCAAGTTGTTTAGGCTTTTTATCGCAGTCTAAGAAGCACATTTTCTCGGCGTCGTAATTTACGTGTAAATTAGAAAGTACCAGGAATTTGAGTTTATCGTATAATTACGTTACCAGAGAATTATCGAGCTCATTTTATGTCTGAAAAAATCAGGAATAAGCAGTTAATTCTCAAAAATTTAAATAATAAGCGAATTGATTTTAATAGCGTCTTTATTGGGGCGAGATTGAGACTAAGTAAGTCTCCTCTTCCATTGAACCTCTTGTCATTTATAAATACAGGCATACCTATTAGATGCGTTCCTTGCACCCAAATATTTGCCAGAGGCACGTAGTTATAACATAAGAGTGAGTGGGGATAAGTTCCAGTATGCACTTAGTTTTACGTATTCTATAAGATGTATGTTACTTTTGCATATAATAATAATAAAACATTTAATTACACCAACTAATTTAACAGTTTATCAACACCATGCTGTTGATGCCGTAATAAATAGGGCTCAGTTAGATACTGTCTACTTGGACTTCTCAAAAGCTTTCGACTCTCTAGATCATAAATTACTTATATATATATATATAACAACTTACGGAAAAGGAAAGGTAAAATAGATATATGGATGTCAACAAGGTGTTGGGATGAGGAAACCCAGTGAGCACTCACCAATCAGACGACTTCAGGTTGGCGAGGCCCCGGGGATGTCGAAGCGACACACGTAAAATAACACAAAAACACAGAAACATCACAAACGTAAAGCTTTCGGAACTACTCCTTCTTCAGCTACAGAGAGAGAACTGATGGCCATCAGTTCTCTCTCTGTAGCTGAAGAAGGAGTAGTTCCGAAAGCTTTACGTTTGTGATGTTTCTGTGTTTTTGTGTTATTTTACGTGTGTCGCTTCGACATCCCCGGGGCCTCGCCAACCTGAAGTCGTCTGATTGGTGAGTGCTCACTGGGTTTCCTCATCCCAACACCTTGTTGACATCCATATATATATATATATATATATATATATATACGTCTATATATAATGATATATATAGTTATAAACTTAGTCAACGCTACAATATCCATGGTAATTTTCTTAATTTGTTAAAAAGTTTTTAAAATAACCGCGTACAACGTGTTGTCTTAGCTGGAATTGCCTCGGACTGGTTGACTGTCACTTCAGGAGTCCCACAAGGGAGTGTCAGGACCTTATTTATTTAACTTATATGTCGACGATCTGGCTACCCTCATCCCTTCTCCCACAGCAGAAATATTGCTTAATGCTGATGATTGCAAAAATTTTAAAGTGATTTCCGGTATGGCTGATTGTGTGTCTTTCCAATCGGCACTTAATCTGGTTGTTAATTGGTGTGATCTCTGGAAACTTAAATTAAATTAAAATAAATGTAATGTAATGTCCATCTCCCTTCTTAAAAATGTTATAAATTTTAATTATAGACTAAATGTTGTTCCATTGGTTAGAGTGTCCAAACAGAAAGACCTTGGTGTAGTCTTTGATACTAAACTTGGCTTCTCTGATCATATTTTGAAAATAAAAAATAAAGCAATGTCTCTCTTGGGAATACTATATCGTTTTACGGACATTACTGATCCACTGGCTCTTAGATAGTATTTTTCTTCTTTCATTTTACCTGTAGTTAACTACTGTTCTCCTATTTGGACAATGTCTTCTGTTTCCAACCTTGCCTCTTTGGATTTTGTCATCAATTTTTTTCTGAGAATTGTTAAACCCCGTGTGCCCTCTTTTCACCATCTCTCTTAATAGTAAGATCTTCCCTTTCTTTGGATTATCCCTCTGTTTATCGAACTAGGTCTGATCTTTCTTTCATATACAATATACTAAACTCTATTACTGACTGTCCTGAGTTACTTGCTCAATTTAATTTCCGTGTTCCTAATAGATCTACTCTCTCTTCTTTCTTATTTCACTTCCCCACCCCCAGAATTTCGCTTGCTAAACGTTATCTTTTCTTTCGTCTCCCCTCCCTTTTGAACTCACTTTCCCCTAATGTAGATCCTTTCTCAATGTCCAAAGAGTCTTTTCTTAAAAATGGAATGTCATGTTGTCGCACAACTTAATTTTATTGACTGCTTCTGCATACACTTATACTACATTGAATTTTCATTTTATATTGTTTGTACTTTATTTTTGTTGTTATGTTGTTAATCTTTGAATGTTTAATTTTTCACTTTAAATTGGCGTTATCGCTGTATTTGAAAAAATGATTAAATAAATAAAAAAAAAATAAATAAATAAATAGTAAAATAGAAAAGTGTTTTCTGCTAATGGAACATTCCTATGCACTATCATGCGGTGACGTAGGTCTGATTGGGAATCATTTTACCGATGCAATCCCAAAAACTGTATATATAAAAGAGAAGCTTATTTACTAGGAATTATAAAAAGCCGAAATGAAAGTAAGGGGAGGACGTACTTTGTTATAAAGGAGCTTCGTTAACAGAGGTATGCTTGTACAATATACGTAATTGTCACAAATAATGATTTTTATGCACACATATACATACATAAACTCGTACATATATCTATTTATACTCAAATAAACATCATGACGTTTGACAGGATAAATAAGAAAAAACGAATGTACAAGAAATTCAGGTTAAATAATATATTCAGCTTATTCATGCTGCAAACTTGCTCAACTCAACGGCGAGTTTCTGGAGGAATAGTAATGTGTTATCCGAAAGTGCGAGTGGTGATTAAAGAAAATAGATTCTTTATATGACTATTGAAGGTACCTATGATAAATATTCAAGTATTGAAATTGAAAAAAAATGTGCTTAATCTTGAATTTGTATCGTTACGTAGTCTATCTTAATCGATTATATTGTTGAATTGCATCGCTAAAAACAACTTCATGAAGCTAACAGTCGGATTGGGGACGCGTACAAAATTTTATTGCCAATTGTTGATTTTTATCGAATTCCTCCACAGGTGATCCGTTCACGTTAATTATGTCATTACTATCTTTAATATTTACCATCACAGAATCAAGTTAGAAGCTCGATTCATTTTTACACGAGTTTTTATATAAAACTAGTGGTACCCGCAAAAACTTTTGCGAAGTCAGTCAGAAATCTGCACGTTTAAAAGTAGTAATAGACAATTCTCCTTCTAAAAATAGACAACTAATATTTTGAATGTCATGTTTGTTTTTATAATTTACATGCACAATTTTAATTGTCTCTCCCATCGGAAAAAGGTCACATTCCAGTATTGAAATAAAGAAAGAAGATTTTTTCTTGGGTCACTTGTTAAAAATGCCCACATCCCACACGTGGTTTACTAAATAATAATAATCTTTAATTATTAACGTTGCAATCTATTAAGTTTGAAATTGCTACAACTATAATTTCGATGCTTCATAAACAGCGCGAAGTGGATAGCGCAATTATTTTGTCTATTTGAAGGCTTAATAGACGCTAATTCAATCTGATGCAACAATGTGGATCGCCTTGGCAACACCCGGAAAGAGTACGAAAAAGCCATATAATGTCGAAAGGAAATGTGTATTTCTGATAAATTATTCCGTACATCATCAAAACATTGCAAGATAAAGATATTTTATAGTTTTAGCCGTCGAATGAAGCAAAAACGGAGAAATTCGGTCCATATTTACGTTTTTAATGAATGAAAGAAATAAACATTTTGAAAAATCGAAACTCCTGAGAAAAAATGGAAAAATATAATCGCCTCCCGGAGTCGAATCCGAGACACTCCCGTAAACGAAAATAGTTTTCCTGCGGTCTCCTAGTTGGCAGAAACAAAATGGCGTTTACAGCATTTTTCTATGACAAACTGTTCAAGAGATAAAATGAGGATGGACAGACAAACGGACTGACGAAAGGACAGACGAACGGACAGACAGACGGACATAGAGTATTTATATATAAATATATCTGAATTATTATTAAAATTCATTAGATTTAAGCCCGGGCCGCTCTTATGAGAAGCGAAACCGTAAAAAAATATGAATAAGTGATTTAAATTTTTTCGAACCTTTTCCAAAATGATTTTCGTCCGAACCGGTCTCATTTGTTACTCTAACGTTTTTTCCCTCTCCAAATGGCTCTCTCTTTTTCTCTATCCTCGATTAAAAAATTTCGAATCGCCTGCGGTGTAGATGGTCTCCGTTTTTCTAATGTGTTCCTTTTCGAGTAATAGAAAAAGGACCTATCGATTACTTTTCGCCTCAAAAAAGTTCTACCTCCGCTCCATCTTCCGTTGGATTTTTAACGGGAACAAAACGTTGGTTTCTCGCGGACATAATTTTTTTAGGAGATTGATTGAAATATGCGAATTGCGAGGGCGGGCCCTCGAGTTTTCCTCCACCGTGAAAGTCTTCCGGAAGTATTTTTCATTCTTCGGCCATTCCCCGTCGCATTATGCATTCCCTCACCTGTCGGAGATAGCCATCTCTTGCAATCTGCCGATATTTTTTCTCGAAATATTTTTTGTGCCCCTCGCATTAAAAATGAGCGTCCTGGATTGATTTTAAAAAACCCATATCGTTTTTTGCGCTGCTTCCATCCTCGTAGTCGAGATTTGCGTATGTTTTCCCTACACCTCTATCACAAAGAGATTTATTTCCCTTTGGGAAAGATGTTAGAATTCAGAATAAGAAATGATTCCATTTCTGGCATAAAATGTTTTGTATATAAACGAAATTGGGAACAATATAAATCTAAGACTGTTTGAGTAGCTCGTGCATTCGATAGATTCTCTATTGTATGTCGCGGTTAATTCTTCAGTTTCGATGTAATTTTTTATTTAATAATCGTAACTTTTCCTTTGGAATTTTATTAGTTCCAAATCACTAATGATAATCAACTTCAAGAATACATGTTTTTGATGAAGTCTTCTCCAAAAGAACTGGAGAATAATTAGCATAATGTACTAGTTGTAAATAGAAAATATGATGGTCGATAATGTTGGTTCTAATTGGCTTTCGTGTATTCTTACTTTCCTTGGGATATTTTAACTCGGAAGCCCGCTTTTTTCAAAATTTAAGTACCAATTTAAAATCTATTCTCTTCAGTCGTATAATATATTCTACATGCGGAAAGATCCAGTAATTACCCTTTCCTTAATTCTATGTTTTTCCAGTTTTATTTTTACTTATGCAAAGGCAAGCCATAAAAAAGAGTACCAGGACTAACCAAGGTATAAGCGTTATTTTTCCTCTGGGAATGTTTCTTTATTACTTTCTTTACTCTTTTTCTTTTTTCACCTGCATAGCTTTATGCTTGGAGGTTATTCCATATTAATGACGCTTTTACAAAATATTAAACTGCGTTAATGGCCTGTATTTAGGATTTAAAATTTTAATTCACTTGACTCGATTAAGTATGATTCTTGTATACGGAATAATTACACCTCAAGACATCTGTCGTCTTGCTTTTTTCTGCAGCTTGAGTTTTAATGTAATTCAGTTCTATTAGACTTGCATGGCTTCAGAATTCACATTTTTCAGAAAAAGAAAGTTTTTAGGCCATGTCACGCAGCCACTTTTTATTTTCTTTATTTCTTTATGTTTCCACTTTATCAACGTGGATTTTTCCGAGTTTCACTCCTCAAAGAGTGGGAAATGATTTAATTAGCGAAAGTATTTTCTCTTTTTATTCTTATTTATTGTTTTATTTTCTGCTGACCCCTAATTTTCCATGAGAGTTTCACAAATAAAGGAAAGCGTTTCTTTTATTCTCCTCCTTTGCTACCCAATTTGTCAGACTTTAAATCAGTCTCTTATACTGAGCTAACTCGAACTTAATGACTCGCGAAAAGTTCATGATGATTAAGACAGTTGATAGAACAAATAGAAAGTCACGATTACGAAGTGTCCTCTGCTTTTAAATACAGGGAGACACTCGTCATCCAGCGAACGAAGGGCATCGTCATTTTTTTGAGAATTCTTCACGGAGTCCATAGTTAGTAAGATAAACTATTATTCATCTCGTGTAACTATGTGCCACGAGTACGAATTACTTGTCAAAAATATTACTCACATCGATTTTTACTTTCTCATATACTTAGTATATTGAGAAAGTATTGTTATCGTGAAAAATTCGACTTCGAGATTTTAATGGAAATACACGTTTTAGGTGTCCCTGAGTCCATAAAAGTGGTTTTCGCCATGCCGTCTGTCTGTCGGTCTGTTCGCCGATCTAGGGCCCAAACTCGTGCATGAAATCGAATGATGTTTCGTATTTGTGCAATATATCGTCTTTTGCAGACCCTTTTTTCATAAAAATGATATTGCGAAAAATTAAGGGTAGTTTATTCTTGGCGATTTTTTGAAAAATTTCATTTACTCAAAAATGCCTCCAGAGAATTTGATTAAAATCATACTAATTGTAGAGCCTGATGTCACAAATAATACTACGTAAGCCATAAATCTCTTGAACTCTCTATATGTCGTCCAGTGACATTACAATGCCCGCTAAGCTACCTTACGTAAGACTTATGACGTCACGCCTCCGCCGCGATCCATTCAAACTTTACCACAGCCTTACGGTTAAACTAAATCGAATTATATATTATATTTATGGATAATATCATTCATAAAAGACATTCTGATGAGATAAATGATATTGCGCAACAATTAAAGGTACTTTATTCTTGGATATTTTGAAACAAAATTCGATTTACTTAAAAATGGCTCTAAGAATTTCGTTTGAAATGCATCCAAACTTACAGCCTGATGTTACAAATAATACTAACTAAGTCATATGTCCCAAAAAAGGTGCTAATATCGTCCAGTGGCATTATTTCTATACAAGACAATCAGCGCACGCGTCAGAGGGGACAGTTAATTTCGGGGCAAAAAGTGTAGTGAGATCAAACGTATATACGTATATGAGAAAGTTTGTGCAATGTATATTGCGCCGTTTATTTTAGAAGGTAAGTATTTTTAAAAGCAAAATATTTGTATTTCACTTGGCGAAACTAACTATACGTTACTGGAAAAGTTCCGACTCGTACAACTTCTCGGAATCGTTTCTTCGCCTGCGTTCGCTGTTATTTTGCCCTTTTTTCGCGGTCGAAATTTTCTTCCCAATATTGTAAAAATAAAAACACTTATTTGGTAATTCCACATAAACTTTTATTTATATTCGACCTAGGTTTCGTTGCAATGCAATACAATATGAAGAAATTCCACAAAGTGACGCCTGAAACCATTAACTATTTCTTCTCCGTATTATTTGGGAGAATTTCTTGATCCGACAGACATAGAAACGTCATGATACCATTAAACGGAACGCTCCTAACTTCTGACGTAACTTGGTGACTCAAGACTCCAAGATAATTTGCGATGCAAACGCCGATCGCAGAGGTAATGAAACCTCTCTCTCTCTCTCTCGGACAGCCTATCATGAGAACGTGTGGCGCATTCTGTTCTTTCGCCTAGTGGGCCAAGCCGTCCTTCATTCGGCTTTCTCCTCCCATAATTATTTTTTCAATGTTTTTTTTTTAACCTATTCACGACCCAAATGGTCGAACGCCGTGAGATTGTGTCATTTATTCTCGAGATGTAAGTTTTTCCCTCGTCTCTTCGCTCTTTTAGGTTTTCTCGTCCGTACCTACTTCCCTACATCCTCGGACGATTCTTTACCGATTCCCGTTATGAATAGTCGAAACACACTCGGCATATTGTTAGCTGTCCTATCGATTTGGGTTTTCCTTAAAAAAGGGTCATCTTGCTCCAGGCTCGAAACCGCTGTCCATATTTCCTCTCGAAAATAATATAAAAGAAAACGGTTTTGGGGAGTCACTCCTTCTCCTACTTCTTTGTGTTTCGGTTGTATCGGAGATTTTTTTCCTTTTACGTTCAACCTGTTTAGCATTCGCTAACCTATCTCTCTAGCCCGCCCATAAAACCTGCTGGCTTTCTAGTTTTCTCAAAAGCCTCCCTCTGGCCGCTTGGTTTTCTACGTGAAATTTTTAGGGAGATCAAGTTTTAGCCGAAGTGAATGAAAAATGAATACATTTAGCCACGACTATTTTCGATAGAATTAGCCCAAGACATATTTAGTGTTTCATTTTAAGTTATAAAACCAATAATTTTTATATATGCCGGATAGAAAAACTTCTCCCGATTGGGATATAGATAGTGATTTTCTTTTCAAATTTAAAATAATATTTTCTCGATAAAATAATCCTTTTTGCTATGTAATTATTATCATTCTATCATCCATAATAATAATATACTAGTAATCGGTGCTTGCATACTGCAAGCATTGGTGCCCTATAACCACCACACCAAATTTAATTCCTACTACTTGATGAGAATTACCGTAAATTAATTGCCAAATATTCCGTAATGCTATTTACACAGGAAAAACTCAAATATTGGAGTGCCTGTAGTGGAACCGAGGAATCCTACAGGAGTGGTCTCATATTAGTTGCTAGTCTATTCATAGCATCTACAAACCCTGACAATTTCAGGTCTCTATTTCTCTTAGTCACATCACTATCTTTCATAATTCTCTAATGTTTCCTGTTTTTGAATTTTGAAGTCGTTTTCATTTTTGTAACATATCGGGAAGTTGTCTAAATTAATTCTTCTTACGGAAAAAGAACTCAACTTCCGGAGCGCCTGGAGTCGAACCGAGAACACCTACATAAGATGTCTCATATTATACGAAGGCCTACTCATGACATCTACAAACCCTGAAAATTTCAGCGCAATATTCCTCTTAGTAATGTCTGCGCACCAAAATGTTTTCCCTTTGCTTTTAAATGTCACGGTCTGAGAGTGACGTCATGACACTAAGCTACTTATCAGTTCGTGGCACTAAGCTCTCGTTCAGTTTTATTAACACGTAAAATAAATTCCCGAAGAAAAGCATTGTCTCGTTGTCATGACAGAAATATTGGGCCATTGTTATAAATTCTATAAAATCCCGTTTTTATGCAGTAAAAATCGATTAATTGGACTAATTCGTGTTCTACTTTCAGGAAAAATAATCTTCGTTCTTTATCCCGTCTTCTAATTCAGGTCCGGAGTTTGTATCTTAATTAAAAGTAATTTAAAAATGCTATTATAAAAAGGCTTGTACGGATTTGAATGGTTTTCTAATGTGACTGGAAAATGGACGTTTTGGAGTGTAAAGATGTCTCATATTATACGAAGGCCTACTCATGACATCTACATACCCTGAAATTTTCAGCGCAATATTCCTCTTAGTATTGTTTGCGCACCAAATAATTTTTCCCTTTACTTTTAAATGTCACGGTCTGAGAGTGACGTCATGACACTAAGCTACTTTTCAGTTCGTGACATTTGAGTTTTTCCTGTGTAAATAGTATTGCGGAATATTTGGCAATTAATTTACGGTAATTCTCATCCAGTAGGAGGAATGAAATTTGGTGTGGTGGTTATAGGGCACCAATGCTTGCAGTATGCAAGCACCGATTACTAGTAATATATAATATATCCTCCGTAAGAAACAGCTATTTATTATAGATATCCTCCGTAAGAAGCAGCTATTTATAATAGTTAAGGGTTAGAAAGAGACCGGATTAGTTTTAAGACGCATGTAATGTAATACTTAAAAATATTAAAGCTACTATTTTTTAGCTCTTTTTTCTAAAATCTTCGCCTTCGTATTCTGTTTATCCGTCCGTCTGTCCGTGTAAAGAATAACCAAAAAATAACCTAAGTTAAAAACGCCGAAATTTCAGGATAGATAGTTCTTAATTAGAGCAACAAATGGTATAAATCTGGTGGATCTAGGATCAACTGCTGGGGAGTAATCGGTAATAATCCCTGATAAGTACATGCTGCTACAAATTTAGTCAACCAACAATTCATCGAATCTGCGATTATTTACTCCAATGGAAAGATAGTATGTATAGCCCCAGCGAATACTTCTCTCTATGTATAGCTCGGAGAGTTTTTGAGGTAATTTCGAATCGTTATGTACCGTAAAGAGTTATTTTAAGATCGGACGTCGCTTGTAGTTTTTCGCGTTTTTATTATTTTCTGGGTTAGAGAGGAGATCTCGATCTAAAAATCGATCTCGCAAGACCTTCGTACAACACTCCAGTTGAAACGCATCGCTTATCGTATGAACACCTTGTGACAGCCCTCTCCGCTCCGACGCATCCCATCCAAGCGCTTAATCGACACGGAGATGCGGATGTCCATCATGTTGCACTTCGCGCCAGCCGTGCAAACACTCATCTCGTGGAGGAAGCAGGAAACGCGCAATTATAATTTACCCATCGAGAGATCTCACTTGTTTCATTCTTCGGCTTAGGCGGTCGAGGGTTGAAATTTTCAGGTCAAAAAGTCTCTTCTAAAGAGCTCGAGTTCCCGCTACAGAGGAATCTCGTTATACGCATATCTACGGACCATGCATTTTTCTACCTTGCGTCGAAGGCTCGTTATACTGAAGATGCATAGCGGTATGATAAAGGTATAAAAGTCAATACGTTGTTTATACACCTAATACTTCTACATTTCCTTGTTTTATTTTTATTAAAATGCTTTATTAAGCCCGGTAAGGAATTTAAATCTTACCTCGTGCCATCAATTATTCTATGTACATTGTAAATTTTGACCATTACTCACGTGGTAATACAAAATATTAGTTTTCGGGAACATGCAAATTTTTACGTGATAACGATAACGTTGCAAAGATTAGCCTTTCTACGTATCTCGATCGATGCCTTTCCATCTCTGATTGTATGTAAGTCAGCGGGTTAGAACAGAAATGTGCTATCTATCATTGGTTATACCGCAAGCCGCATACGCTTAAAGTATATTGTATCCGCATGAGAAAGGCCATCCACATGAATTAGAAAAAGTCTGACGTGCAGCAGCTAGATTCGTAAAACAAATGTTTGAACAAAAGTAAAGCGTTACCTCATTACCAAAGAATTTGAATTAGGTATCGCTCGGAGATCGACGACTAGGTTAAGGCCCTTGGAGATGTATAGGCCGGATGTTTAGTCGAGGAGGTTGTAGAAATAGTTCAAGATATCCACGTCCATTGGAAGTCGCGATCACGACGAAAAAATACCTAAGATTGATTATTTTACAAAGTGGTATCGAGGCTAGTTTTCTCCTAGGGCAATAAGAGATCACAGTACCAGCGATAAAAAATTTGTTAAGAACATTTTGGTGGATTACAACCTCTGCCATCCACCGCTTAGATGAATTTGATGGTAACATGTTGATGTATATGACGATATGTTCGTATGTGCATGTGTTTGTGTGTGTTAGCACGTGCGTGCATATACACATGTGCAGGCCTGGACAAACCTGGTCTAGGAGCCACTTCCAAAATCTAGGCGCGAGGGTAAATTTCAATGCGTTCCGGTTTAAAAACAAGGTTATATAATATTAGTCTGTATACGTAGCATATACGCTATGCATACGAGGTAATAAATATTACAAAATTAGTACCTCTACTGCATTGATAAAAAATAGCAAAAATAAAGTCTTCTCTATGCAATTTTAGCCGCCAATGGCGACCGACCCCTGGGTTTGTCCAGCCCCTTGCATATGGTTATGTATTTATTTGTAATATACGAGAGAAAATTGTAAGTAACATTTTGGGGTATCCTATCCCGCCCTTTCATTTACCACTTTGATGTGTTGCGCGGTAACAACTACTGAAACAACGAACAAAACGCCTTTACTTTTATTCTTCGGGATTACTCTTCTCGATTCCGATGCAACGCTTTTATTTCAGCCACTCGTCTTCGACTCCCTCCTTCCTTTCTCCCTGCTCTCTTTCTCTCTCCTCACTCGCCCTCTCGCCGCACTCTTATTAACCCTTAACATCCCCCGGTCTACCTCCTGTCGCCATTCTCCTCCACCCGCGGCCGCCGGAAGCCACCTCCTTATTAAGGTTGGCAGCGTCAGGAAGATCGGTGGTTGGGCATTCACAAGGAAACCCGGTGAACGGGTTTTTTCCCTTTTGATGTCCGCAAAACCTCCTCCTCCACTCCTCCCTTCGTCACTCCTCTAATACGGAATTCCCATCGGTTGCTGCTCTACTAGAGAGACCTGCGGAGAGGGAAAGGCTCACGGTCCATTTTCTCGTGTCTTTTGTTCTTTTGGTTTTTGTCTCGCTTGTGCCGATTCGTTGTTTCTTTTGCGCTCTTTTGACTTTGTTTGGTGGCGATCTAGTCTTCTCGAAATGGATCGTATCGGAAGATTCTGAGGAGGTTTACGTACCTAGTGTTTCTGGAAGGATGTTTTTTTCTTCCTCGTAAAGTCGCCGTCTGAATTTGAAACGTGGAGGAAAATGGGCGGTTTATTGTTTCGTTCTGGAAACGGTATTACGAATTCGCAATGAAGTTCTCCTAAGCGTGATGTCATTTTATGCCTCTGCTGAACGGATTCTCTCCGCTCTTACGAAACTAGTTTGTTTACTTCACCTTCCGGTGACTTCGATGCTCGTAATTGTTGTAACACCTGCTAGGAAAGTACGGTTAATTGCTGGAGAAGCTTTCAATTTTGCGCTTTTATTAGTTTTCGTAATTGTTATAGAATTGAAAAGAAGCGAAATTATAGAATTTTTCGCTATCTACTGATAAACTACTCATGACTATACGATGTTATTTCTTTTCCCCGTAATTTCGCGAGCCCCTTCCAACTCCGAGTTTCATTATTCGTCTTTTCGATTATGCAATATGTATTTAAAGTATCTCGGCTATTGCTTATTACAATAATTCATACTCGAGTAAAGTGAATGCTCTCTATTTTATTTTTTAAGCAATAAAATATTTCTTTGTCTTTTTTGTTTTCTTCTCTATATTTGCAACTTAAGTAGTTTTCTTTTATCATTATCCTACATAAATTCTTATTACTTGCCTCGTGGTGACTTCTCACTATTTATGTGCATTACACTCGTTTTCGTACGATACCTCCATTATTTATTTGTAAAATTATATCAAAACTAGTTGAAATTATCCGGCGTTTCTCGGGTTTTTAAGACAAAACAAAAATTATTGAGTAAGATTTGAGAATAAAACCAAGTAATTAAACCAGATCAATCTGTTTTGTAATGCTTAATGGTGTGCAATATTTCTTGTCTTCCCATCTTTTTCCAAAATAAATAAATTTTTCCTGCATCCTTTATTGATAAATTTGGCGACTGTATTTTTTATCAAATAATCATAATAAAGAATCGATGGAATCACTTTTAAAATATAGTTATTTCACTCAAATTAAGTTCCAGTGGAAGAAACTGCATGATATTATGTGGTCATGAATCTCAAAAACATTAAAAACTTGGGCAGGAATTGCAGGCTCTATGGATGCAACCGGTGGAAAAACGTTTGAAGATATATTCAAATTTAGCTTACCCATAAGTTATCCCATGCAAAGACTGATTTTGTGGGTCTGATTTGTTACGTGAATATTTCAAAGTTAAACCTACGAAACAAAATGAGTTCCCGGACTTGAAAACCGAATTTGGCGATAAAAAGTGTGTTGGTATGACATGGAAAGTGTTATTATAATCTAATAAATATAATTGGCTTAATTGAAGCATACAAATGTTCAGTTGAAAGGAAAGCAAAATGTACATACAGATGATCAAGGGAAGAAGAGTTAACAGTTATAAATGTTGGTCTTTCACTTTAGGAATTTTCAATGTTAATGAAAAACATATTTCGCAGTCTGCTAAGTATAGAGAATATGCAAAATAAATGAAAAGTTTTTAGAGAAATAAAGTACTTAAAATTGCACATGAAAACTGTCTTCCACTTACCTTTTGAAATAATTAGCCAGATTTTTAGTTTTTTTTTTGTGATTGCCCTTATTTGAATAACCTTAGTGTTTCTTTCTCCCCTACTTTAGTTTATATTAGGTATATATTATTTTTTTAGTTAATATTAGGTTGTCAAGTAGATTGTTACTCCAACAATACGCTCATTTCCATGTTATTTAAATGGGAAAAATTAAAAGAGAAAAACAATTTAAAATGAAAACTGTAGTTCAAATTGCTTTTAAAAACCCTCCCATTTTGCTTAACTTTGTGTTGCGGTTAAAATGGCGCGTTCATCATGCTTCTACGTTCTGTAGTTGTTGCGTTATAAATGCACAAACAAATTATTCGAAATATTTATGGTAGAGGTTGTCAAAAAAATTATTATCCTTTGCTTCATTCAGTATGCGTGGAAGTGTATGTATTCTTAGCTAAGATTCTTGTAAACTGGAACTTCTTTAGCTGGTTGTGGGATACCAAGACCTTCATTTGCATTAACCTCACCCCCTTTCACCAGAACATAAGATCGTCCTTCGTTAACCATGGAGATAAAGAGATAGATAAGAGATATCTTCCCCACCTCCATTTCTGCCTGGTGGTCCATTCTAATCCTTCGAATTGCTCGAGGAAGATTCTTTTTAGGGAGTTCAACCACGCCGTCCACGTCTTTCCTGTCCTCTCCCCTATTCCTCCAGATAGATACGGCGTTGCGTGCGCATGACTCACCCGAGAGACTCGCGCAGACAGACCGCCTGGACCCATTATGGGCGCTCTCCGCTCTGATTTCTCGCCCTCTCTCTCTCTCTCCCTTCTTCGTCAGCTCGCACACCTACGGCACGATCCTTTTAACTCCGTGGACGCCTTCGCTTCGGCCCACCTTAAAGCGCCATCCGATTTGGGTAAAGAAGCGCCCACGTGCGGCTCTCGCATCTTTTTTGTTTTTATTCGCGCGTTCGCGTCCACCTCCGGAGTTCATCTTGGTTGGCGTTTTTGAAGTAAAGGATGATATTTACGACGTCCTTAGGTTTCTTTCTACGGTTGGATTGATGGAAAAGCCACATTCCATGTGTGTACGAGTGCACTGAAGTAGGCGACTTTTCCCACATGCCGCGATCATCTTTCTTTCTCTTTTCGGGAAGACTGCATTTTGACAACAAGTTATACAGAGCAATTGTTGCCCGCGGAGGAAATTTATTTATTTTATCATCAAAGAGGCTTAGATCCAAAGATATTTTATGAGTGTTTTTTAAGCGAGTGATATTTAAGCATTTTCTCTTCGGTGAAAGTTCTTAGTCACTTTTTCTGCGGTAAACCATTAAATGAGTAGCTGTTACGTTTTTTTTGGAGGGCATTGTTAATCGAGCGTATCAAATTCCCTTTCAGTTGGCAGTTTTTACGGATGGAGTGGATTTAAAAATTAATGTAGTGTCAGTAGTACGGATTTTAATGAACTCGATGTGGTCGAATTTGGGAAAGGAGAAAAATATTATCGAGATTCTGGCGCAACGCTGGTGAAAATGTTTGGAGGGGGCAATTTTGATGGGAGTGTAATTATAATATTTTTACAAATGGGATCTCTTATCTAGACTAAACACTTTTCTCAGAAAAAAAACATCCAACTACAGATGTCTTAGTTATAGAGAAAAATTGAGCATAACTTTTCTTACTAAAATATGCCCTACCTGAAATACTCCGATTTCGATTGCAAAATAACTCCACAAGCGCTTTGGAGTTAAATAATAATGAATCGAATTTAAAGGTACATACTTGTCTCTAATTTTTCATTGAGTGGTAGGTAAATACACGGATAACACAAGTTCAGCGAAAATAGGTTACGCGCGATTCTCTTAACGACCAAGTTGTCTTTAATGACCTGTGCTCGTTATAATGGACTTTCACTACACTTATGGGTCGACCGGATTTATTGCGGAAGTTACATATTCTCAGGTCTTTTCTGCATGGAAATCACGTAAGAGGCGAGTTAGTACTTTCGTAGAGTACTTAATAGCTGAAACGAGAAAACTCCCCACGAATATAACGCGGGGCTTTTTTAATTTGACCTTTTTTCATTTTCATAAAAATAATGTGTGAAGCATAAAAAGTAACTGCTTTGGGAAGAAATTGGCCCAGAGAGATCGGGATCGAGTAATTTACGTACAAAGAAAAAATATTGTTGATGCGGTCCTTATTGAGGAAATCGTTCAGATGTCACCAAGAAAAAGTTTGGTGACACGTTTTCAAATGAATTATGAACGGACGATTCCATTCGTGAGGCTTTGGTTGTATTCGCGATTATGAATTTCGATTGTCGTTGTGGTCATATGGTTGACATTAAAAGAGTAATCTTTCGAGTTCTTGTTCATATGGGGCGATTCGTGTTTATTTTCGAGTTGGTGATAACTGCTTCTTTACTACTCCACTATTTATGACTCGCATTGTTTACATTTATTTATTATTTTCTACTAAAACACTCAACGTTAATAACTGTTAGCACATGCACTGTATCGTCAGAAATGATTAACACAAGCTTCCGGATTCTTCAGAGCATTACCCCGCTTCCGATATCCAGTATACATGGAAACGAAACATTCCAAACCACCTTACAGTATTTTGATAATTTTTTTTGCAACCCGTGACCCAAATGCCCACCTCACTTTTGCCACGTTCAATCCGTAAACGTACGATCGATTTTTGCTTAAAAAAACATTTATCGCATCTCGGTTTGATCGGTGGCGAGAGAGAGAAAGAAAAAAGACTAATAAGTCCCGGAACGAGCTGTGAATTTCACCGCTCTTTTTTAAGCTACTCTTTGAGTGTTCAATTAGCATTCCTCTTCACGCTCCCATCCCTGTCCCAAGTCTTCGTCTCGCTTTATTATTCAGAAAACATTTTTAGCGTCGCCAAGTGTCACCTGTTGGCCTCAAACTGACCTGTGCATGCATGCCTCTCCCCCTCTCCCCTCCACCTTTCTATCTCCCATCCCCCACCCCCTCTCCTCCTTCAGGGTTAAACCCAATGGGCTCATAGTCGTAGTTTCTCGCGATCTACGTCTTTCGCGTCAACGCAACCGTGTATTTCTTTAGAAGGGAACTAGATTCGAGGCCGCGGTCCAAAGCTGAATGGCTGTGAGCCTTGCTATTCTCCCCTCCATCAACCTTCAATGACTTGGCCTCTCTCTCTTTCTCCCCTCCTTCATCGCTGTATATCCCTCCCTCTAAGTAACTGCTGCATTGCGGTCATCGGCCTAAAATTCCATCCGAATGTGCTCCAGAGAATGCCAACCTCGCTTGCCACTGCCGAGAAATCCGATTTTTTTTATCGCGGCGCCGCCATCGCCATGTCTTCACCCTCGAGAAAGATAAAAATTAAAGAGCCCGACTGCGCGTGAGTGAAATTTTCGGCAATTATAATCCATCCTCGGCTGTCTCTTGTGTTCTTTTTTCAGGTCTTTGTCTTCAGTAAAATTTTCTGGCGGTAAAATAATCACGCAAGCGATTAAGCAATGTTTTTCGGGCAGTAGTCCGTTAATTTCGCCAAGGATCTCGTCCATTAAGCAAAATCAGGCGTGTGTCAAATTGAATTAAGAGAAATTTTAAAGAGTAACTTGATGATAGTGTCTTATTTTCAATTTATCGACTTCGAAAATAATTTTCAATTGATTATCGATCATGTAGCGTTGTTTAAATTCACGTTTTCGTACTTAATTCATTAAATCTGTTTTAAAGCAAAAGTTCACTCTATTTCGAATCTTCGATGATTATTGCCGTTAATCTATCGATCGCTGAGAATTTTACAGCCCATTAGATGAGGAAAACATTTTTTGTAGCTCATCATTCTTTACTTTTAAAGATACCCTTGTTGTCTGCGCGTCTTGGGTACGTTTTGCCTTTTACGGAATTTAAATCGAGTTTAACGCTTAGTTTTATTTCTCCATAAATTTATATGGTACAGTTTAACATTGAAGCTGATTCCTTTAAAAGAAACGGCACCAATTTGAAAACCTCTCATGATTTATATCGTTTTATGTTTTGAATTCAATTTTCGTCAGTCATTGGTTAATTAGTCTGACCTGGATTCGACATAATGGCGAATGATGGACGAGTGAATTCATATGAGCGCGCATGGATAGAATTCGAACTATTTCAATTTGCATATTTAGCCGGAATGGCGGCGATTGTTTTAGCTCCGTGCTTGAATATAAAACCTGAATCATTCTGCAAAAAAAATAACTTGAATCACCAAGAGCTACAAACGGCGCTTCAGACCAAACGGCAACAAAGATGGAGCGCATCGCGTTCGGTGCTGACGTGGTCCGCTCCTTAGTCTTCGGTCACATGTTGTCGTGGCGATGAATATTCAAATTACTTCCTGAAAGAGGGTTGCACTGCCGAGAGATGTATGTCCTGTCCCTCCCTTTTTAAGTCCCCGTCTTCTTAAATACGTGTAAACATTCGCTAGTCTAGGGCATACAAATCTCGACTCCAATTTGAAAAAAAAAACGTTTTTATAAAAGTCGTGATTACGTATCCTGCTTTTTCTCGTTGCTCTCGTCGGAGTTAAGTCTTATGTTGATTAGTTCGAGAGATATTCCGGCTGTACGCAAACCTTTTCTAAACGGGAGATATTGGTACGAAATGCTTTTCATCCAACTGTCGACGTGACGTTGTCGTGGTACGCCAACGAGATCATTCGCATTTGCCGTTTGATTTAAGCCTAGTCGTGGAAACTGGGAGTGATCTACATTTTGGTTCGCCGTGCTAATGTTTTTGTTTTCGAATCCGTCGCGGAGGTGAAATAAGTATTCGTTTCTTATGCGTCTCATTCGCTATGGCCTAAGTTGAAATCTTTAGTGGTCGCTTGTTTTAGCTTCTTATTTCATACCTTCGAGGAAAAACCGGAAAGTCATGTTGGTGACGCAACCGTTATGCTTATGGAAACCTTGCTTGGATGGCATATTAATTCAAGTGACAGAAAGGTCTCGAGCAGTTTAGCTTTTTAGAGCGCATTTGCACCTGAAAGTACAGGGGCCACTCTCTGGTTATAAGCCTAGCGATTACACAGAATTTGGAAGAGTCGATCGATATCAATTCAATGTTTACGTACAATTAGATTGAATGGACCGCTATAAAAGAAACACCGTTGGACGGATGGCCGCTTTATGTAAGGTAATTAATCTGTTTGCCTTATATTTAAATTTATTAAATTTCTATTATCTTGCATGGAGATAATGCGATTGGCATAATTTCTATTTAACCAGACAATTATACCTAGCCACGGATGGATTTCCACAAAGTTATGCCTCACTCGGTTAATTATACTCAGTCGTTAGCCTAATCACATTTTTGAATCTTGATCAGATTAATTTCAATCTCTCAATTTTTAAATACTCTTTTGGGAAGCCTTTCAGGTAGGTGAGTTGAGATTTAATTGGGGCATTAAAGACTCTTATATTCATATACGTCAGAGACAGCTGTATTATCCCACTTTGAAAGGTTATTTGTACGGTAAACATAAGATTATTTTGGCAGCTAATTTTCTGTTAATTGTGTTATTGTTGCTATCAAGGTATTGGAGTAAAAGTTAGGAATAGGGCATTATGTATGGCAAGTCGCTTTTATTTTAATAGTGTTAATGTAATTATGATTTGCGATTTTGTGAAATCGATGCGAAACTTAGGTTCACTGTATGCTTGAAAGATTTTTATTATTTTTAATGGTTCATGATCAATGGCTAACGATTTGCTTGAAGATTTACGATATGCCTTTTCGTTTCTTACAACTCTCTTCGTTTTGAGTACCCAATAAATTGATCACTCGCCCGCTTTCCATCTTGTTACTGGCGTAATTCCCTCGTCGATTCGACGTGTAATTTCCTCGATCGAATCGACGATTTCCCACCTGTAGCCCAGAACCATCCGACGGGCACATGCACATCAACTCCGCTTTCAAGGACCGCCGTCCACTTAAAACGTCAAAGCACGATGTTGACCTGAATGCGCGCACGTCCCGCCCAGTAATTGTCCGTTCGGGTCATTGATGTCCGATTCTGTTTTTTTATTGCGCCGTTTCCCCGATTGCAAAGATTTCCTTGATATACCTTTCCCCTTTACCGAGCAAACGCCCATTCCGGAGAATTCTTGCGTGATTCTGCGATTATATAACCTTCTCGCCCTCTCTTTACCCCAATTCTCTCTAACTGTTCGCCACTTTCCTTCCCTCTTTTCATCGTTTCATTTTCCTTATATATCTTTTCATCTCCATTTTCCCGTTTTTCCTGCTCCTTCTCCGCCATTTTGTATGGGCTTCCCCCCCTCTCTCTTCTCACCCAGGTTTTTTCACCTGTTAAGCAGAGGTGGCAACCTACGGCCCGCGGAACGCATGTGGCTCCCGAGGGCATTTTATGCGGCCCGCGAAGCCTTGATGAAAAAGAGATCCCTAACATTTAAAACACAGAAGTTCGTATTTTAAAAATTCTTATTGTGACAATAAAGCATTTAATATTGAAATGTCACCCCTGAAAACCTATATTTAGACTTGATTTTCACTTTTATGACACGTCAGACTCGCAAGGTAACTTCCGATTCAAGCTCTATCAGGCACGACGAAGCATTGACAACTACCCTCTATTCCCGTCATGTAGAAAAGATTGCCCAACCCTGGTTTTAACCGTTTACCCTCATCCCATTTCCCCCATTACATCTCCGACTTCCTCTCCTATTCTCCTTCACCTCATTTTTCTCACCCCCACCTTACTGTATTCTCCATCCTTTCCATTTCCTCTCTCCCTTTTTCTCTCCCTTTCCTCTCCCTCTTTCCTCTCCTTCTCCCTTTTTCTCCCTCTCCCCCCTCTATCCTCCCACTCTTCGCTTTCTTTCCCTTCTCTCTCATTCGTCCATTCTCACCCTATCTTTCCTCCCCTTCCCTCTTTAGCTTGTCACCATTCCCTCTACTCCTACCCTTTCCTCTATTCCCTCCTCTCATCTCTATCCTACCTCTCTTCCCTTCCCCTCCTTGCTTCTCTCCTTCCCTCTTATCCAACCCTTTCCTCCCTTCTACTCTGTTCACTGTACTCTTTCCCTTGCATTTTTCCTTGTTTTTCTTCCCTTTTATCCCTCTTCCCCTTCTCTCGTTCACTCTCTCCTCTCTCCATCACTCCACCCATCTCTTCCCTTCCCTCCCCCTCCTCAGCTCTCCCTTCCGGGCTTTCGACGTCCTCGCCTCGTCCGTTTTCGTGCCGTCACAGCCGCCTAGCAGTCTCGGACCGCTAAATCCCCTCCCACACCCCTTTGAAGACTGCCCGCTGCCGCTGCCTCTGCTGCTCCCTCTGCCACATCTCACTGCCTTCCACGCCCATTTAACACCCTCAATAATAACCCTGGACCGGAAATGGAAAGCGGCGAGTAGTGACGGAAGGAACGGGAACGATTGTGAAGGGGAGAACGTGTGAGACGGACGGGAAGGAGGAATGGAGAGAGAGAAAGTGCGAGGAAGGAAAAGCAAAATAAAGACGGGAGAGGGAGAAAAAGAGAGGAAGGAAGGGAAGGAGGAGAGAGGTAGAGAGGGTGAAAGAAAGGTAGAGAGAGGTAGATGGAGAGGGAGATAGAGAAAGAGAGGTAGATGGAGAGGGAGGTAGAGAAAGAGAGGTAGAGAGAGGAAGATAGAGGAAGAGGTAGATAGAGAGAAAGGTAGTGAATGAGAGAGCGGGAGACAGGTATGGAGAACGAGGGAGGTAGAGTGAGAGGGAGGGAGGGAGGGAGATAGAGGGAAGGAGAGGCAGGAAGAAAGATGCAGGGAGAGAGGGAGGATAAGCGAGAGGGATGGATGTTACCAAGAGGGAGATCCCGCTTTAGCATTTTGCTGTAAAAAATGACGTCAAGGTCACGGCGTTTATTCAAATGCAACCCGCCCTCCTTTTTTTTAATTCCCACCAATCATTCCTCCGGGACATGCAAGGGAGACGGTGAGGAGGGGAAATGATTACCTCTCCTTTACGCAAAATTCGCTGTTCCGATTCGGAAAAGTTTTCGCTAGTCGTTCCAATTTCGCTCGGTAAAACGAAGAGCGCGACTCCACGATTTTTTCTTACGATTCCGGGATTTTCGTCTCGTCCTCCTCTAAAAGATTCTCTTCGTTTCGGGCTGCAGACCGAATTTATATATTGTTTTTGGTGAAGCGCTCCTTCGAAACTAACTTTTTTTTACGGCTTTAACCCAACTTTCCCTCTCTCTCTTTCGGGAAGAACCGGTCAAAGTGTATCCATCTTGTTTTTTTATCTCCTAAAAAATCTCCTAAAAATCTCGTGTCGGTTGTGTGCGAGTGCGCGCGCCAGAGAGGTGACCGGCTCTTTTCACCGTTTCTTCCTCTGTTCCTCGCGCAGGGAAAAATTCCTTTCGTTTAAAACGTTAACGAGCTCAACATTTTTCCTGTCTTTCGTGTGTCTTCGTTAAAAGAGGTGTGTTGTGTAATTTAAGGATTTCCTGTAAATTTCGTCGGAATCGCCGATCGTGTCTTTGCTTTATTTTATTTTTTGTTGGCTTCTTTTCGGGCAAGGCTTGTCGTGGGAACGAACGTGGCATTCTCGGAAATCGAACAAATGGATGCTAGGTTTATTTTATAGCCAAATCGGAGTGCGTTTAATATTTGTTTTTGTATCCTCCAAGATGTTTCGCAACGACGCACCATTTAATTATGGTGTCGGCAATCTGTGGCCCGCCATCTGTGTTAAAAAGCGGGAAACTATTTCTTTGTTAAAATTTTTATCTCAAATTTTTAACTCTAATGGTTTAATAAGTCGTGATTTTCACTGATATGATCTCGCAGAATCTATGGGTAACCAACGATGTAAACAATTATCCAACCCGAAGAAACAGCAACTTTCAATGCTGCTCGGTGAGGTACTCGAAGCTACGAATGTCTCGCCGTACAGAAAAAGGTTATGAACGTTTGATTTAATGGCTAATTTAATTGTATTTTTACTCATGTTTGATCATTAAACTAATCTTCGTAAGTGTATAGATGTAAATACGTGAAATTTATTTTTATTCATTTATATTTAAATCCCTCATAAACAGCACTTTATGGCCTTCTACAATGAGCGCAATAACTCTAACAAAGACAAACACGTACGTCCATGCCCTCGGCAGGATTCGAACCTGCGACCCTAGAATTGGGAGCTAGACACGCTAACCTCCCTCCCTCCCTTCTACCAAGGTTCCCTCAGGTGCCTAACTCAATAAGGAATTTTTAATTTATAAACTTTTGTGGGGCCTTGCGCGAATTTATATTTTGTTTATCCTTTGTTATGATTATTTTTCAATCGACAATAATCGGCAAAAGCAGGGACGTCCCAGGAGAGGTGCGGGCCCCGGGGAATATCGACCTGTGCCGGCCCACATTAACATTAGCCACCAATTAAAATTTAGACTTCTCTTACGATGAAGTCGAAGCACGTGGCCCACCTAAAGATTGGGCACTGAGCGATCGACCCGATTCGCTTTACCCTGAGTTGGTCCCTAATTTAAAGGATACCGTAACACCTACGAATAACGAAAGAAAGATGAAAATAAATCGACACATTCGTGCTCAGAAAACCTTGGAATGAAATTTTCGAATTCCACCGTTAATCGGTTCAAATCTCCGCGATACAAAAGAGAGGGGCTAACTAACTGTCGGATAGTCACGGTCGGAATGGCTGGCCAAAGAGGCAGAGAACATCCGTCCATCGTTCCCTCTCGGAAATTCGCTTCATGCTAGTATAAATTAACTTTCTCGCGTCTTCCTTTTAAACGCAGGCAGGCCTCTTTGTTCGCCGAAACGCCGCTTGCATTTCATTTTTCCACTTGCTAACGGCGAGTAATGAAAAATGTAAAGATAATACCTCTATTACCAACTGGTGCGGCTCCTAGAAAGGGAATCGTTGAGCGAAATTTCGTCGATAGAATAGTGATTTCCCATAGGCTCTCATACTGCAATGCTAGGCGCGTTCCATCAGAGAAATCGTGTCGTAAACTTTAATTAGAGCTATTTTTAGAGCGTAGTAATATTTATTTCCATCTCGATTGGAGCGCTGATTTTCGTTGTCGCGCTATCAGAATTATTTTTGTGAGGTTCCGTTATTTCGAGTAAATGAATGTTGCAAATCGAATTGGAAGGTTTTTTCGAAATGTGGTTAAGCGACGTGTCGTATAGCGAGATATGTAGGAAAACCGGGTTTATCGATGTTGACTGGCATTGGGATATGCGCAGAAAATTGAAAAACATGGGTAACGTGATAGATGAAATTTTAAAGGATAAATTTCTTAGTTTAATTGTCTGTTAGACATTGTTCAATTTATTCGCTTGAAAAAGACCACGTACCGTATCCACCTAAACTATGACGATGTGTACGTAAATATTTTTATTTTATGAAATATCGAAATTCATGTAATCGTACAGAAGGTTAGTAAACGCAAAAACTTACAACATATTTGGCAACAGAGTGCTTTTTATGCGCTTATGACGCACGATAAATATACTTGAAAAAGCGCTAGAAAATCTGTACCCATAAGGGAAGCATTCAATCTCACTCCAGTGCGATCCTCGGCAGATCCGCACACTGATAATCGAGGTTCCATCGTATCTGTGCCCGGGCGCGGGGCTGGAATAACAAACGATGTCCAGTATACACAGCGGTACCCGAGTAGCTGTACGATTTAGTCATGGTGAAAATATCGAGGCGATCTGTAAAATCGAGGCCTCATGAATAATTCACGCTTTCATCGAGATAAAAGGAAAGCGCGAATCCCCTCCCCCACTTCTTCCCCCGCGAAGCGAATCACTTATTCGTTTTGAAGAATTATTCTCTCCCACGCACTCGCGGGCGCAAATTTAAAAAATAATAATATCCGCTTTCTCTTCGTTTATTCTGGCGAGCGAAATTCCTCAACGCCGAAGACGTCTTCGGAAGCGTCCTTAAGATTTATATTCTGCTCCATCGTTTTTTTTTTTGAATTGCTTCATTCGCAAGCGAAAGGGTTTTTAATGCTAGTATTTTGACGGATGGTATTCAAGGGAAAGAAAAATATAACGGCTTTCATTCTCGCTCTACCGTTTTTTTTAGCTTCGATATATAAAGCGTTACGCAATTTCGTGTTTGTAAAAACGGGCGTGCCCTTCGCATCTCGAAACGCGAAAAGTATTTCTGTGTTGCACTTTATCCTCGATTTTTTAAGGCTCGCTTGGCTTGATTTCTTTGGTTTAATTTTTTTGTGGGATCGGTGGAGTGGATTCAGACGGTAGCTTAAGCCAAATCGACGTGACACCAATGCCAGCACTAAACGGCAGCTGCCACTTTTTAAGATGTAAACGTATATGACGAAATTTACGTACATTATGCATGAGTTTATACATATGTGCTTGAGGAAACAAGGAGACAGCAATGAAGGGAGAAACACTTAATCCCGAAAATTATACGAATAGTCGGTAGACTTTCGCGAAGCGTTGCGTCGAAAAAAGCTGCGGGGATTACGATTAAGATTTATGCGTATTTTTGCGTAATTATGTACTCGCAGACGCCCGTATGCTTTCACCGAGAGGATTATATGCATTCGAAACGTTCTTCCGCGTGCATTTTTATAGAACCGTTAGTAGTATTTTGTGTCTTTTAGTCGATCGGTTCTCGAAGAAAGTCTTTCGTGAAATGAATTCGCGACGTCTGTCCCTGATGAGATTCTATAAAATCAGACTCGACCTGGATTTGCGAATGTTTTTACCGACGCCACAAAACGAGGCGATGACGGAAGTTGGCGGATATTTTTCATTTTCCACGCTCTTGCCTCTGTCATTTCGAGTCATTACAATCAGTCGCACTTTTTAGAATTCCGCCTCCGAGCATCCGTTAGCTATTTTTTTCGAGCCCGCGGCTCTCCTTGCCTCATCCCACCAAAATCAAATCCCGCAAGATCTCTCTCCCCACTCTACCCACGTGCGATCACCACCCGAAGTCGCCTTTGTGTGTGTGTGTGTGTGTGTGAGAGAGAGAGAGTTTGAGAACTCTTCAACAAACGCTTGAGAGAGAGATGGAGAGAGAGAGAGAGATGGAGGGAGAGAGTGAAGGAGGAGGGTAACCCAAAACACTGTCCAAAAAGTTACTGTGCACTAGATTATTGATTCGTTTAACATTATTACATTCACATCAATACAATAAATACTCGTGTTAATTATAATTTGTTGAAATGTAAAAAACTAATTAATTTTTTTTTGAAAAAGTTAACAATGAAGGGAGGAACTAACAAATGACAATAACTGAAACAACAAATCTAAAAAAACATTTACGAAACAAAAATTATTTTAAAAACCAATTGAAATGTTTTCTTTTTGTTTCAAGTGCACGGAGAATTTTTGGACACCTTGTATAAATCAGATCTTTGGAGCACTCTTATGAAATCGAAGTGCATGACATCTTACAAATTGAAGAATACGCACTTCAGTATAAAAAAATTGAAAAATTGAGTGATTATCTCAGGTATCTCCAATAGCCATAACAATAACAATGGCCATTGCTATGGCTGTTGGAGATACCGGAGATAAATATTTTTTCAAGTGCTTATTATTGAATTTGTTTTCAGCCAATAATTCTCTAGTAACTGTCATTGGTGTTTATTTGTCTGTTGGGTTTGTTGGTCTCAAGAGTTGATGAATGTTAGATTTATTTTTCTTGTGACGAACGAACAAGAAGTCCCTTTGTGTATCGTAAGGGGAGATAAGGATGGGCAGGTTTGCGCGCGGCTGTCACTGATTACGGTTTCGGGATAGACGTAAAGAAGGTCGGAATTATTTCGGCCTTCCCTTTCCCACATATATTTCCAGGGTCGATAGGCGAGTGTTCTTCGGGCGTCCATCATATTCTCCCCGGTCTGATTCGTTTATTTTTTATTCCTTCTGCGATTGATCGAAAGGCAGTGCAAGACTCGCCCTTCTCGGTTTTATTTAGTGATTAGCTTTTCCTTTTCACGACATTTTTCGCTCTTTTGTATTTAAGAAATTGAGGAGGCGTTTTTATACCTACCAATACAATAGAGGAAGGCAAGACAACGCGGAGGTGGTAGACGAAATATACTCTTTACACGTATAGTCTTCAAGAATAAGCACCCTATTTATTATAGATACCAACTTAAAAAAAATTCCCACAACCGTAGTTTCGATTCGTTTCTCTTCCGTTGCCCAATTATTGTAAATTTCATTTTTCATTTTTCCAATCATGAATCAAGCAGCTTTTTTCATCGAGTCTTATCCTTAATACGATTCATTCGGTAATCTGCCGCATTTTTTTCTTATTTTTTCCTTTTTCAATCGTGTCATTTTTAATATTTTATCGTAATTTTTTGATCGGCCTGTTATCGAGTTATTTTTAATTAATAAATAGTGAATCGAAATGAAAAAACTCGGTATCTTATGAAGCGTTGGGAGTTGCCAATATAGGATGCGGAATTAATGTGTCGCTTCCGACAGGTAGGGATTACTTTTGCCTCCTTCGAGATCTCCTTTTAAGTAGGGGTGGAGAGGGAGACTTAGCCTTCTAATTACCGAAGTCAAGCAACCCCAAGTTTTCCTTCCATTGAAGAGGTCGTCGACACGTTTTCCTACCGTGGCACCTCGGTGGCTCCCGTCCCTTTTACCTCTCCCTCACACTCGCTTCCTCCTTTTATACCTGCGGATTAAAAGCTCCCTTTGTTCTCTTATCCGGTCGTTCTCTTTTGTGGGAGCTTGTCGTAGTATTCCACTCGTTCGACACTCCTCTTCTCCGCGGGGACGTGAAATTTTTTTAAAAATTCCCTGCGCGTTCGAAAGCGGGATCGGACGGAAGTGGGACTGTTTCTTTCTTTTCTATTTAATCTCTCTCGACGAACCGTTTTCGATTCGGATGTGGTCAGAATTTTTACATCCTCGAGCTTTCGCGACAATTTTCCTCTCATTTCATTGCGGTTTTCCCTCCGGTTTAAACGCATTTTTTGCAGCTCGTCGGATTTCGTCGTCGTTTTAAAAAAATTAAAACCTCCCCAGTGCTTCTGCCGCGAGATAAGTTTGCCTTCTGATCGCGTTGTGATTTGTCGTTCGGACGTGAGTCACTGGCGTATCTTGGGCGATGATGAGTTTTTATCGATCATTCCAGTGGTTCAGGCGATGATTCTTTCGACGTTTGTAGATGGCGGTCATTTGCATTTTTCATTTCTATTTCTTTAACATCATCAGATGCCGTTCGTGGATTTGGAAGAGTGATGGCGTGCACCCAACCAATCGATTCGTTCAAATATTACTCAAATGGAAGCGTCGCGCTTTTTTCAAGTTTTCTCGATAACATCCGGGAAAATGACGCATGGCATCCTGATGCGGTTGGCTAATCTCGGTGAAATAACAGGATGGTTATTTCGAGGGATTTGTCACGTAGATGTGTAAAATTTGTAATCCTTTTGTCACCAGGTCTATGTTTGTGGGCATTCAATCGTTTAAATAGCTTTGGCGCATTTGATTGAATAGGAAAGTTATTGGAAAGTCTTTGGCCTGCGGCATAAAAAAATTATAAAGTAACTAAAATTGGTATGGCAAGTGAAATAACAGTTAATTTTCGTATAAGTTAATATTAACTAATTTTTGTTTATGTAGCACCAAAAGTTTTGATTTCTTGCGAGAAAGAACAATGATTTGTAATTTTTTACTGTTCTGAGGTTTCTTCGATTTAAAACGAGGAAGTAGAATTATTCTTACTATTATTTAAAATATTATCATTATTTTTTCTTCTGTTTCTCGTTTTCATTGCCAGATTTGTTGCGAAACACTAACGTAACTTTGAAATTTTTGTTCGTATAACGAAGCACTGGACAAAAATCTTTTTTTTTCGTAACTTAGAAATTTCGTAAAACGGGGCAACGTAAATCATGGTTGATCTCTACTGAAGTATTTAAAATTAAGCTGCAACAAAAAAATGTTTATTCCCACAAGAAAATTCATGACTGAAAGGGTTAAGGTTACTAATGGAGTAGGTTATCCGCAATCACAGTAAGCTCCGTAATTCAAAGACGGACGTGAACGTCCGTGCGGCCTTATTATTGCGAGTCAAGAAATCCATCTGTCTATCAAGGCCAAAAGACTAAATTCCGCGCCAAGACAGAGCGAGAAGCTGTCGAGTGTCTCCCTTCACTGACGCAAGCAGAAATTATGCGAACATCGAGGAATTCCCGAACGGAATTTTATCCTTTCATCGTAGGAAAAAATCGATTTGCTTCGATTGCGCGAAGTTTATTCGTTTATAAGAAATACGAAAAAGGTGAGTCAAACTCGGGAATGCCTTGGAAAAATTAAAATCTTCACAACCGTGAATAATTCCACGTTGTTTAGGCGTAAATCCTTAAAGCTCGTAAATTGTTTACTTGTCGCTAATTGATGAGCATAATATACGCCTCTGATAATTATTATAACTGTTTGAAAAAAAATCAAAAGTATCGGGATAACGAGAAAGTAGACGGCGTTGTTTCCTCGAGCATAATTTGTGGCATTGCGCTCTTAGAATTATCCGCTTACTGCTAATGACCTCAGGATCAACCTTAGTTACACGAAGTCTGGGATTTCCTCAAAAAGGTCGCGATTTTGTTAAATGTGACGTAAAATCGCCGCAAACGATTGTTAAAAAATGCATTCCTGTCATTCGCGTGCGGAATTCAACAAATGAAATATAAAAAAATCGTCGCGGAATCTTCTTTCTCGAAGAATTATCTGCGAAACTCGGGCAGATGATTTTTAGCGATTTCGATGCTCGTTACTTACCGTCGATCCGTTTCGTAACGGAGTGCCATGTATAGCGCCGAATCTCTCATTGTTATGCGACTTGCGAGCGGATCCGATGGTTTTCAGGAAATCCCCTCGCTCAAGTCCGAGAAAGGAAGTCATATCGTTGCGAGGGATAGTCCGCCTCGTTACCGGGAAACATGTATGACCTGTCCGATCGAGTGCGATCGCCGTATTGACTCACGTTAAATTAATGCCTTCTTTGTTCGGTCATTCGAGAAAAATCCGGCGAAGATCTCCGCGATTCCTCGAGATGAAGGGACGAAGGGCTTTGCGTGTGTCGCGGGGATTCTTCCACTCGCGTTTAATCCCTTTCGTTTTATGCAGGAGTCTGCTGTGTCGTCGGATCGCGGGTTCGAAACCCTCGCGGTGGGACACGAACTTCCCCGGACGCCTCTCCCATCCATCTTTCACCGTCTCTCCTTTGTCATAAGCGCCGTTGAATGTACGGAGGGAGAAAAATTTGTCACTGATTTATCTTCACTTCTTCGCGTGACGTTAGACTCTCGGTATCTTCATCCTCGACGTTTTAAAGCAAATTCTCCGCCATGAGGCATGAGCTTGCAGACATCGCCTCTCCCTCTTTCTCTATTCATTTTCCATTTTCTTACTTTTTCGCGCACTTATTTTCTCTCTCTCGTAATCCCCATTTCACCCTCCCACTTTTAAGCGACACCCAATCCCGGATATCGTCACTGGTGACGTCACCGTGGGTAGGCGTGCCTAGTGACGCAACCGGCCTCTTCCTATCCCTTCTTCCTCATTCCTTTCCCTATGCGATACCCCCGTATCTCCTCCTCTTTCACCCCTCTCCTCTTTCCCATAACACACGCACGCATACCACCGAGATACCCTTTCCATTCGCATTATTTTTTTCCCGCATCCGCACAGCCCTCTGGTTCTTTTTTTCATTCTCCTTCCCCTCCCCTTCCCTCCCTTCTCATCCGCGCACATCTGCGTCGGAGGATCCTCCTCTACGCCCTCCTCAGCCGACGACGATTCCAAGAGAGTTCCCAGCATTCCCGACCGACGTCGAAAAATCTTCGCAGCTTTCGCAGTCAACAGATGTCTTTCGGTTTGGGGATGGTAGAGAGAGGAGGGACGGCGGTACGGAGGGCGGGAGAAGGAGAGGAGGTTTACTGCGCACGCGCGGTCGCGATATAGAGAGGGAATGATGGAGGGAGTGAGAGAGGGAAGGATGGAGGGAGTGAGAGAGAGAGAGAGATCGTGTTTTGTGTGTGTGTGTGAATGTGTGTATGCTTGAGTTACGTCCAAGAGATCTCGTCAGTAAACCCCGCGGGACCGCGCGGCGCAGTCGACTGTCTCAAAAAGGCTTTTGCGGCTTTCCTCCGCGGTTTTCCTCCCCCCCCACATCTCTCTTTCCCGCGCTGCGATCATATCAAAGCTTTACCATCGGCTTCGAGTCCAATCCTTCCTCCTTCACGCAGCCACCCTCTTGCACCGGAGGATTCTCGGTATCCGATTGCGATGTTGTGAATATTCGTGCGGTGGAGTTTGTATATCGGCGCGCGCGACCGCTCCCCTCATCGCCTTAGGACGATAGCGTGCGGTGAGAATAAATTATACATCGTCCTTTTTGTCGCGGCGGGAAAAACGGTGGCGAAAGGACACTTGTGAGTTTCGTCTGTTCCTCGAGAGAGCGTTTGCGGTGTCAAAAGGAGGCTGTCACGCAAAAGGACTTTTATGTTTTATTCGGACTATTTTCAGAAGTTTTTTTAAAATTCGATCGAGTGACTAATATATCGTTTTATTTTGTGGGCGGACCGTTTTGCACGCTACTTCCGCAACGGTTCGTCGGTTCGGAGAACGAAGTATTCGTCGAGGAAAGAGGTGTGCGTGTGCGCGCGCGTGTGCATCTTTGTTTTCCGCGGACCGTTTTGCAATCTGCATGCCCCTGAGGGTGGTGGCGGTGTCGTCGGAACGAGCGAATACCTCGATCGACTCGTGGAAGACCGGTACTTCGCGGTCTTCCGAACACTTTGCCCAATAGCCCCATTATCTGAGGAGACGAGGAAAACAGCCGCTTTCCTCGCACGTCGCAATCCTCTCGCGGGGAAGAGTGCAAGTGTTGCGGTTTTTAGCGAGGAGGAGGCGAGGCCATTCATTGTTTTGTGCCGCTTCCGCCTGAAGAGTCGCCCTCCAGACTCCACCTCGCGCGAGCTGAAAAGTTTGCACGTCGGGATTTTTTCCCGATATTGGTTTATTGTAATCTGGTACGTAAATGTTTTTTGTTTGGCGTTTCTGTAGTATGTGGTTTTGCGATCCTTTAAAGCGAAACGGTGTATCCGTACGTGTCTCGGTGTATTTCTTTGTATTGGTCTCTTTACTTTTCGGTTGACTTGGGTACCGTACGGAATCCCTCAAATTTTTAGATAATTGATTATAAAATCTTTCTTTTATATAATTGATATTTGATTTTTGTTTAAAAACCATCAGTGTTTATTAATGCACTGAAAAATCTTACTGCTTCGTCTTAATATGTCCATTTCATTTTATGACTCGGTGAAACGTTTTTCTCCCTTTTTTAAATTGCATCTAGATTCAAAAGAGTTGCTACATAAAACGTATTTTGATGGCTATCTGCTGTTTAATTATTTATTTCTTAAGCATTCCCTCATTTACAAGAACGTTTCTCCAGCGTTTAGGATCGAATATAAGTTTAGACATTTCTATTTATTTTTTTAATAATGTAGTTTAATTTGCAGTGAAATATGTTAGGAATTTTTTAGCTATCGCTTATGATTTGTATGCACAAAATGATACACCATCTCCATTATGTTATTAAATATGCCCAAATTTTAAAATGTTGTTTACACCGGATATTTTATATATTAAGTCTCAAATATGTTACACTGCTGAAATGGATTATTCTTGATATATATTAATCTTTCGATAACATATTGTATATTTAATTTTCTGTTATTATAAGTAGTGAAAAGAATTCGATTTCTTTTCATGCTTGGGAAATTGTGATTCTTGGAACTTAAACGTTAGTAGAGGAGGAAAAAACAAAAAATAGCTTTGAAAAAATTTGGGTGGAATGTTTTGTAATAATGCATGTTTTTTGTTTTTTCTTAGAAGAATTTCATGATATTTTGCATCTAGTCTGTGAAAAAGCAGAGGTAATTTTTAAATTAATTAACTACTAATTATATACTATCAAACTGAAGTCCAAGTTTGTCACCAAATTAATATAATTATATGGTAGCATGACATTGCATTTCATTGAATATATTAAGTTAATTTATTCCTGAATGGTTACTTAAGCAATTTGTTTTTATGTGACTATATTTTCCATTGGTATGGACCCGTGGTTCAGAGAGAGATAGAAAGAGAGTGAAACTGGCTGGTGGCCAGGCACGAGGTAATACATAATATCCAAGGTCGTTTTTGTATTTCGAAAGTTCGAAAAATGGAGACAAAAACTAATGCCGTTTTGTTTACGAATCAGCAGCAGGTTGCGAGTGTTTAAACGATAAGAAATTATGACAATTTGGGAGGGAAAGAATACAAAACATTTTTTAGCTGCGTACAGGTGTTTCAAAATCAGACACGCGAGGCAACCGACTAAACTTTTTACGCAACGGCGAACGTTACACGCAACGCTCATCAATAGAAGGTGGTCGTAAGTGTGCGTCGTTTAATCAGGCCCTTTGTATTCCGAAAATTGTCCTCCTCTTCTGCCTTCCTTGGCTAGTTTTTCGACTATTGTCGGATCGTCTCCTTATGCAAATCAATGCGTCCCTGCCGTCATGACTCTTTCATAATTTTAAGATATTGACTGACAAAACATGCCAAATTTTATGTAAACTTTCGTTGTATTAGTTTTTAACGATTTCCTCTCCTTTTGTTTGCAGGTGATCCAGTACCTTCTCCCGACATACGGCCGAAACAATGAAGGTGAGTTGGACAAATGAAATGCGTAGTTCTAAGTTAACGTCTTGTGACCTTCGCGGTTACATACAGGCAATAGAAATGCCGCGTAACCGATCTATTTACTTTTAATTCGCTATTTTTATTACACTAACGCCATCTATTTTTTGCACAAGATCATTTTTCGCGATCTCATCCCGGGAGCCTGATTGATTCTTCGATGAATTCATCAGCGAAAACGGCTCCGCTCTTAAAATTGATTTCTCACTTACGTCATCTTGTCAATTGCTAAGTAAGCAATTTAAATGGCGTTACCAAAGGCACTCAATGAGACTGACTTCTCCATCATGTGGAATCTTTCATCTTATAGATTAATTTCTCGACGCGCCACACCTGTTTGCTCCATGCGCCGCCCCTGAGTCTATAAAGCGCCCGTTTTGTCCTCGTTCGAATTCTCCTGAATTCCCGAGCGTAATTTTTCTAGGTGTACTTTTCCGCCTCTCAATCACATGTGACGGAGATGTCCGCGTCTTCAGTCGGAAGCTTTTAACTTCAGAATTCCAGATTTCCGATTTGTTCGCCACTTGAAGTAAAACGGCTCTCCGCTAAAAGCGATGTTCCTTAATCCGCGTCAGTTTGCGATTTTGATCTAAAATCATGCATTTGCTTCCATTAATCTTGAGCGCTGCGCTGAACCGACGTTTCTCTGTTGTTTACTGCCAAACCGGAGCCTTTTAAAGCTCGCTCTAACGGATTAACTCCTCTCAAAAGGGTGAATCGCGCCATCGTTCTCCTCCGCCATTTTTAACACTCAAACCTCGCCGTGTAAATGCACTCTATATGCTAAGAAGCTATTGTCTTCTTTGGAGCATCCATGTTCTGTTTCTTATGGCTTTAAAATGACGCAGTATATAACGTGAAACGTAAATTTTAGAGGGTGAAATTCTTCTATCATCATTATTACACTCATTTGCAAGCGAGCTTGATTTAAGCATTTTTTACGCAAAGCTTGAAAGCCTTATACTTTTTCCTATGTTTACTTGCATTCTGCGTTGTGAGATCCCTTTTAACTCTCAATTCAGAAACCGTATCCTTAATTGTATGCTTCCCTAACACTTAGTATCCTCAATCTTATGCCACCCCAACCGCACGCGTTTTGAATACAACTACGTAATTGTTTATCAGCCAAACGAGTTTAGTACGAAAGTTATCGCTAAAGAGGGTAAAAAGAAGGCCGTAGTTAAGATGACGAAGTACCCGAAACATGTTGATGCGTGGGTATGGCATCGCTTTCGAATACTAATACGAACAGAAAGCTCCTTTCGAATCGTCCTTCTCTTTTTTTCCTCTCGGCCTCATCCAGATGCGATCGTTCATTTGAAATTTATGCCCTGTCGAACGTGGGAGGCTTTTGATTGTCGTGTCCAACCCGAGAGACGATATTTTTATTCTTTAGTATTTTTTCCGAAGCGCGAATCCACCTCCTGCGATATTCATTTTTCAAGGTCTCGCGAGAGAGTCCGAGTGCAGCGGACGCTGAGAAAAGAGAGAGAGAATATTTCGAGCATCGCCGCTGTTTGGGTTGGGTCGGCGATCGGGCGGCTATAGCGAGTTCGACCAGACATGTGGGCAACGCTTCATCCACCACCTACGCGCACACACACGCACGCATGCTCCCTTCCCCCTCCCTCACTCTCTCTCTCTCTTAAAAAAGAAAAGAAAACGTGTGGTCTCCGCTTTAATCTTCCGAGAATCGTGATTTTCTCTTCTTCTCCTCGACCCTTCGCAACCTTCTTCCTTCGCTCTTCTCCCTTCCCCGCCGCCGCTGCATAGGTGCCTGATGACGGAATCGCCCGTTTTGCGCGAATACCCTGCGCGAGGGAATAAATAACACGTTTTTTTCCTTACACCGCAACGATTCCTTTGCGTACGTATATGGTGGAAAAATAAAAAAAAAACGCCTTTAGAAGTCTAGAAAATACCTCTTCTATCTCTCTCTTCGACATCTTGCGTTTTCGGACACTTTGTTGGCGCGAGTGAGTGTCGTGCGAAGGAGATTTGAGTGTTAGAATAGGGTTCTCCTTAATTAGAGGGCGGGTGGTGTCGAGTTCACGCCCATAAGATCTCTCTCTCCTTCCTATATATTCTTTTTCCTTCCACTCTTCCTCTAACTCCTTCCTCTACCACCTTCCTCTCTTCTTCTCCCTCCTTCCCCTTTCTTCTTCCTCTCCCTCTACCCTCTCTCTTCTTCCTCTCTTCTTCTTCTCTCTTCTTCCTCTCTCTTCTTCCTCTCTCTTCTTCCTCTCTCTTCTTCCTCTCTCTTCTTCCTCTCTCTTCGTCCTCTCTCTTCTTCCTCTCTCCTCTTCCTCTCTCCCTCTCTCTTCTTCCTCTCTCTTCTTCCTCTCTCTTCCTCTCCTCTTCTTCCTCTCTCTTCCACTCTCCTCTTCTCCCTCTTTCCCCTCTCTTCTTCCACTCTCTTATTACTTTCTCCTGTTCCTTTCTTCTTTCTCTCCCTCTTTCCCCTCTTCTTCCTCTCCTTTCTCTCCTCTCTTCTTCCTCTCTCTGCTTAATCTCCTTCTTTTCTCTTTTTTCCTCTGCCTCCTTCCTCTCCCTCCTTCCTCTCTTCTTCTCCCTCCTTCCCCTTTCTTCTTCCTCTCCCTCTACCCTCTCTCTTCTTTCTCTCCCTCTACCCTCTCTTTTCTTCCTCTCTTCTTCCTCTCTCTTCCTCTCCCCTTTTCCTCTCTCCTCTTCCTCTCTCCTCTTCCTCTCTCCTCTTCCTCTCTCTTCTTCCTCTCTTCTTCCTCTCTCTTCCTCTCTTCTTCCTCTCTTCTTCCTCTTCTTCCTCTCTTCCTCTCTCTTCTTCCTCTCTCTTCTTCCTCTCTCTTCTTCCTCTCTCTTCCTCCTCTCTCTTCCTCTCCTCTTCTTCCTCTCTCTTCTTCCTCTCCTTCTTCCTCTCTTCCTCTCCCTTCTTCCTCTCTCTTCCACTCTCCTCTTCCTCTCTCTTCCTCTTTCCTCTCTCCTCTTCTCCCGCTCTTCTCTTCTCCCTCTTTCCCCTCTCTTCTTCCACTCTTATTACTTTCTCCTGTTCCTCTTTCTTCTTTCTCTCCCTCTTTCCCCTCTTCTTCCTCTCCTTTCTCTCCTCTCTTCTTCCTCTCCTCTCTTCTTCCTCTCTTCTTCCTCTCTCTGCTTAATCTCCTTCTTTCCTCTTTTTTCCTCTGCTTCCTTCCTCTCCCTCCTTCCTCTCCCTACTCTCTTCCCTTCTTCTCCCTCCCTCATCTATCCGCCACTCTTATCTTCCTCCCCGTCCGGGAGGGAAAAATAACAATAGAGCGACGGAATTGCCCCAAAACGCGCGTCTATTTCGTTAAGAGACCTCTGTTGTAGGCTTAAAATCGTATTTAGTTCTCCGCCTGTTTTATCCTCTCGAGATACGTAAGCGTTCGTTTGAATAAGTGCGGGACGTTTTTTTTCAGCGTCTTGTAACTACCGGAATGAATTCCCAACACGCCCTCTCCGCTTTCTTTTGTCACTCGCCGGGATCGTCATCACCGTATTTATAAAGATTGTCCGTTCGCTCACTCACTCACTCCTCCCTCCACGCCGGCCACCACCTCTTCATGATCTTTCGCATCCCACGCGTTTGGCGTGCTTGGGTTTTACGAATTGAGCGCACTCGAGAATCGTAATCACGCCTTTAAGGCGTAGAAGAGAGTGTCGGTGTGTTTTTCCGGTCGTTTTATTTATTTTTTTAATTCTCTCCTCCGTAATTCCGTAGAGTTAGAAATTTTAGTCTCCTTTTAAAAGTATATAAGGGTAAAAGAAAAAGCACTGCCTTCTAGCCGTGTGAAAGGGAAGCTTAAAATCGGTGTATTCCTTTTCTTCTGTTCCGTCTTTCTATAGTTGGCTTTTTTTCGGTGGCGAACTTCCGCTCCGTGCAATTTTCTCCCTTCGTGAAATTGCCCATTGTTCTGTTGTTTTTTATCTTTCTCTCTCTCTCTCTTTCTCCCACCGATTTAGAGTGCACTTTTTTTGTGTTCTGCTGACTTTGTTTCTGCGTTTCAGGAATTTTATCTCTGGTATACGTGTTTTGGACCTTGAATTTGCAGATTGTTTCCTATTAAGTTTTCTTAATCGATTGCCGTCGTGAGCGAGTTAAATTGGTGTCTTTAGTACGATTTTATTTTATTTTTCACCTATAATTTAAGGAATCCTTAGTTTTTCAAAATTTTTCAGTAGATGCTTTACTGTTTGTTGTTAGGTTCCGGTCCTCCCCAATGTAAATTAGAGAAATTCAATTTTGTTGTTTTATAAAAATTCTCGTCAGGGTAATTTCCTAAATATGCATACGTTGACTAGAAATTAGCTTCCGCGTCCTAGAGTATGCTATACATTTGAAAAATAAAACCGGCAACACATCTTGATTTAACGAAATCGTACTAGTTAAAGTTAGCATTTAGGTTAATAAATATCGGAGCGTAGATATACCATTCTGTATTTTTTTAACCTATTCTGTTTAAATTTTTATTTTGCGTAAATGGCCGCTTTAATTTTCCATTATTTGGATTGTCGCTAAACCTTTCCAGCAATTCGCGTCGTTGCATATCTTCATCAGGTGCGAGTGATTAGCGAAAGAGAACTGAGCGACGTTCTCGGGAAAGCCCGTCCCCCACTTAGCGTGTCCAGGAAGACACGAGAACGAGCTGGGATAAGATACAATTCTGGGAATTTTCGCATTCCCGCAAGTCTTCCGACAATAGAGATTTAATCACGCGACCAGCCTATTGAATTGAAAATTTTTCAAAGGTGATATCCCAGCGAGCAGGAAACGCTACTCTCTCTAGCCGTCGGTGAAAGTTTTCATGCGAAAAATCTCTCCTTCCGTAATAGTTCAACGGTTTATTATTTTTTGGTTTAGGTGACATTTTCAAGAAAATTGGTCGAAGAAAGTCTCAGAAATGCGATTGTTTTGAGGCCGTCTTAGCAGTACGTGGGAAAACGAAATTTGCAATGGCAACTTGCTGCTAAAGGAAGAAACAGAACTAAACTAAATAGTTTATGTTAGTTACGTTTGGTAATTATTTGGATAAGTTAAATAATAACAAATATAAAAATCGATACTACTTACATTGCACCAACTTTCTCATATCCATCCGCTTTTCAGTCATTACAATAATGTCACTGTTATCGTATTGAAAGATTGGCGGTGCCTGGGCGGAAAACTCAGTCTTATAATGTCACGGTACGTAGTATGTATGTAGGTATGTAGTTATTTTTTTAGAAATATTTCTTCATCATAGGTAATCTCTCCGTAGATTGACCCGTGATTATTATTGGTCAAACCTAGTTCTCCACTTATTCCTGCTTACCGCAATCTTCCTAATTTCTTCTTAGCTGTCTTTCAAGTCGTATATCAGTCAAAGCCTTTTCCTTCCAGCTTTCCTTCTGACACATCTATGATCAAGCTCTCCCTCTCTTCAAGTAATGGCCTATCCCTTTCGCCTTCCTCTTTCATATAGTATGTTTTTTATAGACTATTATTTACGACATGAAGCCCTATAACTGGACCAATTTCAATTAAAATCCATGAAGCCAATTTTGGGTGAAACGACATCGGCAAGAATGGACAACCCTCCATTTTGTAGCAAAGCTTATGTTATAAATAAAAGATTTCTTCAGATTCTGTCGAACTTTTTACGCAATATAGTCACACTTAGACGAACTACGGACAGATAAAGTTGCGCAAACCACTTTACGTACTCGGGACACTTTAAACGTGTATATTCATCGAAATATACGCCATACTTTCTCTATATGCATCGTATATGAGAAAGTAAGGATAATCTGACAACTGCCGATGAAATGCATTACCATTAGTTTGTTCCTTCATACATAATCAAAAACTAACGAATGGCCTTTTTCTCCTCATTATAAACGGCGATTTTTTTTTACAAATTCAATCCACTATAAGTCACTGTCACTGCGTTCAATACGGTAATTTTTCATCCTTCGAGCTGAAATCATCCTGTTCACCTCCTCCTATTGGTTTTTGCGACGGCTCATTTCCATCAATCATGACGAGCCAGGACTCTATACTTTAAAGGGAACTCCGTCATACACGCGCCGCGTTGACCGTTTTTTCTTCCCTCGCGAAGAATGTGGTGATGATGCCAAAAGTGGACAATCGAAAAGGCACGCTTTATCGGATCTCGTTCAGGAGAAATTTGGACCATTTGATGAAAAAAAACTGGCGAAATACTTTAACGTTGGCACCATTTTTCTCACCTTCTTTGGGAGTTTCTCAACGCGTATGAGAAAACTTTTCAGCGCGACCTCAAATGTATGCATTAAAAATAATCATATTCTGGGCCAAGGAGACGAGGGCGCTGGATCCAGACTCAGCGTCGACAAAGCAAAGGCACCAAACGGTGATAGTGTGACACGGTCCCTTGCGTCCCTTATTGTCCCACACAGAAGCACGTTCTCGCATACGTAACACGAAAAATTATTCGCGAATAGTTAACCTCGTACAAACACATACAAATACGAATGCATCCATACATGTGTCTATAGTTATACTGTCTACATCTACGTTTATATGTATCTACCTATATCCAACCACATCTCTATGCATTTACATTTATCCACATCTACCTATATCCAACTACATCTCCATCTATCTACATCCATCCACATCTACACGTCTAGATCTACATGTCTAAATCTACATGTCTGAATTTACGTGTATCCATTTACATATATCTTCATCTGTGTGTCTACATTTACATCTGCCTAAATTTACGTCTTTCTGCATTTACATCCATCTACAGCTACACGTCTACATCTGTCTACATCTACATTTGTCTACACCATCATCTGTCTACGTATGCAATAATCTACAGATAACCGTTACCCTGCTATATCTAACAGGTATGTGACACAAAATTCAATGCACCAAAACTCCCTAATAGTTGTCTTTCGCAAGCTGTACTCTCCTATTATAATCCTAGAGAAAAATGCGATCCTCGACGTCCTTGTGTCCTACAATCGATCTCGCATATTTTATCTTCGCACACGCAAAATACATGATTGTACTGTTGTTCAAGCGGTACGCGAGTGACGTTTAGTCCGTATCTGCCTACATATTACGCCGTGACCTATGTGGGTCGCAAACAGCCCGAGGCCCTTTTCAAAGGCCGGGACGTGAGAAACGGCAACCGTCCCGTCAGCTGTTCGCGGACCCGCCAACGCGCCTCGAGAAGGATCATTTTCCCATGCTTTTGGGCGTCTTTTCCCATCCTATCCCCACCTCGGCCACCTTTTTCGACACCCGTATATATATTTTTTTCGCTTCTTTCTATTTTCCGCCCTAGTCGGCCAGGCCGCAAAATAAATAAGAAAAAACCGCTCCGGAGATCGTCAACCCGCTTTAATTTTTTTGCTGTCGACCGAAAGGCACTGGTGGCGATATCGTTTCGTTTTCCGCTTCGCTTTTTCTCTCTCTCTATCTCCGAAACCCTTCCATCTCTGTTTTTCCTTCGCTTTTTCCCTCTTTTATCTCTTTCTCCCTCCTATCTCCCTCTCCCCTCCTCTCTCTCTCTCCCTCTCCTCTCTCCTCTCCCTCTCTCTCCTCCTCTCTCTCTCCCTCATCTCTCTCTCTCCCACCTCTCTCTCTCTCCCTCCTCTCTCTCTCTCTCCCTCTCCTCTCTCTCTCTCCCTCTCCTCTCTCTCTCCTCCCTCTCCTCTCTCTCTCCCTCCTCTCCCTCTCCCTCTCTCTCTCCCTCCTCTCTCTCCTCTCTCTCTCCTCTCTCTCCTTCCTCTCTCTCCCTCATCTCTCTCCCTCCTCTCTCTCTTCCTCTCTCCCTCTCTCTCTTCCTCTTCTCTCTCTTCCTCATCTCTCTCTTCCTCATCTCTCGTTTTCTTCCTCATCTCTCTTTTTCTTCCTCCTCTCTCTATCTTCCTCTCCCTCCCTCCTCTCTCTCCCTCCCTCCTCTCTCTCCCTCCCTCCTCTCTCTCTCCCTCTCTCTCTCTCCCCTCTCTCTCTCTCCCTCTCTCTCTCTCCCTCTCTCTCTCTCCCTCCCTCTCCCTCCGCTCTCTCTCCCTCCTCTCTCTCTCTTCCTCATCTCTCTCTTCATCTCTCTCTTCCTCATCTCTCTTTCTTTCCTCCTCTCTCTTCTCCTCCTCTCCCTCCCTCCTCCTCTCCCTCCCTCCTCTCTCTCCCTCCCTCCTCTCTCTCTCTCCCTCCTCTCTCTCCCTCCTCCTCTCTCTCCCTCCTCCTCTCTCTCCCTCCTCCTCTCTCTCCCTCCTCTTCTCCCTCCCTCCTCTCTCCCTCCCTCCTCTCTCTCCCTCCCTCCTCTCTCTCTCTCCCTCTCTCCCTCCCTCCCTCTCTCTCCCTTCCTCTCTCTCTCTCCCTCTCTCTCCCTCCTCTCTCTCTCTCTTCCTCATCTCTTTTTTCCTCCTCTCTCTATCTCCCTCTCCCTCCCTCCTCTCTCTCCCCCTCCTCTCTCTCCCCCTCCTCTCTCTCTCTCCCTCCTCTCTCTCTCCCTCCTCTCTCTCTCCCTCCTCTCTCTCTCCCTCCTCTCTCTCTCTCTTCCCCTTCTCTCTCTCCCTCCTCTCTCTCTCCCTCCTCTCTCTCTATCTTCTTCATCTCTCTCTTCCTCATCTCTCTCTTCCTCATCTCTCTTTTTTTCCTCCTCTCTCTATCTCCCTCTCCCTCCCTCCTCTCTCTCTCCCTCCTCTCTCTCTCCCTCCTCTCTCTTCCTCCTCCTCTCCCTCCCTCCTCCTCTCCCTCCTCTCTCTCTCTCCCTCCTCTCTCTCTCCCTCCTTTTTTTCTCCCTCCTCTCTTTCTCTCCCTCCTCTCTTCCTGTCACTCTTCTCTTTCACTCCCTCCTCTCTCTCCCCCTCCTCTCTCCCCCTCTCTCTCTCTCCCTCTCTCTCTCTCCCTCCTCTCTCCCCCTCTCTCTCTCCTTCCTCTCTCCCCCCTCTCTCTCCCTCCATTTCTTTCTCCCTCCTCTATCTCTTTCCCTTCTCTCCCTCCCCTTCTCTCTCCATACCACCCTCGAGGACACACGTTTACTTTCGTAAGCAAGAGCTGTTGCTCGGTCGCGGGAGGGACTGCCTGCCGCTTAGCATTTGTCGAGACATGTGGCGTGATCGCGTCAGCATCGAGAACGCATTCCCACAGCCTGTTAAAGACGCTCGGATGCTTCTCTTTTATCTCTGCTAATGTTTCCATTTTCTCTCTTTGCGTCCCTCTCGCCCAGTCACCCCTCCCCCTCCTTCAGCCCATCCCATGCGTCTTCCTCGACCGCGGTACGTTCCTAAACAATTCCTTTCCTTCCTCCCTCTCATACTCCCTGATTATCCCTCTCACGCATTCTCTTATCTTCCCTCCCCCTTTTTCCTTCTCGCTCGTCTTTTCTTTTATTCTCCTATCTTCCTCTAATCCCACCTCTCTATACCCTTCCCTGTTACTTCTACCCTCATTCTACTTCTTTTATTCTTTTTTATATTTATTTTTTTCTGCCTCTTTTCCCTCCTCCCTCTCTTTCCGCTTCTCCCTATCTTTCCTCCCTCTCTTCCCATCTCCCTCCACCCTATCTTTCTCCCTCTTCCATCATCCTTTATATCCACGCTCCTGGTCTCCCCTCTCCTCCGTCTTTTCCTCCCACTCCTCCCTATTATCTCTCTCCTCCTCCCATTCCTCCTTATTATCTCTCTCCCTTCTCTCTTTTTCTCACATTCTTCCTACGATCCTCTTCCACCCTTCATCTCTCTTCCCCTTTATCTTTCCTCCCACTTTTCAATCTTTCTCCCGCTCCTCCCTCCTCTCCCTCTCTCTTCTCGTCGTCCCAATCCTCCCTTTTTCCTTTTCATTCTTCCTAGCTTTCTTTCCCCTCTTCGCTTTGTTGATTTGATATTATTTTCTTTCGTGTATATTTGTGCTGTACCCTCTCTCTTCACTCATCAGTCCTTTCTCTTCCTTCACTCTTTTCCTTCCCGCTTTTTCTTCTCTCCCATCTCTCCTTCTCATTCACTCCATCTTCGTATTTCTCTATCTTCCTCTCTCTCCCTTCCTCAACTCGCTCCATCCCTCTCTACGTCTGCTTTTTCCATTTCACTTCTCCGTCTTCTTAACCCGGTCGATCATCCATTTATCACCGTCTTCCGAGACCTTCTTATATCGATTTGAACCCTCGGTCGCCACCTTCGGCGTCTCTTTCTATCTCCGCACGTTCTTCCCCCATCTCTTCATCTTCTCGATTATTTTAAGATCTTTTTAAAGCGTTATCTCTCCTTCTCCCTCGCCTCTTCTCCCCCTCTCCATTTAATGGCCGCGCGATATTTCAAAGGTAAAAAAGCACCCGTCACTTTCACTCGCCCTTTCGGTCTCTCTCTGCCTTTTTCTTTACATATTGCCGTCGCTGCGTTGCACGTTATTTATCGTTATGATTATTATTTTTCGATGGATTTTTTTCTTCTCACGGGGAAGGAAGCCTATCACCCGCGATATTTCCCATTAAGTTCTAACGTTCCGCGCCCAGCGCGACGGATTCCGCTCGTTTTTCGTCAACCTGTCGCGCGACCAATTCCCTTTTAGCATACTCATCAATTTGTGTTCTTCGCCACGCTCGGCGTAGTCCGCGTTTCGTTGTGCGCGGGGGCAGAAGGAAGGGGCAAATGAGGAGGTCATAGAGTTACGAAATGTTTAAATGCAGGCTCTTCTTCTAGAAATGGGTTGCCATTTTTCATCGCCGACCCATCCTACAGTCTTTGATTTTCGTGCGTGAAAAATCCCATCACTCCTGTTGAGTTGAGGGATTGCCTTCGCATAAATTACGCCAGCCGTGTTTTCTATTTGCATAATTAGGAGATCTCCTATCGCATCTACGCGTATGTCATTGAATATTAACTTTACCGGCAGGGCGAGGGCAAATGGTTTGAGGGAACCTAGTAAATCATATTGCCTGGTAACAAAATATATTCTGTTACCTGGGTTATTTTTTTACAATGTCGATAAAGTCCCGTCGTACACCGTTTAAAATTAAATTTCTGAAATGTGTTCGAAAATTTATTTTGCGTCATATATCTCAAGTGATATGTTTCAGAAAAGCGTTGCATTGTTTTGCTTTTTAACCTATTTCAGTCGTTCTTGAGGTACCGATGCGTAATGCGTACTCATGGCTCTGCAGTCAGAGATAATTGCTTCGTCCGCGTTTGACCAGCAACCTAGAAAGCACGGACTATTCCCTCTGACTATCTTTCCCTTCTCCAGTCTTGCCTCTTTGACCCTCTCTACGCTCTACCCCTCTCTTTCTTGCCCCACAGTCCTTATCTCTCTCACTCTTCACTTATCTCTCGCCCTCCCTCGACTTCCTTACCTCACCACGCGCTCTCCCGCATACCACCTAAGCCCTTCCGCTCCATATACTCCTTCGCATCCCCTGCCGCTCACAGCGTTAGGAACTCTCCTTGGGCAGCAGCATTCGACCGAGGGCACACGTAGGTAGTACTCTTGATTTTGGTACGTGAAGAGTTATTAAGGGATACGCGAAAATATAAAATTAAACGAAATTGCCCCTCGCTCCGGCATCGATATGTGGTTTAGGAAACGATGGCCGTGACGTTGCAACGACGTTATAAAATCTTTTTTTTTACTGTTGAAGAAGAGTTAAATCAAAAAAATTATCTTAAAACATTTTCGCAAACTCATTCACTGTGTAGCCGCGTAGCAGTATAACCTTTGAGGGGTCGTTTGGCTTTTTACCAAGCAAGAGGTAGCGTCAAATCATTATAGTCCTCTTGGCAATGTAGATTTTTACCACTAACTATTGAAATGGGATCTATGAGTTAGCACCTAAGTCCCAATTTCAAATTAAACCTCTACTGTACTTTCCGATAGTTTATATTTTACAAAGGAATAAAGAGAATATTAGTTTTTTCTTTTAATTGCGTCTTAACCCTCATGAAAGATTATCCAATACGCAATATCCAATTCTAGATATAGCTAATGAGTAAATAATAATAATAACAATATCGATCTGGAAGACCTCATCTCAGTTACAATGTAGTCATAACTTAACCTCACTAGTTTGATGTTATAACGGAGTCATTTTAAAAATTATTCATATTACATTAGGAGTATATCTGTGCACAGGATTTGCCAGCCGGTGCATGAAAAGGTTGAAACGACCGTCCAAGGGGACGGCCGTGTATTTACCAAAGCCTTCCTTTGCTTGCCGATATGCTTCGGGTGGAATACATACATTGTGGAGTGCGTATAGTCCGAAAAGCAACCAATGGGATCGCTCCGAGGATTTTTATCTCGGACGCCTTGTCTCTCCGTCCGTGTATTTGGTTCAGTTTCACGAAAAAAGATGTTTGCCTTTTTTTTACGCCGCCAGTCGAGATTGGAAAGGAGTCTGTTGATGCGCTACTTTAAGTTTTTAAAACGTTTCTCGTGTAGTCGGTTTTTGCTTTTTACGATTTTGGCTCTAATAATGAGCCAACAAAGAGTTACGAATTTTAATGTTCTACACCTCATTTGCGCATTCCATTTCGAGGTATGAATTATTCATTTTCTCTCTCGAACGAAACTAGAAAATTTTTGCTCAGATCCGAAACAGTTTTTTTACGAGTATAATTCACTCCAAGGAGAGTGCATTGTCTTTCAATTATAGTTTTACGGCGGTAACACAAAAAGTTATAGAGCCAGAAATGTTATCGAGGCGGATTTTTGCTTCATAAAAACTGGTCGAAATGCTTCGGCACCAATTCAAGGACGCCGCATGAAAATGCCGATTCCTGGAAAGGTCTATTGGGGCATTTCAGTTTAATTTTGTAGCATTTTAATTACTATCCCCTTTTCAACGTCGACGTATTTATTATTTTAATCGGTCAATTTATTTTAATTAAGCTGAATAATTTTGTTTTGGGGTGGCCATGGGCGTTCACAATTGGATAGAATGTGTTCCTTTTATCAAGGATGCGTTCGAACGTGAAACAGTTCGATCAAGTTTTTAGATACTTCCTCGAATTTTATCATTTAATGTTATTTCCTTCGAATTTTATTAATTTTTTCCCCTCGCTGATATTTTCATACGTGTAAAATTACCCTTCCCTCCATTGGTGCACATACCGCAGATTCTCTTTTGACTCCGATTTTTCGATTTTGTTAGGGAAGCAGTTTTTTGAAACTATTCCCGTAAATTAATGCCTGGGATTCAAATCTGCATAAGTGTACCTATTTATTCGAATATTCCCTAAATGATCTAGTTGTAAATGGATTTTTGTCTGTTTGAGGATATATTAATTTCGATCGATCCCGTCCCTATCTCTCACTCTAGCTGCCCCACTCACCTTTTTCCACCGTCTCCTATGTCATACTTTTGCCCAAAAGGAAGTCCATCTGAGATAAGAAGCGTTTCAATATTTTTATTTTTAGGTCACAGTCCGTTCGGTGCAGTGACAGAGAGAGAGAGAGAGGGAGGGAGGGGGAGAGAGAGAGATGGATGGAGGGTTTGCTTGTAACTACCGAAACTTTCCTCCACTGGAAACATCCTATCTATACTCCATCCATGCATCGGCCGAGGAGAACACGATTCCGGACTCCTTTGCTCTCTTAAAAGAAAAACACTACTCTCTAAACTCCCGCGTTTACGATCCCATCCGAGAGATCCCAGCTACTCAATTTTTACACCCGCCTTACCGCCTATAAAGACAAGTTGTAAACGTCTTAGAAAAATGATGCTATAGTACATACATTTGAGAGTGGGGGGCAGACGTTCTCATTTCTATTCCCGCGCTTGTATTGACCCATTACCTACAACCGTCCCGGTTTTGGGGCTCAAATATATTATTTTTACTTTTATTTCCTTATGCCAAAGGAGGAGCTTTTTTCAGGGCACATTTGCATCGGCCAACCTGTCTTTACTTTAATTTAAATGCCGCGATTGTTCATATTACCGAAGCAAAGATTTTTATATTTTAGAGAAAAAGCCAACTAAAAATAGTTATGACTGGTGATTGGTTTCAAATTTTCTCTTCTCTTTTGAAGCCGGCTGAGAACATAATAGCATCGATACTCCGAAGACGGCTCGAAACGGAAAAATTTTAATCCCGCGTGACGGGGCCGCGGTGGACGATGGGAACTGGGGCGATCCCATCTCACGGCCTCTGCGTTTAAACTCGATGCATTTTTATTCTTGTTCCGTTTTCCGTTCCGCCGAGATGTAGGTAGTTTTTCCTTCAGGAGAGAGAAAGTTTGTCTTGTAATGAACAAGAGCTTTTTTCATTGGCTTTTTTTTAAAGAGGGGTTGCGGTTTTCTCGGAGGGAATATATGGCACTTTAGTGGTAGAATATTAACCTTTTTATTGTAGCGCAGAGGAAACGAAGGGAACAAAGCAACCACACTGGAATAAATGAGTTTAATCATTGCTGAATGTAATTACATTAACGCTATTTATTCTTGAGGATTTGTTTTGCGAAGTTACTCCTTTCTTTACTCTTTCGTTTCAATACAAGCCAATATCACAAAGTGGACCCTTCCCTTGTTTCTTTATTAACCCTCCTCTCCAATTAATCTTGAATAAACAACGCTGAACCGAAGGTTAGGTTAAAAAAAGGCGTTTTACCTTATTCTTAATGTTAAGCAGAATCAGCCATTCTACTCGTTATCGTATCCTTCTTACCCAAATCGAAGGAGTAATTTTCAATCAGTTTTCCGTGCTCGTCTTGTTAGTGTCTTTCTTGCATGCCTATTAAAAGCTAACTACATCTCGCCATTTTTTATGCTTATTTTTAATCGTCTCGGTAATTATTTCCTGCGTTTTCCTTGGATTTAATCAAACTGACTTTCATTAGTGGATAAATAAGGTTCTGGTCAATTGGAATAAGTCTACGAAAAAATAAGCATTCAGTGGAACTCTTGTAATTCGAAATTTATAGAATCCGAATTTCGATCATGTAAGAGGCGGCATTATGTATTGTAATCCATTTGACATGGAAATATTAAAATCAATTATTAGATTAAAAAAGTAAAGGCCATACGAACTATTTTATGTCATAATTTTGGCTTGATTAAAACCGAATTATTTCAAATCGTAATGATACTGCTGTTACCATAGTACGATAAATCGAATTTATATTGTGATATTAGTTATCGCGCGAACCGAACTATCCATAAATCTACGCGTTCACTTCCGTCCACATTTAAATTCTATCTTTGGGGGTCGACCTCTCATTATCTTTGGTCATTTTTAGTTGTGGAAATCGCTTTCTCTCTCTAAGCCGAAATAGCAGATTTCCAAATCGAATCGATTTCCAAACGATTTCGAAATCTCCGAAAAGATACACCTCTTCCCGAATGGATTGCAAAAATTTTCATAGAATTTTTCCGGTTGCGGGGGTACCGGTGGTGTAGTGGTTAGGACGCTGGCTGCTCGAAATGGCAGCGGGCACGAATCCTGCGAAAGTAGGATTTTTTTGTATGGTTTGAGGAGACCGCGCAAAGTCAGCGTTCCGTCCTTCGGAAGGGACGTTAAGTCGTTGTCCCCCTTGATGCTCTTCGTTAAGAGTATGCTAATGCTGGCGCCTGGTTCCCCCCTCCTTTGTGTGTTCGGTGTGGAAGGAGCTATGACTATAGTAATCCAAGAGGTTGATTAGCCAAAAATACATACACATTTTTCCGGAGAAAGCTAAATTTTAAATCGATCATGTCTTCGCCTCAGTTAGAATTCGCTTTCGTCGAAACGGGCGTTGTTCCTCTTTCCTCTCGAAATTGTGCACGAAAGTTTCCGACCATGACGTCGTTTAAATGTGTTCACCATCGAATCTCTAGCCAATTGCCTTCTTTTTCCGCTTCACCTACTGCCACCGCCGAGCGGCAGACTTAATGGCCACATCCTCCTCAGCCTGATAGGAGTTCGACTCCCGCTTCGCCCTTGAACCGTTTTAATCGTCACGAGAATCATTGACCTGATTTTCTGCAGACTGCAACAAGTGACTCTTATTGTCTCTCGCAATCCACCTTCCAACCCAACCCCCTTCATTCTCCCTTCCCCCTCCCATTTAGCAGCAGCACTCGCTCGTTTTCACTCCCATTTCCCACGAATTATCCTTTCTCTAACCCTCTCCCACGCTTTCATCGCCCCGCTACCAACACCATATCTCTTTCCTAGCGTGAACTCCCTCGCGATCCGTCTTTATCAGTTCTCGATTAGGTCACAGTTTAGTGGGCCAAAGTTCGACGTATCGAATTACTTTCGGACATTACTCACGATTCACTATCTCCCTCTGTCCACTTGGATGTTCATAAAAGCGACGAATATACTCGTACTGGGGTGAATGGAGGGTCGTAAATTCATTGCTAAGCATCGGCGTATCGAATCACGTTCTGGCATAACTCACAATTCCCTATGTCTCTCTCTGTCCTCTTGGATGTTTAGGGAAGTGACGAGTATATTCATCTTGGGTTGGAGAGAGGGTCATAAATGCATTGCTAAGCGTAGGCGTATCGAATCGCTTTTGGGCATTATTTACATTTCACTTTGATATTCGTGACGAGTATACTAGTCTTGGGGAGGGAGGGGTCATAATTCGTTGCTAAGCAACGGGTTTATTTTCTCTCTCTCATCATACTGTCGGAGACTCGGTATGTAAACGGTAACTTGTTTTTGCTCCCCCAAATTATTTTGCCTGTTCCATTGAGGGAGCGAGTTACTAGGTCCTCGCATAAAACCCTCCCGAACTGCGTAATCTTTCCTTAAGATTTTTTGTTGCATTCTCCCAGCTTCTCTTATTCCTTCCCTTTCTACGTCTTCCCGGTTTTTTTCTTGTGACAGAGGAGGAGAACTTCGTCATGTGCGACGCTGACGCAATTCCACCATTCCATCATCTTCCGCTCCCAAAACTACTCCTACTGCCATCTTCCACTTCGTTAGTCAGAAGTTGTTCATTCTCTCTCTTCTTTGTCCGTTTAGAGTCTCGCCGTGAAAAAAAATAGTTTATTTGTCCCGCAGAGAGAAGAGCGAAGAGAACACGAGGACGGAGAAAGGAGGATTTATATTCTTTTCCCTTCTCCACCCTTCCAAAGCGTTTCTATCACCGCATGAACTCGTCACTGTAGTTGCCTCGCTCCTTTAAGGCGTCCTTTCTTTCCACGCCTACCGTTTCCATCCGTGGAGGGGTTGAAAGGGTTGCGACCCGTCTTTGATATTTTTGAAAGGCGACGTGTACGTGTGGGAAAAAATGGGGTTCGTTTCGGCTCTTGATTTCGGATTCTGGGCGGGTCTATACATTTTCGTTTTGGAAGGAGTGCCGAAGGGATGTGTAAGGTGGCCTATCAGGCGCCGATTCATCGCGACGAATCAACTCCATCACCTATTTTAAGGACCGATTGTGTGCGTCTAATTCGTTCATATCTGAACTTTAGCGTAGTTGGAATTAAAAAAAAATAATCGAAAGTTTCGGATGACGGGTGCACAATGTGTGGCTGTACGTTCGTCATCGGGGCCTTGATTTCGAAAGGGAGGAGGAGGTCGTTTTAGACTCTTTGCATTCCTCGAAACGCTCTTAACGCCCTCGAAAAGTTGCGTAAATTCCGATGATGAGACACTGCGATGCCACGTGCGTCGTGTCATTACGGCGCGACGCGTCAAATGAATGCTATTTCCTCTCATCATGTCGCGTTAAAAGTCCTTTGGAGGACATGAGAGATCTTTTGATAATTGTAAACCTCTTTTTTTATTAGAGAAGCACACGCTAAAATTTTTCTCATTTTCAATTGATTCCATAAAAATGGACATTTTTAAATTAAGCGTCGGAATCAAAGATTAAATGCATTTTACCCGGTCACCAAGGCAGGGTAATTAATGCCCACAAGAAAAAAGTACCTCGGAGGAGATATGTCGGGTAGATTTTGTTCATCAAATTATCTCTTCACGCCTTACACATGATTGTGCCTGGAATAAATGGGAGATTTCTTTGATAGCTACGGCTATTAAAGATGATAAACAGCCGATCTTAACGATAAACAAGCCGTTTCTTGCGCTGACTGGCGCTTTTCAACTTCCTTCACCTGAACTGCTACTGTTAAAGATCTCAAAAGCTTCCGCGTTTTCGTCCGAAAGTGATACTCATCCGATTTTTTTTTCGAACGATCTCCCTCTATTTGATTTCGCGCATACCGGTTTCTCGCGGGGGGTCACGCACACTCCCCGTTTGAGGTCGAGTCGAGGCGGCGCAACGACCCCTTTTATCGCCGGAGAATGATCTCGCGTTCCGCGGGCAAAAATAAGCCGGGGCTTTTGTGCGAACAATGCCCGTCTTGCGGGTTTTCCCTCGCGAAATGTTTGATCATGTGCCGCGGACAGCTGCGGAACTCAAAAAGTCGGCATTGTTTTTTGAAGTTATAAAAATGTTTCATACGCGAAAGATTTTCGTGCGGGAATCTGACATAGCGGTGCCGAACGAGGGTGCGCGTTGGTTTCTTCCATTTTTTTAATTCTCTTAAAAGCATTTGCATTCTCTCCCTTCCTAAACCGTCCCTCCTCCCGTCTCTCGTTGACCAACAGATGGCGCTGTGGTCGTCGTTCCGTCATTCGAGAGATGAGGGAACGGCCAGCGAGTCGAAAAAGGATGCCATTAAAGTCGGCGCGGCGTCACGCCGGGCATAATGGCATTTTAATGCGCTCCATTCTTCTTATAAAGTCATGCGCTCCTCAATTTTTTTTTCAAATCGTCGTTCCCGAACCGATTGCCGACGACGGTGGAATACATTTAAATCTTGTTATTGCGCCCGAACGACTAAAAGGGAGTAGCTTTCGCGCATGAATGAGACGCTCCGAGAATCCCAATGAACACTCGCAAGTCTTTTTTTTGTTCCGCAGGGTAGGCAAAAAAAATCGAAAAGTAATGGGTATCGATTTTTTTGCGTAAAAAGAAGGCGGGGTTTTTGTTCCGATCCTCGTTTCATTCTTTAAACGGGATGCTTGATTTCTTGTAATCAAGTTCTAAAACGTTAAGGCCCTAAAATGCCTCTAGAGCCATTATTTATGAGGATCGTTCGGAAGACCTTTTTTCAAGAAGAATGATCCTTTGTGTTTTTCAGAAGTGAATAGGAGACATTAAAATCATAAGTTTATGACGAATAGCTCCGAAAATATAAACCGCTTAATAAATATTTCGCAAAGGCACGTTACTGTATTTATTTTGTTAGAGATCGGGAAAGTACTATTCAAATGTTGATTAATGGCCAGATTGTGTCTTAATTGATACAGTTTATGTTGCTCTGAATATTCTTTTTATATATCGCATGAGCGTAACAAAAGATGCTGTTGAATTTAATTCCTCTTGCTTATAATTTAATATATGCCTGAGCTAATGGCAACCAGTGGTAAAAAGAAGGATAACGGAATGTTTTATTTATATTATCGAAAATATGGACCTAATAAACAATAAAAATTGCGACTTTTGTGAAATTTTTGAAATTTTGGCGTAGAGAGGGCCAAATGGACAGGATTTCCATGCTTCCAATGAGTGGCGCAATTGCGTGGAAGAACCTCATGAGGGTCGTTGGCCGCATGCTATGCAACGAACTTATTGACCATAACATCGCTATTCGCCATTTCGTATACATAACTCATTCGCATCCCATCTCTATGCCATCACGCACTTCGCAGAAAATAAAACTGCGATTTCCCCGCGTCATGTTTTTGTTTTTCCAACATTTTTTCTCTCTCGAGTGATCCGAACCTCCCCAGCGTTTTTTCAAATAAACATCTCCAAGGACAAAAGTCTTTCGCGATACGCCAAACAAAACTCTTCTGTCTTTGCCTCACCCAGGCGTCTGTCCTACGGGAAGGAAGAAAGACAAAAAAGACGCTTCGTTTCACCCTTGACATCAAACGACATCAGCCATAATACAGTAGTTTATCTGCATAGTCTCGCCCTGCTACATTAAAACAACAATGCATTTCCTCCCTTACACTCCTCCAGACTTCAAATGGCGGGATTCCTCCTTAACACGTGACGTCGTCCGTCAACGCCCTATCCCACCGTTCCCTCCTTTATCTCATTCCATTTTGTCATCGCATCCTCTCTCGCCCTTTTTCTGTCCTCTGTCTCCCCGATCGAACACGTGGTCTTTCCTTCCTCTTGGTGCTGTTCGAAGGGCGTTGGCACGGGCGAAGAGGTTATGATGCCGTGGCAGCCACTGCCCGTCTCGGATGATGTTAAAAGAGCGGAATTGGAAGGTCTCCCCACGCGAAGGGGATGGCAGGGCACAAAGGGGAGTAGGATGGCTATCGGAGGAAGAGGAGGCACTCAACGGTGCCGAGTATGCCCCGCGGTGCCCGACGAGTACATCCAGCTTGTTAAAGAAGGCAGGATAGTCTTTAATCGTCAATTTCTCCCAGTGCTGCATCCGTTAACTCGATGGCAAGGAGGCCGTGTTCCAACTCTGCCTGGCTGACTCCATCTCCCATCCTTGATACTCTAATTAAGGGATTCATTACCCATATATATCTTCTGGTTCTTTCCCCTCCATCTAGACGGGAATTTTCCCTCCCAAATCCTCTTCCTCCCTCCAACCTTCCATAGCTTTCATCTCCCATAATGCCCCTTTCGCGACCGGCTCGGGCGAAGTCGTTCAAAGCTCGACAGCACCCAACCAATCGGCGTTCGTCTCGAGGGCACGAAAGGGAGGGGAACGGGGTCACTGGATGAGTATCTCCCTCTTTCTCCTTCCATTCCGCATCCCTTTCTCCTCTCTCTCTCTCTCCCTCCCCTTCTCTTTATCTCTACCTCCCCTCTCTCTCTCATTGATAGCCGCCACAAATGTTTGGTACCATTAACCAAAGGCCTCAGTTGCCCGCACAGTGGTTAAAGATGTGTCCGCCGCTAGGTTTTGTTGTCCTGCCGGGAAGAGACCGGAAATGCGGGCGCCTGCTGCCCTCGCGCCTCGCGCATCTCATGTTTTAGTTCGTGTTTGGAAGTCTCGGAGGGCGCCCGGCATAATGTCGCGCTTCTCCTCGCTCGGATGAAGAAGCGTCTTGTCCTACTGTTCTCCTCATCCTCCTTCCTGTCGTCGGGTCGAGCAGTCCCGTCTCCTCTCTGTTTGCTGCGCACAGCGATCGTCGGATGTCTGGAGACTTTATTCGCGCGGTATGTCGTTGTTTTTTTTTTTACTCCTCAGTGGCGTCGCGTTTTTCTTTTTTCGTAATCGCGAGAGAGAGGGAGGGCGACGTCGCGGATGTCCTTCCAAGAGCGGAAAGTCGGTCGATTTTGTTTACAAATGAACGGTGTTTTCGCGCGATTCGATTTTTTTTTCTTCGTCGCTCGTACGAGGTTATTTGCTAGGCGTCGCTTGTTGGTGATGCGCCAGTTAAAATGTTAATCGCGAGATTATTGGACGGGGGTGGCGCCGGTCTCGGTTAATTTATGAAGAGGAATGTTCTCGGATTCTCATTTGCGTTCGCTCTGTCGCAAACAGTTTTGTTTTGTTTGTCGAGGATTGTCAGACCGTCACGATTGCATTGAAATCGATGCACATTTTTTATACGAATAATATCTGTATTATCGTTATTTTTTCTTGTCATTTTTGTTGTCGACAGATTACTGAAGTAATGCTTTGATTTGCGCCTAAATTTTAGGCAACAGATATTACAGAATTGTAGCTGCATGGATTGAACAAAATTTGGACAGTAAATATCGCGTTTGTGGTGCTTTTGCATTGCAGCAAATTCGTAAATTTAATTTAAGACGAACTCCTCATCGCGTGGTAAATTAATTTTTTCCTCGGGACAAGGAAAATAATGCCTACTTATGTAATCCCATCTTCAGTCATGTTTTATTCTCCACTCACTCGCAGGAGCGAATTGTTTCAGTTTATTTGGAAAAACAGCGCATTCCTTCTTGACATGTGGTACCCTCACCCTTCATGTCCCGCGGTAATGACAGGAAAAGGTGATGCATCGACTCACTTAGGTGGATATCGTTGCCAAAGGTGACGTTCGTCTTCTTCCAGCCTTCATCGTAAAATCATCCCGTCTTGGCGACGATTTTTATCTCCCTCGCGAGGAATGGTCCGACTTTGCGTCGACATGCAGTCCGGTCACGGCGAGAGGGACTCGTAATTTGCAGCTGCGTCCCAAACGAGAGCGGATTGGCACCCTCAATTCCCGCGGGAGGGAGGAAGGGAGAGACCGATCTACGGCGGGCGACGATTTTGCCATTACTCTCCCTCTCTAGCGATGAATTGCGCTGCGGTCACCCTCAGCAAGAGAGAGAGAGAGAGAGGACGAGCGTGCGTAGGGAATAATTTGTCGGAGAAAGACAGGCTGAGGACAGGCCATCTACCACCGCTCCACCTCTCACTTTCTCTCTCACTCTTTCTCTCCTTTTTCTCACCCTCATCCTCTTCCTCCCTCCCTCCCTCTTCCTCCCTTTAGAGAGAAGCCTATTCACGCACATACCTAGCTGTTTTCAAATATGCATAAGAATTTGATTAACTTGTTCTTCAGGAATAATATTCATTTTGTATTGCTGGTATTGTAATTTATTATTCTATTGCACTGTTTTCGCAGGTTTTTTCATCCCCTTCCTATGTGGGTGTTTTCCTGCAATATGGGTTTTTACTCGAGTAGACCTGAGTCACTGAGATTTTTTCCCGTGAACCTACTCTTTTAATCTTTAGGTATTGTTTTTGCTCGTTTCTCTTTCTCTTGTTTTTAATTTATTCTTGTCTTTACCTTTGTTATAACAATATATACCGTAATTTTAGAATTATTGATATGAGGTCAGGTGGAAGAGAGGCCCAACAGGCCCTAACCTCGGCAATAAAAGGTCAAATCAATCAAAACATCCCTCCCTATTCCAGCCCCTCCTTCTCTCTTTCCCCTCTCCCCCTCCTCCCTCCCCTCGCTCTTCCCCCTTCCCTCTTCCTTCCTTCCACCATCCCTTTATCCTCCTCCCTCCCTTCATAACTCTCCGCATATATCCTCATCCGTGTCCCTCCCGTAATACGCCCGCTCGCACATTAACTCTCCAGGGCTTCTCCTTCCCACCCTACAACTCTCCCACTGGAATGCCGGATAAACAGGAGTTAGGGTTGGGAAGAGACGGAGGGAATAATGTGATAGGAATAATTGGAAGAGGGGAAGATAGAAAAGTGAAAAGGGGAGAGGGGTATTAGCGGTGATGGAGAGAGGATACTTGAAAAGTATTTACGGAGAGAAATGAGATGGAGAGAGAGAGGATGGTGAATGTGTGGAGCAGTGTTGTTACACAGCTCAAAAAGTACGGACCACACATCAATTTGATTCTACTGTAAGTAGTTGGGAAGAGATAGCGCGTACGAGAGTCTCGAAGTAACAGAGGGATATGAAACAATATAAAAATATTTCGTGTATAATATGAAAGATAGTTTTTTAATTAAAACAGATAAAATTTGATGTGGTTTACAATCAAGTTCCACAAAATTCTTTGGCTAATTATTATGGCATTCAATTAGCCATATGTTTTTAAGTGATCATTTGCGACCACCATGAAGTTTTAAGTTTGAGGCCGTTGATTTAGAGAGAGTTGAGAGAAACTAGGGATGGAGAGGTCATAGAAGGGATGATTGGCAATTATAATGATAGATGAAAGAGCTATGGGGAGATGAAAAGGGATAGGGAGATACAGATGAGAGGAAGAATGCTAAGTATTAATGCTGAAATGTGTTATTTAAATAAATAAAGGTTACTTTGAATTGAAAATTGAAGAAAAAATGCGAGAAAAAGGGATCTCCTTTCTCTCGCATAGGAGAGAAGAAAATGTACGATGATAGATAGAGGAGCTGTAGGAGATGTAGAATGAAAGTAAGAGCAAGGAAAAGAGACCAGATGAGAAGAAAGAACGGAAATTGTAGGGTGTTTTGGAAATAGGAGGAGTGAAGGCAAAAGGGAAGAAAGGTGGATGAGTTAAAAAAGAGATAAAGAGGGGGAACGGGGAAAGAAAAACGAGGATCGAGAAGAGGCGAAGGAAATTCTGTCTTTATCAGCGCCATGGGCAGGAACGGGAATGGAGGGAAGGAGGAGGTGTGTAGAGGAGGGATGAGGGAAGGAGTGTTGGGGAGTCGTTTTATTTTTGTATACATAATGGACGGTGGTGGAGGAAAGAATGCACCGGTCCAGTTAGGAAGAGGAAGGGATGGCGGGAGAGAGGAGCAGAACGAGAGAAAAACGGACGATTTTCATTTATTTTTTTCGAGAGAGCCGGTGAATCGTGTGTGGATAAAGAGGTGAGAATGGAGAGGAGAACGAGGCGGCGTGAGTGTGTGAGGTGGGACTGCTTGCGTGTGAGTGTACAAAAAAAATAAATTGGAGAGTGTGATTGTTGGTAAATTGGACGCAGGTTAATGGGAAAGGAAGCCGCGATGGGGTTGAAAGGAGAGAGAAGGAATGAGGTTTTTTATTTTTTTTTAGCTGGAAAATATAAAGATCGGAACGGGGAAGAAAGAGAGAGTGAGAGAGAGAGAGAGAGATAGAAAAGCAAGAGTTTTACATAGACGGATGAATAGTTCTGGCGTAACTCGACAGTGAATAACGCCTTTACGAACGCGTCCAATCGTTAGGATTATTTTGTGTCGTAGGAGCTGGCGAGTCATTTATTACGATGGCGTACAAGACTCTTCCTTGCTCCATTATGCGCGGTCGTTTGTCCTGGACGCGATTCCGAGCGAAAGGCTCTCAACGTCTTCATTGGCTGCCCTGTGTTAGAATGAGATACTTTTGCGATTATGTTTTTCTTCCATTTGTTCGATGTGATGTTGGTAGAACTGTTTCGCGTTTGTCTGTCTAGTTATATTGGATCGGGGAGGAATTTGTCGCTCGCGAAATGGTAAATAAGGTTTTTTCGCTGTGTGTGTTGCAAAAATTACTCAAAATTAAGTCTCAATTATGGGAGAGATCAAATACTTTTTGCCACCCTCTTTATGACAAAGCTCTCTCATTTTTGTGATAGGATTTTTAAATCTATCAAATAGAAAATTCTCATTGGCATAATTCGATTTTAAATACAACGTAACATAAAAAACAAATATATACGTCACAAAGTTGATTTTCTACCACCGTCGACTTGAACATCTTAACCCCTCAAGCCGGTTATATTCAGACCCCTTTTCGCATCACAAAGCGGACATTTTGATGTATTTCTGCATCCTTGGCATTCGTTTCTTTTTTGTCGAGGAAAAGGCACAAAATATGCCTCTAAAATTTAAATTTTAGTAAACAGAGGTCGAGATCCCTACACGTGTACGGACAAGCGCTGCTGAGGCAGGGTGCCACGGTTCGCACACGTGTAAACCGAACCGGCCCGAGGCGTTAAAATCTGCGTGTGGATATATGATGCGAGTGCCGTGATGGAAACGATTCGGAGACGGAGATAAAATATTTCCGTTGCCGAATAAGGTTGTTATCCAGGACGAGGGCGGAAGATGGCACGTGCACGGCTCTCTATTCGAGATGGAGAGGGCGATAAACGCGAAAACGGAGGAACGAGGCAGACGAAGAAGAAAGGTGCGCGGGAGAGAGAGAAAGTGATAATGTTGATTGTTAATGATAATTCGAACGAGATCGGACGGGATCCGGAGGATGACAAATTGTTTTCTATATGTCAAAAGTAACGGCGGGGGTCGGTCGAATACGCGGGCGAGAACGGCAGTAAAGAGCGACGATGGCTACAGGTAAAAAAAAAGTTGTAAAGGAAACCTTTTCCATCATAGATAAGTCGATAATCTCTTTCCTTCTCGTGGAGGACGCTACCTTTCAGAGATCGAAGAGAGGGAGGCAGAAAGAGAAAGTTGGCAGCGGACGGAAGGAATAGGATGCCTAATCCCGGAACGATTCCGCCCCGTGGATTCGCCGAAAGGGCTTCGCGTGGAATTCAATTCCGTCCGATGTAAAGCGCCGTTGATGTTGATACATCCTCCTCGAGGCGGATGAATTTATGGATGACGGAGAAAATGTTTGATGAAATGAGATGGAGGAGCTGTCAACTCCTTCGAGAACGCGTTTCAAACAGACCATCCTCCCCTTAAATGGGATAACCCTAACGGTCGCCTCCCCATTCTCCCCCATCCCCATTCCAACGAGAAAAACCTTGTGAAAATCAGAGTAAATAAGCAACGCTTAAAAATCATGATGTTCGAATAATGCGTTTTATAGGTGTAAATTGGTCGATGTATATGTATCGTTTTGAACGGGGAAAGAGAGAGAGAGGCTGGAGTGAAATTGATGGCCGCTCTTAAACGTGGATGCGGAGCTGCATGGGAAGTGAGAGAGGTTCACGTGACCTCTTGACTGATAAGTGACAGCTGCAAGGATAAAGCGGAGCGCAGTTTGTGCGTGGGAGGGGTGGTTGAGGAGGAGAGAAAAAAGGCAGTTCGAAGGAAGATAAACGTAAAGAAAAAGAAGGGAATAACTGTAGGCGTAAAAGAAGGAAAGGGAGAGAGAGAGAGCGAGGAAGGAATAAAGGAGAGAGAGAGAGACCGACCTCGTTTCGACGGCGGGAAACGGAAACAAAAAACAATCGTTAAAAAGGATGTCGGGAGGATGTAAGGTTTACCAAAATAAAATTTTCGGAAAAAAAATCGGTAAGAACGATTCGAGACGAAACGCGGAGTCGGTCGTATTTTTTGTTGTTCTTCCGAATTGAAAACAGACCGGAATTTTTTCGGAGTGTAAATAGTTACTTGGGTTAAAAAAATGAAGGATGCAGATGGGAGAGTAAAATTCTCTCTCTTTGCAAACCGATATCCGCGTCGGAGATTTTGTTTTATTAAACTCTTCGCTGATTTATTACGTTTTTTTCCGCGTGAGGATTAATGGCGGAGAATTTTTGAGAAGTCGCTCCGAGGAGTACTATCGGCTCGTTCGTTAATTTTCCCCGAGAAATGGAGATCGCCTGGTTTAATCCGCGGTCGTTAAGGAAGAAATCGTAACTTGAAAAGGATCTTAATTCGCTTCCCTCCTCCTCCTCCCCAACAGTTGGTTTAAAAAATTTCTCCCGGTTCGGTTTAAAGAAAAGTTGAGGGCATTCTTTTTTGGTGCTCGCTTGTTTCGGTACTTCATTCCGTCCGAATGGAGCGTGGACTCACAGGATAGAATTTTACGGCGATGTAAGTAGAGTGGCATGTGGGATGGCGGGAAAGGGGGCGGTGAAGGGGAGAAATTAGCGTTCAAGTGCCCGTACCGAAAACGTGTTTTTGTCATTTTCTCTTCGCGCGAGGCTCGAAATTCCGGATACTCCATGCGATTGAAAAAGTGGTCTCCTTAGTTGCTCGCTAGATGGCGTAAAGTCGCCTCCGGAAAATTCGGGAAACTACTTCGCTCGCAATCTTTTAAAATGCAGCCAAACGACTTTTAGGTGTACAAAGTTTATAGCTCATATTATTGCCTACTCGAATTTTTACTTTTTCTCGACAGTATTCCCACGTTTTTAATATTCAACCAGTGAGATACCCGTTGAAATTCAACGGGAATTTTTTTTGTGAATTAAAAATGAACAAATATAGTGAATCGATCATTTCTGCCAAATATCAAAAATGTATCTCGTTCCATTATCGAGTTATTCGCATTTTTATAGCGTGACAGAGGGAGCCACAAAGGGACAGAAGTAGGCTTTTATAGATTTTAGATAGTTCAAAGTATTCACTATTTTTCCTCTCCACGTTTGATTTCTATTTCTTTCGCATTTAAATTCATATTTAAGTATTTGACACATTTTTTCAATCGCTACATTTTTAATGACAATGTGAATATGCACCAAAACTACGTCGAATTTATTTTTTGTGTAGGTCAGTCTTTATGCTAAAGTGACTTATTAAGATTCCTTGCATTACCCATTGTAATGATCGAGAACATTTTTTACCTCATTTAGAGAATGAGCAACGCTTTTGAAACCTCACGACTCGAGATATATTTACCGCGGGAAATTATCGCGCGTCACTAAATCTCAGGAACGTAACAGCCCCCGTCCTTGCGGCTTCTATCGACGACGACATTCAAACTAGCAGACTTTATTCCAAGTCATCGCTATGCGTTCGCAACTTCAAAACCTTTTAATTTCCTTTCTCTCTCTCTCTAGTTCTCTTCCCACCCCATTTCTTTTTTATCTTTTAATTACTCCGAGTTGCGCAAGGGGATAATGGGTGTCGGTTGTGTCGAGAGTTACAACCTTGGACCTCACGTAGGCCGTGTTTGGCCCGAGAAAAAAAACCGAGGCCCTTCTATTGACGGACGTAATCATTGAGACTCCGCGACCCTAGCCGCCGGTTTCCGTGGTGTGTTCTCCATCGAATGCTTATGAAACCTCTCTCTCTTTCCATTCCCTCGTCTTTTTCAGAGGGAGAACTCCATCATTCTTTTCTCTAAGGCGTTTGCGTTGACTGAGACGGCGGAGGTGTTGTCGATGGAATCCGATGTGATTGACGGGTGGGATAGAGAGAGAGAGAAGGGAAGGATAAATACGGAGTGGTGGAGAGTGATGGGTGATATAGGAAGGAGCTGGAGGGTTAGAGAGGTGTGAGTGGGTGGGTGGAGCGGGCAGGTGGAATGAGAGTTGGGAGGTAGGATGCAAGAGCAGGATCAGATTCGAAGAAGAAGAGGATTCTTTTCTCTCTCTCTCTCTCCATTATCCTCCGGGCGTCGGAAGGCCGTCGGGCCAAGGTGCGGAGTGCACGTGTATATTCCGATCGATTGACAAGATAGGAGTGATGGGCCACCGCGTGCCCGTACGGGACTCGAGTCAAGGAGACGTCGGATGAGTTATTGGAAAGGTATCCTTACGTACACGCTTAGTTTGTGTGTGAAGGAGAGGTGGAGAGATCGGGGAAATTGCGGAAGTAAGGTTACTTTCGAGATGAGGTGTTTGATAGACGCGGTGGAACAACGGTCGGACTTTTTTGTTTTTTTTTGTCTTATTATTATCCTCGTGGTGGAATTTTCCCGGGTCGGGATCCTTCCTCCGGGGATTTCCTACTTCTCTTGCGTCGCACATGCCAGACGCGTTTTCTTTTTTTCTGTTTCGGTTTATACTCTCGAGGAAAATTCTGTCCTCTCCTCTTCGAGTTAGTGTTGAGTTAGAAGCATTTTTTTCATCTTTTTATTCGCTTTAGATATTCCGAACAAAGAATTTTTATGCTGCGTTTTTCCAATAACCATAAAAAGGAACGCGTTTCGGAAACTAAGCATCCCGTCACCGGTGTTGATTCACCGGTTGTGGTCTCTAAAAAAATAGAGAGCATTTACTGTCCATGAATCAATACTGATGACGGCTTTCCCAAACTTAATAATGTTGTTAGAAGGGTGTTTTATAATTTGATTTCAGCCAGGCAAGCTCAATCATTCTTTCTCGAATTATGCCTCAAGTTTCGATTTTCAGCCAAATTTACTCTTTTGTTCAATTTATTTTTCTCGATTTACCGTCCGAAGAAGTTCGAAAAAACACTAAACGAATCCTGTGGTACTAAAATAACGCGATTTCCGAAAAATCTCTCCGCCGCTGTAAAATTCAGGTCGCGAGCGTCGCAAAAGTATAAGAAATTCCATCATTTTCGCCCTCGCGTTCGTCAATGAATCATTTTCACGCGATCCCGCTGTAAAAATCTTCCCGTTACCCGGAGAAGAGCGGAACGAGAAAGCTCCATTTAATTAATTACACTCCGTAACTTCCGCTGGGAGGAGAAGAGAACGTCAAAAATCCCCGTTTCTTAATTAAGGGAAGGAAGAGAGAGAGAAAGAGAATGGGAAAACACTTTAACGGGAGGAAATTGACGCGTCGGAAAATGTCGAGGTTCGCGCACACGTGTGCTTTTTCCTTCGCGGACACGAAAGAGGACGGGAGAGGGAAAACTCATTTCGAGACGCGTAGCCGTGTTTACACGGTCATCGAATCCGGACGAAGTGCCTTATTGGGGGAAAACGGTCAGTTCGGAGGTGGGCGGGGGCGGCTCTTTTAAACGTCTGTCATTACGCGAGGGGATGAGGATGGAAAGAGGAAGTTACGACGTCGGCCTGCGCCCTCGTGCGAGGAAAAGAGGCCCTCCAAATAGGACGGACCTTCTTCTAGGGGTGGTCCGCAGAGGGCCTCCGGAATATATGGTGCGATCGTGTGGAATAAATTGAAAGGGGTTAGAGTGGGGGAGGGAGAGAGAGGAGAGGAGGGGGAGTAGAATATGATTAAGAGAATGAGGGGGTTGAGAACGCGGTGGGGGTAGGGAGGAGAGTATGGGGAGGACACAATTGAGATATGGAAGGAAGGCTCTCTACGGTTGGAAGGCCTCGAGGGAATGGAAGATAGGGGAGAAGGAGTAATGGCAGCTGTCAGTAGACTATGGAGGAGGAAGGGGAAGGGAGGAGGAGGTAATAGCTGTTATACCCGATGGTGAGTGCTCGGAAGAAGGTGACTTGGGGGAGTGTTCCGCCTCCTCATCCCTATATCTCTAGAGGAAAGGGAGATGTTGGTGGAGGAGTTTAGTTGGGGGAGGAGGGTGTGTTCCGGTGTCGATTGGCGTGCCCTTGCGCTGCTCTTGTTGCGTTCAGGAGGATGGGGACCCGCGATTGATGGAGTGGTGTCTTCGTAAGGCTGACTCGAAGTCGGGGATATTCCCGTCCGATTCTACGTCTACTTTTTTGAAGCGGTGTTATCGCGCGTGAATTGTGGCGAATATTTTTTTGGGAGCTGTCTCGATCGGTCCTTAGGGAAGGAAAAGATAATATTAATCGCGTCGCAGTTGACCCTTTCTCTTCGGAGAATTCGGTTCCGCGACCTTGCTCAATGGCGAGGTCCGTTTCGTCTCGGCTTAACGTCTCACTTCGATGTTATTTAAGGGAAGATGAACGTAACGATTACGGGTGACATTGGGACCTTAAAGTAATTCGCGTGGACGGGACGCGAAATTGCGTGAGCGCATTCGGCCCGACGCGACCGTTTGTCGGTCGGAATCGTCGGGGCATACTCGGAGCTTTTAAGTCTGCTACGCTTTGAAAATTTCTGACGCGGCGATATATTTCGGCGTGTCGGTTTTATCTTCCCGGCGGTGTCATCGCTGATTATCCGGCTCGGCGTTTAACGTATGTTTTCCTTCGCATAAATCCGGCGCGACGTTTATTTTTCCACGTGGCGTAACTTTGCGCAAAGGTTGAGAGGTGTCCAAGAGAGAGAGAGGAAAAAGGACGTTATCATAAAAAAGCGTGTCCGTGAATTTATGAGTGACTTTTTTACACTCTTGACTTTCTCCGTGGGGAAACGTATTCGCCGAGAACGAGATATTACGAACGTCAACGTTTTAAATTAAATTTTTCGAAGCGCAATTGATCGGGTTCGGATTCGTCGATCGTAAATTTGTATGCTGCGCTGTAAGATTTTGTTCTCACTCTTTCTTGTCTCTTTCTTTGGATTTTCTTATTGCGGTATAAACTCAATTCCGTTATCTTTGTGGCCTAGCACCTGCCGAAATTCTTAAATTTCCTGATATTTGAAAACTAGTATATAACTTGAAACCACTCAGATATACGCTGTTTATTCGTGCTGTATGTAATATTTTGTGGCTATTTATAGCTTTAGGCTTGTCAATTTTCACATAACATTGCAATAATTCATTTCGTTGCTTCTTCTAGTCACACAGTGGATCTTATTCTTCGCAGAAACTCTTCGCGTAAAATTTTTCAAGCTTTCGCAGTATGAGTTTTATATTCAAGTCTCATAACATTACACACGGAGGAGTTTGCTGCCCTTTTTAAAGGCCTTGCAGGGTAGAATTTAACATTGGTACTATTACATAAACACAACAGACGCAATCGCCACGAATGTAAACACGCGGCTGAATATTGTAGATTGGCGCACACGAGGCAAGCAAAACTATGATAGTCGAAGAGGCGCCGGACTTGTGCATTCATTTCTTGGATATCGGGGAGTTATTTTTTCTAAAATGCCGGATGTTGGAGAATTCCGTACTTTTGAAAGCCGGATTTACGTGGTCTTACCGCGTTTTAATTCGAAACAACCAACCTCGATTCCCTACAGCGTTCTGTTGTTTGTTAAACGTATCGACACGCCCCAATCGGTAATGACAGCATGTATCGCCTTCGTGTCAATAATTCAGTGCGACGATTTACGGTCCCCAGTCGCAGCGTAAAATATCTTCCCCGCTTAGCGACCATTAAAAAAAAAGACGGTGCGAAGAATCTCGATCGGTTTCCGATCCGGAATCTCGAAATGGCCGCGGGCAAATGGAAAAATGGTGGGAAGGGAAAGGGGTTGAGAGAGCGGCGGCGAGAGGAAGAGGAGGGGAGGTGGAGGCATAAAAACGATCGGAGCGGTTCCACCTCGCTGTTACGTCTTGCCACGTAACACTACTAATTCCCCGATAGAAAGAACACAAAGGAAAAGATGGGGTCAATAAAATCCCTCTCATCTAAAATGGGTTCACCTGCGAGGAAATGGAGTCTTAATGGAACTCCTACCGTCGCTCTTCCGTTTTTACGATTTTTCCCTCAAATGTGGGGCGACTATCAAATTCCCTCGGCTGTTCGGTTACGACTGTCTGGGAACTTAACCTTCTCAACACGCCTTTCGACGGGAAGTCACTAGACGGAACGGTGATACTCGGGACTAGTTTCGTTGGCGAAGTAGCTTTTATAGTTTCGATCGTCTTCATTTCGGCCGTATCCCTTTCGTAAATCGGGAAATACGCTGCATTGTTGCAAATTTGAGAGATATTGGGCTCGAGTTTATTCTACATTACTACACCTTTCATTGCATCATAATTATGATTCGACATGGTCCACAGATTTAAAAATACCTTAAATCATTGTCACGAGTCTGTAGCTGTCATATGCTGATTGAGTTTTTTTTTCCGAGTTATATACCCTACCGTGACTAGAAATTTGTTAAAACATTCCCTCTTAAAATATTATTAATATCAATTTTTTATTATACAGGAGATTAAATTTAATTTGAATGTTGTCGTCGAGCTTGAATGGCATTTCTCCTTATTTAAATTGCGAACTCCTTTTATTTACTTGCTTCTGAAGATTTTCGAAATGACACTGGCTAGAGTAATCTAAACTTAATGACAACGTAGAATTCCTTCTTCCGTTCAACTTATAAAATTACTGAACGGGGAGAATATCACCCAAACGGGCTTAGGATCCTTTGGGAAGATAATTTTCGAACAGATTCCCGAAGTGGTTGCTAATGAAGTATCGCGTTAAAATTTTTGGCTTTGCCGTTTCCTGACAACCTAACTCAAGATTTTGATGGTGAAAGATATTGCCGCAGGAGCATTCCTTCCTGACCTTTCTTCGGATGGTCGGATTTTTTTCTAGAGAAATATTGACAGCTAAAGGAATAGACGAAGATATTTCCACGGTAAAACTATCTTGCATTGTTAATAGCTAAAAAAGTCAGAAAAAAAATTTCTTATTCTTTCTCGCCCTCTGGTGCTATCTTCTGCTATCCCATTAGCGTGCTCTGGAATAAGTTATCATCCGCAAAAATAAAACCATAACAGGAAAAAATTTCATGTCTTACGAGCTGCCAGGATTTCAGTTTCTAGACGTTTCTCTTGCAGTCTCCTTTTCCTAGGCCCGTTGTTCTATAATTCTAGCTAATGAATGACCTTTTACGGAAAAAACGTAGATGTAGGTCAGTGAAAATGTGTCATTTTTTTGAGAAAACGTTTCTGGAAACTCCATCCTTTCGTTTTTTTGTGCTCCTCAGTAGTTTCTTTGAGAGACTCACATTATGGGGTAATTTTCCATCCTCATAGTTATTTGGTCGGCCGAAATCCTTTCCAAACCGTTTCAAATTGAAAATAAAAACGATGTAATTTCGTTTAATTTTCTCGAAAAATGAGGGAGGTTTCGTAACTCGTGGAACGAATTGATACAGGCTGGTGGGCAAACATTCTAGCGTAACGGCATGTTTTCTAGCCGTCTTGTCGATCGGCAGTCACTGTACACCTTTACATTTCCATATTCCTACCAGTAGGTACGCGCTTTCAGATACTTGATCATATAACAATCACTAAAATATTCTTAAGATGTGCCAAAGCCGTAGTAATAGCAATATAATGACATGGTTTATCGTGTAATTTTCTGTACCATGTAAGTGTCCCTGTCTGTGTGAATGTATTTATGTTTAAAACGACGTTAGGAGAATTTTAAATAGCATAATAATATGAAACTCGGGAAATGTATCGAAGAAATAGGTGGCCTTTTTCTATTCTTATCCGGTAAACGTATAGGTGCCAAGTGGAGTAAAATAAAAAAGATAAGTAGCATAAAAAGTTCTTTAAGAGTAGTATAAAAGGATTCAATTACCTTTTTGAGGCGTTATTTAAAACCTGTCCGACGTAGAAAGTTGTGTCGATAAAACATCCAAGGGCTCATTTAACTTTCTGATAATTTTTAAGGGCCATTTGAAAAATACTTATTCCTTTTAGTAAGCCTGTAGAAAGTTTAATATCATAAAAAATTCGTTTTAGTTAATGTAAAGTTGAAGATGTAACGCTTACCCTGATTCTGCGTTTGGATATCGTTGTAGCATTTCGGCGAACAAGTTGTAATCGAGTAATCTTTTTTCCTCTGTATAAAGGTAATATTGTCATGTGGCTGTGGCGAAGGACAAATCCTGATCGAGGTTACTGCGGAATAATCTCAACGATGTTGCTAAAGCTATTTTTAGTTTTTGGCAAAGTAACATCTTGGCTACGTTATATCACTATTAATTTGACGGCTTCGATGTAATGGAGATGATTTAGCCATCGATAAAAATAATCAGGCAATTTTCGACTCTATTTTATGAACTCGCTGTTAACAACTTCAATTTCTTGACGTTTATATGGCGTTATACTCGAGTAATGAGATCAAGTTTTGTAAAATTTAAAAAATTGTCGCATGGTCTAGTAGAATAGAGATTATTTGGATATTAAGGCTTGCTAAAATCTGATGTGGACTTTATCGTACTTATTTTGGGTTGTTGATTACCTCGCATTTAGATAGTAAGACCCTCCGTCAACCTTCTTTCATTCACCTTTTGTGTTCTCTTTTATTTAACCAGCATTTTTTGCAATCGGGTCAATATTTTCCTTGAGGCAAACCAATCTTATCTTCCCGATGTTTGCGGCTTCGAGTACTAGGCAGAGTATGAAACGTGACGTACTTTTGTGGCGTTTACATTTCTATTTAATGGCACTATATCTCGTTTTTTTTTCGCGGAAATGTCCGTGACAGAAAGCCGCATTTATAGATCTTCCTCAAACAAAAAAAAAAGAAAACAAAAGCGACCAGCAAGGACGATATGAACGAGTTCTGCGCAACACACCTCCCGTTCCGGAAACGAAGCAGTTTGATATAACTACGTCGATTACCGTCATTTCTAACGAACTAAATTAAAATTTGTTTTTTTTTAAGGCGCATTAAATATTTGGAATGAGACTTGAGTTTTTAAATTTAAGTTGCTATTTTAAACTAACGATATGTTTATATTTTTTCCCCTGGATTTATCATATTCCTTGTATGCGAGAGGACGCCTTCATGTCTATATTTCTGAAGTGTATCCTTACGTAAATATTTATTGGTTTGTGCATAAATGTACCAATGCACACAAAAATCTAGACCAGCTCGTAAATTATTGGTGTTGAACGTAATGTATCGTAGCGTCGCAACACCTGCCTTTGAAACTCGAGCATGTCTCACTACATTATTTATATTCCACATTGCTACACTTAGTAATTGTCGCAATGTTATTCTCGCTCGATCATTGTTTCGTAATAATATATTTATGGCCGGGTGATGTGTCGTGACGTGAGATGCATGTTTCATGCGATGCTGAAGCGCGCCCGAATCGGCGATGAAGTCACTTTTAAGGCGCAGTCGTTAAAAACTAAGACCCCCCCCCCATCCTCCCTCCCTTCCATAATTTAAGCGATCATTGACTCCGATAAGATCGTACTCGAAGCGCATTATTGTGCGTTCGGGGCAATGTAGCCGCGTTGCCTCCTAAAAAAATAAAAAGACCAAGTATCAGCCTAGAAGGAATTGAGCGTGCCCCGCGTCAACTGAGGACGACGTCGCTTTATGCATGTATGCCTTTCCGCTGGAATGGAAGTTGTTTTATTGTATTGAAAGAAGTTTTCTTGGAGGAGAAGGAGTTGAAAGGGTTACGAAGTTGTGGGGAGGTGGGTGCCTCTTAACATCGGCTGCCGACGGAAGCGATGCATTGTGGGCATGTGCGTGGGGCCCGACAATTGCGCTTGAATTGGCGAGGAATGACAATTGGGCTGGATGGCCTCCTGCTCTGTTGATGGTTGTGGTGGAGTGTGTGTGTGTGTGTGTGTGGAAGGAACGGGAGAGAAAGGGAGGGAATCCTTAGCGCTGCCTACGATAATTTCTCTCCGCATTCGCTCTTGCTGCCACCTGGCGTCTGTTTCATGATGTGTGTGTGAGAGAGAGAGAGCGAAGTCATTTAAGCGTGACAGCGCTCCCGTTTGGAATGAGTACGTGATCGAAGTTAGCAAAAATCGACGTCGCGACCGAGAGGAATGAAGTTTTTCTAGACGGCGGGGGAATTTTTCGGCGTCGACGCCGAGCGGACGGACCATAACGAGAATCGATCCCCGCTCCTTTTTCGGGGAAACCGAACATTTCCCCCCCTCCCCCTTAAGAGGATGATATTTACACACGGAATCTTCGGACTAATTCGTCCGAAACAGGAATTTCTTTTAAAGAAGAGGAATCGGTCGGTAGGAAGAAATAAAGAAAAAGAAAGTCGAAAATGCCTGACGCTTTACATCCGAAATATGTCGCGACGCGGAGACGATTTTTTATGCGTGCCCGAGACGTGTTTTCGGAGTCTGATTAATGCCGATTTTCGGACGGGACGCCATTAATTAAATCGGAACTCCGCGAGGAATTTCCTTTTGAGAAACTTCGGCATTGTTGTCGAGAAAAGAAGAAGAATGGTTTCGCATTTTCGGAAGAGTTTACCGTTAGTGCGTTTAAGAAATCGGCGTCGCTCGCGCATTTGTGGAAATATTCCTTTGTAAGGTTTTGCGTGCCTCTGGCTCGAGACAAATTTCGGAATCTGTCTTTACAGACTGATGCGATGTTCACTTGCCTCACGCACCAACATGTGGTGGCTGAAAAAGGGAACTTGAGTCGTTTCTTTGTAGTCAATTTAATTCGTGTCGTAGTTGTATAAATTTTAGCTCAGTTTCTCTATAATTAATTTTATTGTGCTGTTTTAAAGTTCGACATTAACGAAATTATTGTCCATCATGCAATCTTTTAGAAAGTGCGACTTGCTTCCACAAAAATGACCATTTTTGTCGTAAAAGAAACCTATTATTTTATGTGCCTAATTTCCTCTTCTTTTTTTAGGTGCCAAGGATAGAGTGAAGTGACTGGAAAACCAACAATTCAGAGCAAGGGAAGCAGAAATGGCTATATCCGGTCGGTGACGTCACGTGAACCACAACAAAAATGGCTGCCATAATTTCCGTTCCAGATCCCTATAGGGAGCTGGAAATGTATCTGGAAAAAATGAATGTAAGTATATGCTTGTCGGAAATTCGTATCATGCCACAGAACTTCTTTTGCTCTTTAAGGATTCGCCATTTTTATTATATTTCTGAACGAAATTTTTTAATTTATATTTTGCAAATTAACAATGAAAAGAATAACTATTACATGCCACAGTTTTATTAACAAATGCACGACTTAGGTTTAGACGCTCAACGTAATCATCAGGACCTTTTAGTTTTCTTCAATTATAGAATATCGCAAACCTAAGGCCAAGACCGTCGAATCTGAATCATGCGAAAGTAGGATTTTTTCCAAGGTCACCCGGCCCCGTGTTTGTGGGGTTTGAGGAGACCGCGAAGAGTCAGCGTTCCGTCCTTCGGAAGGGACGTTAAGCCGTTAGCCCCCTTGGTACTCTTCGTTAAGAGTAGGCTAATGCCGGCACCGGGTTTCCCTCCTCCCTTGTGTGTTCGATGTGGAAGTAGCTATGGCTATAATAATCCAAGAGGTTGATTAGGCAAAAATACACACACCGTCGAATTTATTAGAAATTATGCCATAAATAAAATATACTAGCTGAAATTACCCGGCGTTGCTCGGGGTTTTAAGTCAAAACAAAAAATATAGAGGAAGATTTGAGAATAAAATCAAGTAATGAAACCAGGTTAATTTGTATTGTAGTGCTAAATGGTATGTAATATTTCTTGTCTTCCCAAATTTGCCTCAAATAAATAAATTTTTCCTGCGTCCTTTATTGATAAATTTGGCGACTGTATTTTTTATCAAATAATCATAAGAAAGAATCGATGGAATCACTTTTAAAATATAGTTATTTCACTCAAATTAAGTTCCAGTGAAAGAAACTGCATGATATGATGTGGTCATGAATCTCAAAAATATTAAAATCTTGCGCAGGAATTGCAGGCTCTATGAATGCAACCGGTGGAAACACGTTTGAAGATATATTCAAATTTAGCTTACCCATAAGTTATCCCATGCAAAGACTGATTTTGTGGGTCAAATTTGTTACGTGAATATTTTAAAGTTAAACCAAACCTACGAAACAAAATGAGTTCCCGGACTTGAAAACCGAATTTGGCGATAAAAAGTGTGTTGGTATGACATGGAAAGTGTTATTATAATCTAATAAGTATAATTGGCTTAATTGATGCATACAAATGTTCAGTTGAAAGGAAAGCAAAATGTACATACAGATGATCAAGGGAGGAAGAGTTAACGATTATAAATGTTGGTCTTAATTAAAGAATTGTTATAGAAGTTTTCTTATTTTACCTTCGGAGATATCTTTCACTTTAGGAATTTTCAATGTTAATGAAAAACATATTTCGCTGTCTACTAAGTATAGAGAATATGCAAAATATATGAGAAGTTTTTAGAGAAAGAAAGTACTTAAAATTGCACATGAAAACTGTCTTTCACTTATCGTTTTAAATAATTAGCCAGATTTTTAGTTTTTTTGTGATAGCCCTTATTTGAATAACCTGAGTGTTTCTTTCTTCCCTACTTTAGTTTATATTAGGTATATATTTTTTCTTTTAATTAATATTAGGTATTGTTTATATCGGTTGTCAAGTAGATTGTTACTCCAACAATACGCTCATTTCCATGTTATTTAAATGGGAAAAATTAAAAGAGAAAAACATTTTAAAATGAAAAATGTAGTTAAAATTGCTTTAAAAACCCTCCCATTTTGCTTAACTTTTTATTGCGGTTAAAATGGCACCTTCATATTGCTTCTACTTTCTGTAGTTGTTGCGTTATTAATACACAAACAAACAAATTCTTCAAAATATTTATGGTAGAGATTTCAATGCCCTTAATCTTTTCAATTCGTGAGGATTTTTTTTGTAATCTGTTTGTTACAGGGAAAACATACTATGTTCGTACTCTTTGAGCTATTTAACACTAAAACCCTTCATGTTGTTGCGGTTTGTGATAGCCAATTCGTTACGCATAATATTTTTGGCACAATTGTTTGGAATTTTTCGTGAACAACAACTCTGATTCTTTTTTAATAAGAAAAGGGTTTATACTATACGTGATTCGAAGAGAGGCGGAAAAAGTGGATCAGAAAAATAAAAATTGATCACCATTGCCGATTACTTACCGGTTATTTATGACAGCTTCCTAGAAGAACCGGTTGAAGAGTTTTTGAGGAAAAACTTGCATCCTTTCGGCACGTAGGCCATAATATTTTTTCTCACATCCCGGCTTTAACGAATGGAAGTCCACCCAATTAACCAACCGCGGCACTTTTCGAAGTTCCGAGAAATGACGTCGTGTCGCTCCGACCGAACAATTTTCGAATGCTAGGCTACGAGGGACGCTTCTCAGCGGCTCCATTGATATCGATCGAACCTCAGTACGGTTACGTAGAACACATATATCTAGTTACCAAATTACGCCCTTATTGAGAAGGCATCTTAAGGGGAGAAAAGATGAAAAAACAACCTGACGAAGGACGTGACGCTCCCGAGTCTCTTTCATTTTTTTTTTCGAGTTTTCGCGTTTAGATGGTTTATTTTCCGTGCGAGGTAAACGAAAACGGTCTCGGGAGCCCGTTAACTCGGTTAAATCGTTCGAAAAACGTTACTCGAAGCGTCCGCTCGACGTCTCGCGAGCGATATCGGCTCTGCCAAAGGAAACGGAAAGTGGGCTCGCTTCGAGCTGACGGCCGAGGCTAACGACGGCGGACGCTGAAAGAGGAGAGAGGGAATGGTAGGGGAAGGCGGGAGGGAAAGGGAGAGACCGATCGGTGCATCGTTCCAACGTCATGCCAACGCATCGCCGCGGCGCCTTTGGACGCTTTAGAGAGAGAGAGAGAATGTAGTGGCACTCCTAGAAGAGTCGACCTGACTTCCTGGTGATCGACCGCGTTCCGAAATAATGGCGATCGATTGGGGCTGCAGCGGCGGCGGCGGAGTTCAAAAGCCTCGCTTTTATTTGTCTCTTTTATCTATCTTGGACGTCAAAAGTGTTGAACCATTTTCATCCTTCCCCTCTTCACGCACAAACCCTCCTCTCCTTCCCTCTGTCCGCGCCCTCTTTTCTATCTCTTTCTCTTCTTGTTCGTTATGGAAAAAACGCGCCTCGCACCAAACTCTTTCGATCTACGAGTGCGCGACCATATGTCCCTCCCATCCCATTAATATCCACCACTCCCTCCCACACAATCTCTCTCTCTCTCTTCGTTTTCTCTCCATCCCAGCCTCGCCTCATCTCCTTTACGGGCCTTTTCATCTTCCCTGTGCTCTCCACTCCACGATTCTCACCGCCTGCGTTTTTCTCGTTCGAACGAATATCCTTTTCTTGCGATGAAGAGCCATGCCCGAGATGCAAAGAGGTCTCGGGATATAATTGGTTAATGGAATGTCTCACGCGGTAAAAAAAGGAAAATAAACGGCACTTCGGATGGTTTTGACGCGAGGATCGAGTGTGTGAAACGTGTGGGAAATCGAACGTTGAAGAAACCAAGCGTGTTTTTTTCGAAAGAAACGGCCGTCGGCAAAATTTAGAATAGGATATCATTTAAGCAGTAACCTACTCTGATGCTCCTAGTTTTGTCCAATTTTAGCAGTTGGAATGATTTCACCCCAGTTTTTAATCTAATTGAAATTGTATTGAAAATATTTGTAATCAGAAATTTATAGATATCAGGAAGCATAATAAATAAGTTAGAAAAAGTGACTTATTTTGTAGAAAACTTCGGAGCTCTGGGCAGCGCCGAAATAGCTCAACCTCTACGCATTCATTATCATAAAAACTAATTTATATTTATTATTTTTATTTATAATAATTTGGACCTAAAGGAATATATTAAGTTTCTTGACGTACGTACATAAATTTCAATTAAACCACTTTTGAAATGTTTTTTAAAAATATCTATTCGCAACTTTCTTGTTATCTTTCCTTTGATTCGGCACCCGGTGCGGTCGCCGAGCACCCCTCTCCATTGCCTCCTTATTGGTTTGAAAAAGAAGTTATAATGATACAGTCAAACCTCGATTTAGCGTCCCCTATATAGTACCACCCCTGCATACCGCCCATGAATCGTTGTGAACAGAGCTTCCATCTTATGATTACCTACATAGAACAAGCATATACCTCGATTTCCCGCCACGCCCGCTTTAACGGTGATGGACAAATGGTGGCACTAAATCGGGGTTTGGCTGTACTCCATACAGGAGAGAATGGATGCAATTTTCTTTCGTTAGCTTTTTGCTGGTGTCGGCCTTTGGAAAATCGAAGAATGATATTTTACTGAAACCTGAGGGATAGATAAAATGCACGTGTGCGTCCTCACACATAACGGATTTTCTGAGCTCATTCCGATCAAAACACCGTCATATTCTCACTGCCGGATGCCACTCCTGATTATAACCCACTTAGGGGTTCGCACGAACATTCTCGGTGGAGGGAATGGGAGGGAGGAGTAGAACGGGTGCCGACATTGGCCTACTCTCTGGAAATTTACCAAAGGGGTCGCGGGAGGCTTAATTCCCCTCTTCCGGAGGACGGGTCGCCCTAATTGTGCATTCTATTCGCTACGATCAAGGGTAAGGTCAGGTCAAGTCCACCATTCGCGAACACAATGATAGGAGCGAGGACAATCGCCCTAATAAACCTCTCGTGCTCAGGAATGGAATATCGATGTCAGCGCGTGGTTTGGGTCAATATGTATCCTCATAGTCATATAATGAACTGTAGGCGAATTACCAAGTAGGCCTTTATCAGCGGTAATTCAGCGATTGATGATCGTAATCCAGTGTTTCCCAAGCGGTAGCTCACGGACCCTCAAGAGGTTCACCAAAAAATCTGCGTAATGAAGAATTGTTTTATTCTATTTTTAGCGCGTTTTCTCAAAAGAAAAAAACGTGCTTATGTGATCCTTCTGTCTGTCCGTTCGTGTCGGTCTGTGGACAATCAACTTTTTGTTTTAATAGATATTTGGAAAATTCTGTTTGAATTAAATATATCACTTATCAATCCATGAAGTTTCCAACGATTAAACTTTCACGGTAATTCATAGTTTCCGCAAGATAGTTTCAAATTCGGAAAATTGAAAACTTTGAGTTGGCATTGTAGCCAAAGTACTGGAAATATTAGGTCAATTAAATTTGAATTAGACAGATATTATCAATCTACAAATTTTCCACCTATTGTATTTTCACGATGGTTCATAGATTTCCCTCGATATGGCTACAACTTCGGAAAATTCAAAATTGTGAAGTGGTATTGTAGTTGAACTATTAAAGGTAGTGGAGTGATGTTTTCATAGATGAGAAGTTCTAATGAGGATCTACATTTCATAAGAGTAGGCAAAACAGAACCCTGAAAATATTTAAGAAAACGTGCTTCCACCTTCCTTACCTGTTTAGTAATACATATATATGATAGAGTATAAAATATCTTTCGATGGTTAAAAACAAAAGCGATACATATTTTCTCTTCAGCTGACTAATAATAAAAAATCAATGCATTGTACAAATATTCAGGACTGTTTTGCAATTACAAAATCAGCACAGCATCTTTTTTATTCATAATAATCTTAAATATCGTTTGTATAGAAAAGCTATTCTTTTGCGATGAGAAGGCTTATGATTCCGTTTATCCGCAGTTGCAATTGTGCTGGTATCATCGTATGTTTTGTGTTCTTTTTATGTTAGTATTAGAGATGAAAGCGAAAGTTACATTTGAAGAATAAATTATTCGTAAAGAAATCCAACGAATTGAAAATTAAGAAATGAAAATTGCTTCGTAATTAACGTATAATTTTTAAATTATTTCTTTAATTGGAGATTAACTGGTGCGTATTCTGGCTTACCTTGTTACAATAAAATGCGTCTTTGTAAGTGTGCAAAGGATTGATTCGAGTACCGACTTCCCTCGCAGCAAGCATGGGTTCGAATTCTGGTAGTGGCTGGTTTTTCAACCCAGGCTTTTCCCGCCGTAACTTGTGTTTTATGTCAGCACTCAGTCCGTCGGAGGAGACGTTAAGCAGTGTTACCCCCTCCTGCTCCCTCCCTCGCAAAGAGTAGGCTAATGCAGGCACCGGGTTTCCCTCCTTCCTTCTATGGGAATGTGTAGATCCCATCGACTGAGAAGCCCCATAGGCTATGTAGATGCAGCTAGCTTCCCTAAGTTGTCCCACAAAAGGCACGCCTCCAGTAAGGTTATGTTAATGGATAATAAGGAATATTTAATAAATTTTAACGAATTAAATAGGTCAAATCACGAGCCGTTCTCAGAGAATCTGTAGTATAAGGCTCGCGATAAAAACAAGAGGTTCACGATCTGAAATGGTTTGGGAGCTGCTATTGTAATGCGAACCAACGGTGAATGGATCATTGATCGGTTGAATTACGACGATTATTTCGCAGATGAATTGCGTTTAACTTACTCGAACATTATATGATAATAGGAGTTTCATAAATCGTTTATCCTTTATTCTTAATATTTTAAACTCTGCCAGTGGTAATAAAGTGCTTCATTTTTAATTCATAAACACGTTCTAAAATGCCTCAATCGAAATTTTTTCCTAAATATTTTTGAAAACAAATGTTTGAACATTTTGCTATGTTTAAGTCCATTACACAAAAGAGTTGCACCATGCAAAAATTCCACGCATGGGATATTTGTCGACGCAACGTGAGTTTCACTCCTACGATCTATGGCGGATCCAAGGGAGGGGCGATCGCCCTCCCTTGGAGGACACCATTGCCCTCCACTAGGTGCAAATTCATTCCGCGAAACATTCCTTGTTTCTACACCGAAGATTAAGTATGTATGACAAGGGAAAGAAAGATTCCGATGAGGGTAGGGATTTTCAAAATGTATGATTGTTGGCAGAGGGCGGAATAAAGATGGGGGAGGGGTAATTGTGGCGATCGCCCCCCCCCCCCTGGGAAGTTTCTGAATCCGCCCCTGCCTACGATGCATCATCTAATGGTGCTAATTATTAATTAAACCTAGAGTATGTAAGTAAACATTCTTTGTCATTCATTTCGCAATTTTTAATTCTGCCTTTTGTGAAATATTATCGTTACAATCTTTTATACCCAAACTACCTATGATAATATCGTGTAAACAAATTTCATTTTGAATTGAAATCAAAATAAATAATCTAACATTTCGTGCTGAAATTTTTGTGCCCATATGAAGATTTTTAGTGAGTGACCTTCGAAAGAATTATAAATCTAATTTTTAAATGATACCTTCCTTTCTTGCACACATAAATGATCAAAGAATGATTTTTGTTTTGCCGAGGTTGCTGTTGTTCAAACCGCCAAAAAATCTCTTTTAACAATGCCGCTTGGGCCGTAGCTAGGTGACGGCACGCGGAGAAGAAAAAAAGAGTAGCAGATTTTTTGGAAAAGGAAAGAAGGGAAGTTGTAGGTTTTTTGGAAGAGACGGCAGACCCTCATCCTCCTCTTCCTGTCACTCCTCCGGCCAATGCCGCCTCTCTTTTGTCGCCGCTTAGTTGGCATTCCGTCCGCGAGCGGTGCCGCAGACACCCGCCATCTCCCTTTGAATTCCGTCGTGTTTGTCCGTCTTCTCTTCCCTGGAATCGTTCTTTCGACGCTGTTAACTCTTCGTCTTTATACCCTTCCCGTTCCGACCTCTTTCTATCTCCAATACCTCCCACCGCGCTTCTATCCTCCGCCCTCTTTCCACATCCATCTCCGACGGCCTATCGCGCTCATTTGTTTTTCCCGTAATCCGGATGCCCGGAAACGAACGTGCGCTCTCTGGTGGTCTGGCCAATCAGCGCCGCTTGCGAATATCGAACGCTATTCGACACTCTTAAAAACGTTGTCCAAAGGAACGCCTCTTCAAAACCTTTTATCTTTCTCTTCCTTGTTTTTCTCTTTCTCCCACCTGTTCTTTCTATAGTTTTCTTTCTATATCGTGGCATTTTCCCCTCTTTTTTCCTCTCTTTTTGTTCCCGTGTATTTTATTTTTACTTCTATCTTAGAAGTCGTGATGGAAGCATCCTTCTACCGAAAAGGCAGATAGATCTAAAGGAGCAGAGGTGGGATAATAGCGATTGAGACGCCGTCGGCTTTTTGCATTCGTCACCCATTCCTCATTTGAAACGGCGTGCGGTTGATTGGATGTCTCTCTGCAAGATGAAAAAAATTAACTGGTGCTTTCTAGAGTCCAGTAGCCTGATAAACTAAACGAGACGACAGAATTAGTTCTAGATGTAAACGATTTATTAGGACTTTTACGGATATAATTTCCAAGGTATGCGCAAACGACTTTTTCAGTATGTCTTAGCGTATCTTCGAATTAAATAACTTTCGCAAAATATGAATTTTAATTAACTAGAGAATTAACAAGCTCGTTTTCTGGCTGAAAACAAATTCATGAATTAGCACTTGAAAAAAATAAATGCTTTTCTTAGATATCTCCGATAGCCATAACAGGGTTACGATTTTCGCGACCTTAGCTAATGGAGATACCTAAGAAAGGTACTTGTTATTCACGTGCTTGAGTGAATTTTAATATTCAGATCCTTTGTTTAGCATTCGAAGGAAACAATTTAAAAAACTCTGGAATCTGTGACGGAAAGACTTATTGTTGGCAAACTTAAATATAATTAATCCAACGTCGAGGCAGAGAATGTCTTTAGATGGCAGAGGACTTCGAGGGTAGAAAGTCGCGACGATCGAGTAATTAATCGTACCTTCGGATTTGTTTCGTTTAACGGAGCATCCATCTTTTGGAAAAGGCAACAAGCCTGTTTTGTGAGATGAGCGCATGGAAAAATATACTCATCGCTTGAATTAAATTAATGCATACAGTGTACAGGTTTTTAACGCCCTGTTTTCTTCGTGTGGCGATCACTTTCGTCTTCCTTCTTTATGTCCTGCTGTCACCTGCTCGCTGTCGACCGTCCGAGCACTCTCACGTCAAATCATAACACGACTCCCCCGCCGCTTTTTCATTGAAAATATATTCCTAAAAAAATTCAGATTAAATTGTCGGGGAATTAATTTATGAGCGCCATCTTTAATAAATTCTGTAAAAGTTGATTTATGTCATTTATATATTTTTTTGACTCCAAAATTAATCAGGGAAATATTTTTTGCCATAACTTTCTTTTTGGTCGAGGTTCGTTCCAGATTCTTTTTGGACAAAAATAAAGCTCTATTTATATATAGAATAACGTCAATAAAGAAATATTTAAATCAGAGGTTCTCGAACTATGGTAGGTGCGCCACTTAGGGCGCATCCGCGTATCGTGACGCATTGTCCTTCACACAATTTATTTAAACATTTCATTTTCCACATTTAAAATATGTCTGGGATTGAAAACTATGATCATAAAATTTCGTTACGGTTTGCGTTGGTATATCGTTTTTTTTACGTATAAGGTAGGCTTCATTATTATTACATAGTATACGTTTATTGCTCGCCAAAATTTAAGTAGCGCATCGGCACTCCGCCACAGGGAAAATGTCGCGCACGGCAGGTAAAGGGTCGAACACTACTGATTTATGTAAAGCTGTCGCTCGCATTTAACTCACTCCCTTGACGCAGAGCATGCGCGTTCGTTAACTCTTTAACATTCCTTTGTGCGAACGATCGAATATCTTTCGTACTCGGAATACATTTAGTCTTTTCACTTATTTTTTTCTTTCCTTCTCCGGATACTCGAGCGGCTACACCTGCTCCCTTCTTCTCCACCCACAATTCAGCCGCGCTTTCTCGAGCATCCAACCGAACCGCTCCCGACGCAACACAACGAGTCCGCTTTCCGAACCCCTTTCCCTCTCCCCCACACTCACCCCATTTTTTACGGTCTCCATTATATATATCTGCACGTGCTCTCTCTGTCTCTCGGGATGCTCTTTAGCATGCTGATCCATTCTCCGCACCCAACTCCCACTGCCATCTACCTCTCTCCCCTTACTCTCCTCCCTTCTCGAAAACCTCTCTCCCTTTGTGTTTTCCACTCCGCCCGTCCTTCGTGTTTTCCTTCTTCGAGGGCTACCGCGATGTTCGGATGAATTCCTCGCGTCTCCTCAAATCATATCTCTTCTCCGGACGAACTGTTATTTAGGGCCTTTTTTTAACCCTTCCGCACTTTTCGTTATACCCGTTTGGCCAACCGGGAGGAAGGGGCAGTTTTCTGAAAAATGATGAGGAAAGCCTTTTTTATTCACGATCCGATCGCCGCTTCTGCGAAGGAAGAAGGCGACATCCGCGGTTCCCTCGTGTCTTCTCTCCTTAGCGCGCGCCTCCCTTTTCATATAGAAAGAAAAGGAAACGAATCTCCTTCCCGTCCTGCAACGCGGCTGGATATCATGAATCTTTCATCAGCCTCTCTCCTGAAATGGGACCGTTTGGGGTTCGATTCGGGATGGGGAAGGAAACGAACTGCATCCGCGGTTGAATGATGATTGTTTTGTTTCCTGTGAAAGGGTTCGCATAAGATGTCCATTCCCGGAGCGATTTTTTTGTCCTCGTTTAAAAGGGCATTTCGATCCGGTCGCAGCTGGGTTGGATGGATTTCGAACCGGGAATTTGTATTTTTGTTTCGTTCCTTTTCCGGTGGCAGCGTTCTTTTTTTTCTTTTAAAATATCCGTATAATTTTGTTTCCAAGTACGAGTTTTGAAGATCCGACGGAGATGCGGTCCCGTTAGAAAGCATGCGCTGGAGGTTGTATCGTGTCACATGTAGGTATATATTTCAATCTGATTAATTTGACGAGGGAGCAAAAAAGGACGGAAGAATGATTTACGACTCGTGTACAATTAGGGATTGATATCTGAACAGAAAGGGATATCTTATTAATTATTAGGTAAAAGAAACGTTCAAGATCCGACGTAGCAAACTGTCGTGTTGCTATGTTTTGAATCGCTTTAGATTATTCCGGTTCATAACTTTTCACACCTTATTCTTGCATACGCATTATTTTCTCGGAGAAGCATCATATAATATTTTCGTATGCTTAAGATCTTACTATGAAATGCATTCTAACCTCGACAATACAACCTTGGGGGGATTTTAAATCTCATGATTTGTAATAACGATTTTGGTAATACCTATGTTTTCGCAAGATACTGAAGAATAATTTTTATTAACGAACATTTTAACGAATTATGTAAACTATTAGGAAGTGATTGAATTAAAGAAAAGCATTGTAATAGTCAACTGCTAGTAACTTTTAAATAAAAATAATCTTAGTAAACTTTCAGGAGAATATTTAAGTAATAATCTTGAAATGTATCATCTAAAGAAATAAAGGTTATTTTGATTTGAATTGAATTAATCGAATTTGCAATATAAAGGTATTACTTCATACCCTTGCTCGTTCTTTAGTTAATAACTTCAATACACTAACACAAAGCTGTTTCCCGATTTTTGTAGATTCTTACGTCTCCGTTCGAGCATTTATATCGTGTTCTTTGCTTTCAAAAGTACGACTGAAATTTGATTTTTTTGGCATCGGAGTACTTTACCTCTATATCTGGAGAAAAAATCGACGATGAATCTAAATAGCGTTTATTTTTTCTTGGCTGTTTTGCTAGCGTTTCTGCGAGTGGAAGTGAACCATTGAGCAATTAGGGTCACGCCAGCGACAGCGGCTCTCGGCGCATATTGTCGAGCCGATTGATTAAAAAAGAGGTTTTTTTCTTTGTCCTTGGGTTCCGTGAGTTCTTCCATTCCGCATCCTCTATTTCAACACACCATAACTTCATTACAATCTTTACAGCGTACCGGCGATTTCAATTAGAAATCAAAAACCTAATCGGTGTCGCAATAATGCACAGAGGCTTTTTTGTCAAAAATAAGTCCGTTTATTGTGCTACATTGATTTGAATTATTTCTTCCGTTTGGTTGCATGATAGTGAATAATTTTTCAGCTGTAAATGTATGTACATATCAATTGATAGGAATGTCTCGAAATATTTTTTTCGCTGGAGAACAATTTTTTGTGTTGTCCAGTTAGAAGAATTATGATAATAAATTCATTTTTGCTTCTTCATTTTCTTTTCACCTTTTCTTCCTTAAATGCGAGAAATTTTTGTTAAGCGTGCTTGACTCTTACGTTAAAGTCTGTCTTTATGAATCTGCCATTGTAAATGTTAGCATTATTATTAGTGTTCTTTCTACAGACAAGTCCGTGATTATATGTTAAACTGATTTCTCTATATTATTTAACCTCGGGAGGAATAATTAGATGGAGAACTCGGAGAGAGAGGTTTCTTCTTCTTAACCCAATCATAAGACATACTCAGATTTACATGTTTGTCTTGGCTGACTTGAAGTTAGTGGAGTAGTTTTACTCTTTCGAGGGTCTTTGCGGTAACTGAAGTCACTTTTAAATTGACAATAAATAGGTCTACTAGGTTAGTTGCACGTTATTTCCCGTAGTTTTAAGATTCAACGTATAAAAATTGTAGCAGAATGCGCAACGTGGAGGAATTTCGAAATAAAGACACATCCATTCTACAGCTGCGAGTCCTGTCACCAAGTCCGGTGTTTTCGGCTCCATCCCTTAAATAAAGTTTCTTTATAGAGAGCACGTCATAGGTGAATGAGTTTTCTGTCCTTTCTCCGAGGAATGCATCGGAGGAAGTGTTACTAAAGGTTACCGACCAATGTCCCTTTTGGTCTTCCCGCCTCCGCCCACTGGCCCCTCCCACACCCCACAGCCCTCTCCCCCCAGCTCCCCTTCCCCGACTTCTTGTCATCTTCCCGTCTGCCTGTCACTCCCTCTGTCCTCGCCGCGTCGAATTATCATGCATCATTTGTCCATTCTACGCGAAAGAACTCGACAAGCTTGCCAACCTAAGAAAACTCTCGATGATTCCTATTCATGGAGTAACGGAGGTCGCTCTCCTGCCTCTGATTGGGAATTGAGGAGACGCATGTTTATTTATATTTTTGCGACTAGATGGAGCCAGTTTATTTTGCCATGCCTCTTCTGCGTTTCATAAATTTTTAATCGAGTATCTTGATTAACTTGTACAACGACAATGGAATCGTTCACGGTTACATTAGGCTACCTAAGACGGATTTTTTACGTTATTAATATTTTTCTATGACGAAACCTCGCATTTATTAAAAGATCCGCGGTTTAACGGAAGCTTCCCCACGTCTGCAAACTCCTTAAAGATCCACCCATGCATCACAATAAGTTTTAAAATCTCCCCTTCCCCACGTCACGAAGCGATGTCATCCCAATCGAATCTTAATGAAGTAAACAAAAGGTGAACTTTTGCCAGGAGACAATAACAACGAAAAATCTTTTATCTCGCTTCCCAATCGAGTAGAACGATAAGGATCGAATCTCGATCCATCGGGGGATCGATCGTTTTACGCAATACCCCGAGAAGCTCGCGTTTGGAATAAAGAAACCTCTCCCGATCTCATCTCCCGCTACCGTTTTTTTTATTCTTTCCAGGAGGAGATAGGCCAAGTCTTCGACAAATGGGACGGAGACCACGGGGCGTCCTCGGCGGCGTCGCGGGAGGAATCTTGCGCCGAGGAGAACGGAGTGGCAGACCTCTCCGAATCCTCCCCTCCGGACCTCTTCAAGTCCCTTCCGGCGCGGAAGAAGAGGCAATGGCGTCGTTCGCGGGGAGAATCCTCGGGGAAGTTCGCGACGGTGGCGGCACCCTCGGTGAAGACTTCCTCCGCCTGCGGCGGAGACACGGGCATGGGCTGGGCCGAGCTGCACTCCTTCATTGAAGCGCAGTTGAGGCAGCTCGCCGAGGAGAACGACTCGGGCGTCCCCAACAGCCCCTTGTCTCCCACGCGGGCCAACGGACTCCCCTCGGGCGGCTCATTCGACTCCCTGACGAACGGCGACCACGCCCCTCAGGAAGAGGAAGACGTCACCCACGTGAACTTCAGGCGCCCTTCCAGGAGGCGCTCCAAAGAGGAGAACTCCAGGGCCGAGAAGTACATAATAGACGGAGAGGTTTGGCCCAAAGGAGGAGCGAAGGTGAACGGAAACTCCCACTCCGCCGGAAGAACGGTCCAATTCGACACACAAAATGGCGTCGCCTTCGATGGAGAGCGCGGGAGGGGATGCATCGGAGGAAGGGCTGGGGGAAAGGGGAGGAAAATTCCCTCGGACAACGGCTGCTGCATCCCTGGGGAATTGATAATAGGCGGAAAGGGTTCGGGGAACGAGAAGGCCGTGGGAGGAGACGGGAGCGCCGTCTGCACGGTCTCGGTCATCCGGGACTTGGAGGAATCCATCCAGAAGCTCCGGGCGAGCAGGGGATCCAAGGCGGTGGTTAACGGCAAGCAGGTTACCAAGAGCAAGAAGGAGGAATTGGGCGGCGAGAGAGGGCTGCCAGATCTAGTCGGATCCTCCCCGGCGCCCTCCCGGAGGAGGAGGAAGTCGGAGGAGGGTGTAGGAAGAGAGATCAACAGTAGCGGCGCATCCTCTTTGGCTCCACTTAGCGTTGGCTCCTCTCCAGTGGTGAGTAATGAACGGAGTCCGAGAGATGCGCGTAGGGGTTTTTGCATTTTTGCGCGCTCGCGTGCGCATTCGCACACAGGATGGACGTTGGCGTCGCGAATCGTCCCTCCGCAATTAGCTGGATTGCGAAGTTTTGTGATGTGGAGTGGGAGGGAAAGGAAGGGCATCCTGGCCGTCGGCACGAACATCCCTTTCGAACGAAAATAACCTTGCGGTCGGTTGGAATTGATAAGCCGCGGAAAGTGTTTCCTGCGTTTGGAAAAAAAAATGTTTTTTTTTTCGTTACTATTGATACGACGTACGTCTCGTAAAATAACGCGTCGAGGAAGTTGTTCATGAAATTTGCCAATGTCCGGCTTTTCTGATAAATTTCTTTTTGGATCAAGTACGTTAACATTAAATTTATTTTTAAGAATTTTGGTTCCGTTAGAATGACTTGTTGCTCTTGGAACGGCCGTTGTTGCGGTTTCGTTTATTTTTTCATAAATTTTAAGAGCGCTAAAAATATCTGAATATTTTGTCTCGTGTATATTTTAATATATAATGCACAGTTAATTGATAAATGATTAATGAAATGAAACGCCCATCATATTGAATACTTTTATCTTCTCTTTTTTTTGTTATTTGCGTATCACTTGCACGCATTTTCTCGAAATGTCGGCACGAGGGACAGGGCTTTAGAGGGCATCCCTCCAACTCGTCCAATCTTATTCACACTCGGTGCCAAATAATATTTCAACTTTTTTTAGGTAGGCTGCAGTGGTGTCGTAATCGCTCGAACTTAAAGACCCAAAGACGGGTTTGATAGTTCTGCCGCGTTTAAGTCAATAAAAGTCACTTTTTTTACGCAAAGAAAGTATCATTCGCGATCCTTCAAGAAAAGTTACTCCCTCTATGTTTTTCTGGAAAATTTCGAGTGAATTATTACCTTACCGTCGAAACGGTCGCTAGAAGCGACGAAACAAAAACAGCGCGGCTCATAATCGCTTCCGGTGACGCACTTATTATGGGCAAACATGGAGCTGCATTTTTTTTACTATACAAATAAAATCTCGCGGTATCGGAGGAATACAAAATAGTTTTCGAACGCGGAAATGAGAGAAAGAGGGAGACGCTGTCTCCACTCCTTAATTCTAAAAAGGCACATTTTAGCCGCACACCCATGAAAAAAATATATTTTCACCTCGTGGACACCTCGCCCACGTATTCCTTTTCAAAAACGAAATACTTTTAAACTCTTTCTATCTCTCTCTCTCTCTCCCTCCCCCCCCTCTCTCTCTCTCCCTCTCTCTCGCTCTCCTCATATCTTGACCCAATAAAAAATTCCGCGCATTCCATTCAAGCCCTTCCCATCGCGACTCTTCACCTATCTTCTCCCCTTTTATCCATTTCAAAAGTCTAACACGATATAACCCTTTGGCCAACTCTTCGCCCACTTCCCACTTATATTCTTGCTCAAGTCTGCTGCCTCTTTCACTCCTCCTCGCGTTGTTTGGCGTTCCTCGAGGCGAGTCTTGTTTGCATTCGCATGTCCTGACAACACCAAAAGGGAGGTTTAAATAGACGTTTTGAAGATAAAAGTGTCCTTTAAGGAGGGATGGGTCGGCGTTTATAACGCTTCCGAACTTGCTAGCTCCCTGCAACCAGGGAGCGCCTTCGTTTCCCGGGAAGGGAAAAGTACCCTCCTCCCCCCTTGTCCTCTCTGACTCTCCTCTCTGCACTCCATTACTTCTTCAGGACGGTGGCAGTCTCTCTCTCTCTCTCAAACATCGATTCCCTGCATCCCCCTCCCCGTCTTTCCAATTCCTCTCACCCCTTCTACCTCGCCATAAACGGAGCGCGTTCGGACGCCGCTCCCCTCCTTCCTCCGACTCTTTCCCTTTGTCTTTCACTCCAAATCATTCTGTACGCATCTTCTCTCTCTTTCCTCTTCTTAAGACTTCTTTTGTTTCTTTTCGAACCCCATACCTCTCCCACCTCCCTATCACGCTCTTACCTCCTCTTCCCCAACTCTCCCTACCTCCCCAACTATTCCTTCCTCCCTCTCCCATTCTCCTATTCTTTCTCCCTTCCCAATTACTCCTCACGTTTCCCCCCCCCCTCACATTCTCCATCACTAACTCTTCCTCCATAGTTCTCCTTCCCTCCCCGACTCTTCATTCCCCCTTCCTCAACTCCCTCTCCCGTTCGTCTCCCTCCTTCCCTAATCCTTCCCTTCCTTCCATTCTTACTTCCTCGGGTCTATTCCTCTCTCCCTCCCTCCCCGACTCTCCCTTTCTCCTCAAATCTTCCTCCATCCCCAAGCTTTCTCCTACCCTCCCTCCCCTTCCTCCTTCTTTCTCCTCCATCCTCTCCATTCTCCTCCATCCTCTCCATTCTCCTCCCTCCCACACTCCTCTCCCATTTTACACCCTTACAACCACCTCCGTTCCTCTCCTCCACCTTTCCCAAACTCCAGTTCTTCCCCCTCCTAACTTCTCTCACCTCCCTCTCCTCACGTGCCTTTCCTCCCGCGCAATCTTCTCCTATTCCTCTTTTGAGTTTCCTCCGTCGCCTCCTCATTTCTCGTCTTTTAACGAGTCTCTACTTCATCATTTGTTTCCTTCCTCGTTATCTTCTTCCATTTCATCCATAAACAAATCCTTTTTTTCTCTTTTCCATCTTTTCTTTCTAGATTTTGGTCTTCCGGTCTCTTTTTCATATTTACTCGCGGCTCCCACGTACAAATTCCGCCGTGTTAGGTATTCTATTTATCACTTCTCCCATTCCTATTCCTTTGTTTCGTCCCGGTCCTAGTTTGGTTCCTTTGTCCCGTTTCGGCTTTCAGAATATAATGGTCCCTCGAATGGATTCCATCTCGCGTCTCTGGTGGAAAGTCTCGCCGGACTGACGAGTAGTTAATGCGGACGTTTCCACGAAGCCGATGGGAATTGAAACGCACATATGCACGTTGGGAAGAGGTCGATTCACATAGCCTATCTTTTGCCTTCTCTCACGCGCCTATTCCCAAACAAAAGCGTATGCAATTTTGCTCGCTGTCTGAGGGTTAGCGGGAGGTATTCTGGTGCCCTGGGTAAGGATCCGTCTCGGCGCGCGTTTCACTTCGGAAAATTAGTATGAATGCGATTTTATACTTAAGTCCCTGCTTATAATTAGAAGAAGTGTGATTGAAGTTTCTACGACATCCATCGACTGCCAGCACTTTCTATTAGCATTGAATTCACAAAGAGATCTATGCTTTACTAATTACAAATTACTAATTAATAAACTTGAAAAGTAAGTACTTTCCTTAGGTTTCTCCATAACAACGTTATGGATTTGTCAATGAATCTGATTTTTCATAACCTTGTTATGGCTATCGGAGATACCTAAGATGCGTACTTACTAATTATTTCAAGTTTTGTGACTTATTACTTAGTACTTATTTTTAATCGTTGTCAACTGTAAAAAAAATTATTTTAGTTTTTCAGTAAACATTAATGGAGTTCTCTTTGGATTCAAGGATTATTTGGTCGTTATAATGAGCTATTAAATTACGTAATAGGTAGGAATTAGTATTGTTGTTGAGGAAGCGCACCCAAGATTTTTTTGCATCCTGGCGTGTTTTTTTAAAATCCCTTTTACGTTTCACTTCGCACGGTTGCTCTTTCTCACGGCAGCAATCCTCAACCCCTTCTTTCCTTCTCTCTCTTCCTGCAGAGCCAAGTTTTCCTTGGCTTAAACTCTGCATTTCCTTCCATCCGCAGATCCGGCTTCCTCTTCCTCCCACGATTTCCTCCCCTTCCCACCAACACTCGACTAATTCGCGTGTCAAAGAGTGTTGGCCTAGGAAATATGATAACTTCGCTTGCGTGCAAAGGTGCAAATTCGTAAGCGTCGCACTTAGCTTGGACATGTCATTTGCTTCGCGTGCTGAAGGAAGTATACACTGATATTCTTTGGTTGGAGAATAGACATTTCTCGCTAATACTCCGTAGACTCAATGAATTAGCTTACTCTTCCCAAATTTGGCAATTTTTGGAAATACATCTGTCAAGGGTGGGATACGACCGATGAGAACTACCTGAAGACCTAGGAAATATGGCATAGATGATTCATTTCCTTTTTTAAATTGGTGAATTTAGTCATTATCATGGAGAATTACGTTGGCAAGGAATTGCTGAAAGTTATAGTGAGTTTGGTTCAAGAGGGAGTACGTATTACGATAAAATTTCATTGGGTAATTTTAAGGATATTATATGTATCGTAACTAAGATATTTGTTGAGCGTAATTAAAAAGTAAATAATCGTGGAAAACTCTCATCTAGCGCTATGAATCGAGAAAATGCCAGGATAGCATATTAATTGCGCTAATGCATCTTATCCTAAATCTTATGCAACACTTCACTCGTTCAGGGTTAACTTGAAATCCACCTACAAACAATTTTCCATAGTTAAATGACTATAAAAGTCATTCGACAAGAATATTCTAGCACTTTAAAGAATCGAATTAACTTAATTTGCCAGAAATATGAGTTTCCTATTCATTTTCAAGTTGATTTTCAGAGGCTTATCGTTACTTCTCCGCTTGACTAATCAATTTAACTAGATCAAGCACCCGTGAATCACATGTGCATTGCAGCTGAAAAATAACCGCCGTCAGTGGTAATTTACCGATAGTTGTCAAAATTACTATCTACGCATAACTTCTCTGAACGGTAACTTTGTAACTGAAATGGTACCCTGATTTACAGAAACATTGAATGGCCGCATGAGTCACCTGCATTAGCTACTGTTCATAAGTGAGCTCGATTTCATTTCTCTATTTTTTTTAATGAGTCTTTTTCTTGATTTTTAAACTTTACGACGGTCACTTCTTGCTACGCCATTTTCCAGCTATAAACTATAAACGTGAATGTAAAACTACAAATTAAAGCATATTTTCAGGCGATAATCCGTGGAATACTTCTACGACGAAATAATTCAAAGCATTAACTCGCGATAAAGTTAAAGTTGTTAAGTTTATGTCTCCTAATCCTTCAGCGCAAATCCAGAACATGAGGGTCAATAAATTGATCACATGCACGAAACACTCGCGATGAAACCTCCCATTTGTTGCGATTCTCGATTCGAATTCTTTTATTTTTCTTTTAATCTATTGCGACCCGATCGAAAGCGCAACTTCATCGCCGCCCCATCTAGGAGTGGGCGCTAAACGCGGCGATGACTGCGCGCGAATATTTCCACGTCCGATGCGAGCGTCCGATAAGGAGGAGGATATTTCTGCCGTCCGCGTTGCGCGGCGATTGCGGGCTCATGGTAATGCGGTCCGATCGATTGTCGACGAGGCCCCATTCGAAAGGGCCTGTCGTCGGCCGATGATGAAAGCGGTGGGACGCGCCCCACCCGCCTTCGGTGGTCGCCAGTCGTGAAAAGGAACGCCCAGTCATCGCTTATTATTGTTAATTCCTTTTTACAGTTAATTTCCTGGTTAGGATTGAAAAATCATTGCCTAATGCGTTGATTATTATGCGCCTCGTCCCGATTCGATTTTCTATTATATTCCTCCACCTGGCCATTAGTTATGACTGCGTTAATTTTTCCATGCGATGTTATTCTTATTTTTTAAATGGGAGTCTATTTTTTCTCTTTCCCGATGAAATATAAATAAATTATTTAAGCGTATTTAACGATCCGAAATTACGTACCCGATGTTTCGGCGTTATTACGTCGCGTCTAATTATTGCCTAGTCATCGCGCCTATTACGCGAACGAATGGAAGGTCATTTGTAGAATCAATTTCTGTGGGTCGAGACATTCCAACTATATTAAAGGTGCGGCCAAATCGATTAGCGTCCAAGTGAAAATCAGTATTATTGTGAAATATGCGAGAAAAAATTTCGACGTCTCGTCTTATTTCGTAACGTCTTTCTCTCATCGAAATTCCCGCCAACGTTCTGATAGAATCCGGTGCCATTTTGTGTGAATAACCAGCCGCAGAATACTTTTACTAAACCAATTGGCTAGTTCCGTCCCAACCAGAAAACAACCGCGTCAAGAAACGAGAAAATTCATCTGCTACGATATTTCAGTGGTAGAATATCATCCCGGCAAGTGGAAGACCCGGGTTCGATTCCCCGCCATAGCAGACCTTTTTCTCGTTTCAAAATTATTCCCAATTGATATATTTGTAAGACACTTGCTCTTAAAAAATATATAATGAAAACATTTCTCTGGCAAAAAATGAATTTCTTACTTTTACTGGTTCTCATAGAAAATGAAAAGGTCAAACTAACACTAATGGAGATCTTTATTCCATCAAAAAATATTCAGTAAACCCTTGTCCGACGCGAGTTTCGTCCACACGCACTTGATCGTACTAGGTTAAATAAATATGAAACTTAATCACCCAACATAAATTAATTATACGCGCACCGCTTTTTGCTAATATATATGATGTATGATAATGTAATAGTCAGGGGCGGTCCGAGGTATTTTGGCGCCCCGAGCGAGAAAGCGCTCGAGCGTTCCCTTCCGTAAATTTTTGTTACGATATTTTTAAAAGCTCTTGTTCATTTACTCTTTGCTCCGCCAAATAGTTTATAATAAAAAGAAAAAGGTGTTTTATGTGGATTCCCCCCCCCTGTCCCGTGTTATAAATTGATTTGCAACATTTACTCACTTGCAAGTAATGTGTACATATATGATCGGGTTAGCGCCCCCAATAGTTTGGCACCCGGAGCATCCGTCCGTTTCGCCCTTATCTCGGGCCGGCTCTGGTGATAGTAGTAGTAGACAGTGTGAGCAGGTGATTTTTTCCATAATTTATCAAATTAACGCAACGCGATTTTACCCAACACGGAAATTTCCAAAATAAACACCTAAACACAGGGTTGCGCAAGAAGCGACTATATATCTCTATCTCGTAATTATCTCTCAAATCGTTATTCTATCCTCTATACCATGATTCATTAAATCATTAAAAACAATCTTTTCGATATTATCTTATCCCGCTACTTCCTCTCTCTCTACCTGACTCCCTTTATCTTTCTCCCGCAGCCCATTAACCTCTCGTTTCCTCTCCTTCCCTCCTCTCTCTTTCCACTCCTTTACCGTTGCTCGCCCTACCCTCAACTTTTCCCCAACCCCATCTCCACTCCTCCCACCTCTCTCCACTCCCCCCACCCCTCTCCACCTGCCTCTCCTTGTTTGACAGAAGGACAACCACTTGGCGACGCTTGACGATATGAGAGGCATAGAGAGGAAAACAGGAGGAGAGGATAGAAGACGCACCTTAAAACTCCTTACGTCCCGCTCACTTTCTTCTCTCCCCCCACTCTCTCCTCCCCCTCTCCCCCACCCTCTCCCCCGCCCTCTCCCCCGCCCTCTCCCCCGCCCTCTCCCCCGCCCTCTCCCCCGCCCTCTTCCCCATTCCCTCTTCCACCCTCTCATATCCCTCTCCTCCACCTCTCCCCCACCCTCTTCCCCATTCCCTCTTCCACCCTCTCATATCCCTCCCCTCCACCTCTCCCCCACCCTCTCCTCCCCCTCTCCCCACCCTCTCCCGCATCCCCACGAACGCGACTTTCCTTCGCTCTCTCCCGTCCTCCGATCTCCACTCCCCTCAACATCACCCATATCCACATTCCCCTCCACGAAAACACCGATGTAACACCGCAAACACTTCGTCATTTCCACCTGTCGTCCAGCGATATTTCAACCAATTCTCCTCTTTCCTCTCCGCGTCTCGCATTGACGCGCCTATTTTGAATTTCAATTTGTGTAAATGCTCCTTTTCTTCGTCACCACGCGAAGAAGTCGCTCGTTAATTTCTAGATTTTTAAAAAATTATTTCCATATTCTTTCACGGTCCTGTATATATTTTCACCTATTTTTGTTCGCGTTCTCGTGCGTTGTGGCTGCACCTGTGTCTGCGCATTTCAGCAGTGTTTTATTGTGTTTTTTCTCCTAACCATGCAGTCCTTTTAACCTTTTGCATCCTAGTGGTGTTGTCATTAAACGGCATGTAAAACGATAATTTCGTAGTGCCCGCGTGATCATTTCCTGAAACCGCACATCGACTATGACGTAACCTGCGAATTGGTGACCTCAGATTTACTGCATTCCGTCGTTATGCATCATACCGAGCTGTACAATTTTGATTTTGGCGTCTCGGCAAACATTCATACAGGCCTCAGTGGAAGATGGTTCGGTCGTTCTTATGAGCAGATAAATTACTTGATATTCGAGAATTTGTATAGTATGCGATTGTATTAAAAGGTAAGATATTTCTGCCGCTAGTTTATCTCTCGCTCGAATACTTTATCATAATTATACGAGTTAGGCATAGATTTGTCGAAATCCACTTTTGCAATAAAATGAAAGGGAATGAAATGACCCTAAAATAAATTTTTATTTTTTTGCGCTTTGAATAATTAAGTTTTTCTTCCTTCTCAAGAGTTGGAGAATTATTTTGGCGCAGAACATGCTTTTAAGTTACATAAGTTACCGTCAAAAACCAGGGTATATTTTCATGGATTCCTAGATGCTTCGTCTGGTAAGTGTATTGTCAAGCTTAGGACAAGTTTCATTAGCATGATTCTACTTTTGTTTGCTTTTTTCCTGGCTTGTCCTGAATCACAGGCTACTCATGCAATTTTCCCTTTGGCAAGAATTCCTTTTTGAACTCCAAACGGTCTCGCATCACTTTTAATTGGCATAACTGTCTATGCGAAACGAAAGTGGTTATATAGATGAAAAACAGTTAAATTATACTATCTCTCCCGGATGGATAAAAGCAGGAAACTATAAAAAAAGAACTGCGAACGTATTTCGTCTCTTCGCTAATTAACGAAGAGGTTATTTTTAACTGCTTCGCCAGTTAATTTATGTTTCGCGAACATCCGATCAAATGTCTCTCCCGCCGTTGTTTCTTCCACGGATCGTGTTACGTTCACATATTTCAATCAGAATCCATCACTTGCCGTGGTCTTTTTGCGTTTTCCTATTCTACTCCCGCCCCGGGTTAACGTACCTACCTCCCGCCTCTTCCTTTCACTCCCTCGGCCCCGCCCCCGATCCTTTTATTGCCCCTGCTGGGTGCTTTTCTGCAAATATGTGTGTTGTCCCACCACCTCCAGCATTTTTATTCTTCTCTCTCCCTCCCTCCTTACAAGGGCCTTATCTCTCGCTTGGTTTCAAAGGTAAATAAAGCGAATTTCCAAATCTAATTTATCCTTCATCGTCTGTGAGGTAATTAAACATGTCATATCTTATTTCGTCTGTCACGGGCGTGTTAATGAAATCTACCTAGAAATAAAACAATCCTTTTTTGACATACGCCTTCTAAAACATCGCGAGTTGTTTTATCGTGGTAATTTATGGCTGCAGTAAGGCGACTATTTTTTTCATTTTGTTAGGTCAATCGGTTCGCTTAAATAGTATTACGTATTTTAAAATTCAGCTTGCAAGCTGTCGTCGATAATTTTTTTGACTTTCCATCTTTGATGTCCTTGAATAAATTTTCCATTGTTAATAACCTCACTAAACCTGACTAAAATCAATACATTTGCCTTAATATATACATATTCATGCTTTGATTCAATATTTGGACTGGTTTCTGGCCTTGATTTATTCATTAATACAACAGAACAAGTTTGGTTGAATCTTCCAGTCTTCCCCGGGCAAAGGTTTTACCAAAGATAGGTGGGTTTTACTTTTAATTCGATATTTAGGTAAGAAATTTGATAACTTAAAAAGCTCAAATGGGCGATTTTCGATGCTACCCGTTAAGTCATTTATGTATTTATTTCCCTCTTTGCTTCTCACTCCCCGCTCTTTCCAAAGGTCGAGCGTCATTGATCGATGCAAAACCCAATCGATTACGATTGAATCAAACATCCTCTTATCCAGTCTGGTACTGTATTTCATGCACCACGAACGACTGCGCGATTACTCTGAGAAGCATCCACAAGACCCTGTCATCTTTTCCTTTTACGTCATTTTTTTTTTTGAAGCTGTCGTCACTCATATAGCTAGCGATAGAATTATGTATTTTTCAGTTTTTCTTACCGCTAATGCAGCTATCAAGTGCTTGCATTATTCGTTCCTTTAAAAACAAGTTTACACGAAACTAACAAACAAGCTTATTTATTGTGGGTTTCGAAAGAACGCTGCAGCACAGTTGCGCACGTCTGGCGCCAAAGAAAGTTTTATTTTCGGACATTGTTTCATCCGTTTGTAATATCAAAATATTTTCTTTTAATTGCTCAGTGCGTCAGAAAAACGAGCGGCCAATGGGTTAATAAACTAGTCTGTTAATTTAATTTCAATGTTAAATATTTTCTTGGTCGAGCAGTCCGTTCAAGTATTGGATTCCCTTACGTCCGTAGGTCCCGGCACGCTCACTGTCTCGGACCCTAAGCGAAGGCAGCGCCACCGACGCGGCCACCCAGACCAGCCCGAGCGCCACAGCGGCCATCTCTCGAAGTTCTAGCTTCGCCTGGCTCTCCGACGGCCACCTGTCGGAGGAAGAGGGAAACGAAGAAGAAAGGGAGAGGAACAAGAACCGCGGAACCGTCCCGCGGGACGAAGGGGCTTGTTCCGCCTCCACCTCCTCCTCTTCTTCCCTTTCCTCCACCGCGCCCACTTCCTCCTCCTCCCCGATGGCCTCCACATCATCATCCTCCTCCCCCGCCGCCCTATCTTCCGATTCCGGGGAGTCGCTGACAGCATCTTTGGAGACGATGACGTCAATGACATGTGAGTCCCCGCCGAGGCCATGCCGTCTCGCAAGAGGCGGATGCGTATGTACACACGCGCAAGAAATGAATCCATACTCCGTGTGTATTTGTACACCCTTGAGAGGTCATATGGATTGCTTGGATAGAAGGAATGAGAGATGCTGAAAAAGCGACGGTGTTATGTTAGAAATGTATATTTAAAACGCCAGAACACTTCGGGGTCTTTTTTTCTGATATTGGATATTACTTGGGATTTGGCAATGTGGAGACATGCAAATCCCATTTTAAGCTTATTGTGGCAGCATTTTTTCCTGGTGGTTTATTTATTCACATTCGGAGTCATATACAATATTTAAAAAATTCTAAAATTAATCGTAATGTAGAATAATTATTAAGCATCGGCACGCTGCGAGTACACTCGTCATAAAACTGGTTAACGAGTATACTCGTCGTCCTGCGCTCTAGGGTTAAATACATCTACGGTCGTTTTATATAGTTTTATCGCTCAGAGTGTTTCAAAATTCGAGCAACCCTGTATATGTCACTGTAATATCTACACATCAGTTGTACATTATACATAATATGTACATTATTCATTATGTATCAGCTGTACGCACAGCTCCATCCACATCCATGTTTAAGTAAGCTTTAGAAGTGACCGCCGCCTTCTTTTAAACTGTAACTGATGTGTTACACGTCATGTGTAGATATTGCAGTGAAATATACAGGGTTGCGCGACTTTTGAAACACCCTTTATTTAAATGGTCACTATCGGACCAGGTTCAGTACGCTAATACTATTTTTATTATTTCCTGGAAATTAATATGTTAAATTCATTTTTCGCCTATCTCAGAATAGCCCTGCAATTACTTAAACTTTTGTTCTATTTCTCACTGTGTAAAAATTTGAAATTCTAGCTGTATCTTAAGCATATAGATTCCTTGTATTGACACGTTTTGTAATTCTGTCAGTATATAATGAATATTTAATTCATTATAGACCGAAAAAAATTAAATAACTTGTCTTTATATATAATCTATATGCATGAGATATAGCTAGAATAGTAGTTTTACCGGGATCGACCCGAGGTTACTTTCCATGAATCATTCTTTGGAAAAGCAGATTAAAATAAAGTCGCAGAAAAAGGTCCTCGTCTGCCATTTGCTCTTCTTCTTCATCTGCCAAAAAATTCCGAAAATTCACTTGTTTATGATTTTTGAAGCGTTATTTTGGAACAGAGAAATTCTAACAGTCAATCTCGTCCTCCGGCAGTGAGCGAGGAGCTGTCTGGACAAATGTTTCGCTGCCAATCTTCGTCAACCGCACATCCGCATCTTCCGTCATCGCATGCCGTCATCTCATCAGATCCCTCCGTTGCCGCGCTGACGGCCAGCAGCCAGTCCTTGCCAAGACCCCCAAGATTTCCCAGGTAATAACTCTTCACACCGTCTTTCTGTTCTTCCGAGGTGGCGTTCCTTTGGAGCATTACAATTATTATTAGAAAGTAGACGGCGCAGAAGTTTTTTTTCAATCGGGCCGCTGATGAGATTTCTTAACGAAATACGGTAAATGTAACGGTTGTTTCGAGTACGCTTTTATTAAATGTGCATCAAAAAGATGTCAACGTATCGTAAAATAAAACTGATAAGTTGGGGTTATCGATGAGCGTATGGCCAAGAGTTATTAAAAAAATTTAATTTGTGGGCAAAAGCTATATGTTAGTGTACCTTCAAAAACGTAAAGTGGCCAATCTCAAGGATTTTACGCCCAAGAGTTATCCAAAGTATGGATTTGACGGGTTTACGCGTGCCGGTTATTGCTCGTCCCGTATTCGCCGTCAATCTTCTGGAGAAAACTGGTTAAAAGGTCATCCCTTGAACTTTAAAGGAGGAGGTCACCCCGGATAAGTTTAGATTACATCGGTCTTTTAAAATAAATTGTATTAAAAATGGTAAAAAGCGCTTAAAAGTTCTTCGTGCTAAATTAATAGTTTGTCATATCAATCTACTGTATGAAGTTTTTCAATCGTGCGTAAATGATTTTAATTGGTGGTCTAGGAGCTTAATTGGACTATATAATTACGCTCAGTTAATGAGCTAGGATTTTTATTACCTTTCGACTCTTAAAAATATTTACTTTATTGTAAGGAAAGAGATAAGATAGCTAATATTTCTTATGAAACTTCCGTAATTTGTTGCATATGGATGGATTTCAAAGAGAAAAACAGTTCTCTTCGTGGAACCCGAAGGAAAATCTTTTCATTTTCGACATAATGGGTTTCTTGCAATAAAGGACTTTTTAAAGAGAATCGATGCTCGCAATTAAAAGAAACTTTTGTATCTAGGTCGTCAGTTTGAAAGATTAATAAAAACCTAACTTCGATAAAAGGAAAGGTTTTTAATATCTGTCATTTCCCTTTGGACGGATGCTCAATTATAGACTTTGACTTTGAAAAAGGCGAGTGCATCAAACGTGTTCTTTTCCTCATTTCTATTCCTTCGCGTATTTAAAAAAGTGTTTGCTCTTAAGTTTTTTCCAAGAACCTAATTATTGTCCTCCGTTTTGTGAATCATCCCTTCGTATTGCGCATTTTCTTTGCTGCATGATCAACTCCCAACATAAGCTCGGCATACTTGCCGTTGAATATTCATTTTAATGAAAATGCTGATAACTTTATCGCCAATACCGCGGGGTAACGATTAATTTTTTTTATTTTTCCTCAGGGCTCTTCTCTCCCCCAACTCCAACGATCTGGGAACGAAGTCTTCTTCAGCCCCGCTTCTTATAAAAGAGACCACGCCCGCCAGCGCAACCAATGACAAGTCCCGTGCTGCCCCCGATGGTTCCTTGAGGCACCCGAATGTGAGTTAAAATCATTTGTATTTATATGCATCGTATTTTTTGTACGCAAATCAGCACTTGGTTCTTCAGAAGGGACGTTAAGCCGTTGGCCACCCTAGGTGCTCTTCGTTAAGAGCTGGCTGAAACCGGCGCCAGGTTTCTCTCCTCCCTTGATCGGCTGAAAAGAGTATGTAGGCACTCTGTAGCGGCCCTAACATTAAGGGCGGAAATAAATAGCGTAGAAACACTTTTTTGTGTTTTAAGGATAAATTTTCAATTTTTCAGAACTGATTTTGAGATTAATATTTTAACGAGAACTTCCCGTAGAATGAAAGTCGGAAATGACTTCGAAATCCAATAATTGCCACAAAAGAAGTAGAGTTTTAACTGACAAAACTGAGGAATTATTTACCAGATGATGATGGATTAAAAAAAAAGTTTTTATTACAAAAACTATTCCATCGAAAATCGAGTTAATCTGAAGGATTTAATATAGCACAAACGGCTGGGATTCTAAATCCCTACTCCTTAATGAAAAATTTGACTCCATATCGCGCACAAAACGACCGAATCGCAGTGAAAATATGGATTAACGTTTCCAACGCTCCAACTCGATCATTGTCTAGATTTGTGCGGAAATGTAGTATATAAGAAGTAGCGTAATTAGGGGTTCGTGAGCTAGCTGCCCCGTTCTGTGCGTCTGTTTTGGCTGCGTCCGGAACTCGCCATCCTGTAGTTAGGCCACTGGAAATAGGTCATTACTTTAGTCGATTGAATAAAACTATTTCAAGTACAGAGCAGCCTCTGTCAGGGTTTATTCGATTTTTTATTCTGATCTTCCAATGCAAAAATTAAAAATCGAGTTCGTCTTATGGTTCGAACACGACTGATTAAAATAAGGTTGTTTTCTAACCGTTTTGCGGCTATTGGAGTTGTTCATTATCATCATCGTCCTATCAACGATAGATTTTTTTCCACTGAGGACATCATCTTCTAAGCAAGGTACAAAGGGTTTTGTTTCCAAGGTGACGACTGCCCCCTCTGAATACTTAAATACCTGTACCCTCCTCATGAATACCCGAGCTCCGAGAAACTGTTCCATATTCGTCTCCCATGCACTGCTTCGAAGTTGAAATGCGCATCAAGTTCACTTGATCGTTTTTTGAGCAAAGGAGGCACCTATGTGATTATAAAAGCAATATTCTGAGTTCGCCGATTTATTTTCGAGCTTTATATACAAGACTCCCGACCTTTCTCGAGTCTCTTTTCGTCTTTCTCTACTGAGAAATGAGACCGTAGGCAGAGAGTGCCTAAAAGAATAATCGTCATAATTTCCCTCTTTCCCTCCAAGTTTCCCGTGAGTAACATCCCACCAAAATCCTAATGGCGAAATTTATTCGCCGTGGCGAAAAATAATCCACCCATAAGTTCATTCCTTTTTCTCCCACAAATATTTGTCCGGGAATTTCGGGCTATTCGTCGTGGGCGAGAATCATCCGCGTTTGACGTGGCTTTTACCTTCCCTTCCTTCCGCGAAATGATCGTTTGCGAACTTTAACGGATGGAACGGACCCCGAAGGATGAGTTCCACAAGGCTTTTTTTTACGATCGGAAGTTTTTTAATTGCACCGCCGTGTTTATTGTCACCCCGGCGAATTCAATTTCGGATCCCTTTTGTTCTGCTCGCATAAGCGCGCTGTCAGTCCATCAAAGTCATTTTGGAATTCCTTTATTTTCTCGAGTTTTATTACTATTTTTCGCGAGGGTCTTCCCTTCGCTCCTCCGCTTTCCACGAAATTGGAATTTAAATGCCGTTTTGGAAAGGTTAAAGGGAAATACGAGTAATAAATAGTTTTTTTCGAGGCACGACGAGATACACGAATGTTTTAAAAAAATAATTTATGGAAAAATTAAGCGATCAAGTTTTTTGAGGAATTCTCGAAATATTTTGTTTCTGGAGATTATATCCGATACTTGAGGTGTCGCAATTTTTTTATATTCCTGTTCGCGTCGATTGATTCCTAACTCAAACATTGAATCTTAAAATGATAGTAAAACAAGTTATGTGGCAAATTTTTCGTTTGATTAGGAAAAGAATAGCCATGTTTGAAAAGATAAAAAAAATATAACATAAACGAAAATTCAAGATTTAAAGTATTTATTTTATTATTATATGAATGATTTTAATGAATATTAGTTATTGTAGTTTCTACATATGTGTATTCACGCAATACGGCAATAGAAGAATTCTTGCAGTGAAAATAAAATTAAAATTAGTAGTTAGTAATTAGTAATTAGCTAGTAGCAGAGCTCCTAGTGTATTAATATTAATCCGTGGAGTATAAAATACATCCATTTTCGACTTGCGTCTTTTTGGACTAGAATGAATGCATTCATTAATTACTTTCATATGATTAATCACCTTCGCTGCCAGACGTTTTTATTTGCCTTATTACCACAGTCCTGCCATTTTCATTAATGTTATGATTTGACAGCGTTGCAGCTAATTAAAAATCTCTCAAAACTTCCATCAATAAATTATGAAATTTTATTACCAAATTAAGCGGATTCCTTTCTAAAAGTAATTTTGTACAGTAATTTACAACTCCTGATTTCACATTTGTATTCATTCTTAAGCACAATCAACACCTTTCAAAGCTGTTATATACTTAATAGGCGGGTAAGTAGTCACACTTTTATTGATTAAACGGTCTTTTACAATGAGCATATTGACTATAACAAAACCAGTATATAAAAACCATACACACGGCAATATTCGAACTCGCTATCCTAGAATTTGGAGTCTTACACTAACTATCACATCGCCTTGTGTCTTTTCGACTAATTTTGGAAAGTGTGCCATTTTCAGGTGCTTTCGAACATTCCGATGACGTAATTCATGATGTGGACTATAACTAGGAAAATTGGAAAAAAATATTCATTTAATTATATATACGTGATTTAATGCCCCACAGCACTTAATGCAGACGCAGTATATGGATAAACCTGAAATTAATTGATCTGTTTGCGAAATGGATGGAGTTGAACATAGAGAAGGTCCGAACCCGACCGCAGGGTTGCGTACCGGCGATCGAATATTTATTGTATAGTGTTAAATATCGTTCATTAAAGGTCCTAAAATAAAAATTTCTTGGCAATTTAACGGTTAATCCCGTAAATATCGCATAATATTTTGTATCAGTTATTCATAAGATTAAGACTACTAAACGAAACGTCAATTTTCCGTTTACTAATGGAAAATATATTCTCAGTACGCTTATAAAAAATTGTATTAAATGAATGTGTCTCCAGCTGCTTTTCTCATCTTAAAAAAAATAATCCTCGGAAACAATTGACACGCATACCACGGCGGGTTTTTCGGGAAACCCAAACAATCAACCACAGGCTATAACGGCGCCGAAACTCCCGAACACTCGGCATTAAAACGGGCTGTTGAAAAGTCCTGGTCCACTCGGTTTTGTAACGTAACAAGTCTTCCGAGGTTCGGGATCTCATTCCTTCGTCGCTTCGCCATAACCGTTCCTCTCTCTCGCAGCCGGGTTAATGCAACTTGTCCCTCGTGCCATCCTCCTATTCTCCCCCTCCATCTTTCTCTCCTTCCCCCCCTACCCTCTCCCCCTCTTCCGCAGAAAGGAGAGAAATGTTATACAAGCCTTCTCTTTTTACCTAACCGTCGCCCCACCCCGCCTTCTCGCTCCCTCTCTCCTTTTTCCTCAATGCAAATATTTTCCTTTCTCCTCCTCTGCCACACGAAATGGCCTCCGTCCGGCGGCAACTCCTTCGTGTTCCCGCGTGCGTAGGAGTTGCATAAGTCCCGGGCGTCACTCCTTTAATCCACCGCTGCTATGCAGTCGAAGCCTCTTGCCTTCCGTAAACCCCATTTCCTCTCCCCCTCACCACTCCCGCCCCTTTTCTCTTTTTTTAAGCAACCTCCCCCTTCTTGCTTCGCCCTCTTTTCCGCACCCTTTCCCAGAAGCGAGGAAGTTGACGCGTAAATATTTTCACAGTGTGCTCCATGTCGGTTATATTTTTTTGGGTCTGGATCGGGCCGATTACACGTGTTTCCGAACGGTAAGAATTCCTCCTACTCTCGTCCCTTCCCGCGCTCCCATCGGCGTTTACAAAAGGTTAGTTTTTTAAGCGTCGCAGCCACGCGAGGGAATGTTTGCCTCGGTGTTTTTTTACCCTTCGTCTGGTTTCGTGATTTTTACCATTATATCGGAGGTATTTTGCTGTGGAGTTTATGGGTCGCGGAGGAATGTTGCTTGCTTGGATGTGATTTTCATCGGCATTTCCATTTTAATGGGCAGTTGTAACGTGCGTATTTTATTCTGTCGCGCGTGGTTCTGTTTATCAATCGATTTAATATAAGTGTTACTTTTGTGTTTACATAGAATTTCTGCACTCTTAAATAGTTTAATATCTCGGTAAAATTCACGGTTTCTCATTTGTTTGTTACAAGAACCAAAGTTATTATTCATTTCCTATGTGTAATTTATAATTGCGTTATTCTGTTGTTACTTATTTACAAAATTGCCGTCATTTTTCTTGCAAAGTATTTCGCTATATTATTCCGTTAATTGTATAAGATCATTTGCAGAAATGTTTCATTCCTTAAACTGGTACATCTGTTTCATCATATTGATCAATTATGACCCTAAAAGGGAAATAAAATAAATAATAGTTGCATTTGAAAGTCACAGTTCGGTAGGCGCTTCACTCTAGCAAATACAACACAAAATTGAAATTCACCCGGACAAAGATATCCCACCATACCAGTCAAGAGTTTGATGTACCATTGTCACCTATGCTGTTTTCCAAACATATTTCAATCTCAGTTCTTTGGCAATTATATATTTTTTATAAACCGAAGCTGATAAAATGCCCTCGTAAGCGTATTTTCTCCATCACTAATCTTTTTTCGTGTCATCCATCGTAACGGTCTATGTCACCTTTTGAAAATAAAAAAACCGCTGACGCAAAACTTTAAAAGGGTAGGTTATTCACCGCTGACCTAATTCTATTTTCCCTCGCGAAAGCCTCGACACGAACACGGAGATTAAAAAAAATTAGAATCGTCAGCTCTAGTATTTTTCAAAACTTTCTTTCGTTTAGGAGAACAAGTAACCGCTTTAAGGTTTATGAAAAACTCAATCGCGTTTCTTGCGGTACTTGGCTTCATGCTCTTTAAAACGTCTATCCGTCGTCTCCGTCTCCACGACCGCAATTGCGAGGAAAGAGTTCAATTTCCTACGTCTCCAAAATCCTTCCACACGTCCGCGGATATGTCCGGAGGTCGCGATGGCGTTATCTGGTTTCTCTCCTCTCTCTCTCCTTTGATGATCTTTCTCGTGAAAAATCTCTTACGTCCGGCGTCTTTTTCGGGTGATCTTCTTATTTTCTCGAACGAGCTCGCTCCGAAGATTTCTCTTCCGGCAAATGAGACTCTTTGTACGTCACATGTTCGCCAGATGAATATTTTAGCCACCCACTGTCGGGTTAATGAACTATTTTCCGTTTAAGACTCCGTACATTTGCTCTTCTTTCGACTGTTAAGAGTGAGTAATGCATTCCATCCACCATTTTCCGCTAGTTGACGAATCGTCGTTTTCACCGTAAAGAATGCCTACGGAAAAAAACACTGACTGCGGAGAAGAGCAGTGGTTAGGAGATATTTCAGTTCTAATGTTAGATTTTTATTGAAGTTCTCTAGTAGGTTAACTGTTGGCTTTTAAAGATTTTGGGTTTAAATTGTCGTATAAATTGCTTTGATTCCTCACGACGAAAATGTTTGATATTTCAATTATGAGTTCTTTAGAGAATTATCGAGTTGGTCTTATGGCTGAAAACAAATTCAGGAATAAGTATTTCTATATAAAAAATGTAAAAGTACTTATCTTAGATATATCCTCCAAGCCTAACCTTTTCAACTACGTAAACGTGGAACACTCCTAAAATTTAATATATTTCAAGGACATCCGCCTGAAAAATAGTTAATACGTTTATTAGAATTTAAAAGTGGACGCTGTTGGATTTTAATATTAAATGTCCCAATTCAGCGGAGAACAAAAATTAAATTCTCCGTTGCATAAGTTGTTGTCCTCATTCCTTGTTCTATTCGTCGGCGTGTTCGGCGAGTTGTAAACCCGAGAAATTTTTCTTCCTTGAAATAATAAAGGATTTACGCATTCTAACGATAATGGCCCTCGAAATTGGGAAAGAAATTCATTTTTCCGGATGGAGATTGGGACTCGGAATTTCACCAAATTCGTTCCTGCACGACTTAGCCTTCTCTTGTCTCGGGAGTATAAATAGAAACTCCCGAAAAAACTTCTCGGCATCTCTTTTCCGACGTTCTTTTATTCCCTCTCGTGGAAATAAGACTTTAATGGCATCTTTTTCTTCCGTCAGAAATCTAAAGAGAAAACGTCTCTCCGAAATTTCATCCACCTTCTTATATAAAATCTCGAAATTATAGTGTATTAAAAAGGAAGAACGAGTCTACCTCGGCGGAATTCGCCGCGCAGTTACTCTTCAAAAACACCTGGCAAATCAATCCGGAATTCTGAGCGTGACGCATACAGTTAATTAAACCTTTTTGTGGCCGCCTCCTCTATCGCTTCGTTCCCTCTCCCTCCCCCTTCCCCAATCATCCTCCCTCTCCTCTTTGTGGCGGGGGCGCAAGAGTGGGGGCGAGATACGGTTTTAAGTGAGACGCGTATTGACAGGTGCGTGTCAACGACAGCCACGACCGACGTCTCCTTACTTACCTTATTCAATTCTCGAACCTCTCGTTCCGTAACGTATTTCCTGCCACGGTCTCTCCGCCATCCGTTTATTGCTCCATACTCGTTTCCATCCTTCGTTCCTTTTCCGTTCCTTCTTCCGTTTCCATTACGCGTTCCTTTTTCGTTCCTACTCTTTCGATCCCTTGTTCTTTTTTACGTTCCTTCCCTCGTTCCTTTTCCGTTCCTTCCCCCGTTTCCATTTCTCGTTCCTTTTTCGTTCCTTCTCCCGTTTCCATTCCTGTTCCTTTTCTGTTCCTTCTGTTTCCATCCCTCGTTCTGTTTACGTTTCTTCTCCCAGTTCCATCTCTCGTTTCTTTTCCGTTCCTTCTCCCGCTTTCATCCTTCGTTCCTTTTCCATTTTGCCTTCTGTCCCTTTTACGTCTTTTCTTCCATCCCTTTTTCCATCTTGTCTTACATTACTTTTCCCGTTCCTTCCCTAATTCTTTCTCCCGTTCCCTCTTTCGCTTCCCCGATCATTCTAGCGTTTATTCCTGCTGCCCCTCTCCCCTTCTCTCTCCTTTCCCTCCTGCTCCTGACCCCTTCCCCTCTCTATCCTACGCGCTACCTCAGCTTTCTTCCGCCTCAAAGTCCTCCCTTTTTCTCCCTTACCTCAGCTTCCTCCGCCGCTGCCTCTGACTCAAGTCTCTAGTCCGTCGCATCGCCGTCTTTCCCTCTTCCTCTCCCTCTTTTCTTAAATAACAGCCATCTTCTTTTTCACCGAGATAAAAAAATATTCCTCATCGCGGCTCGTTCGTAACCGACTCCTCTTTTCAAAGATATAAACTCTCCCCCTCCTCCTCCGTATTTATCCGCTTCGGATCGCCCCTCTTCTCTACAAAATGCTCCCCTCTCCGTTATTTATCTCTTCGTGTCTCTCTCTGTCTCTTTCTCTCTCTCTCTTTTTCCTTCGCATTACTTATGAATGCGTTTCTCTCGAAAGGGGGTTTCAACCGGGCAATTTATTTCGAGGTTCCTCGCGGATTTGGTTCTTCATTTCATTTCTCGTGTCCGAGAGAGAAAGAGAGAGCGGTTATTTTATTTTCTTGAGGTAGACGTCGGTTTAATTCGGCTGTTGTTTATCGCTCCGGTTTTCATGAGAGAGAGAGAAACGACGACGAAAATTAAAATTTTTTAAAATCTTCGGGCGTGGTTCCGTGAAAAAAGTCGGAAGATTTTCTAGTTTTTGCCTGGAAGATCAATCATATTTCGTATCGCCCTTCTCTATTCCTTCGGAGTTCAAGGACGAATTTAATTTGTTTTCATTTATCCTCCTTTCGAGCATTTTGTCGCATCGCTACGTTATTGCCATGCGATTTCATGGGGAAATTGTTTCGGTCGCTTTTCCGCTTTATGAATTTTTCTCGGAAGCATTACTCATTTTTATAAATCCGCAAAATTAAAGCCACCCTCTAAACGTCCATTCTTCACGCATTACGGAAATTTGTAGTGTATTATCGTCACCTAACCCGTTTTCCTGTCCTCTCAAAGCGAAATTTTGGAAATTTTATTATTTTCACTTCGCTTATCTCCATAATTTTTCAAAATCACCTCTTGATTTTTTAATCAAAGGACACCATCGGCAACTCCCCTCCACTTCATGCTCATCCTCGTAACGCTTCCCGTCGAGATGAGCTTGAACACGTCCCGAGCGAGAAATTTAACAATATTTCAGCCGAAATGTCAATCAGAATACTTCTCACCCACTCGCTCTCCCACCACGTGCCCCTCCACCGCCGCCCAGCCTTATCCCTCCCCCCCCCCCCTTCGACTCGCAAATCTCGTCCTCCCTTCTCTCTTCCCTTCCACAAAACCCACTTCCCTCATCTCTTTCTCCTCCTCCACCTGTGCGCTCTACCCCCCTCCCTCTCTTTCCTCTCTCTTCCTCCTCGACCTCATCCCCCGCCTCCATATCCGTCGATCTTCGCTCACACGCAAAAGGATTCGCGAGGGAGGCAGGAGGAGGAGGAAGGAAGCTTGGAAGTGGAAAGGAGTGTAAAGTGATGAGATCCGAGGTTAGGATTTTGAGGGAGGAAAGGGAAAGAGGTAGTCGGTCACTCCTTTCTCTCTTCTCTCTCTTACCTCTCCCTCTCTCGCTCTCTCTTCCCTCTCTCTCTTTTCCTTCTCTCTCTTTTCCCTCTCTCTTCCGTCTCTCACTCTCTCTTTTCTCCCTCTCTCTTTTCTCCCTCTCTCTTTTCCCCCTCTCTTTTCCCTCTCTCTCTTCCTTCTCTCTCTCTCTTCCCTCTCTCTCTCTCTTCCCTCTCTCTCTTCCCTCTCACTCCTCTCTCTCTCTTCCCTCTCTCTCTCTCTTCCCTCTCTCTCTTCCCTCTCACTCTTCCCTTTCTCTCTTCCCTCTCTCTCTTCCCTCTCTCTCTTCCCTCTCTCTCTTCCCTCTCTCTCTTCCCTCTCTCTTTTCCCTCTCTCTCTTCCCTCTCTCTCTTCCCTCTCTCTCTTCCCTCTCTCTCTCTCTTCCCTCTCTCTCTCTCTTCCCTGTCTCTCTCTCTTCCCTCTCTCTCTCTTTCTCTTCCCTCTCTCTCTCTCTTCCCTCTCTCGGCCCTTTGGAGTATCATGATCGGGTGCGGCCCACTTGAGCGAGAGATGTGGGCGACGGCGCATGCCGTCAATGGATGTGGGTGGTGTGGTGGTGCCCTTGTGACCCGTGTCGGTCGTCCCTCCTCCCACTCTTCTACCCCGTCTCCCGAAGCTACCTTCCTCCACACCTTCCCATCCTCCCCTTTTATCTCTCTCCCTCTGCCTCCCGTCCGTCCTCGGCCCTTTTCCTCTCTCTACCTCGCTGCCTCAAAGAGTTTAGGGATCCACGGGAGAGGAGTGAAAAAAAGAGTTGAGTGCGGGCAGACCACCACGTGCGGTGGAGTGTAAGGGAGGCGTCGTGGGAGAAAAGGAGGGATGGGAGGGGAGGGAGTGGTGGAGGGAGAGCGAGCCTGGAGGGTTGTGGAGTGTGGGTGGAGCCGGATGCGGCACCACACTGTCTCCGTCTCCTGCGTACACGGACATGGTTCCCCCCTCCCTGCTCTTTTTCCTCTCCCCTTGCAGTCTTCCCTCCCTCTCTTTCTCTCCATTTTCTCATGCTCCTCTTTCCTAATAATCTTTCCTCTCCCCTTTCCATTATTTTCTCTTCTCCTCCCTCTCCCCTTTCCACTCTTCCATCTCCCCTTTCCGCCCTCCCCTCCTTCCCCTTCCACATACTTTCTCTCCTTTTCTCTTTTTCCACCCTGTTCTTCTCCCTCTCCTTTCTCTTCGTCTTTCCCTCTTCTCTCTTTTCCTCTCTTTTTTAAACTTTCCATCCTCCGTTCCTCAACTCTCTCTCCTCTTTCTCCTACCGTTCCATTCTCTCTCCTTTCTTCCCCCTTTCTATTTTATTTCCTACCTCCTTTGTTCTATTCCTCTTCGTATTCTGCTATTTTTCTCCCCTTATTCCCGCTCATTTCCCCTAATTTCTCTCCTCTCGTTACCTCGCCTCTTCCTCTCTGCGCGGTCTAACTTCTCTCCCTTCCTCTCTTCGCACCTCCGCTTCCCAAATTTCCCTCTCATTCCCCTTCTCTCCTCTTTTTCCCCTGCTCCTCCCAACTACGCTGGTTAGATTGTGGTTTTTAAGGACCGACGGTTTTTCTTTCTCTCCCTCGATTTTTTGTTCTCAAGGTCGAGTGCGTGCGGTTTCGACGATTTTGTCTCGAGTTCCAGGAACTGCGGGTTTCGTTTTCACGCGTAGGAACTTCTATGGAAAGAGAGGGTTTTTGTCGTCGCGTTTGTTTTTTCGTTTGTCGTTCAAATGTTTTTTTAAAATATGATGTTCGTTATTTTCGCACGGTGAAAGACCCTATCACGCTCCAGTGTGTACGTTTCCGCCCGTCTCCCTACCTTCCCTCCTCGCCTCCTCCAACTCTCTCTTTTCCCACCTCTCTCTCTCTCTCTCCATCTCCTCTGTCCATCCGTCTGACGGTCTTTGCGGAGTTGGTCCGTTTGGTCGCGTGTTATTTATACGCGCGCGGTACGTTTCAAAGGAAATGTTTTGCAAGGTAATTGCCGAGAAGAGGGAAAAAATACAAGGCGGCGAATCTGGTTTAAAAGGGTATTGGCCCGGTTCTGGACATTTGCCCGGGTTTGTGTAATTCTCTTATTCGCCACTTGGGGCGGTGTGCATGCGCGGGGGGAGATGCCGCAGCGCATCGGCGTTGATGCCCTATCGGGCCGACGTTTTACGCGAAATCTCGGGGGTAAGCGGATGTTCGGGGTATTCGTTGCCAGACCTGTTGGCCGCCGCTGGAAATGAAGTAAAAATTCAGAAATGTAGTCATCCTGGTCCGACCGCTGAATTTGGCACGTCTTGTCGAATGAGATGATGTCGAAGAAGCGGCCTATGTTTTTTTCGCCTTGGTTTTGGAATAAGCAAGTATGTAAAAGTTTCTCAATGCTTCAGTGATTGAAAATAAAATAATTCTATGCAAAATCATAGATTTATAAAGGAATAGGTCGAGTCAGAGCTGGAACACGCCTATCTCTCTTTTGGGGATACCTCCTGCAGAAATCCATTCAGTTTTTATTTCACTTCCAACCGATTTTCAATTCAATGTAACCTCTTAAAATAAAACTTCATTTAATTTGTCCGATCTGAATTTTCTTATGGAAAATACCTAGCCGTTTCGAACCATTTTAAAAAATTTTACAAGCTTTATTTATTTTGTACGTATAAACATTTTTTTTGGTTGGCTGCTTGTCCTTATCTACGAATGAGCCGCAAACGTTTCAGCAACTGTGACAGTATGGCAATGACGTCCTTTTATCTAACAGGAACTTCCATTACTTGGCGATATATCTCCGAGTAAGCATTTCGTTTTATTTGGTGGCGATCGCAATGCTACAGTCATATCCTCCGTTTAACGCTTCAGCCGTTCGGACGATGATATCGTACCACGTATCCCGGTCGGAATTCTATGCGAATGCGAATTCTCGTCCATAATATCGCGTGACCTTAATTTTCCACAAGTCGTACTATTTTCTTCGTTCCCTTGCCCTAAACCCAAACGCTATCTATTTTGGAGTTTCAAAGGCCATTTGTTCGCGCCCTCGCCCAAAAATACCGCATTCTGAAGCATATTATTACGCACATAATAGGAATGGGAGTGAAAATAAACGCAGGTGGATTACGTGGGACCGCTGCTCCGCCACTTTGTTCTCCGCTTGACGGCGGGGATAAATAACGCTCGCATATATCTTTGGCACCTTTACAGCGATAGCGCGCATGGTGGCGGTCACGTAAACTGTGAAAGATGCCGAAATTTTCCGAAAGAGGGTCTTCTTTCGTTTTTTTTCGTGGTAGGTTGATAAACCTTATGGTTTCTTTGGCAACTTGGTTTAGATCCCTCAGTTTTTGGACCGATTTTACTGCAACATGATTGATTTCTAAATAACTAGCGCGCGTATAATTTAAATATCCGACTTTGGGTGCAAAAAGAAACTTAAGTGTAGATCAGTGATTTACCTATCGTGCGCCATCTTTCCAGTGCCAAAGTGTCGATGCATCACTTAATTCTAAGCATGCTATGAGTGAATATAAAGATATGATAAAAATAAATCCTATCTTTATTGCGATCTCGGGTGTTATTTCAATTCCGCCGAGTTGTTTATAAATAGTTGTAAATTTTTTATTACAAATCGCAGCAGATTTTCTAGATTAGAGTCTGTGTGTCCTGAGGGCTGTTTATTTTTGATAAGTTTTATGGATGAGAAGACTTGTTCGCACGCATATCTGCTTGCAAATCGACAGATGTAACACTGGGCAAAATTTCTAAGTTGTGGAAATTGCTCGCGAGGCAACAAAATCACTAAGTTATAGGAGTCTATCTATGACGAGAAAAGAATAGGAAGGGCGATACTTTGTATGTTTCGGGTGGAATTTTCGGGCACCCGAACCATCAAACATGACAAGGTTTCCTTACAATCACTCGCTCACTGAATTCTTCACTTTCAAACCCATTTAGCCATTCAAAACTCAACAAGTTAAATCGATATATCGACGTAAATGCAATAAAATTTTGAGAACATTCTTTTAAATCCCAGATATATTTCAACTGGAAATCGAAATGATCATATAAATAGTTTTAAGCGTCTTGCGCCACATTTGAGAGGCGGATGCGCCATAGGTTAGGCACCACTGGCGTAGATGTTAGATTTGGATGATATTTTTTGTATTCCGATTGACGCTGAAGATAACAGCAACTTTTCATCGTATGAGTAATTTTTATTCATTTTTATTTTATATTAAATAAACATTGTCATATGTACGCGTTCCATATTGTAATAGAACCTAATAATAATCTAATTTGATTTCGTTACCCGCTTAATCTGGAGCGATGAGGCTACCATATCTGTAAAACGAGGTGAAGTGCATTCTATATTAGTGCTGACAATTATAATTAATAATGAGAATAATAAAACAATGTTCAAATTAAAAAAAGCCTGTACATAGTTCACACAGCCTTCAGCCGATTAGCGACATTTGTTGAGTAACAAATATACTGGACTAAAAGGTTTCGGTACTAAAATTTTAAATTCAAAATTCAACCTCAATAACTCTTTTCTAATGAATGAATCATCGATTACTCCGAGAAATTACGTTGCTTGGATTAAGTGTAGGATGACTTGAATAATATTCCACTTAATATTCAGGGTCTTGCGATGCTGGAGTTATTAAAAAGAGTTATCATTTGAACTCACCTCCTCGATGAGAGGTTTTCTCTGAATTTTTCATCAAAATCTCAAGAGGATCATGAATTTTCATCAAAAATCCTCTTTACCTTTTTTCATTTCTCCTTACGATCACTCCCCCCATTTCGAGGATTCATCCACCCTCTTCAGTATTCTCGATTGCTTAATCTGCAATTATGACGCGTCTTTAAAAGGCCGAACAAACATCTCGAGTGTAAATTGAGTCCATATAAATCCACGCACTTCAACCCAGGCTTACGTGGGAAAGTAATTTCGTTTCATATTTGATCGTACGGATATATGAGCATTCGATCGGGTCGGCCCTTTCGGGCGCCGCTAACACGGGATGTCGATGGTTTGGTCAATACGGAGCGACCTCGTTCTCACTCGCTCAACTTGCGTCAGAAAGACGTGGCAACTTTATCTCCTCTCTTCCATTGCACGGTTATCTCCGATCGTTTTTTTTTTCATTGCGTCATCCCAAGGTGTGCCTATATTTGAGCTCGCGAATTTTTTTTTAAGACGAGACGAATGCAGAATTTCAGCGAATTGCGCAATCGAATGAGTAATGTTATCAACTCCTATAATAGGTAAGCATGTAATATTTGCATTTCAATAAAGCAAATAATAGCATTCTTCTGGTACAATTTAGCGCGCGTTGATTTGAGTAGGCTTATTATTTTAATCTTTAACGATGAAGGTAAAATTACGCCCAAATTGTAACTGATTATTATTTTATTTATTTATATATTATTATTATGATATTATACATATGTATCTAAAATTGTATTTTCCTTTTTTAACAATCTATCGGAGGGGTTAAGGAAAAAAACTTAATATTCATTTTACTTTGTGAAATATAAACTAGCGGAAAGCACAGTAGCGGGGTAATTTGGCACTAAAACTCAGGTGGTGTCTCATAGATCGCACCTCGGTATTTTAAAATTTACGATCGCTTGTTTACTGCTGATTCTTTCTGAGCTGAATCGCGCATCTGGTTCTCTCGGCTGTTTTATGGATACATTTATTCGATGCAGACCCTAATCTGAGTTCGATTCAATTTCGAGTGGCTCAGTCTTGATCGGTCATTCGAAAGGGCGGTCACCTGAGAATTAGTTAATTGGTAGCACTGTATGCATTCGTCTTGATACTTTTGAATCCGTGCCCGAGAGACGCGAAACGAACCTTTCCTTTAGGATCGATCGAATTTTCGGAAACTGAAATCGAAACTGTTCAGCTGCTGGAATTTCGTCGACGATTCGACCCTCTTAATAGCTTTCGAGCTTTACGGAGCAGTGTATTCGGAGTTTGATTGTCGCCCGGGAATTTATTACCCACGAATTACCGGGACCGTCGATCTTAATTTCGCTCCGTGATTATTATCCTTCCCCGGGTGCCAATAACTATCGGCGCTTTCTCTCTCTCTCTCTCCAAATACGACCGATGCTGACAAACTGAGCAGATTTGTCCGCGATGGCCGGCCCTGTTATCGTTAGGAGAGATCGCGCGCCGTCTAGTCGTCACCAGGACCCATATTGCGCGGGATGAGTGATTCGGTCGGGTCGGCGCTCGTAACTGTTCGCACGTGATTTTTCTCCCCTTACTCCACGGACGTTCCTCACTCTCTCTTTCGCGCACCTTTTTTGCCTTTTGTGATTTATATATACTAGCTGCTTAGTACAGCGTTGCTCGCAGCATCAATAAGATATGCGCTGACTTCTACCCGGCATGGTAAATTAATGCAATGGGTGAGTTTATTTTTATAAATGTATTCCAAAATACTACAGAACTTTTAACTATCTCCGACGGTCCCGCATTTAAGGTTAAACCAGTTCCACGTTCGGCCCTGGGATGGCAGTAATAGAAAGATCCACGACATAAATATTTTCTATAAATTTTTTTTCAAATTATGTTTTTCGGCAAATGCTACTATTAGACATTCGTATTTTTTTACTTTAATGGTTTTTACGACATTAATGTAATGGAATGGAAATCAAGAATGTGCATGGGTATAATTTTTAAAAATGCATATCAAAATATTACAGTACCACCTGGTGAAGAACACTTAAACTATCTCCGACCGTCCCGCATCTGGGGCCTCCACTATTTTAGGGTCTCCCAAAGGATATGAAAGTTTTTTGGAAAATTAATAAAATGAAAAATTATGAATTTCCTATATAAGCACATGCTTTAATGTGAGATGCTTTAGGCAGTGCCAGTTTTTTGGATTCTAATTTCTTGGAATAAAATGAAGGAAGTATTGAGTATATATCCTAGTAACTAGAAGATAACGGGTTTAGAATATGTCCGCAGTCCAGAGCCTAAGAATGTTTAAATGTGCTACTGGGTAAACGGCTCTAAATGGTGTACGTTTGAATTAAAAAATAATCAATACTCCTAAGTATTATATGTCTCTATTTGGTTTCGCATCTCTTTGTTGCTCAGTGATACTTTCTTACACCTTCCACCTTCTAACAGCAGGGCCAAAGTAATGAGAGGGCCCCTGAACGATACTCTCTAAATCAGCGGTTGCCAAACATTTTTTTTCATTTGCTACTCACTATAATGTTTACTACTTTCTATACCGCCTACCTCGAAAATGTATTGTAGAAGTTAATGAAGCAACTTTTTTATTGTGGCGTAAAAGTCGCGACAATATTGAAAACGAACAAACAATTATAAAATAAAAAGCAAGACAATTAATATATTAACAAAAATATCAAAAACGTGTTACTTCCAGCAGTTTTAATTTTTGTTGCCTACCAGCTGAAAAACTCCACCGACCAGTAGTGGTACGCGTATCTATTATTATAATTTACAAAATAAAAAACACCAATAAAAAATAAATTTACAAAAAAAACTAAAAAAACAGGGTTAACCCAGCAATTTTAGCCCTTCTCGCGTACCATTAAAAAAAAACTCCAACCAACACTAGTGGTATGCGTATATATTATTACAATTTATAAAATAAAAAACAATAAGTAAAATAAATTTATTTGAAAAAATAACGAAAACCAGGGTTACCCTCAGCAGTTTAAATATTTCTCGCGCTCCGCTTAAAAATCCCCACCCACCACTAGAGGTACGCCTACCACAGTTTGAGATCCGTTGCTCTACGTATCTGTCTCATACCATCCCTCTTTTCTCTGTGACATCCTCTTTCCCCCCCCCCTCTCTCTCTCTCCCTTCTCTTACCTCTCCCTTAATGCATTTTTCTCTCACCTCCTTTATTCACACATCCGCATAGTTGTCATCCTTCCCCATCGTCATCCCAATTCCGTCTCCTCCCTTACTTCTCGCAATCTCCCTATCCCCTCTTCCCTCAATCTTCTCATCTCTCTCTCACTTTTTCGCCTCTATCTCGCCTCTGTTGATGCACGGTTGTACGCCTTTCGATTCCCAATTCTCTACCTCTCCCCTCTCTTCCTCCACCTCTCTCTCTCTCTCCCTTCTAAAACTCTGCTTCACCGCTTCATCTCCGTCTCTCTCTATTCCATTTCCTACTTTGACTTATCGCACCCGTAGGCGTTATTTTCATTTGGGGCCCCTCCTCCACCTCTCGCGCGCACTTCGTTCTGACGCCCTTCCCTCACACCTCCTCTCCAAAACTCAGCACCCTCTCGCTCATTGACCCTCCGGTGGAAATAGACGCGACCGAAGCGAAACTTCGTCGACGTCTCGAGGAGCCGTAAACTAGTGTATGCCTCGTCAGTCTTGCTCCTCCTCCCCGTGTGTGTGTGTATGTGTGTTCTCTCTCCTAAGAAATGGGGTCGTAAGTGACGAGGACTTAATTTTAAAATTTAGGACGGCGGCCTTGGTTTCCATCGGCCGTGAGTTTAGGTCGAGGATGAGAAGAAGATTGAAAAAAATATATGGTGGGCGGGCAATTTGTTTATTTGTTTATTTTTCCCCCGGCTCTTGCGGAGTTTCGTTGCGTCGGGTTCGATTTTTTTCTTTCCGTCCCGTTTTCTGCGTGCACCCACCCCTCGCATTACTCGGTTTCGCTCTACACGGTTTCGGTTCAGCACTTTTCTTTTAAGAGAACTAACTTTAAATCCGCGGCCATCAGTTTCATTTGAGCACGATTTCGGAACGGTCTCCAAGTATTAAAATTTGTTAAATCGTTTTTAGGTATTAAGAATGAATAAAGGAAGCGATTCTGAGTAGAGGATAACTAAATTGTTGAACGCTGAGCACAAGACGGCGCTCAAATATAACCTATTGTATTCCTACTGGGAAATCTATCCCACTTGTACGGTTTCGCTTTGCACGTTTTTTTCCAGGAACCCATGGATACCGTGCAAGGCGATGAATGGGTGTATTCGAATCGAAGTTTCTTCGGTCTTATCCCTAGAAACGAAACCGCACTTAGCTGGCTTCCATTGCGAAGTGTCCTCGTCTTTCTTTTCCCCTCGCGCGATAGAACTAAATCTCTTTGTCAACTCGGGAGAGTAAAATGTTATATTGATTTAGTACTTTTTAACTTAGTGTTTATTCATTGACACGGGTTATTATTTTATTAGACCTGGATCATTTTACTTATTTTTTGAGTTTATACGATACTGTATGCTTGAATAATATATATAGTGTGTGTATGCTTGATGTTGTTTTATAAATTTTCTAACATTTCCTTGCCACGAGGCAAATGGCCTTCTTGCAATGTAAACTGAATAAATAAATAACTACTAGACCTATTATAGTTCACGGAAGATGTTCTCTCCGCGTGGGATTTTTTATTCCGCCTCTTCTTCGTCGACGTCACGACTCGGATAACCGATTTCGGAGTTGAACGCGGAAAAGTTTCGCTTCCTTCGGCTTCTAGAAACTCGCTCATAATTTATTTTCTTCCTCCGCTTTTACTCTTCGGAAACGATTCGTGGAAAAAAGTGTTGGTTTTTCACTCGCGAACGGTCTGAATGGAACAGTTCTAACCTTTCGATTCGACGACTAAACATAATTTTCATTTTTGGACTCGGCAATTTTTTATTTTTCTCTATCCGATTATATTTCTTTGTCTCGCGAGTTGAATTCGTAGAACTACCTTGACCGTATTTTTCTCTTTTGCCAACATTTATTTTATTTCTGATTTTTTTATTCTATTACTAATTACCTTTTTTGGATATATAGCGTACTTAGAATATCAACTAGCTAAAATTATAAAATGTTGTCGATCCATACCTAAGTGCTACTAATGAAATATAAACGGGACGCGGCAAGATCAGATCCAGAAACTGTCGAGAAGGGGGAGGCGATCACCTCTCCTCCATTTTGAGTCGCCACTGTTGACTACCCCTATTCTGGAAATCGCTGCCCTTGTTAGAGTCATTCTATCCCTTGGCCTACGGACCTAATTTGTGGCGCACCCCATCTCCCTTCGTAGAAACCCAATCAATTTTAACTATTGTGTCAATTCGGATTCATTGACGAAAGTTTTATTGCAGATGGATCTCGGTATAATTACCGACAGTAAGCTGAGCTACGCTGACCACATCTCAGGAATTAAAAACAAAGCCATGTCCCTCCTTGGTATTTTTTATCGCTTCACAGACATTAGTGATCCTATAGCCCTCCGAATGTATTTCTCAACCATTGTCCTTCCTGTTATCCTGTTATCTGCTCCCATATTTGGTCTATGTCCACTATCTCTAATCTTTCTTCTCTTGACCGAGTTCTTAACTTCTTCATAAGAATAGCTAATTGTTGTGTAGATTCTCTTCGCCATGCCTCTAATAATACTGTTCTATCTTCTCTAGGTCTTGATCATCTCTCTGCCCTTCGAACTAAATCAGATCTCTCTTTTATATATAACATTCTGCATTCCGTCAGTAACTGCCCTGAGCTACTTTCCAACATCAGTATCCGAGTTCCACTCAGAATTACTCGTTCCTCTTCCTTACTACATATTCCTACTCCCAGAATTTCTCTTGCCAAACGTTCTCTTTTTCTTCGTCTTCCCTCTCTTCTGAATGCCTTACCTCCACACATAGATCCGCTCTCCATGCCAATAAAATCCTTTATCAAACTAGGATTGAATCATCTTTCGCCAAAATAATTACACTTCATCATCTTCTCATCACTCATTATCCTCAATATATCTTTTCTTAATTTATTAATCCTTATTGCTATTTTTAAAATTTTCTTTGTTACTATTTCACTGTAAATTGGCAAACTTGCTTTATGTGAAATAATGAATAAATAAATAATTAAATAATCGAGGAACTTTCCTTGGAATGGGTTTTAGTATGCATCCAGTTGAGGTCAGTGGAGACATCCATGGGAGGAGATCGCCTCCAACCCTCCTCCACCCATCTTGGATCCGCCAGTGGGGAACGCCCAAATGAAATTTGATTATGTATGTCACACTGTGATATTTAAACATCTAGTGGTAATCATATATTCCGTTGGCAGTGAAAGGGTTTATACCGCTTGCTCCTCCGTAAACATTCTGCCTCCGAGTTGACGCATGGGTGGAATTCTCAGAATACTTTTTCCGGTAAATCGCAATTTTAAGAAGCCTGCATTTTCATTTTTAGACTGCATGGATATTTCCCTCCCTTATACATCTTCTGAGAAGAAACCTTAAAGATTTAAACTCTGAAATCAAATGTGTCGCCTCCTTATAATAACAAGAAATATGCGAGTAACTTCAAGAGAGTTGTTTGAAATGTTCAAGTAAGGATTTACATTCCGTCAATCATTGCTCGTTCGAAATTTTGCATCGTTTACTTTATCCTTCTCAAATGCTTCATTCAAAATAAAGAGAGGAAATCATGTTTTTGTAGATTTGGTACGTTGTTTTTTCAATCATCATTTATGGCATCGAAATCTTTCATACGTTTAGGACGCTTTAATCCTTCTTGTGTTAACAGTAGACCGAAAGAAGAATACCGTTTCGCATAAAGCACGGAAATTTGAATTCGAACCTTTCGGAGAAATCGAATCAGTCCCCCTTCGAAACAGAGAAAAGCACAGGCGAAGAAATGGGTCATTAAAAAGGACGCCATGAGCATAAAGTTAATCAAGTTATAAAAATCGCGTCGAGTACGGTCATCTTACAAGGATAACAGGGATAAGCGACGAAGGGGAAGTGGTTTAGTCTATTTTTCCTCCTAATCCTGTACTTCTCTCTTTCTCTCTCCTTCCGTCGTCCTCTTCTGCGTCGCATGCGAACCTGCGCGGTTACAATGGGACAACTCTAGTTGAGAATAGTTACAGCTTCCAACGACAACGGGATCCGTCCTCGTAACCACATCCGTGCGCGGAGACACAGAAAGAAAGGGGTAAAGGGGGGAGGGAGAGGAAGGGGCAACTGAAACTACTCATCGATTTCAACAGCCACGCCTTGTTTCGGACGAGTTTAAGTTCCAGGCAATTCTGAGAGAGAGGGACATTTAGGATTTCCCACGTGTGTACGCGCATGTACAACGAAGTTTGGAAGGACGTTTGTCGCGGTTATAGGGGGGAGTATGGGGACGGGGGAGAAGAAGGTAGTTGCGAGAGAGAAGAGCTGGTTTTCCGGAGACACGGTGAAGGAGCGAGGGCTGTCAGTTCGGAGGAGAGGTTTTTTCATGTAGAGTAACGCGAAAGATACGATGTCGCGAAGATGATGGAGTATCTAGGAGTATACGCAGAAGTTGGTATTTATGAATTCAGGAGTATGTATGTGCATATATTTACATGTATGTGTATATATCATCATTATCTCTATCTCATATATATATATATATATATATATATACATACACACACACACACACACAGACGCTTGCCTCTAGTTGTCTGTTATATCTTATCAAGCCAGAAGATTAGGTGGCACTTTCTTACGCCGTATGCATGGTGTAAATGTATTGTATACAGATTTATAATAACCTTGATTCTAAATCCTATCGCATTGAAATCTACCCCGGCGCCTGGATTTTGGAAGTGACTCTTTTATTTGGAACAAATTGTCCATGCCTGCATGTATTTGTCTCGATATACACACGCATGTACATTATATATGTTACGATAAAGGTACGTAATCGGGAAATGTGTGCACTTACCGGTAAATGTGCACATTTACCACCAAGCTCGGTAAATGTAAGTTTAAGTTTTCACAAATACGTATTATCCGTACATTTTCCGGTAAATGTGCACTTTTACCGATGTGCCTTGGTAAATGTGGAAATAGGTAAGAATGAGAAATGCTACACTTTAATAATTACGTTAATTTATATAAAAAATCATCGAGGGTTCGGCTCCACCGGTATACATTATGATGAACACTTCCTAACCCGAGGGGGGAGCACAGTGAACGTGAGGAGGAACCAAAAACACTTAGACTAACTTACCCAACCCGATGGGGCCGAGTAAAATTTTCCTTCATGTTCAAGTTTAGTTTAGTTGTGCACATTTACCAGGAAATTTACACATTTACCGGACATTGCACATTTACCGTACTTCTAAACTGCAACAGATGTTCGCGACGCCGCCATGTTGTGGCCTGTGTTGCGACGTTTATCCACATTTACCAGTGTCTCTAGGTAAATGTGTACATTTCTCCAGTCCAATCGGTGAATGTATGTTATACTTACATTTACGGAACTTGGTGGTAATGTGCACATTAACCGGGAAATGTACACATTTATCGGACTATGCACATTTACTGTGACATATTATATACACAAACACATACAAGTATATGCATACATACACGCATATACGTATATGAGATTAATGCGTTGAGTGAGCGTGGAGGATGTCTGGTGGGCGGTAAGTGACGTCTAAAGCGAGACAGGAAAGTGAGACGATCGTAGAGTGGCCCTGTCTTTATTGAATTTGGTGGGTCTGTTTGATGGGTGGCGGCGCTTCCCTTGCACCCGACGGCTTAATTTTATTTCACCCACCCTCCTCTACATAACCCTCTATCTTTCTTCGATGCCTCCATGCCGCCTCCCTTTCTCTCACACATTCTCCTGTTTTCTCTTCTCCTCTCTTCAACTCTTCCTCCACCCATTCTGTCTCCTCATAGCGATTTTTCCACTGGATAAAAGGCGGGGTTAAATTGAATTACCTCCCTATATGGAGCGGGCTTAAAAGTTTTTGAGATGATGGGGATTGAAGGATGGATGGGGGAGGGGGGTTGGAGGAAAAAGGGTTGTTTGCTTCCTCCCCCCTACCTTGTTGACAGGGTAAGCGCGTGGGAGTGGGGTATCTCTGTCCCCTTTTGCCTTCTCGTTCGCCGTGTGTGGAAGTTAGTTAAATTTCTGATCAGGTCTCGGGATGAGCTAGGGCTTTGATTTCCATTACTTCGGAATCTTTAGGATAATGATCAATCTGTCCCGTGCGAAGTTTTATGCGACCCTTGGAGATGCGTATCCCTTCGGCCGATGAACGTGAAAACTTAATTTCCTCGTGCAAACTGCCTCTTTTTGCATTTTACCGCTTCGTCATAAAATCTCCTCTTTATTTCTGGTGAAAGTTCTTGTTAAAATTGGTTCAGTCGTTTAACTATGGCGTAGATTATAGCAATTGTTTTCGTGCTTCCCACCGCTGAATTCGACTTTTTGTGAAGAAATATTCATATTGAAACATTACTCTCTCTTTCTTGTGTTCTTTTGGATAGTTAACTATGAATTTCCAGGATTGCTTGTATTGTTTGTATTTCTGGCTAATCTACCTCTTGAATTGTTATAGGCCAGGATTGCTATGGCGTTGCGTAGCGAGTCTACCTCCCATTGCTCGAGTCACGTGAGCACGCTCGTATGGCCTAGTATTTTATTCCGTTAACAGGCTCATTATAAAAGTGCTTAAAGTGTTATTTATGAGATAATGAAAGTTAAATTAGTTTCTAGAAATTGTTTGGGCGAATCGGGCCAAATATTCTGAATTCTTCAGCATATTACGCTTGCGTAGATTTCGAAACTGGAAAAAAAAGCCGGTCATTTAATGACGAGGCTCCAGTGATATTTACTGCTTTTCATTTTCATTTGCTCCGTTGATTTTTATACGTGTATAAACTACTATTTTTTATTTGACTATATTTGGAATCCTCTTTTGGAAATTAAAGATAAAATCTTCCGTGCTGACGTCATCATCAGCAAGCGAAAAAAAGAAAAACGCAAAGCTTTCGATAGCCATCTTGAGTTATTTCCGCTGCGCCGGAGTACACTCGCTAGGGTCAGTATCGAGTGCCCTTCCTGCCCGCTGGTTGCGTTACTCGTCGCCGCGGCGGCGGAGGCTGCTGCGAGGAGGTCGGGAAAAAATGTACGGAAATGTGGCAGAGATGTTTATAGACATCTGGGACGAGAAACTCCGAATTTCGCCTTCTTCCTGTTCCATTTCCATGAATTTTGTCCGCCGAGTTCATTATAATAGGATTTGAGACGAAATTTCCTTAATTTAATCTCAATCTACGTAGTCGCATTTATCCGATATATTGTGAGGAGAAGCAAAGCTTTTGCCGGGTTATTCCATTGAATTGAGATTTTAAGTGTCTGAAAATACACCATTGGAGATCCTAGTACCTACTTTCCTTTTGTGCGTTGTTTAATATAATCGTCAGCGAGACGTCCTTTCATAATTTTCTAGAGTTGAGAATAATTCAAAGGGAATCCATTGGGTATCAAAATTCGCTCCACTAACCACGAAAGTTCGCAATGATGGACTAAATTCACCGTAAATACGAAATTAACGTTTGATGGGAACTCTTTATAATAGCGGTTTTCTATGGTTTCATCCGCAACACAATTTTGGAGCGAGTATAGAGAGAAAAGGGCTTACAGAGAGAGCCAACGTTCGGATACTTCCGCGTCTTTTTTTTGTGAACGCCCTCCTCGAATAATTTAAATGAAACATCGTTCGCAAACCTCTCCAATTGTCCCCGGATAATTGAGCAATTAAAACGTTTTATTAATGCCTTGATGGTTTTAACGGGAATTTCCGACTAATTTCGCCGCCCCAGGATTATTTAGTTCGTTTGTTGTTTGCGGGTCGGTTCCCGGGAGGACATAATTACGCGCCAGGAACGGACTCTTAAGACGAGTCCCTTCTCGGAAGTACGGGTCTGTCACTGACTCACTCTCTCTCTCTATCTCTCTCTCTCTCTCTCTGAGGAGCAAACATCTCCGTAAGGAACTAGCCCTTGTTATGTAACCTTCGTTTCTCGGAAACCGACTCGGTCGCGAGTAGAAAAACTCTCTTCCCGCTTTCCGCAACGCTAAACGGATGGAAAACGAAAAAAAGCGCCATCGCCCGGGAATCACGTCCTCCCTTTTCCTCCTTTTTGGCGAGATTTTCCTTCTTCCCTCTCTGTATTCCCAGCTCTGGGGCCAACCAAAGAAGAGCCTTTTGTCTCCGCCGGTGTGGCGCTCTCTTTCCCTCGGAGACGAATGGGAGTGGCCGGAGGAGTGAGAGAGGAGATGGGGATCGGATATAAAGGGTGGGTTGCAAGGGGATCGCGTCGAGTATTGTTACAAAAAGAGTGAGGATCGTTTTTTTGGGAGGAGAGGTAAGGCGTAAAGGGGGTTTGCCTAGAAAGAGAACAAAAGAGAGTTCGGAGAGGAGGGGAGAAGACTTGGTCGAAATAGGAAGAGGGGAAGGAGATGCGCGTACGGTCTTACTACAAAATCTTTTTTTTGGCAGCGTTTAGAGATTAAAGGCTGGTAAAACCCTTTTTTGTTTCCGAAAATTTTTCTATTTCCTGGTACTCTTCTCGGAGACTGTTAGAATAGTTCGGTTGCCTAATGCTTTTCGTAACGAACTTTTTTTTCTGCACGCAGGGGTAAAACTGAAATGGAAGGTTTTGTCGCTGACGTCCTTCGCTGTCATGTTCTCGTTTATTTTCGGCTCAAAATCGGCTGAAGTAATGGCTCGATAAAAATCGCTGAATACTTGGAATGCGTACTTTGCAAATGATTTCATTTGGCGTACTCCTTTGAGCATTTTTGCGCACGCCCTGGCATGGTTTGAAGTTGCTTGAGTATAGGCGCATTAAAATAACAATACATAAATATTAACGAAATGACCGCGCGCGTCCTCTTCCGCGAGAAAAGGGCCAAGCAACCTCTGCAAGGTTTAACTGTGAGCTCGATAAAATTCAACATTCGTTTTCGGTAATAATATTCAGTAACGCAATTCGTAGCTATAAATTTACATCCTCTGATACTGAAATCATACATTAAGGCTACGTTTAGGAGGAAAATTATTTTTGAAATGTTCGCCCTCAAGGGTACAAGTAACCCCGGTTGAATGCCAATGATCTAACCTACGTTTTCGCGAAGGCCCAACGTGAGCGTCGGACGCTCCCAGCGTATTAATTTTTTTCTTCGAATGAAACAACATTAGTGCGAGCGAAAATATTGCCAAACTCCGCGGAAATCGATACGAGCAAGTTACGTTCCGAAGATGGCGCCCGTCGAATCTCACGACGGCAAAAAAAAATTATTTCATTTCAACAATAGCATCGAAAAATGGGCGAGTGATTCTCGGTTTGCGTGTGTACATAGAGAGAGGGAGGGAGGGAATATGGATTCGGAATTGAATAGCGAGCTTTTTTGTGCGCGGATAAGCGTTTAAGGCCTCTAGCTCCCAATCCTCCCGTCACGCTTCCTGGCACGGCCTTAATCGCAAATGGCAAATGGAAATGTTAGGTATCGCGAGCGAACGATTCCCCATTCGCGGATGGATAAAGAAAATCCGCGAGACGATTTTTTTTGGCCGCTATTACTATCGACGTGCGACGAAACATTTCGCAAAGGCATCCCTTTAAGTTGGTCACTCCCTCCTAATCGTCGAACTTTTCTGGAACCCAAGTCGAACCTCTCTTGAGCCCATAGCCGTGCCGATAGGTGAGGCGGAGAGGCTCATGTTCCTCTCGAAAGGACCGCCAAAATAAGACCGCAATGAAAATTTTTCCATGAACATTCGTAATTTTTTTCGATATTGTTCTTTCCTAGAAAACCTTTTATATTACAAAGGGCTGTCGTTTAGTTGTTTATACGGAATTCTTGGTCTGCGCAGTAGCATTATTGCAGCGGAATTCCTCGGCGTCACAAGTAGTGCAGAGGACTCGGTGCATTTCTGTTATCGTTCCCGTATGTAGTGCGACAATGACGACTTATTTATGGAATGGGTTCTCGCACGGGGTGCTAAAATAACTCGAACCTCCTCTGTTTAACTGTATATTTATATTCGAGCCAGAATCTTCGAGTTCATCTCACGACTGAAATCAAAATGAAAACTTTCACCAATCAATATCCATGAAATGGTTTGGAAAACGTGATGCGTATTTCGGCTACAAAGCAGCCGTTATCAGTGGTGATTTGACGACGGCAGGTTATAAAAAAGATTTGTTCTGATGAGGGCTGTTTGGTAGGTATCTGATTTTCCCAACCTTTCTGTGGCCATTGGAGAAACATTGTTTTTCAATGTGTATATGGACATAAAGGTCACGCATCGAGATGGCAGTTGCCCGACCAAGTGACCCCGGAAAATCCAACGTATTCCCGGAACTTGTTTAAAAAAAAACAATTCAACGAGAAGCGATAAAAATTAATTTCCGAAATCTCCGGATTAACGATAATTTCCGGCTAAGCGACGAGGGGCCTATACGAATGAAATTTGACGTTCCTGGATCTTTCGTCCGCCGCCGTCATCTTTCGAAAACGACGCGTTCGGCAATAGACGGCGGCAGCTACGTCGAAAGAGAGCTGAGTTCGGGCAAGCCGGAGCAAATGAGAAAGGAGAGGGAAAAGAGGAGTGAGACAGAAGGAACAAAGGGTGGATTTCCGAAGAAGGTGTGGGAACAACGGATTTTGCTGCTTAGGCGGGTATGGATTGGAAATGAAGGGAGGAGACGGTGCGAGGGGAGGAAGAGCGTGAGATGGGAGTGGAAAAAAAGGAGGAAGGAGAAGAGTGGAGACGGGGTGGAGGAGGATATAGGGGATGGAAGAGTCGATACCGATGGAACGACGGAGAGACGGGAAGGTCGTTAAGGGATGGATGGCCGATTATCACAACCCTCCAAGAATAGAACGCACTTCGGTCGTCGCCTTAAGGATAGGAGACGGGAGACTAACCGACCTTCTCACCTCTCCTCCCCTTCTTCTTTCTCTTCACCTCCTATCCACGACCGGTTCGCTCTTTCTTCGCGAGAGATAGCCCTCCTCACTTTCTAAAAAGGCGTCTTTTCTTTGGTCTTCGCCGAACCTTTCCTCGTTTAATATAACGAAGCGCCTTGCTGATTGCGCGCTCCCAATCACCGGTACTTACCTCTTTCGTTTCGTCTGCTCTCATTTCCGACTACTCGACGAGAAAATTGTAGTATATATATTTTTGGGAACGTTATCACGCGGTGTTTGTTGCAGCATTTTTATAGAGATAAATCATCGCTCTCTACGAAATATTTCAAAGAATGTTTTAATTTAGCATTGTTTTTTGGTCATCTTGATGCACATGGATACATTTCTAGGAAAAAGTCCTTGTTCTAGTGAGGCAAAAGAAGTGTTTGGTCCACAGGAGTAAGAAAATGGAGTATTTGCTCTATTATTATTAACTTAGAAATTTACCTTTCGAAAAATGGGCGTCATGCCGTTGATTCGTCAGCAGTACCTCCATCGCATGGGAAACAAAAAATGAACGACAAAAATGTATCAAATCGCTCTGGAATATTATTTATCCAAACAATTGCAATTTTCTTTCAACAAAGAGAAAGTGACTTCCTGCAGCACAACGCGCTAATCGACAGGAAAACTCCTTGATACTCCATATTTGTTCCTTTTTCTTTAAATAAAGGAGGATGATCTCCGTCCGAGATTGGCGCCATTTTTTTACTTCGCCTCCTTTTATCTCTTATCTCTCATGACATACTGTTGCGGGCGTGTTGGGAGAAGACGGGAGTTGAGGGATAGGGAGGGAGGGCTGTTTCAAGCATCAAAGGGACAAGTGGATTGTGACGGGTTCTTCTACCCTTGCGGATCCTCTCTCAAACCCACTCCCTTCTTTCCCCAACTACCTATCTCCCACTCCCTCTCTCTCCCACTCCCTTCTTTCCCCGACTACCTATCTCCCACTCCCTCTCTCTCTCCCACTCTCCCTCTCTCTCTCCCACTCCCTCTCTCTCCCACTCCCTCTCTCTCTCCCACTCCCTCTCTCTCCCATTCCCTCTCTCTCCCACTCCCTCTCTCTCCCACTCCCTCTCTCTCCCACTCCCTCTCTCTCCCTCTCTCTCCCACTCCCTCCCCCTCCCTCCCCCCTTCCCTCTCTCCCTCCCCCTCCCTCCCCCCTTCCCTCTCTCCTTCCCCCTCCTCCCCCCTTCCCTCTCTCCCCCTTCCCTCTCTCCCCCCTTCCCTCCCCCCTTCCCTCTCCCCTCCCTCCTCCCCCTCCCTCTCCCCCCTCCCTCTCCCCCTCCCTCTCTCCCCCCATTCCCTCTCTCCCCCATTCCTTCTCTCCCCCATTCCCTCTCTCCTCCCACTCCCTCTCTTCCACTCCCTCCCTCTCTCCCACTCCCTCCCTCCCTCTCCACCACTCCCTCCCTCTCCCTCACTCCCTCCCTCCCTCTCCCTCCCTCTCCACCACTCCCTCCCTCTCCCTCCTCCCTCTCCACCACTCCCTCCCTCTCCCCCACTCCCTCCCTCTCCCCCACTCCCTCTCCAAATCCATCTCTCTCCCATTACATCTCTCTCCTACACCACACCACCTCTCTCCCCTCTCTTCTCTCCCTCCCCAATAATCCCTTCTTTACCCGCGGTCCAAAGGGAGATATCTCAGAGATTGGAAAAAAAGTGGTAGTTATTTTTTTCTGGAGGGTAGAGCCAGGATGAAAAGGAAGAGGCAGATAGGAAGCAGGAGGAAATAAAGAAGGGAAGAAAGCAGAGGTGAAAAAAGAGAAGAATGCGGCGTACGTAAAAAAATAAAACCTTTCGGCGCCGTTGATGTCTTCTGGACGGAGAGGGTGGAGATATGGGGGAAAATGAAAATGACAGGGGTCTTTCGCTCCCCACCTCCTCCCTGCACGCATTCTCATCCCGAAGCGTATTGACTGCGGATGCTCTCACTTGGGCTCTAATGATTTTCGTCACTCCTTTGTTTTCCGTCGCTCGATTTACTCTCCTCTCGCCCGTGCGCCCCTCACAATGACGGTCAAATGGAACGCGAGAGGGTTTTTTTTTTGTCTGCAGCCTATGATGGATTTTTTATCCGTTGCGATCAGTGACGCTCTCGCACTCTACGCCTGGAATTCGGTTTAGGCGAGATGGACGTCTTGCACAGAGCGACGAACGTTTGTAACGTGGAATATCGTCTATACGTATGCCTGTACGGGCGACAAGCTAATTTTTCTACCATATGCTAGTATTGACAGCAGCAGTATATGTTTACGTAAATACGTGATTTTTATCTGTTGAATCCAATACATTCTGAAATTATTGCATTGCAGATTTTGTATATGTATTTTTAATAGTGCCAACATTGAATCTGTTAACCAATAAATTTCCACTGACTGGCATATATATTGAATATTACTAGTCATTACTAGTATGTACTCATTTATTCAACAATAATAATTTATACTTTTTCTTTTTTATTTCGCAGAATGCCAGCAGAACCGGCAGGCAACATGCTGGTGAGTTAAAGTTTATTTATTGTGTGTGTGTGTACATACAGTAGACACAACGTATTATTGTCATTAGTCATGTTATCAGCCGTTTTAGTGTTATCAATATAATGGAATCGTAGAGCGGCGTAGCGAACAAAATCCTTTTTGTTGTATCATATTATTATTTTACCTTTTAATGAGAAACTAACTTACTATCCTTCGATAATAGCAAGACTATTCAACTTTCAGTATTACACGGGTGATTTTCAATTATTTTGACGCGTTTCGCCGTAAATACTGCGATAATTGAAAACAATTACATATTGCTCTCTCCCTACAAAAGAAAAAAACTACGTTGACCTCGGGGATTCCCCGAGTTGGAACGGTTAGAAATAATTTACAGAAAATAACGAGTTTAAAAAATTAATATGACAAAATAAGAATAATTTTTGATGAAATGCTTCTTTGCTGTAGGGCCTCCCTTGACTGGGAGCCACGGTTCATT